>VDFB02058242.1:516423495-516507662 GCA_007258455.2 Sequoia sempervirens | reverse complement strand
TTTATCTTCCCATCCCCTTGTATTCCATCCTTCATTCCTCACCGCACATGACATATCTAGAGTGGGGGCATCTATCTTCCTTTGTGATACAGTCCTTGGAAACATCATTCATTCCATCAAAAACCCCCCCCCATCCTCTACCCTCATCCCACCTCATAATACCTTGTCATTGGTATCTCGCTATAGGCTTTTCCCCACCCAACCCAATTCCATCTATCTCATCATCATCACTTCTGCTTCTTTTACACATCTTTTCAATCTCCTATCCTATCTCATCATCCATCTATCCATCATATCGTCCTCCCAATTCATCTTTTGATGACTTGGATAACTATCCCATCCCTGAGCTTTGTATGATCACCATCATCCTCCAATCCAATCCAACAGGTCTATGTTGTCCCATCGTGTCGGTCCAATCCTTTTATCCCCTTATCTAGGGTTATCTCATCATCTTTCGTCCATCATCTTTCATCCATCATTTGTCTTTGGCCTTCTGTCAAACTACGTTGCCCCTGCGCTTTCACGTAGGCAAGGTCGATCATTTGATCTGCCCCCAGGGTTCCATCATCAGTCTTTCTACTTTGTCCATCTGATCCTTTATCATCTATCATCAATCTTCTTATCTTATTCCTATTTGTCTGTCCCGTCTTCATCATCCATCAAGGTCTCCTATCTTGTGTCATGTCTCTCGTGTCGCGTCATCAAGCTACGCCCTTATCTAGCTGGTTCTTAACCAACAAGATCCACTTGTATCATCAAATCCAATCAGTTCTGAATATCCTGCGTCATATCAATCTTTTATTTAGTATCCATCATCGGTCTCAACATGATGCACCCTTCCTAACAGACCTCATCAATCCCATCCATCCCCTTGATTGATCCTATGGCAAAGGACGTTTGACATTGATTGCGATCTTTTGATGCTTTTGGCTTTTGGTTTATCATTTGAGCTCCCTATCATCACTTGTCATGGTCGCCTTGATCCATCATATCATGGTGTGCTTTGACTAGTCAACATAGGGGTGTATCTTGATCTTTTTTGTCTTCTCGGTTGTCCCACGTAGTGCCTACCAAGATCCCTGAGGTCTTGTGTTACGCTGGGGCATCCTTGTGTGCTTGTGGTTATCCCAATACCTGGTCCGACCAAGGTCATTGTGACTTTGGGGTGTTGGGATAGCCTTCTTGTTTGTTATGTTTGTTTTCTGCATTAGACACTAATCCGCCTTGGTTCTTCATACCCTGGCGTCTTGTGTCTTATGCTATAGCAAAAATCAGTGCTCCGACGATGGCAAATTGCATTTGGATTTCATTTCCTCTTCATCCTCTCGTCTATCAAAATCCCCCCATCCATTCATCCTTCATCATGCTCCCCTCCCCATCTTCCATCACATTGCATCATCTTCTTCAGCCCCCCTTGCATCACCTCATCCATTTCGAGAGCCCACCCGTGTTCTCCTGAACCCGCATGTCCTCTCGAGGGGGCATCCTTCATCCCTAACTTTCATCTTTCCCCCCATCATCTTCCTTCCTAGTCACTTCTTTGAATGACTGGGGCATCTTTCCCAATCTAACCATCTTCTTCTAGGTTCTATAGTTTTAACATTCTTGAAACATGCTGTTTCTGCACACCATCTCAAAGATGGGCAAATGTAGATTGCCCAAATTTGATACCTTAATTTATCCAAAATTCATCATCTTTCACCTTATTTTCGCGACTACAATACCCCATTATTTAATTCAATATCTTAATTTTAACAACTCCCTAAGGTATTTAATCAATACCTTTTATCTTTTAATCCTCCTTCCAATTGAATTAAATAAATATTCCATTTATTTAATTCTCATGTCACATCTCCATCATTTTTATCTAATCTAACTTCTTTCATCTCATAATTAGATGCACATGCCTAACTTGGATTAGGGAGCTGTAGTCAGCATCCTCCTAACTTTGCAAGTTGGCCTTTAATCTCTTTTAGCTACTCTAACTCTCCTCTCTAATTCTTCTTACATTTTCCCTATATAGATCTTTGACTCTGTCACATCAAGTCATGTGAGATCTAAACTTCTCTTCACACTTAATCTAATCAAGTACTTGCACAATCCTAATCCCCCCCTTTAGTCAACTCTCCCATCCCCCAAGGAATTTTTAATTCTTTTTTATTTATCCTAGGCTCCTCTCTTCCCCATGTGAATTTTTAATTCACCTTTTAATCCCCCAATGCACCCTTTGGAATTTAAAATTCTTTCCCATCTCCCCATAAGGATATTTGAGGAATTTTTAATTCCCCACTTGTCCTCTCACCCACATGGGGACAAGTACCTCCTTTATGAGGAGATCTTGTCCAATCCTAAGGTACTTTGTACCCCCTCCATGTCATGTACTTCTCCTTCCACCTCATGTCCACTTCACCTTTTAGGGCTATCTCACATGCCACATGTCAAGATGTGAGGGCTTGTGAGTTCTCAACCACCCAGTCTCACATCTTGATATTTGGGTGGACCAATCCCCGTCCTGCTCATTTCCCCAGGATTCCCAAAAACCCATAAATACCCCCTTCTCCTCACTTTTAGGAGATCATCTGTGCCAGCCAAACTCTGCAGCCTTTGTTTCTCGTCCCTACTTAGCCATTTTCACATTTTCTATCCACTTGCATCCATTCATCCTCATCTAGCTTGCATCTTGCCATCCAAGGAGCATACACGCCAAAAGATCGGCACACCAAAGGATCGACTCAACGGCAAGGTGTATACAAAGTTCCATTTTGTGGCTTTGTCTTGTTTTGTTTCCAACTTAGGCTAATATTGAAGTGTAGGTTGTTTTAAGTTGTTTATTTGCACTCTTTTAGTTGTTGCTTGATTTCTAACGCTCTATTTCGACCTATCACAGTAGCAAAGGAAAAGGGAGCAAATGGCTGAAAGGAAGGCAGAAAGAGAAGCAATCCTCGCACAGAGGGAGGCAAACAGATTGGAGTGTGCTGCAAAAAAAATAAAATTGCAGAGGAGAAACTGAGGCAGCGACATGAAAAGGAGCTTCAAAGGGAGCAAGCAAAGATTGCTAGATAGTTGAAGGAAAACCAAAAGCAGGCAGAAAGAGCAGAAAGAAACAGAAGTAAGAGTACTCCTACAACTCCTCTTCCAAGTCAACATCCAATTTTAAGGGACATGATTAACATTTTGTCTCCAGCCCTTGCAGCTCTTAGCAGCCTACAAAATGGGTCTTCTGAAGGCTGCTCTCCATAGTTACAGCTAACTCTAGAGGCAAATCATGCATTGTTTGCTTGTATAGCAAGTGCCATACAGAACAATCCGTAGTCCTCAACATCTTCTCTAGTTGACGCGGAGTCAGTTGATCCCCAAGGACACACCACTTCATAATCAGATCTGTGGATGTCTGATTAGGATTTTTTGTTGTCAACTTTTTGACCTCGAAGTGTGCTAGAGTGTTTTTTGTAAAACTGAATGCTAGTCTATTGTATTGGATAGCCAAAGGATAGTAGTTTGTTGTATTGGATAGCATTTGGATACTAGTGTCTAATTTTGTAGAACTAAATGGTAGTCTGTTCTCAACTTATCTAATTCGATGTGTTCCAATGTGTTTTTTGTATATATGAAGACTCCTTGTCTTCTTTCCAAGTTAATGATCTATGCTTTTGTGATTCAAAATCAGTTTTGTGTTTGTTGTATTCATCTATCATTGATGTGATTTAAAAATATGACTCACTAGTCTATTCAAGTTCTATGTTTTCTAAATAATGCATTTGGTAAAGGTTGAAAACATTATAATTCAAACTTTGTATTTTTCCTGACATCAGACTTTTTGAAAATTCTAACTTAATAATTCAATAAGTTTCTATGTATTTTCTCACATCAATTTATTTTGAAAATTCTAACTTCACATATGTATTTGTTTGTTGCATAGATATATATATAATATAACTATACATCTATATGTAGCATATCCATAAATTGTAACTGTAAGTGTTAGTGGAAATCAATCTAATTCTAAATTGTAAGTTTACAATGAATAAGTAAATCCCACCATAAATCAAATCCCATTGTTCAGGTTCATGAATGAACATCATCAGAAAAAAGAACATCATAAATGAACACAATGTCTAGCAGGTCACAGCCAAGGTAAACTCTTGAAAGACTTGACCTGAAATGTCATCATGCAAATTGACTTGCTCTTTACAACCTCCCTAGTTGTGTATACATGCATACATATATATAAATATATATATATATATATGTATGTACGTATATACATACATACATACATACATACATACATACATATGTATACACAACTAAGTATATGCATACATATAACTATACATCTATATGCAACATATCCATAAATTAATCTATTTGAAATTATAAATTTTTGAACACATACACTTGGAAATCAATCTAATTTAATTGTAAATTGTAAATGTAAGTTTACAATGAATAATAAAAATGAACATTATAAATGAACACAATGTCTATCGGGTCACAGCCAAAGTAAAGTCTTGAAAGACTTTACCTGATATGTAATCTTACAAATTGACATGGTCTTCACAACCTCCTAGCCATTTGACATGCCTGCCACAACAAACAAATATAATACAACAAACAAACATGGACAATAGTTATTGAAATAAATAAAAAGATATACTAGTTAGTAAAAAATATAGAACAATAATTGAAACTTAGAACAATTTGAACAAAAAATCCTTAATTATTTGGTGTGTTGATAAACACAATTACCAAACTTCCCACCATGAAAATTATTACACCACCTCTCCTTGTTCTCCCATGCCTGCAAGAAAAGATTTACAACCACGGGTAGTCACAACTGAGGCTAGTAACATACAAACATCATATGACCTTTGAAATAATGCATGTACAACAACACATAATTAATCAAGTTCAATTGCGAATATAGTAGTAGAGGAGAAAAATTGTGAATGCCACTAGCTGCTATCCCTCTTATTTAGAAATTTGAATCTGACAATTGAATGCATTCAATTTGATTGTTGTGTTTCAAATATGAATTTGTTATAGCATTTGAATTTGTAGCTGCCAGTTACATAGGTTTTTAGAGATGATATGACTGAATTCTGCACTATATTTGGATTGGATGTTCATTTGGGAAGCCTTATATATCTGTGATTTTTTGCAGGTTTGCATGCATGCATAGAGTCATACAAACATACGCATACATGCAAACATTCATAGAAACATAACCATACATGCATGTATTCATATAAACATATATACATACATATAAATTGCAAAAAATTAGTAATATACATTGCAAAGCAGAAAAAACACCTAAATGTGTCACTTTTAACATCTAATTAAAACTCTTTTATCATTCAAATCCGCTTAAAAGTGAATGGGTCTAATTCACATTAGCACCTTATAGAATCATTTTGGTGCCCATTAAAAATCACTCCTACATATTAATCTCCTTACTAAAGCACCGGATGTACCAAACACATTACACCCCAATTAATATTCATTTGGGGTCCGATTGATGCATATGACTAATGTGTTTTTGTGGGTATCCCATCCTATTCATTCGCTTTACCGCGCGCTGTCTTTGTAGCTGCACATACATACATACATACATACATACACACACACACAGACACACACACACACATATATATATGTATCTATATATGTATGTATGTGCATACATTATTGCCATACATATTATTAAGATAAAGATAATATTACATACATGCATGTATATATGTGGGACATACATACATGTATATGTACATGAGCACACACATATTATTATATAAAGGTGGCGTGCATAAGATACATGCATACATGCAGAGAGGAGCATATATTTGCACATATATATACATATATATGTATATGGACATATATAATATATCATTGAAAGTACATATATGCAAGCAAAGTATGTATGTATGTACACGCATACATATATACATATATGTATTGCGTACGTGCATGCCATACATATAGATGAGAGTTATTACGTATGCATGCCATTACATTACTATTATATACATATATGTATAACGTATTGTATGTATGTATGTGCATACACACATAGATACATGCATACATATATACAACACATGGCGAAAAGGAGTGTAAGAGGAATGATTTATTTCATAAACAAGCACTAATAATTTTGACATCATCGAATAAACCCTTAATGGGTTGTGAAAGATGCAGAAGAAAATGAATAACCAGTACCATTGTTTGCATTTTGAAAGGATAGGCAAAGGATACACACATATACATCGATTTGTTGAATGAACAAGAGACACAGAATGTAAAATGACAAATATATGTATGCTAGCCTGCTGTATGTGCAATGGAAAGTAGAAAAATATAAACAAATGCTAGAATGTATAAAGTAAGAAGACACTGCATAAATGAAAATAACTATAAGTACCTACCTGATACTTGGGATATTAGAGGAATGTGCAGAGGATGCTTGTCGTTGCTTTCAATACATACATACATATATACATGTATGTATGTATGTGCACATACATACATACATACATACATACATACATACATACATTTTTGTAATATGAAAGATGCAGAAGAAAATGATTAACCAGTACCATTGTTTGCATATTCAAAGGAGAAAGATGTTAGATGTTACCTGAGGCCTGTTGTATGTGCAATGGAAAGTATGGTATGTATGTATATACCATACATATATGTATGGTCTATATGTATGTATACATACAAACCATACATATATACATACATGCATGTATGTATATATGTATGTCTGTATGTGTACATACATACTTGTATGTACATATGTATGTCTGTATGTGTACATACATACATGTATGTATATATAGACAAGTCTATAAGGTGTACACATACATACATACATGTGGTTGCATTGTATAGAATGAGAGACATACATAGCATACATACATGTATGTATATATGTATTGTTCATCAGAGGGGACATACGCATACATATACATACATGTATGTATACATGTATTGAAACCCAGACAGTGTACATACACACATGTATGCATATGCATAAGTTTGTAATGTGTATATATGTATGTCTCCAGATGTATATACATATTATTATATGTATATATGTATTGTCTCCAGATAGGTACATACATACATACCCATACATATATACATGGTATGTAGGTACACATACATACATGCATATATGTAATAGTATGTATGCTGCAGCACACATACCATACATACATATACAGCTGTATTGGTTTTTTTTTTTTTTTTCACAAGAAATTAACCAAGGGTTTCATAATAATAATTCGTCACTCGCAGGAATAGAGAAGTGAGTTTTCAGATAGATGTAGAATATTCCAGGCAAGGGTTTCATGAGATCAATTCCTTAAGCAAACGAATTTGGAAAAAGCCAAGCAAGGGTTTTCACGAATTCGTTTTGAGATAGATGCAGAATATTCCAAACAAGGGTTTCATGAGATTAATTCATTAAGCACACGAATTTGAAAAAAACCATGCAAGGGTTTTGACAAAAACATATTTATTTTTAATGGGTTTGTTGATTTATTCCCAAAGTGACATGGGTTTTTTATAGACATGTGTTCAAACCTACAAAATTCTAATCATTTTGAGACAAAATCATGAGACACCGGGACTTTTACTGTGTCAGATTTAATAATTTAAGCACAAAAACCCTCAGATTTGAAAAGCAAGGGTTTTCACAAACCCACAAAATTCGTTATCATTTATGCAGACAAAATCATGATACAGTCGACTTTACCATGTTGTGAGTGCGCGGTAACATGAGGACAAGAAATTATTTTACCCCAAAAAAACCCGTGTATAACGCTAGTACCATGACATTAGCAAAATAAAACAGCACATGGCGAGATGCATGTAAGATGCATGATTTATTTCATAGACAAGCAGTAATAATTTATCAATCATCGAACAAACCCTTCAAGGGTCTTAACCATCGAATAAACCCTTCACGGGCCATGAAAGATGCAGAAGAAAATGATTAACCAGTACCATTGTTTGCATATTCAAAGGTAAAAGATGTTAGATGTTACCTGGAGCCGTGCGCACGTGGAGGAGCTGTGGGGAGCCGTCGCCATCCATAGCCTTCTCCATCACCGGGAAGCTTCCAGATAGCGTGCGGTAAAGCGAATGAATAGGATGGGATACCCACAAAAAAACATTAGTCATATGCGTCAATCGGACCCCAAATAAAGATTATTTGGGGTGTAATGTGTTTGGTGTCCGGTGCTTTAGTAAGGAGATTAATATGTAGGAGTGATTTGTAATGGGTGCCAAAATGATTGTAGAAGGTGCTAACGTGAATTAGACCCATTCACTTTTGAGCGGATTTGAATGATAAAAGAGTTTTAATTAGATATTAAAAGTGACATATTTAGGTGTTTTTTAAATTATTTTTTTTGTGGTTATATTTAGGGGGTACTGGGACGTTAGGTGATGGCAAGTGGGCGGAACCTCTAAAAGGGGTCTTTTTGACATTTGTGCACATATCGGATGCTACTACACTCTACCGAATTGCCCAGAAGCCAAAACCTTAGTTATAAGATCTTAACTCATGTGCGAAAAAAAACCATAAATTTTTTTCGTGATTCGACATACGGTTTGTATTCTACGGTTGCGTGAAGTTAGCCCTAGCGGATACTGGGTCTTCTCCCCTATGTCTTGATATCCATACATCAGCCGCCTCTCTGGACAAATGTGGCATACCTAATTAGCCAACTGATCCATTTTTTCCAACTTAAAGTTTTTAGCATTCAATAATTCCAATTTATAATTTTAAATTTGCTTAAATCAAAGACCCTAATTCCATTGTAATATTTTCCACGTTTACTGAAATATAAAAATGCCATTGAATACGAGAAAAGACTAAACTTTGAGTGGTCCAACAGGTAACTTCTCTATCGTCTATAAAAAATTGAAGAAATCAATGAAATATCACAACTACATTTGCATTAAAAGCTTGGTTTCTGATAATATAACATGCAGATCACTATCAACATGTTGTTCTATTTTGTAGTGTTATTATGCATTCCTCCCAATGCAACGCTATATATATGTAAGAAAACTAACCATACAAGCGCTACGTTTGAAAGTAATTTAAACAAAGTTCTTGAAAATATTGCAAACAATACATCTACATCAAAAGGTTTCAATACGTCTGTCTCCGGCCGAAGTCTAGACAGAGTTTACGGACTCCTTTAATGTTGGGTAGACTCAAAAGTGGAGGAATGCTTATCTTGTTCACAAGGCGCAATTGCCAGCATTCGCCAAGACTGTGGAAATGTTGTAGGCGGTAAAGCTTGGCTGGACAATTGCTTCATACGCTATGAGAAGTTTTCCTTCTTCAAAAAACTAGATACCGAGACAAATGTTGGTTACAGTTCAGGGAAGATCAGAGTTAAGCCTGATGTGATTAGTACGGCAGTTAAGGGGCGTTTCACAAATCTATTGAATGAAGCCCTTCGATCCCCTCTTCGCTATTCCTCTGGATCAACGACTACCTCTACATCCTATACGATATCCATTTTGGTCCAGTGTTGGAGTGATTTAACCTCTGTTGAGGACTGCAAAACATGCTTAACAAATGCAATTAGCTTTCTGTTAGATGTTACGTAGAATGAAACTCTTCAAAAAGCAGTGGCTGGCTCTGGAAGTTGCGTTGCTCAGTACAAAAGGTATACCTTCTTTATTCGTGCACCTCCGCCACCACCTCCTCACCTGCCACCATCGATTCAACAGCCACTATCATCTTCTCCAACACCAAGTAATGTGCATATTAATTTCCTTTAAAGCTAATTTTAATCATCCTTCTATGCTGATGAATTCCATTTAAGAGGAATGTAATGCCAATATTTAGATCTGTCCGCATGAACTATGACATTCAGATCCAAATCAATTATAGTTCATGCTTATGGATCTCGTAAATATGTTGGTTGCCATAATTGTAGTTACTAGTTGTAGACATATGAAATTAGCATCATTCACAGTGTAGTTACTAGTTATAGACATACAAAATTAGCATCATTCCTATTCATCCATTCATTAGTTCATTAAATTCAATCTCCAAAGGTTATTCATTTAAATTGAATAAATTAACTTTATTTAATTTAAGTCTATCATTATTCCTCTTTGATTAAATAAATCAAATCTTTATTTAATTAAATCTGAAATCATCTTTCAACTTCTTTTGATTTAGTTTATATTCTTAAATCTAAAGTCAAATGGGTCAAATCACCTAATCATTATCCTAAATTAATCTAATCTAATCACCCATCACATTCTCTAGATTTTCCCACTTACATAAATAAAGCATTTTAATTCATTTATTAAAATCCTCATTTTCTTTGACAAGCATTTTTGGAGAATATTCCCTCAAGTTTAAATACAAAAACAAGTTGAATTGTCCCTTCCAATATGGCATTAACTTCCCTTTTACATGTCCCCACTTGGCATTTAAGTCCCTTTTTCTCCCTCCAACAAGACAAATTTGAATTTGAAAAGGCCAATTAATCTCATTTATTGGCACATTGACCAAAACTTGCACATCCCTCGACCATTCACATGTTGACAAATGACACTTGCCCATTGGTTGAATCTTTGTCCCACATTGCTCTCTTTTGGGCATTCTTCCAACTTGAGATTCTATAAATAGAAGGCTCATTCTTCATTTCTATCATCCACAATCTTCATGCAAAGTTACTCTTCAATTGAGAGTTGATTTTGTCCACTTCATAGAATTTTCAACAATCTTCATCATTTGAGCTTGTCAAGGATTGGGAAAAGGTCACTTTTCACAAGTGAGACCAATCCACTATGGAATAGGTATATGTCATGTTTCTATATATCTTTTAATCATCTTTGTTATTCATTTGC
Source organism: Sequoia sempervirens (assembly GCA_007258455.2). Lineage (NCBI taxonomy): Eukaryota > Viridiplantae > Streptophyta > Pinopsida > Cupressales > Cupressaceae > Sequoia > Sequoia sempervirens. The sequence goes on along the minus strand of VDFB02058242.1, from coordinate 516,496,757 downwards.
ACTTTGAAGCATGATATATTATTTCATAGGAGTATTCATAGATTTGCATTTGCATAAACTAACCCCACTAATGAGTGTTGGAGATTGATCATTTGTAGATTTATAGATACTTACATGTGGCACTAGGAGGGCTTATTTTTCGTTGGTCAATCTACTTATCCATGTTGCTTAACCTTGCACTTATATTTTAGAAATTTTCTATCTGCTTCTTGTTTTGCAGCTTTTGGTATTTTAAATGTTGATGTAGAAATTAATTTTTGGGCTTTAAGTAGTGTGAGGTAGAAAATCATTCTGGTATGATAATTGCTAACACGTGCTTTTGCATTCTTGCATGGTTTGATTCTTAATATACCTGCATTGTCCCTGGTCTCAAAACAAATGATACATCTCAGTTAAATATGATTTTTATAGTCACTTTGTGTTTCTTTTTCATAGATATGAACTATTTAAAGCTTTGAGATTAAGTTTACAAAAACCAAATCCACGTTAAGAATAGTGATGATTGATGAATGCTTGTCTTCCACCACAAGATTCCCTTCAGGAATGGTAAGTGACTGCATAGGGGAACTTTGAAGACTTCCACACGACAAAGGCTACTGGTTGAAAGGTGGAGGCATTTAAGACATTGTTGCAAAAATTGCTTACATGTCTACCACCGCATTTACAACTATAACATTTGACAAAAGTCCTCCAGGAATTTTTGTTCTTGGCTATCCATAGTCTTTTACAAAATTGCATTTTTTTTTCTTTAGAGAGAATGCTAGTCAAAGGTCAATGGCCTGTCAAATAGGTCACATGTCCTCCTATCTTGATCTTTGCACAAAATGATGTAGACAAGATCTTTGTTGATCTGGACAATCCACAATATCTCCTCTTTTAATTTTCTATGTTACTGACATCAATAGAGATTCGAAGGTTATACTATATTGATAGTGATTGATTCTATTAGATTTATAGTGATTGATCTGCACAACTCAACCTTAGAAGAATTGGAAGGATCCCAGTATTCAAGCACAACTAAGTCCATATGGCTGCCTTGCTACCTCATCTCTAAGCTTCCTTCATTTTCTAAGATATTTTGGATTCAGTAGTGTTGTCTACAAATGAGGTAGAGATAGGTGTTGTCAGCTACTGGCCACACCTCACTCTAAGAGAATGGTGACCATAAAATGTGCACTAGAGACCAAAACTCTTTAATAGTCATACAAGTAACTTAAACTGCTATTAATATCAAAATATGTACAACTTGATAAGTAAAGGTATTTTATAATTTGATATTGTTATCAATTTGATTGCACAGTCCTTGGGAAAATCACTAACACAAAATCTTATTTCATTTGCTTTACTCTTTGTACATGCTAATTTCTTATGGTAAAGATCATTCTTGTAGTTTCTTTAGCGTGGTTCTCAAAGCAGATTTCATTCCCTTTCGAACTTTGACAGTCTGCTGTGTTTTTTTTTTCTTTTGAGCTAAGCCTTACATTTATGGTTGAAGGTTCCAAATATTTCAACCATAAGGGTAGTTGTTTCAACACTTTTTCATTGGAAATTTATTTTAAATTGTTGCCGAGAGCTAGAGAAATAATGGCATAGGCATCTACTCTTTGGACTGAAGATCATGCTATTTAAAGGAACCAAGGACTTAGATAAGCTTCTTACCTGCTAGTATTCATTGTTGAAGCATAGATGTGACCTACATTTAACATCAACTCCTTCAACTAGTGCGTGACCTGCATCTAACATCAACTCCTTCAACTGGTGTGTTCTGCAGGGTATCTGTATGGCACGACTTGAGCATATTTTGATATAACTCATCTGCCTACTACAACTATCAATGTCTTCTTTGCTTTGAATCCCTTTGTTCTTGCATGTTTTAGGGTTGGTGGATTATGGATGGGATAGCTATTCAAAACCAGTGATGTATTTTCTTCCAAATATGTCTTTATTGCATTATTAATACTATCACTCGGTCTTTATTTTTTTTCACCTTGTCTGTCATAAATGTCTTCTATAATTATCAAGTTTTCCAGAGGTATATTTGACCATTCAAATTTGAGAAGTACATTGTTTGGAGGGATTTAAATATTTAATGACAAATCTTCAGATAACTTTGTGAAGAAAATTGTGATTTGGTTGACTAAGGCATTTGTTTTTCTTAAAGCTCCCTTTTCCACTGCTTGTCCTTCTCAAATGTGTAATATATTCTTGTCTATTGCCAAATTCTATTCAAATCATCATCACAATTGTTTTCTTTTTTCCTTCGTATGCTTGATTTGGCCTTTTAGGCATAATTTAAATCTTTGATTTGGTCTTTTCATATCAAATGCATTATCTTGAATAAATTGACTCCAAACTTTTCATTAGTCCAAAATGAATTTAATGCATTCATAAGAAAAGTTTTTTTTATGGCTTTTTATAAAGTCTTGAAATCAAATATTATTTTATGAAAATGGGTGTAAATTAGAAATGTATTGACATTTACTTGAATTCGCCATAAAGAACTCATGTGCCTTATCAACTTTGTTTTATTTTCTTTATTAAAAAAAGAAGAAGAAAAGTTATGCATATCTTGATTATATTTTTATTGTTTTTACAAGGCATGCATGACTCCTATTTGTGGTGATTGTAAGAAATAGGCGAAGGTTGACATCAAAATCTAGCATTGGAGTTGAGCGAAAACAAAATCAAGATCAGATTTAATGATTTGGGGCATTGAAACTTAAGGTTCATAAAGCATTTAAATGCTTTGAGCTTCTGTCACATGCTTTAAATTTCTATTTTAGACTAACTCACTTATTTTTGGGATTTAAAACGACCATTACCAAGGCTTTCAATTTTCATTGCAAAGGGGTTAAAATGAACTTTAGGAAAATTGACTAGATTTTGTTTGGAGTTAACAATTGAACAAGACAATTTTCATATCTCATTTTGGTACTTTAAAACAAATCAAAATCATTGCTTTGTGGACTTAAAATGAACATGTACAACCTTTTTTTTGTGATTTCTTACTTAAACTAACATCATCAAAGAGGATGTATGTGCTTCTCTCGCGTTTGACATCGATCTTGAGAATCAAAAGGCCTATTTGGTGATCTTAAGTTGAGATAAAGTAATCACCTCCACACTTCATTTTTGGGTTTAAAATTGAACAAAATGCTTTGTGTGTGTGAGAAAACCTATTGCATGTGTTCTCCATTTGTTTCTAAACAAAGGTTGATCGAACTATGAATATGTTTGCTTGCATTTGTTTATCTTTGAGGGCCTTCCTTGGGGAAAATGTACTCACCCAAGAGAACGACTCAACCGGTAACACTCTAAAGCCAAGAGTATTTCCAGCCAGGATATAAATGTGGGTATTGTAATAAATGCCAATATCACATAGTTGACTCCAATGAGAAGGGAAGCAATGATCTCTCGCCACATTGGGTCAACTCGTACGAACGAAAAGTATGAACTAAAACCCTTGTTGTAGAAAGGCCAAAATCCTTATCTATTTGTTGGTTCAAGAATGGTCATTCTGAAGCCACCCCACACTTTTATAGTCTTTAGTAGAAATGGAAAGCATGCCATGGGAGTTTCATGGATGTTGATGCTTGAATTCCCCGTATAAGTGAGTGTTGTAGAGGGGAACTAGTGGGGTCAAGCATCTAACCATTCGTTAAAGATAAGCATAGCTGGACTTGTCCAAGTGGGGGATCATCAAATATTGTCTTTCATATCCATAATGTTGTGCTTAATCTTGGTTACAAAAAGCTTTTCTTGTTCGAAAACATTTGGAAATAAACACTTAACATCATCATCAAAATTTCAAACCCTTTAGGAGGCAAATACAATTGACCAAATTCATGTGTTATTGCTTACCCTTGGGATTTTATCCTTAGAGGTTTCTAAACACTTGGATTTACATCTCAAATTTCCTACTAAAGTTAAACAATAGGTAACCCTTGCCTTGACTTCATCAAATTTCCACATAACATACTTTGTGGGATTCAAAGAAATTGAGACATTGGACATCTAGTTTGGAAACCTAATCAAAGAAGTGTTTGTGGTAAAACAAAATTGGATCCCACATGTGTTAATTCCTCATGATTTCCAAGAAATTCAAGATCCCGAAATGAAAGTCCTTGAGTCAAAGTTCAAAATTTATGAGTCACACTCGAAAGGTCATCAAGAAATACATTAGGAAGTGCAATCAAAAGAAGCATATAAAAAGAAGCAAAAAATTCACAAGGTTCTATAGACTCATTCCTTTGAACAATCCAAAAATGTATGCTCAGTTTGAACCACTTCTTAGTTATAAAGGTCCTTAGAAGTATCATATGTTCTTCAATATCAAAGTCTAGTAAACAAGTGTCTTTTTAGGTACATCCTAAGATCAAAATCAAACCTTCATCCATCTTTGAACATCAAAACCAAAAACATCTCATAATCAACTCTTCAAAAAGCTTGGAAAAATCCTTCATGTTAAACTTTGGGCAAGTCATTTGAAGCTAATCCAAAATCACCTTGTTTGATTGAATGTGTATAGATTCATCCTTCTCCACATATTTGATCAAATTATCAAAATTTGTGAACAAATTCATCCCTTGATAAACATCCAACATCTTGGGATTTAGGAGTTCATTATCAATATCATCTTGTTTGGATAGGAGTGTTTAGATGAATCCTTCTTCTCACACCTAGACAAATTATCATCTTGTAAATGATTGAACTCTAGGACAACATCCAACCTCTTAGAGTTTATGAGTCCACCAAAATACGAATCCAAAACAAATCAATCCTAAATCAAGTCCTAAAGTTTTAACATACCCTTCAAGATTTTCTCAAGAGTTCCAATCATCCATCCGGCATCCATCTTACATCCATATCATTATCACCCTTTGATCCTTAAAATCATCCTAAAATTTCTCTTTTGTACCTAAAGTTAGATCAATCCAAAGAATTAGAGAATTCACCTTCTGCATTCTTGAAGATTGATCCCTATTTTATGGTGTAAACTAGGTCACAACACAAGAGGAACATGGAAGCCAACAAAAAAAATCTACTTTGAGTGACTTAAGTCAAACCGCTCTCAAAATGAATCCCATTGGGTATGGCAGTCTAACAGTTAACTTTCATCCATTTTTGCAAGATCATCAAGATGAAGGTGTCCAAATGGAGGATCTTACCAATAATCCCTTTGGAATGTCACATGAGGAAATTAGTAAAATAATTTAAAATCTGGAGAATCATAAGATTATCAACATCATGATGAGAATCAATCCCTCACTATACATGATCGAATTAGCAAAGCAAGGGGCTAAACTCCCATCTAATTTTGATGTGATCACTATTGTGGAATAATCTTTTGGAGTCATGCCTCCAATCTCATCTACCATCCCCACTTCATCTACCCCCTCATTTCAGAACATCACTCAAAACATCCCACAAATCACATAATCCATTACTACAATGTATCCCATTGTTAACAAAGGAAGTGCATTTTTCAATGCATTGCAAACACATCCTCTCATAAACAATCATGATTTGGATGCAAACACCATCTTGGGAAAAACTGTACCATTGCATACATATGACCCTCTAACCTTTCATGATCCAAATGAACCATCATCATCATTATGTGCAACACCCCAAACCTCTCTCCCATAATGTCGCAGGGAGAGGGTGACATGTTTAGACTAGGGGACATTTTCGACACTACGCCATTTTCCCAAGAGATCACATTTCTCACATTTCCACCACTTCTGCCATTGCTATCATCATCTACACAACTTCTTGGCTTAGGGATTCCACCTTTACCAAATATCAATCAAAATCTAACCAACATCCTGAACATCAATCAAAGCATTATGCCAAACTCTCAAAACAATTCATCAACATTGCAATAACATATGACAACCACACAAGCAATCACCACATCATCATCCAGCTCCCTAACAACTCAAAACATGATATCTCAAGGACCAACCACATCGATCACACCATCTGCTAATCAAACCCCAATTACCAACACAATGACGCCTCTCACCACCACAACAAGCACCATTCAGAATCTGCCACCACCTCCACCACCACCAAGCTCCAATACATCAAGACAATATAGTATGGCATTGCAAGTAGCTCAACAAGCTGCTTATCAAAAGGAATTCTTGTAAGTACAAAACATTAAGCTACATAATTAGTTGCTCAACAAGCTATGCAATTAGTTGCTCAACAAGCTGCTCAAGCGGCGCAAGTTGCTCAAGCTGCCCAAATCGCACAAGTGCAACAAGCTACAAAATCCCAAGCCTTATTGCAACAACAACAAGCCGCTCAAGTAGCTCAAGCTGCACAAGCTACATAGGCACAAACACAAGCACAAGCTCAAGCTCAAGCACAAGTACAAGCCCAAGCTCAAGTGCACGCTCAAGCCAAAGCCCAATATCAAGCACAACAAGCATAAGCACAAGTGCAATATCTTGCACAACAACATGCAACACAACATCAAGCATATTAGCAAGCGCTAAAGTAGTATCAAGAACACTAGGAAGCAACCCAATTAGCAGCTCAACAACAAGCACAACAACAAGCTCAACAATAGGCATTAATAGCATAACAACAACAAGAACAACAACAACAAGTGTTGTTGTAAACATACTTGGCTCAAAAGAATATGAAAACATCATCCATAAACATACCAACCAATCCACCCATCTCACCAACAGTCAAACCACCTAAGAACACTTTCATCTCGTCCCCTGATCCGCAATACAATGTGATAACACAAATCAGGTTGCTCTCGCAACAAGTGCTCGACCTCCAATTAGGGCGAACCACGAAAACACCCAACAACTTGTGTCCTTATCTATTTGAAAGAAGCCTTGTAATGAAACCATTCCCAAAGGGATTTGAAATCCCCAAATTCGATAGGTATCATGAGATGGGAAACCCTAAAGATCACATTAGGGAATTCCATGTTCATTGCATGGAAGTCGCGTATGACGATACCTATCTGATGTGGCTATTTCCTAGGAGTTTGGCTGGCCATGCCATGGAATGGTTCTCTCACCTACCTACATGCATCAAGAATTTCCAAGAAATCATAGACGCATTCATCAAAAACTATGCATGCAATATTGCCATGGATGTTAGTCTTGAAGAACTATCAGCTCTGAAACAAGGTAAGAATGAATCATTTGCTTCATTCCTACAACGATGGCAATCCAAGGCCAACCAGAGCAAATGGGTCATGCCCGAGGAACAACAAGTGTGCACTATCATATCCAACCTTAACAACCTCTTTGAATTCCATCTCAAGGTCCAAGGGATCACCACATATGACCAGTTAATTTCCAAGGCACTCAACATCGAACGAGCCCTTATGACACAACCTGGAGGATCAACTTCATATCCTGAACAATAGAATAATCACCCACCCACCAATTACAATGAAAAACCTCACACATGGGAAAGAAACAAAAATATTATGAACGATGGTATCATCAAATGCCAAATTTTTCATTAGTGCCCCTCAGAAAAACACACTTGTACCACAACAAAAAATCCAAAACTATTGGGTATGTGCAAGATCATGATGGGCCAAAAAGTGGCAATATGATGGGTATGTGGCTAACGACTGTTTTTTTACCCAAAATTGATGAAACAAAAATGGTTTTTAAAGGAGATTCTCAGATTTACACCAATATAAATTATACTTTACTTTGAATTTAATAAGTAATTATCATTCATTTTCTATTTGAATTACGACTAAAGTCTTGATTGATAGGCTGATTGAAAAAAAACATCTATAGCTTTCAAATGGTATCACATTTTTTGAATCCAAAATGTGTCACATTCTATGCTTCACATACTATATGATTAACAAAAGAAAAATTGAATTTCATGAAGTTTTGACCAAGTTAAGGTGGCTAGACATATGGGTTTTTTATATTTTTTAAAAGTTCTAATAAAAAATTCATAATTAATTATTTACTTGGAAGAATATTACAAAAAAATATGCATCACATCAGGACATGAGTCCTTTACTTATATCTAAAATATTATAAAATAATATTATTATTTTATTGTGGTTAGGGTGGCCAGACAAACACCTACTTCTTATTTTTTCCATTAAATTTAAGTACTAATACATTGAAATTTCAAAATTTCACCAAATAGATTTTTTTTTTAAACAAACCTAGTAGTTTAAAAACTACATTCAATTTGATATAGATTCTATTCTTACATATTTTTGAAATAATATAGATAACTTATTCAAATTTTTACGTCAAGTTGCCTAACTTTGATTTTTCTGAATTTCTTGCCACTTAAGGGCCTATTTTTTCTATGATGATCTTGCACATACCCCATCATCAAAACAACCATCAAACGAACACAACAACACAACACCCAAACAATCAAGTGATCAATGATGTCAATGATCAAAGGGGACCACTCAAGCGAAACAAGAATTCCATCAAGAGAAAGTACACCACTCTTGGGGAACCACTTGAAGTCATCATGAAGAAACTGATAAACAAAAACCTCATCAAGATTCCCACCTATGAGAACTACCAAGAACCAGATGTTAAACCTCCTTGGTACAACGAAAATCAACTCTACGACTTCCACAAAATCAAAGGACACACCACTAACAATTGCTTGAGGTTAAAGGACATAGTCCAAAACCTCATTGATCAAAGGATCATAAATGTAAAATAACCAACAGGAAACTAGAACCTCAAAATATACACGAATCTAATGCCTAACCATAACAATAAAGGGAGCGATAACACTGATAAGGGGAAAGGAACCTTCAAAAATGTGAATCATGTGTATGAAATTGTTGTCACCTCTCTAGATGAACACTGTGTAGTAATCACTATCAAAGGAGCTCAGGCCAATTGTGGAGTCTCCACAAGAGGCGAAAAAGTTACTATTGTAGGATCATCTCAACCAAACAAAAATTTCATGTCCAATTTAGGATCCATTCCCAATGGTTACAATGTCCTTGATTAGCTAAAAATAACACTTGTGCACAGAATGTAAATAGTTCATTAAAGTCATCATCCATGAGATGAGACATCATGTCTGGTCTTGTGGGACAGTACTTTGAAGACATCATGAGATATGATTTATAGACGTTTTCTGCTTTCAAACATGAATAACTGGATTGAGGCGGACTGCATTCTTGAATATTTGTTCCCTCAAGCTCATTAAGAAGTTAAAAATATAAGAGGATTCCATTGACAAAGGAAAATGTATTACAATCAAAGCATATGATGATCAGAAAAGAGTGTCTAAAGGCACAATCAAAATCCCTATTCAAGTAGGGATAGCTATCATGGAAACCACCTATTAGGTCTTCGACCTTGACAAGTGCCTTATAACACTCTCCTAGGACATCCATGGATCCATGTAATGCAAGAAGTAGCATCAACCTTCCATCAATGTGTCAAGAGGACAAGAGGTCACCATCCATGGAGATCTGGAACCATTCTCCTACTACAAGAACCTTGAGGCAAAATACTACAAAATACCTCAAGTGCCTAAAAATGATGAAGAATCGTCAACACCGTACATTGATCTAGTCACTCTTGATTCGACTTCTGTGATAGAGACACCCACCGCTCCCACCATCCCCACCATCTCTGATATCAAAGTCATCATCAGGATAATGGTTGCAGAAACTACATGATTCCCAAAAATACTTTTGTGGTAGGAGAGTTACCACAATCTCCCAAATCATGAGGATGTCCGCAATCAAATGAAGCCTCCACATCTCAAACATCCCCTAGAGAATATCCGAACTTCAAAAGTTGGGGAGATCTCAGTTGAGAAGTCATAGAGGAGGACCCATCTCATCTCCTATACCAAGATAATAGACCAACAACCAATTTACCAATGGATGACAAAAGCAAAGGTTTGCAAATGATGCTCACAATGGGCTATGACAGAAGCTAGAGACTTGGGAAAAATGACAACGGGCTTATAATACCCATCATTCTAGAGATGCGAATGAGAAATATTGGCCTTGGATGTACCCCTACGAGTATAACCATATGTGGTCGAAGTCCTTCAGTTAGAAAGGTCAATAATCCTCCTCAGCTATCCACAATCAAACTTCGTTTACCCATATCTACAGGTTGAGTCATAGACAACTTCACATTTGACATAACATACGTCTATAGTAGTAGTGATGACGAGGATCCAATAACCAACCTACCTAGGCTCTTTGAGAATACCACCCTTCTCATGATTATCACCTTATCCTTTGATTCAAACCATCAAAATCATGAAATCAGCCTAGTTTACCCCCAACTCATCGATTATGACCAACAGGGACCACCAATTCTTGACACATTTGAAAATGATGAGGCGCTCTCATAATTCATGGGACTTCGAGATAATATTCCATGTGGGGATCACAAAGCAGGGTTCATCATTGAGCTAGATACGCAGGCCTATTATGGGGAAATGATTAAATCCCTCACTCACAAAATTAAGAAACTAAGAATAATATCTAAGTCCTTGAGTGAAAACCACACTGTGGCACATTCCAACATGAAAAAAGTAAAAACAAAGGATGCATCCAATGGTGAAAACCTCTCTGAGGTGCTTGAGGATGGGGGATTCAATCTTCCTTTTAGAGCTCTCCATCAGGAAAAATCAATGGTCCTAGCAGAAAAGTGCAATCCAGTTAATCTAGGAACAAAGGAGACCCCGCACATCACATTCTATGCGGAGTCATTACTGTCAGAAGAACAAGATCTCCTAGCAACTATGCTAGCATGCTAGGGCTCGATCCAAAAATTGTAGTTCATCACCTAGTAGTATACTCTAAAGCAAAGCTTGTTAGATAAAAGCTCAGGAAAATGCACCCTCAGATCACCCTGCTAGTCAAAATGGAACTAAATAAGCTATTGGATGTAGGATTCATTCAAACAATAAACTATCCAGAATGGGTGTCAAACCTGGTTCTCATCTCAAAACCTGATGGGGGCATCAAAATCTGCACATACTTCAAGGACTTAAACAAGGCATATCCAAAAGATGATTTCCTGTTGCCCAACATTGACATGATCATAGACATGACAATGAGACACGAAATGCTTTCCTTGATGGAAGGTTTCTCGGGATAAAACCAGATAATGATTGCTAAAGAAGACCAACACAAAATGGCCATAACTTGTCCATGGGGGACTTACTGCTAGAATATGATGCCATTCAGCTTGAAGAATGCAAGAGCAACATACTAAAGAGCCATGATGTTAATCTTCCATGACATGATCCATAAAACTATCGAAGATTATGTCGATGGCATACTAGCCAAATCTAGAAAAAGGAAGGATCACATAGCAAGCTTAAGTGCCATTTTTGACAGGCTAGAGGAATACAAGGTAAGATTAAACCCAAAGAAGTGTGTCTTCAACGTACAATCAGGAAAGTTGCTAGGATACATAGTGTCAATGAGAGGTATTGAGGTAGACCCTGCTAAGGTAAAAGTTATCCTTGAGATGGAGGCACCCAAAACATTGAAACAATTGAGAGGTCTCCAAGGTAGGCTTTAGTCTATCTGAAGATTCATAGCACAATTGGCAGATAAACAAAATCCATACTCTCACTTACTTCGCAAGAGAGTAGCATACAAGTTGGATAACAAGTGTGAAGAAGCCTTCAATAAGATCAAAGAATATTTGCTTACACCATTGGTCCTCATGCCACCGATCCCAAGAAAACCATTAATTATTTATGTTTCAACAACAACAATAGCCCTTGGAGCTATTCTAGCTCAACATGATGAAAATGGGACAGAAAGGTCCATATATTATATTAGCAAGACAATGGTTGGTCATGATTTAAACTACTCATTCATCGAAAAAGCATATTTAGCAATAGTGTTTGCTTCATAGAAATTCAAACATTACATGTTGGCGTACAAAGTTAAACTCATCACCAAAATTGACCCTCTCAAGTACTTACTATCAAAGGAAATGCTCATTAGAAGAATGGCCAAATGGGTCATGATACTATTAGAGTATGACATTGAATACGTGGAGCGGAAAGCAATTAAAGGCCAAGTCATCGCAGATTAGCTTGCAGAAGCACCAGTATATTTAGAGAATCCTCTCATCTTAGAGTTTCCAAACAAATCCATCTTCAATCTCAACATAGCTGACCACTGGAAACTTTACTTTGATGGATCATACATGAAACATGGATCAAGAGACGGTGTCTTCTTTATCACCCCACAAGGGGACTGCATACCAAGGTCCTATAAATTGGTGTTCTCCTGCACCAACAACATTGTAGAATACAAGGCTTTAACCATAGGTCTCAAAATAGTAGTGCAGTGGCACATCATGGCCCTTAGAGTATATGGAGACTCTCATCTAATAATAAACCAAGTGAACAGTGAGTACCAGACTAAGGATGATAAGCTCACTCCATACAAGAAATTGGTGGAGACTCTCAAGGAATCCTTTATCAAGATCACATTTGAGTAGATATCTAGAGCCAACAATAGATCTGCAAATGCCATGGCAACGATTGGATCCCTACTAGACATCCCTCACAATGTACCAAAATATGAATTCTTGGTAGAGCAACTTCTCGTACCCACATTTGAGGTACCAGACTCAAAATTTGTGTGTGAAATCATTGGTCCCAGTGATCCTTGGTACCACGACATTTATACCTACCTACAAATAGGTATCCTACATGCTGACTTACCCTCAACCTTAAAATGAACCTTTGTCAAAAAAGTATCCTGATTCACCATCCTAGGAGATACCTTGTATTGTAGGAGTATAGAAGGAACCTTATTACACGATTTAAATGCTGAGGAGGAATTGAACACTTTAACTGAGGTGCATAATGGCATATGTGGTTCACACTCGAGTGGAATGACCCTAGCCAAGAAATTGCTGAGGATGGGATATTATTGTCCTACAATGGAAAGAGAGGCACATGACTACGTCAGAAGGTGTCTACAATGTTAGCAGCATGGGGACCTCATCCCTGCTCCAACTCAAGAACTTCATCCCATCATCAAACCATGTCCCTTTTCATAGTAGGGACTTGATCTCATCAAAAAAATCACTCCCACTTCATTTAATGGCCACAAGTTCATCATAACCACCACTGATTACTTTACCAAGTGGGTGGAAGCCATACCCATGACATATATAACCAGAAAGTAGATATCAAAGTTCATCTTGAACTACCTCATTTGCCACTATGGTGTCCCACAAGCCATTATCTCAGATAATGGGACACCATTTAAGAATCAGGATGTCCACAACTTGTGTGAAAATTTCAAAATCCAACATTGCTTCTCCACCCCATACTATCCCCAAGGAAATGGCCAAGCAGAAGCCACAAATAAAACCATTTTAAAGATCTTGAAGAAAATAGTGAGTGAAACAGGTTGTGACTGGAATCTGTAGCTCAATCCTACCCTCTAGGCCTACCGAACCAACATTCACACACCCACGATTGCCACCCCCTTCTCCCTGGTCTATGGATCAAAAGCAATACTCCACATTGAGATCGAGCTCCCATCACTAAGAATATTATTGCAAAACCTCATCACAGATGAAGAGTACTTAGTATCAAGACTGAATGAGCTAGAGCTACTGGATGAGTGGCATATAGATGCTTTAAATCATTTGCAAGTCTATCAGAACAAACTCAAGAGGAACTATAACAAGAAAATCAGAAGCAGGACTTTCCAAGTTGGAGAATTGGTACTAAAGGAGAATCAGAAGAATGTCCCAAATCCAAAAAGAAAAGGAAAATTTGAACCCAACTGGTTGGGACCATTTGTTATCACAGTAAGCTATAAGTCAGGGGCATATCAGTTATCAACACCCGAAGGGGAACCTCTGCAAGAGCCCATGAACAACTCTCATCTCAAAAATTTTTATGCCTAATCTTTCAAGGTATAGAACCAAAAATTCAAAAAAATCAAAAAATGTCATGAAGAAAGGGTTAACTTTGCAAAAACCTAGCAAACAGGCATCTTGGTGACAACAAAAAAAATGAAAAAGAAAAATATCCAAAAAAAATAGAAAAAGGATTAAAAATAGTAAAGAGAAAAAATCGTCCTCTAGTGAAAACCACTTCAGTGGCACTTTGGACAAGTACCTTGGTGAAAACTTGGAAAAAAAGCGCCTTATGTAAATAAACACTTTCCATTCACCAAGATCTTCACAACTTGTTCTGTATCATCCATCTATTACATTTCCATCATCCATCGCATTCAAATCTCCATCCATCACCCATCCATTTGACATCCACATCATAGCTTGGTCCTATGTTTATATCATGATCCCTCCTAGTACTACTCGGCCCATTCTCAAGGTTAGTTTGTCCTACCTTTATTAGAGTAGTCTATTACATCACACTAGGGGCATGCTCTCATCAGATCAAATTCGTGTATATTCTTGAGGTCCTAAAATTAGAAAAACACACAAAATCCAAAAACATAAGAAAATCCAAAAAATCCAAAAAAATTCAAAACATATCAAAATCCCAAAACAGGTCAAAAAGTCAATCAAAAAGTCAAAAAAAAGTTGTCTTGTCGAACTATGGGTCTCTGAGCCTTCAATGTAGGCAAGGTTGATCTTTGATCATCCCCCAAGACACTTAGGTCAGTCCTTTAGGAATCTGTCATAATAAATTGACATTTCATCATGTATATCTCCATCTTTAAATTGGTCAAGTCATCAGTCAAACTACATGGTATTTGTGTGTATAATGTAGGCAAGGCTAATCTATTGATCAGCCTTTGACACCCCTAGGATAGGTCCTTAGGCTAGTCTCTTGGTCAAAATATCAGAAAACCCCAAAACATTTGAAAATCGAAAATCAAATCATTCATTAAATCTTGAAAAAATACCAAAAACAACCTCAAAACATTTCAAAACATCAAAAACATCCAAATATTTGAAAAAATCCATTAGTCTCATCTCACTTTCACCTCCAATAAACATCACTCATAATAAATGATCATCATCCTCAACCTTTGTTGAAACAATCGAAAACAAGTCTAGCAGGTGAAAAAGTTAAAACTCAAAGTGTCAAGTCTCAGGTTTAGGTCAATATATAAACAAGTTGGTCAACTCTTTGTGTTAATATCCTCTCATCCAATTAGTCCTATATCAATCATCTGATAACATCATGTCCTAGGATGTATCCTTCCTACAATGGGTATTATTTATTAGAAAGAACACTTTGGATAAATGAAATGACGTGCTGCCATTGACTAACATGTCCTAGGATGTATCCTTCCTAGAATGGGCATTATCTTTTGGAAATAGTTTTGGTTCTTATCCTTAAAAACACATTTCCTTTTGGTTAGCGGTATTGAAGAACATCAGCTTGTTTGTTTACTTTATCTTTGTCTTTTGACTTATCTCTTTGCGTTGAATCCGACAACCTCTTGATGATGTCCAAAAAAATGGATTTAGAGAGATAGGACTGGAGCAATGATCATTATCTTTTGTATGTTGTGCTTATTGGATGTTCTTGTAATATAACTCGGTGAATACTTGATTTGTTAGATATGTATGGAGGGTGTTTTGGGCAGCTTGTTGACTATTGCATTGAGAGGTTATAACTTTCCGTGTTTTGGTCCAAGATGTTTGAAACTTCTAAAGTGAATCCTAGCAAGGTTTTCATATGTCAGGTGTGAGCAAGAATACTCCTATCTGTTTGTCGAGTCAAAGTCCATCACACTAGGTACAATGCCATCTTGGTTCTTTATACCTTGATGCATCGTGCCTATGTGTGTTATCAGACATAAGGTAAGTATCCCTATTAAAATCCTAATTCTTGATAAGCGCATCATCATCATCATCATCATCATCATTATCAACATCTCTAATAAATTTGGCTTGTTAGATCCTCTTGTCATCATCTCATTTCTTCTTTTCTACACTAACATCACGTCATGATCAGGTCATCATCATCATTAATGCATCCATCCTACATCCACAAATCATTAGCATACATAAATCTCATAATCATAGCATATCACATCATCCATCTCATCCTTCTCACATGCATTATATCATCATTTAAGTTGTTTAGGATAATATAGATTGGTTATTATAAGCATCTTAAAACCATCTCATTTGCATCATCATCATAACCATCCATATGTCCATCTTGAACCTCTTTATCGCGAGATCGACCCTCAAATCAAATATTTTTGCTCGATCTCTCGAAGGGGCAATGTACTAGTGTACTTTTTGTTGTGGAATATTAAAAAATCAATTTTTTTTTGAATTTTGATCACGACAAGTTTATTCTTTGAACCAAGGCAACAAGTACATTGCTTCAAAGAGGGGAAAAATGTAGACATAGGAAATTCACATCATTCACATTCATCCATTCATCAGCTAAATCAAGTTCATTAAATTCAATCTCCTAAGTTCATTCAATTAAATTGAATAAATTAACTTTATTTGATTTAAGCCTAGCATTATCCCTCTTTGATTAAATAAATCAAACCTTTATTTAATTAAATTTGAAATCATCTTTCATCTCCCTTTGATTTAGTTCAAATCCTTAAATCTAAAGTCAAATGGGTCAAATCACCTAATCATCATCCTAAATTAATCTAATCATGATTAATCTAATCTAATCACCCATCACATTCTCTAGATTTTCCACTTGCATAAATAAACCATTTTAATTCATTTATTAAAATCCTCATTTTCCTCAACAAGTCATTTTGGAGAATATTCCCTCAAGTTTGAATTAAAAAACAAGTTGACTTGTCCCTTCCAACATGGCATTGACTCCCCTCTTACATGTCCTCCACTTGGCATTTAAGTCCCTTTTTATCCCTCCAACAAGCCAGATTTGAATTTGAAAAGGCCACCTAATCTCATTTATTGGCACATTGACCAAAACTTGCACATCCCTCAACCATTCACATGTTGACAAATGGCACCTGTCCATTGGTTGAATATTTGTCCCACATTGCTCTCTTTTGGGCATTCTTCCAACTTGAGATTCTATAAATAGAAGGCTCATTCTTCATTTCTATCATCTACAATCTTCATGCAAAGTTACTCTCTTCAATTGAGAGCTGATTTTGTCCATTTCATAACATCTTCAACAATCTTCATCATTTGAGCTTGTCAAGGATTGGGAAAGGGTCATTTTTCACAAGTGACACCAATTCAGTATGGAATAGGTATATGTCATGTTTCTATATATCTTTTAACCATCCTTTTTATTTGTTTGCACTTTGAAGCATGATATATTATTTCATAGGAGTATTCATAGATTTGCATTTGCATAAACTAACCCCACTAACGAGTGTTGGAGATTAGTCATTTGTAGATTTATAGGTACTTAACTTGTTCATTTTAGTTGTTTCTTGGAGTAGGTTTTATTTTGCTTTGTGAAGTTATAAGTACATAGCATTTTATATCACCGATCACTCAGATCTTTCTCCTATGTACAAAAATCTTCAAAGAAAACTACTGTTATGGGTATAGTTATTGGTATTCTTGGTGGTTTGTTGGCAATGTTACTATTATGCTTGTTTTCTTCTGTATTATCTAAGCCAACCCTCTTAAGCCGAGGTATTTTTATGGAAAAATCTTTTAATCAGTCTTTGTATATGTTTATCAACAAAAATCCTTGCTAGTAAGTTTATTAAAACATAATCTTAGAAGTTTTTTAGACAATGGTGATAGGTCTCGTGACTTGCCTATTATATTAGATTTTATCTTTATCATCCTTCAAAAGTATTTATGAAAGTTAATAATAATTTTAATTTTAATTTTTTCATTATTCTTACAAAATTGTGATTTTTTCAACCTTGGTTAGACAATCTAGGTACAGAGGCAGACTCAATGATCGGTCAAGAGCAAGCAATAATATTTAATTTGGAAAATATCATGGCTGCAACTAGAAATTTTCATGAAGATAAAAATCTTGGACATGGAGGATTTGGCACCGTATATAAGGTAACCTACCCGTAACTGATTTTTCTCTCCTATTTTGGACAACAACATTATATACACTATAAAATTGAATAAGGTTATCAATCCATTCTTCACACCTGTTCTAGTATATTGTTTCGATTTTGATTATAGAAGAATATTTTGACATATAATTAGAATTAGAAAATAAGTAGGGAAGAAGGGTCAGCAGTTGTGCAGATTCTAATAGTCTTGCAGGGTCTAATAGTCAGAAAGTCAATTGTGATTATAATACTTAATCTTACCATATATTTATATTATATATTGTAAATAAATAGTCCACATGTAAATATAAAAATTATAAAAATGTTGATCAAAATGAACCCATATTTGAACACATGAAAACCTCTAAATGCTACATAAGATAAGCATAAATACATTCAAGAAGAAGTGAAAAAAATATTTTTTCATCTTAAATAAAATATCATAACTATCTACTATAAGTGTGTCATTTATAAAATAAAATGTGCATTTAATAAAATAAAACACTCATTTAAACAAGAATTGTTATCATAGTGAAAAAATATTTTTCTTATGTTACAATTATTGGGGTAGCAATGTACAAGCATTGGAGTATTTCAAATTAATAGTTTTTCCTATAACAAATATAAAAGGCGAGCATAATAAATACCATATATTTTCGCATTAAATGTGAAGAATTTTCAAAAAGTTTTGTTTTTCAACTATTGGTTCATTTTTGTTTGATATAAGTTGTATTTTAAATAATTATGTGTTGTTTTTATAACAATAATAGGTTTTTTGTGTTCAACTATTGGTCCATATGTGTTGAATATAAAAGCTAGAGATATCAAATGTTTATGGTTATCAATAGATATTTGGTCCATTTAGGTTGCATATATTTTTTATTTTAAATAAAGATATAATATTCTACAAGCAACAAATGACATTTTTTGTTCAACTACTGGGTGTCCTATGATTAAGTTTTGGTTGAATCTTTATAAAGTCAAATTTTAGACACCTGTCAATAGTTGTGTTGATATGGCGAGTTGCATGATGAGTGACACCTCCAAATCTTAGTTGTAGATAGAAAAGAGGTCAGTCTTCATTTTAAAAAATGAATTTTCTATGATATTTCAATCAATTTCCTCATGTTGATAAAGTTAACCTGCATGGCTATTGGCCCCTCTCCCATATCTGCACTCTACTTGTTTTAAATATAATTGGTCAGATATTTCTTTGGATATTTTATCTATTAAAATTCACTAAAGATTATCTAGTCTTTTGGATAGGATCTAGTAGAATAAGTTTGAAATAGTATTTTACTCAATATATAGCTTTTGACATAAATTGTTTACATTTATGTCTTTTATTTTATGTCAGGGCACAATGCCAGATGAAAAAAAAATAGTAGTAAAGAAATTTTCTAGACAATCTTTACAAGGGAAAGAAGAATTTTTAAACGAAGTGAAGCTAGTGGCAAAAATTCAACATCGTAATCTTGTGAATCTACTTGGATGTTGTGTGGAAGGTTAAGAACAGTTGCTTGTTTACAAGTTCTTGCCTAACAAGAGCCTTGACAAGATACTATTCCCTGAATTTAGTCTATCATTATCTAAAATGAAAGCCATATGATACACATTTTTATTTAATTGCTAATCAAGTGGAACTCATAAAATGATTCAAGGCATGTTATTTGTATGCTTGGCTATAGATCCATAGAGGAGCAAAGAACTCGATTGGGACAAATGTTTGAAGATCATACTTGGAGTAGCTCGTGGGCTTCTATACTTGCATGAAGATTCTAAGTTACCCATCATTCATTGGGACATTAAAGCAAACAATATTTTACTTGATGAAAAAATGGAGCTAAGGATATCAGATTTTGGCTTAGCAAGACTATTTAGTTGAGATGAGAGTCATTTTAATACAAGAGTTGCAGGAACATAGTAAGAATCTAATCACTGCTTTACACAAGTGCTTTCTCATTTTTGTTAGGATAGAAGTTAAAGTTAGTAATACTGTGATTATGATTCTTGCTTCTTTGAAAAATTTAATTCATGACAACATACTTTTACATTTAAAGTACTCTCTCTGAGGATGAATTATTGGTATAATATGTAAGAAATTTGAATTAATTTATTATTGTAAATTTATTGTTTTTTATTGATTTTTCTTTACATTTATTTTTCTTTTAAAATTGTTTTTAATTTTAAAGATTATATTTTAATAAAATTATTATTTTAATGTGTTTTTTATTTAACAACTATTTTTGGTTATGTAGCGGTTATATAGCACCTAAGTATGCTATGGGAGGTCAATTATCTATTAAAGATGATGTATATAGTTTTGGCATTGTCATTTTAGAAATAATATGTGGAAGAAAGAATACGAATATTGATTTGTCCCCAGAATTTGAAAGTCTATTAGAATGGGTAAGATAAAAACAAGATATGTTAATCTAGTTTGTTTTCAAAGTTATACGTCTTATGACAATGAGTATGCATGACTCTTATATAGGTATGGAGATCTTACAAAGGAGGAAATATTGTGGATGTGATTGATAGAACAATAATAGAAAGTTTCCCTAATGAGGAAGTTTCAAGATGCATTCATGTGGGTCTTTTATGTACATTGTAGCAAATGCATCACTTGAACCAATAATGGCTAATGTATATGCAATGCTTTTAAAGCTGTCAGTGACCAACTTACCAGATCCCACAAAGCCTACTTTGTTGGATCTTACACAAAAAATATGATTCGTCGCATACATCTACATCAACATCTACATATATTGTTGGAAGCACAACTTCACATACTTCATATCCATCCATCAATGATGCATCAGTAATAGATTTGGGTCCTAGATAATTCCACTTACTAGTTCTAGTTTTATAATAATAGATCATGTAAAATTATGTTTAAACCTCACCTATAAACCAACATCTTGGTAGTGATTTAGAATACTTTTCTTTTTGTAGTACTAAAAAAATTATCTAATTAAACTTTGATGATCATGAAAGTTTTAGATATATATATATATATATTTTAATGATAGTGACAAAGGAATGGGTTTAAAATCATGGGTGAAAATCTTATCCTTTTTTTTTATTTGCTGAAAATAATAAAGTTTCTATGGGTTAATCTAGGTCAAATTAATCAAATACATACAAATAAGTATAAAACAACCTTTGCATAAATAATGGCATTTGGTGATTAATAATGTAGATAAATGTTCATGCTATTCTATGAAAATAAATGAGGAATATTAATGTACTTAGCTCAATGATTGTAACTTGATGAAGATTTAGAAATATTATCTATCTTTATCCCAATAGTGAGATCTCTTTGTTAGAAGAATGCCCCATTATTTTTGCTAGAAGAATAACCCAATATTTATGTTTGTTTGTTATGTTGTCTTGGGTTAAGTCCAACCACATGGGTTAGTTCCACACTTGCAAACCAAATCTATACATTTGAACTTGATCTTGTTTAATGTATATCTCTCTTATATGTTATTCTTTTGATAAGCTTTCATTTTCTCTAATCTTCTTGCTAATTTGGGGGCTATCAACATGTAAGAATATCTTGGGAGAATTTTTGTTGCATCACAAGAAGATAAGTTATTTTAGTTCTCTCTCCCAAAATATCTCCCAAAATTTGTATAAATTTGGAAGATGACAAGAAAACCTCCTAAAATGATGTAAGAAAATTTGTTACTCCTTTTAGTGCACCTAATCTAATTGTTTCTCTGTTAATTGATCCTTTAATGCTCTAAGATGAGAGAATGCATGAGATATGTGAAGATTGGATGTGCATACAACTAGGTCCTCTTAAACACTATCACATAACATCAAATTTTAATATTTTAGTTTATGTTTTATTTGGAGATGTTCAATTTTTTTAGTAATAATTTTTTTCCATTACAAAGGCATTTTCTTACCTAGGCACTATTTGGGAAGTTCAAAATTTTAGGTTAAAAAATAAAAAATGCTTCTTCATATATTATTTATAGTACATTGTAATCTATTTCTAGAACAACACAAAATATCAAGGATTATCATAGTTAGGTTCTAAACCAATGTACCACTATGATTTTTAAATAACTAGTTGCTAGTCAACCAAAGCATCTAGTTTAAATTTGTAAATAAGACCTATTCAAGTATGTGGAAAACACTTTAAGCTTTATGGTAACATGTTTGAAAATATTTGCTAGCTTATTGGTCCTAATTAGGCTCATTACAAAAACCATGATAAGTGGAAACTAGTTCTAAAAATAGTCTACAACAAGTTTTGAAGAGTAAAACTATATTATATTGATTTATAAAGAAATGCTACTTGGGCATGTACATCTTGTTAGCTTATTGATGACACCATCAAAATAATAATACATAATTAAATTGATGTGGGTTCATTGAAGATCATGCATATAGACAAACCATATAGTTGTTCGTGATTATATGAAGGGAATGGAATCAATTAACATTGACATGGAGATTCTCACTAACCATATGGTATAAAATTTATGGTGGAAGGTTTTAATATTTGATGTACATTGTTGATAGTTCAATGCTTGATTATAGTAGGAAATGTAAGGTGAAAATATAAAATAGTGATTCCTAATTCAGCTATATAAGTTTAGAATCCAAGACAACAATAAAAAGCTTTCATATCTAAATTTATATAGTTTAATTTTTATTTTTTATAAATTTATATTCAACCTCAAAATTAGCTTAAAATTAGATCCAATATGTTTGAGAAGCATATTTATCATGGGGTTATTTTTATTTAAAAAAAATTATAGATGAATGAACATTTTTGTTTTGATAATACACAAAAATGAGCTTTTGAAAGGTCCAAACACTTGTACAAGTAAGAGAAAATCCCAACAACCCAAAAAGAAACAACCCAATACAAGGCATAAAGAAGCATGACCATAAACACTCTAGGAATCCGTACCTAACCAAGTCTTGAATAATTATACAAAAAAGAACGTATATAGTCCCTAAGCATATCTTAAAATCCCTCCCACCCCCATCCCAAGATTGGAGAACTTGAAAAAATTTGGAGGGCCCTTCCTCCTATTTTGGATAATAGTTGAAGAAACTAAGTCATTTTCATCAAATATATATGGAGTTGATAGAAGAGATTCCAACTTCCTCTTACAATAGGAACCAAAAGGAGATATCAATTAGTTAGGAGAGATCCAATCAAATGTATTTTCAAAAGAGGTTGACCCTCTAAGAGAAACCACTCATGGAAATATGGGATCAATTGTCACTAGAATAGTTGGAGCACTTATTATCCAAAAATTATTAGCAAACTGCCCAAACCTATGAGGAACATGAATTGTAGTGTGAGTGGTAGCATGACCACTTTCCACTAAAGGAGTGATCTCAAACAAAATAGATGAAACCTCAAGAGGTTGAGAGATAGGAGGACATTTGATGTATAAATGTTGAGGAAAAGCATCCTTTCACCGATATGCAACATTGTTAGTCCCATGTTTGGCATCATGAAACTCAAAAATTAAATGACCTACATTGAAATAATGATGATAATGAAATGGTAATACCTCTTGATCTAGTAGGTGAATCCATGTTTTTCCCTTCATCTTTTAAATAATATCAACCAAAAGATCATTGGAGATGTTAAGAACCACTATGATGTGAGCTAAGGTCATGTGAGAGAACATTGAGTTATAGAGGAAACCATCACAAAGTGACCCAATGCATCATTTATTGCTTCATAATAAGAATATAACCAAAAGTAAAGAGGAAAATTAGGCATCCAAACCCAACCTAGTATAATATTAGAGGATTTTCTCATAGGGTTGAACATAGGGAACCAAGGTTTTAGCATGATGTAATGCTACCCCCACACCCAAACTTAATCATAGAGCATTGCATCATCTTATTCACTAGAGTAAAAAATAACAATGAAGAAACCCCTAGCGAAAGAGTAAATTTATAGTTACCATCAATTAGGGATCACCAATATTTTGGGAGATAATTGTTGAGCTTTAGAAAACTAGGTAAAAATTGCTTCATATGGCTAATTTAATCCCTTTCTACAAAATAATTCATCCACTTCAATGAACTCCAACCCAAATGAAATGATGAGACATGTCTTTGTGTAGGGAAGGGCTATGAGCTTCCATCCATTGTGACCTACAGCCTAATTAGGTACAACGTGTGACAAATAATAAGACACCACATTGGAAAAATAAATGATAAGGACATGTGCCATTTGATGGCCCCAATAACATATCAGCACAAAAAAAACTCTAATTTAGAGTATGATATAGGAAAAAAAATTATATGCATAAACCAATAGGAAGAGACATCCAAGAGGGAGAATCCCTAGACATCATAGAGGGAGAATCCCTAGCTACCACCAATGGCTCCACACCATCACAACAATCAAGGTAAAAAAAGGAAGACCCAAAGCGGAAGTTAAGGGGAGCAACACGAATACCTTTAATGAGTTGAGTGATAGGGCACAAGAGGAGATTAAATATGGGCGTTGTAATCTATTTACATTGAGAATAACCTTTATTACTGTAGTAATAAAAAAAGTAACTTTTTTCCTTACTTAATTCAGTGTAATTAATAATAAATGAGCTTAATGTTTCCTTGATTTAGTGTTGTAATATGTTTTACACATTCACATTAAGTCTAGGACCCTTTTTAATAAAATGGACTTAATGGTGCCTTATTTAGGGTGTTGTAAAGTGTATCTTTACACTTTCACACTAATCTAGGGCTTTAATTAATTAATTGAGGTTAAATTAAGGTTAATTGGCCCCTTAAATTCAAACCCAAGCCTAATTTATTGCATTTTTTAAGGGATAAATCCCGACACTCATTAATAATATTTCACAACACTTAATTTTGAAAGGTTTGTGTCATAGGATAGTGACCTATGACCCATTGGCCACTTGATGAATGGGTCCTCACTAGGTCCTAGGACCCCCTTTAGGCATGTTATTTTAAAATCTTTGAAAAAGGTCCTAGTTAAGAGTGCTAAGACCCATTCGCCCTATGGAGAATGGGTCCTTTTTAACTTAGGACATCCCTTTTTGAACATATTCTTGGTAGGATTTCAATGATTTTAAATCCTAGATATGATGCTGTCTTGTGTTATTTGAATTTCAAGATTAAATCTTTAGATAAGTATAAATATGAGGTTAATTCACATAATTTAATCTAAGTAAACCTATAAATTTCAAGTGATCTCAAAATAATTTACAAGAGCATTTCAAGAGCATTTCAAAGGCATTCAAGGGAAGATTATTGAAGTTGTATTGCAACAATCAAGATATCAATCATCATGTCAAAGGCATAGTACATCATGCATGTTGTTGAGCTAATGTGTTGATGTAGCATTGAAGATCCAATTCAAAGAACATTCAAGGTTTTATTTCTAATCAAGTATTGTGATCAAAATCTACATTCCTTAAATCTACTTCATGTTAAATTGTAGATTTTTACTCCAAGACTTCATCCAAGGTATCATTGTTTCATGTTTCATGTTCCATGTTCATGTTTCATTGTTTCATCATAAGGTTTAATTACCAAAATGGGGTTTGACCAAGGAAAAACTATATTCCATAACAATCAACATTTTTTCTTCTCTCTCAATGTGTGAATGTAGGTTTTCGATTGAAGATCAAGTGGAGAATAAAAGTTGCAAAAATTGTCAAAGTTGCAAAGTTGTAAAATTTGTCATCTTTAAATTGCAAGATCACAAAAAGTTTTCTACAATTTTTTTTTTTTAACTTTCGGGAGCTAAACACTTGAGATCTAGGAGTGCATATATTAAAGAATAGGATCTTGAAAGTGATTTTCAAGAACCCTAACAAGGGCCCATTCGCCACTGGGCGAATGAATCCTCAATGAGGCTCGAAACAATGCTTTTCAACAAGGTACACATCATTTCAGCTTCTGGAAACCTTCCTTTTTGCTCTTATAATAGTTAGTATTGTTTTTTGGTTGTTATTTATGTATTTTATCTCTCATAATTTAGTGAAACATCAAACACAAAAAGAGGTGTACCCATTTGATTAACCTCATTTGAGTACATCCCATCTTTTTCTATGTTTCATTTTGGTGAACCCAACCACTTGAGCATTGTAATTTTCTAATTTTGGAGTCTCTCTTTTCATCCTAGGGTAGATCTTGCATTCATTTGCATTGAATTAGATCTCATTTAGGCTATCTTAGTTTGCATTCAAATTTGCATTTGATCTAGGGTTTTAGAATTACATTGTTTACATTCTTTAAATCTAAAAATTACAAAAAAAATCAGTCATTTTGCATATCATTTAGATCGTATAAACATGCATTTGAAAATCATAACAAAATTACATATCAAACTAGGTATTGTAATGCATCATTTTTTCACATTTTCAACTTTCATTTCACATTGCATTTACAAAAATATGAACCTGAAACTTACTATTGTAGACTTGAATTTGAAAATCATTATGAAAAGCTTAAAAATCTATAAAAATCAGTTTTGAAACCCTAATCTAGGACTCACTTTCCCTAGGGTGAATGAGTCCCTGATCAGACATAAATATGCATTTCTAGAATTTGAAATTTTTTGTTCTGTACTTTTGTTTGCTACTGTTAGATTTCTATTTAGTTTGTTGAATTTATGTTTCATTCAGTTCATTAAATCTAGCTTATTTTTTCTCATTTAGTGCATTTTCGAAATTCAAAATTGCATTTACAACATTTCATTTTCAGATGGTTGCATAGTGTAATAAGAAATTTTCCATGGTTAGAATCTAAAAATTGCATTTCATTCTACGTCATTGCATTGCATTGCCTCTTTCCATTTTAGGTTTGTAAACTAAATTTGTAAAACTTGTATGAGATTTACAACTTGCTTTCCTATTATCAATACTATTGTTAGATGTAGTTCGATGCTCATGTCATCCTATGATATACTATTTGTTGTGGATCTTGGGTTTTCTAGCTCTCTTCCTAATAGTGTTGATAATCAACCCCCTGAGGATCATAGTATGCATAATTCATTTCCCATGACTTACATGCCTATGACAAATGTGCTTAATGTTAACAATACCATCCCTACCATCACTAGTTCTACTCAAGCTTTGGGGTGTACTCAAAGCCAAGGTGGAACTTCAATTCCTCCTACAATTCCCATTTTCATTCCTACATACACTAGCACTCAAGTTACCACAATAATCAAACCTACTAGCAATGTGAACACTTCCTTAGGTATTTCCATGGGGAATCCTTCTAGCTTTGTGCATTCACATACAATTTCTCCTCAACCATCCTCCCTCACAAACTTACAATTCACTTTCCATATACATACATACATCACTCCACCTTATTCCCCTCCACCTTACAATAACAATGATGCTATCCTTAAAAAACTTATACAAACTGTGTCATCCATTCAACAAGTTGTAACCCTAAATCAAAAAACAATGGTCAACCTTCACAATACATCAAAACCAATCCATTATCCCTAGAGATATTGAGAGCACAAATACCAAAAGGTATAGAAGTTCCCCAATTTGAGAAATATGGTGGGAAGGGAGATCCTGTTAGCCATGTTTCTGCTTTTACAACCCCATGTAGTGATTTCATCTTTGAAGATAAACTATTCCCTAGATCCTTGAAGGATACTGCTTTAGAGTGGTTCTCTTCCTTACCGAATAATTTAATTGGTTCATTCAATGAACTTGTTGATACCTTTTACAACCAATTCCACATTCACATTGGTCCCAAGATGAACCTAGCTAATTTAATGACTTGCAAACAAAAGGATGATGAGAAAGTGAGAGATTTCATAGCAAGATACCAAACACTTTATACACAAGTAAATATTAAGATTCCTAATGCCGACCTTGAAAAAATGTTTATTGCCACCTTACAAAAAAAACTCCAAAAAAATCTTGAAATGTTGAGATTCCCATCCTTTACATAGCTATGTACTGATCTTCATGATTATCAAAATACGACTTATGGTCATGATGCCAAAAATCCCCCTAGCCATTTGGAAAAGTTCAAATTTGTAACTCAAAGTAATTACCAACCTTTCAAGAAGAAAAATAGGAGATTTTTACAACTTAATTCCCCTCAACCAATTCAACAGATTGATAACCATGGGTGATCCCACAAAGCTACTGTGCAATTTCTAGGAGATTCTAATTTTTACTGAAATCGCATATTTTTAGAAAATATAATGATTTAATCCTTAAAAAGTTCCATTTAAAGCATTGCAATTGAAGAGGGTTTGATCAAACTACCTTAGATAAAACCCCCTTGGATAGAACCTTGCTACTTTTAAAACATAGCTAACTGAGTCTCCTTTACACCTATCAAAATGATGATAAAAAACCACTTTTGATTTACCTTTTGGAGGATCAAATGAATTCATTTAAAATGTATTTTTTTCAAGTATGTATTCCTTATTATAAGCTTTCCAAAAAGTATAATTTTAAATGAAATTAATTTTATTATTATATTTATTTTTTATTTCTTGTGAATGTAGGTTTTTCATCAAAAATCAAGCTACCTATTCTACACATGGAAAAATACAAGATTATAAAAAAAAAAATTCAAAAATATGAGTGCACTAGATATTGAAGTCCTTGATCCAACCAAAAAAAAAAAGAAGAATTTTGATACATACAAAAAAGGTTGTGTTATATGGTCTTCCTATGACTGAATTGTAATTGGTTTGACTTCAAAACTTGATTAAGAAAAAAAAAATCAATAAAACACTATGAAACTAATTTGAAGCACTAGATATCATAGTTACAAATCTAAATTCGAAAAAATTAGAATTTTATCCTTCATGGAAAAAAAAATATTTGTTATACAATGAGTGTCACTTCTTAAAAATGGTGTTTACTGAAAAAAACTAGTTTTCAAAGGAGATGGAAAAACAAGTGCAATAAGATTCCAAAAATTTTGAAAAAAATATATTTAGAATGTACAAACAAAATGTCACAAATCACTAGTTTGCATCATCTTCAAATTCCTCATGGTTTAGCTGCTATAGGTGCTCGAAAGTGAAGATTTAGTTACAAAAACTTAGTTCAATGTCTAGTTTGGCCAAAAATTGTAAAACTAGTATTGTGGGATCACCCCCATGTGACTTCTGTAAAGATGAAAAGCCCTAAATTTCCTTTGGGGATAGGAATAGAAAGTTTGCTCCTCTACTCAATACCCTTCATAATATCATGTTGCAGCTCATTGAAAACAAAATGCTTTCCTTAGGTTTTATGTTAAAGAGTGTGATCCTAATCCACCACTTCTCGTGGGCTTTCAATGAAACTCTTATTGCCACTACCACCAACAAAATGGACATGATACATAATATTGTAAGCATCTTAAAAATATTGTGCAAGACCTTATTGATTCTAAATAATCTACAAATTGGAGGTGTGAAAGATCAAGGCAATAAGTTTGTAGCTCGTCCTAACCAAAATTTACAAATATTTACAAATCCTATGCCAAAACATATTATTTTATTTCTCAAAGCTAGTGAAACAAAGAATGATGTGATGAATGTTGGAACAAATGATGAAAACATAAAAGATGAAAATATAGATGAATTGTTAGCATTTATCGATGCTAAACCTCATAAGTGCTCAACCAAAATGCCTCTTAATATTGCTTTCTCACAAAAAAGACATACTTAAACATGCACCCAATGGTCCTCTTTACATAGTTGGAAGAATCAATGACAAGCCCACTAATGGGATATTAATTGATTTCGTTTGTGGAGAGAATGTGATCACTGCAGAATTCCTATTTGTGCATGAACTTTATTGAGATACATATGATAAACTGAAAGCATGGATCAAGATGCATAATGGTTTTTCTTGTTGTATGATGGGGTCGATAGATCTCCCTTTAAAATTTGGACCAAAAAACATTAACTATCTCATTCACCATCATCTCACAATCAGACCAATTTCGTGTGAAGTTAGGCTATCCATGGATTTGATCCATGAATGTTGTCTCGTCGGTTGTGCATAAATATTTAAAGTTTCCCTTTGGGAATGAGATCTTTACTATGCATCATAACTTGGATTTAATCTTGTGTCTTCCCAAGGGAAAATTTCATTGGATTTCTTTTGGCTCGAGTCTATTGAACCTATTAGAACTTGTGACCTCAGACTTATTTTTCAAATCATATCAAAAGTTTAATACAAAGAATATAAAAAAATTATCCCTTAGAAGCATACCTCAACCCCTGATTGAGCCACCTATCCTTGATAAAACAATGATTGAACAAAAATTCCTTCCAACCATCCAAGAGCAGCCTATGAAAAAACCTCCTGCAATTTCCTATAAGAGACCACGAGATAACCAAAACAATCTCATTGTGCCTCCTAAAGTCAAACAGGTTTACAAAGCTAAAGAGAGAGTGGTTCAACAACCTCCTATGGTTCCTTACGTTCCTCCCCTAAAGGAAGAGAAGAAACCTATGGTTGATAAACCTACTCCTACACAAACACAAATTGACAACAAATTAAAATGAAACTAAAATTCTAGAGAGCGTAGGCGTAGACATCGTGCTATTGATCATATTTTACAAAATTAAGAAGAAAAGAGGAAAAAAAATAATCAAAATATGAACTTACCTGAAAAATATCCTAATAAGAGTGTTGAACTTGGTGCTTACCCTAGTTTGGCACTTGTCATTATCCATTTGGCTAGTTGTTTTCCTTCCATTTATATTGACCAATATTGGGATGTAAATGACCTGCTATATAGGTTGACTCACATGTGCCTTTCCTTTTTCTTTGTTTTCTTTTTAATGTTTATTTATGTGATTGCATGTGTGTAATGTGATCCCCTGTGCTATTCCTTTTGATGTCTCCCACTCTCTATGCACATTCCTCTATATGTATCTACATTCTTCTATATGTCGTAAACATTTTATCCTTTTTCACTTGTCTTTTGTTTTCCTTTTGGGGATGATGCAAGGAATTGAGACATTTAGGTCTCTTCCATGTTTACCCAAAGGATTTTTCTTTCTTTTCACTCTCTTTGTGTCATTCTTCTAGTTCTATGAGTATTTGGGGAATGATGAAATTTTTGAGCTCTAAAACAACATTGTGGAAAATACATACTGACCCTGAATCCATAGATCCCTTATGTATTCTTGGAGGAAACCCCCCTTTCCATGTTCATGATGCAGATTTATTTTAGAAACATATGACTTGGAAAATGGATTTTTGAGGAAAGCTTTCATGTCTTAAGAGTAAACATTAGCTACTTTAAAGAAGTTGCTCACAACAATGGTGTTAGAAACTACTTTAAAGTGGGGGCATAAATCAATGACATCTTTCAACATTTTTCATATTTCATGGTATTATTTTTTCTTCTTGTGATGCATCCTTTACTTGGTGGTGTCATTGGATTTAATGTCCTCCAATAGCATGATATGTCTAAGTGTACAACTTTCCCTCAATGGAATGATGTGAACGAGGCATGTCATAAGTGGAAAATTGATATTCTTGACTTGTCCTCTCTTTGAGATATTAGGCACGATATTCCAAGATAAGAAGACCTTACATGAAGGGAGATCCCCTTGAACACAAACTTATAGACATAATATTCAGAAGCATTTAGAATTGTGGTGCCTTATCAAAGTTTTCAGGAGGATAAATTTGGTATGGTATAGGAGGATAATATGATTCTCTCATTTTCCACCTCTTTGAGATACTTACGTAGTGGACGACTTGAGGTTCGACTACCCTAGTGTGAGCATATGTGTGTGTATTTTGCACAGTGGACATCAAAATATTCTTGTAAACATTTTTGGATAAACAGCCTAGACCTGGTCCACATCGTGTTGGACAGATTGTCGAAGCTTGATCCTTTTCCCAGACAAATAGTTGTGTTCCACATCATGTTGAAATGGTCAAAGCTTGATCCTTTATTTTCCTTTTCTTTTCTTTGTCTTTAATAGTGTATGCTTGTGTATCTTTATCATTACTGCATACATAAGTGTCTTGAATGTCTACTTTAGTGTGATTTTGGCATGGGGGAAAACTCTCACTAAAGAGGGGGAAAAGTGTAGTAATAGAAAAAGTATCATTTTTCCTTAATTCAGAATAATTAACAATAAATGAACTTAATGTTGCCTTGATTTAGTGTTGTAATGTGTTTTACATATTCACATTAAGTCTAGGACCGTTTTTAATAAAATGGACTTAATGGTGCCTTATTTAGGGTGTTTTAAAGTGTATTTTTACACTTTCACACTAATCTAGGGTTTTAATTAAGTAATTGAGGTTAAATTAAAGTTAATTGGCCCCTTAGATTCAAATACAAGCCTAATTTATTCCATTTTCTGAGGGATAAATCTCGACACTCATTAATAATATTTCACAACACTTAACTTGGAAAGTTTTATGTCCTAGGATAGTGACCTAGGACCCATTCACCACTTGGCGAATGGGTCCTAACTAGGTCCTAGGACCTCCTTTTGGCATGTTATTTCAAAATCTCTTAAATAGGTCCTAGTTAAGTGTGTTAGGACACATTTGTCCTATGGTGAATGGGTCCTCCTTAACTTAGGACACCCCTTTTTGAACATATTCTTGGAAGGATTTTAGTGATTTTAAATCCTAGATCTGATGTCAGCTTGTGTTATTTGAATTTCGAGATTAAATATTAAGATGAGCATAAATCTAAGGTAAATTCACATAGTTTCATCTAAGTAAACCTAGCAATTTCAAGTGATCTCAAGAGTATTTCAAGAGCATTTCATAGGAATTCAAGGGAAAATTATTGAAGTTCTATTGCAACAATCAAGATATCAATCATCATGTCAAAGGCATAGTGCAATATCATGCATGTTGTTGAGCTAATGTGTTGATGTAGCATTGAAGATCCAATTCAAAGCATATTCAAGGTGTTGTTTCTAATCAAGTATTGTGATCAAGATCTACATTCCTTAAAGCCACTTCATGTTAGATTGCATATTTGTACTCCAAGATTTCATCCAAGGTTTCTTTGTTTCATGTTTCATGTTCCATGTTCATGTTCCATTGTTTTTGTATAAGAGTGAATTTTTACCCCTATGCAAATTCCCCTTTTTTCCTTTATCCACCTTAGAAAACTAAGTTAAGAGGCTTAGTTACACCTAATCCTACTGCTTTCATCCCACTTGGTGCCCGTTTTGAGCATTGGTAGGGGAATTTCTATCGGGGATGCCTATGTAGCACATAGACATTCGCACGACGCACTTACGTCCCTGGCAGATTCATGTGGCTGAACCTATAGTGGCATTACACTACTCATTGGTGATCAAGTTGTAACACCCTCTTCAGCTGACTGACCCGAATGTGGTCATTTTCTTCATCTCCTCTTCAAATTCTCTCCTACATGCTTCACAACTCCTATTGCATACCTTCAAGAAATCTTCTTCACACTCTTGCACTCACTTCTAAGCATTCTCAAGCATTCTAGCAGCACTCTTACACTCCATTGCAACAACAACTTCACTCCATCACTTTAGTAGAGCAAGTTTGGGAACACACCATTGCAACAGAGGCTTGAGTACTCTCAATCTCTCCCCCATCAGCCTTGAGTGCTTTTGGTGGAGGTGGTAAGCTTCCCATTCCTCTCCTCTATTATTTGGTAGAGTAAGAGCATTTACTATTTTGTAGTGCTTTAGTGTTCTACATTATGTTATTTTCTTTATCTCATTTTCTTGGCTGTCTGTGGAAGTGGAAACACCTAAAAAAGGGTTTGACTGAAGCAGGCCCCTATACAACCACCCAAA
Source organism: Sequoia sempervirens (assembly GCA_007258455.2). NCBI lineage: Eukaryota > Viridiplantae > Streptophyta > Pinopsida > Cupressales > Cupressaceae > Sequoia > Sequoia sempervirens. The sequence continues at coordinate 516,463,020 of VDFB02058242.1, read as the reverse complement.
ATTTTCCTCCTCTTTGTGTGTAGGTGAATGTTCTTTCAAAGAGCTAGTTGGTGAATGAGTTTATTTGTGAGATCATCCTTGCCACCCTAACTCTTGCATTTTTTCTTTATCACATTACAGAGTATTTTGTTTACTTAATCATGTAATTTTGGCCCTTTAATAGTAGTTTTATAGGTCATTAGCTTGTTTTCCTAGGTTCGACCTTGTCTCTTTTTTTTTGGTTTTATGAACACCAATGCACTTGAGAGATGCCAACATGTTTCGTTGTTGTCCTAGGACTACACTTCCATCCTCGGGTAGAGATATTCTTGAGGTGTAGCTTGTTGAACCCAAAAATGAGCTTGCCTAGCCTCGTCTTGCATTTCAGGTCTATAGGCTTATTGAAGGAATTTATAGTCCTCATCATTCTTGTCCCGTATTCCCCAACATCTTGTTAAGCTGAGGTAAGTTAGGGAAGCCTTCTGCTCTTGGCCTTCCATGACCTAGGGCCTTGAACATGGTTGGTCCCCCTCTCTTACATTTTTGGTGAACCCGATGTGAACCATTTTGGTTCCATTTTACAATATTGACAGTTCCTTTCCTCATACTCTAGGAGTGTTGTAGGTGTGAGTGTTGTGAGGTTGTCGCCTTACAACCCAACTTGTGACCCCTAGTTGGTGTAGTTGAAGGCTCCAAAGGTGTTGCATAATGAAACCTTAATTGGGTCACTATCTTGTCCTTTAACCTTTAGGGACTCTATGAAAGTATCATGTAGTGTGCGTAATGGCCTCCTTCTTACATTAACCTATCCCCTTTGTGTAGCCTGTGGATAGTAGTACTGGTATAACCTTCACTTCATAGGACCTACCCATGGGTTTTAACAAAGAACCATCTCCTCTCTATATTCCTATGCGGATCAGTGGAAACATTGTGGTAGGTGTTCTCGTTGATCCGAAATCACAAGTAAACATAATAAACAAGGAGATTATTCTGATTAACTTCTTACATAAAGATGGATATGATGCCCCCGTGAGTACCATCCACACACATGATAGGCGTTATGTGCCCCCTTTAGGTAGTATTGTCCTATCAATCTTGGTTGGACCTAAATCTATGAAACTCCTATTTGGCATTATCCTTGGGTCTAAGCTCTTTAGGGTGAAACTAGGTATCACTTGGTTGTGCATAAATATTTAAAATTTATCCACAAGGGTTTTGTACACATAATCCATAACATCGGTTATAAACCATTGGTTTCTCATGGTAGCTAATCTTGGCTTGTACTTGTTGGTCCTCTTCCACCTAGGACATACCTTCTGCATTAAATGTACCACAATTATAAATAAGGGTGCCTGAGGCTGAAAGTGAGGTACCCTCTCTTGCCTTGTGCTATTTCACATAGGGCTTGCTTAAAAGATGATAGTGATGCCACTAAGGAACAAAGGAAGGAAGAAGAGAAGCAGTCCAAAGATCCTCTTTCTTCCTCCTTCGTTGGTCAATTTGGAGCTTCTTCTCACTCTACTATGGTGCTGTTAAATTATGTTCCACACTTGTAGGAGAATCCTATGGTGCCTGCTTGGTGAAAGCGGAAGCATCCTGCATTTGAACTTCCTATTTTTCCGATGGAGCCTAGACCCATTCGGTATAATGGGAAGAAGGTTTCCCGTGGAGAGTCCTCTTTATCTCAACCTTCGTAGCATCCTACTACTCCTACTCCCAAAGCAGTGAATGAGAAGAGGCTCACTACCAAGGCTCTTGAGTTGAATCCCCTCTTGCTCCTCAACCTGATTCTCCTGCTCCCGTTGAAGAATTTGTTCCTTTGTCGAAGACGACTGTAGTGGACATTCCCATGGTTGAGTAGGAGCCTTCTACTCCCTCGCAACCTCTAGCCTCCAACTCAAAGAGTCGTAGAAATGGTCTTGCATGTGAGCACAAGCACTAGAAAAAGGCTATCTTGGTTGAGCAGGCTGCCTCACAAAGGAATGAGGAAGAGACGACTACCCTTGCTTTAGGGCATGCTATAATCTCATCCACTTCCCTTCCTTCTGCCTCTCTTCAATCTGACCCCATGCTGCTTCCAACTTCTACTGCGAGTACGAATGCACCTAACCCCAAGGGGGTACAGGTGTTCATTGGTCCTTTGGTGGAGATTCCTTTGTTGATCTCCATTCTAGATATCCAAACTTTCTTAAAGCATGTGGATATGATTAATACTTCAGTTGTATCCATTGCAGTTCTTTCCTCGTCTTCCTCTTTGCCTCTAGCCTTGTCTATGGGGAGTTCATTTCCTCCAGTGAAGAAAAGGTGGAGTGTGGTCCTTCTAGCAGTGAAGGGCATAAGAGGAACCCACCTTCTTCACAAGGTGGTCCCGTGTTGACTTGGTTTTGCCTAGTGATGAAACCATTCTTGGCTTCCCCTGAGTTCGTCACCACTCCTAAGTCATTCATCAAGCCTGCCCCGTCCATTGAAGTTAAACATGACACTCTTGTGGGGTGCATTTTTAAGTTTTTGGATGAAGTTCCAGCCTTATTAGTGATCTTTGTGAAATCACTAACCCTAGCTCCACAAGAGCTTGATGAAGAAGACCTTGTGGGGCCTTCTTCCTTGGCCCTTCTTATGGGAGGGTTGAATGCTCCTCCTCTTAACATCCCACCATTGCAGGCTCATCCTCCTTCCCCCTATGATGATCTAGAGTGGGAAGTGGATGACCTCTTAGTTGATCAGTGTTAGGAGGAGGCTTCTTCTTGATCTTATCTATGTGTGTATTTTGTGATGTGTTCCCCCGTGATCATGCTATGTGTGCCTAGATGAACCTTGTCACCCCTATTGGTGCTTGGATATAGGCATGGTTTTTGTGTTATAAACATCTTCTATTTGTATCATCATTCTTCCATGTTTGTGCTTGATTTTCGGTAAATTGGGGATGATGTAAAGCGTTGGAGGAATTTAGCCTTCCCTTTGATGTTGACCCTTTTGTCTTCTCGTGCATTCCTCACATGGTCTGATATAGTAGGAGGTTGATGACAATTCATTTATATACTATTACTATACTATATATATATATGAACAATTCTAACCCTGAAATATCAGGCTACTCCTATACCCTTTGTTTGTGTTTTTCTCTTTTGCTTTCTCTTCATCTTTCCCTCTTCTTTTCTTGAGTTGTCTCTCTCATGTGTGACAATGGCTTCTTCAACATTTCAATTTTCAGAAAATGCATTCATTGCCAACAAACCTTTCTTTAGAATCGCATTCTCAACTTGGAACCCTAACATAAAATGTTTCCTTCATCATGGGTTCGTAAAGAAAGGACTTGAAATCCATTCCTCTGAAGTGGGAACATCTTTGACCTTCCCTTCGTGTGGGAGCATATTCTTCCTTTGAAATTCCTTGATGAAGTGAACATCTTTTGAAAGGATCCCTTGATGATGCATTGTTTTGAGAAAGAGAATATCTACTTTCAAACTATGCATCCTTTGAGTGGATCCCCTCTTCACAATGGGTTCCTGAGGGACCCATTTGAAAGTCTTCCAAATTGTTGATGGTACGTGCTACTATTCGCTTACTTGTCTACATGGCCACTTCTTGACTTTGTGGAGTCCGCTTTCCTAGGTTTCCTCCATGTGAGAGATCTTGAGGGATACCTCCCTACAGGACTAAGAGCCTATAGGGCACTTCCTTTGAGCTTCCTCCATGAGAGAGATCTTGGGGATGGCTCCTCTATAGGTCTGCGAGCTTGTGGGGTGCTTTCTTGGGTTTCCTCCATGTGAGATCTTGGGAGTTACCTTCCCTACAAGTTTGTAGGTTTGTAGTGTGATTCCTTGGGTATTATTCATGTGAGATCTTAAAGGATACCTTATGTAAAATTTTGCGGGTTTGTATAACACTTTCCTCACTTCCTCCATGTGAGAGATCTTGGGGGACACTTCTGGGTATCCTCCATGTGAAAGTTCTTGGGGGATACCTTCCTTGCAGGTCTACGGGCTGCAAGGAACTTACTTCATAGGGCTTCCTTCATGTGAGAGATCTTGGGGGTTGTATCCTTCAGGTCTGTGGGTCTACAAGATGCTTTCGTTCTTCAACTTCATAGTTCTGAGAAGCTTTGAACTCATTTGCTTTACCTATACCTCCAGGTTCGTTAGATCGTGGTTTGCTTCCTTGACGGTTTAGGTATACATTTATAACCTTACTCCCTCCTTGATCTACTTTACCAAAGCACTCATCAGTACTCATGCTCACTAAAGTGGATGAAAAATATATGAGTGAATTTGCACCCCTTATGCAAATTCCCCTTTTTTCCTTTTTCCACCTTAGAAAACCAAGTTCGAAGGCTTAATTACATCTAAGCTTGTTGATTTCATCCCACTCAGCACCTGTTTTGAGCATCGATGGGGGAATTTTTGTCAGGGACACTCACATGCTGAATAGACATTTGCACGGTGCACTTACATCCCTGGCAGATTCTTATGACTGAACCTGCATAGGTGTTACACTTCTCATTGGTGGTCAAGTTGTAACACCCTCTTTAGTTGACCGACCCAAATATGGCCATTTTCTACATCTCCTCTTCAAATTCCCTCCTACATGCTTCACAACTCCTTTTGCATACCTTCAAGCAATCTTCTTCACTCTTTTACACTTACTTCTAAGCATTCTCAAGCATTTTGGCAACACTATTGCACTCCATTGCAGTAACAACTTCACTCCATCACTTTAGTAGAGAAATTTTGGGACCACACCATTACAGTAGAAGCTCAAGTACTCTCAATCTTTTCCCCATTATCCTTGAGTGCTTTTGGTGGAGGTAGTAAGCACCCCATTCCTCTTTGAGCTATTACTTGGTAGAGTAAGAGCATTTACTATTTTGTAGTGCTTTAGTGTTCTTCATTACGTTATTTTCTTTATCTCACTTTCTTGGCTATACATGGAGGTGGAAACACCTAAACAAGGGTCTGACTAAGGAAGACCCCTATACAACCACCTAACATTTTCCTCCTCTTTGTGTGTAGTTGAACACATTTTCAAGGAGCTAGCTGACGAATGATTTTATTTGTGAGATCATCCTTGCCACCCTAACTCTTGCATTTTTGCTTTATCACATTAGAGAGTATTTTATTTACTTAATCATGTTATTTTGACCCTTTAGGATTAGTTAGTTGGTCTATTAGCTTGTTTTCCTAGGTTTGAACTTGTCTCTTTAGTTGTTTGGTTGTACGGATGCCAACACACTTTAGAAACTCTAGCATGCCACATTGTCATCCTTGGACTGTGCTTTCATCCTTGAGAAGAGAGCTTCTTGAGGTGTATCATTGAGCCCAAAAACTGTCTCACCTATCCCTGTATTACATTTTGGGTTTGTAGGGTGATTGAAGGACTTTATAGTCCTCATCATTCTCGTCCCACATTCTCCAACATCTTGTTAAGCTGAGGTAAGTTAGGGCAGCCTTCCGCTCTCGTCCCTTCATGACCTAGGGCCTTGAATGTGGTTGGTCCCCCTCTCTTACAATTTCATCATAAGGTTTAATTACCAAAATGGGGTTTGACCAAGGAAAACCCCTATTCCCTAATAGTCAATAATTTTTCTTCACTCTTGATGTGTGATTGTAGGTTTTAGATTGAAGATCAAGTAGAGAATAAAAGTTGCAAAAATTTTCAAAGTTGCAAAGTTGTCAAAGTTGCCATCTTTATTGCAAGATCTCATAAAGTTGTAGCTTCAAAATTTATTTATGACTTTTGGGAGCTAAACGCCTGGGATCTAGGAGTGTAGACATTAAAGAACACGATCATGAAACTAATTTTACAGAACCCTAACATGGACCCACTTGCCATTGGGAAAATGAGTCCTTAGTGAGGTCTGAAACAACACTTTTTCAACAAGTTACACATCATTTCAACATTTGAAAACCTTCCTTTTTGTTTTTATAATAGTTATATTTTCTTTCTAATTGTTATTTATGCATTTTCTCTCATAATTGAATGAAACATCAAGCACAAAAGAAGGTGTACCCATTTGATTAACCTCATTTGAGTACACCCCATCTTTTTCTATGTTTCAATTACAAACTTATTTAATGATACAACATATTATGTATATTATTAGTATTTTTATTTTTATCAAAACATCCAAATATAGGAAAAATAATTAATAATAGATTACAAGAGTTTCCCTAACTCTATTATTTGCAATCATGAAGTTACTCATGCCTCCTCTCTTGTACTGAAGTGGGGAAAGCTTATGAAAATGTTGCTTAGACTACTAGTGTTCTATTCCACTCATTAAGTCATGCACATCCCTCCCTATAGGGTAAACCCCAACCTATTCCCTATTCTCGTTCCTCCCAAATTATCATTTATGGACAAGAGGTGGTGGATAGTGAAAAAAAAATTAAATGTCAAGACCTCATCTATAGATTCATTTTTTTTCCTTTCTTTCAAAACTAAATAAATGGGATTTAAATTTGTGGAGTCCCCTCACTAAGCACATGATTGAACTTCATCCCTATTCTAGGAAAAGTTTCATTGCATCCTTCCAATCTGAAGATGATATGTTGTAGGTGCTAGAGTGTGGGGTTTGGATATGAGGATCTAACACTCCTCACTTACACTATTGTTTCCTTCCTTCAACCATTTACTAAAATGTTTAAGATTATACATATTTGGGTTAGACTACCTTATCTTCCTCTTCAATTATGAGAAGTTTCTATCTTTTAATCTATTGGCAATGCTCTTGGTCATCTCTTACAAGGGGGTGCTTCATCAAGAAACTTTGTGTTGATGGTGTTTTTATGCACTTTTCAACACAGGCAGTGCATAGGTGTACTACCTCTCTTGAAAGACAATCTTCCACAATCGGATTACAGAACACTATCCCAAGGTCTCTCGGATGTCAGGTCATGACAATGCTTAGATACCTCAGTAGTTTGATGTGATTTGCTGGAATCACAAGGCGGACTTACAGATGAATTACAAAGCATGGAAGTTGGGTTTACAAATGCAGTTTCAAAGTGCTGAAAGTGAATGAACAATGGCTATCCACTCAAAACAGCAAGTTGAAACTCATCAAATTCATCTGATTTAGCTTCATGGTGATGCTTTTGGTCCTACTCTAACCAAAGATTAAAAGAAACAGCAAAAGGAGAAGGGTTAAAAAATCTATTCTAATCCTAAGCTATGAATGAACAGTAACAATGGTGGCTGCTAAAGTAGACAGACTTCCTAAACTGGGTTTTGCTTGGCCAAGAGAAACCTACAGATGCACAAAACCAGTGCAATCTTCTAAGGACTGCAGATTTTCAAATTGCACATGCACATCATGCACATGTAATTGAACTAAGTTGCAGCAATGAAGTAATGAGCTCATACTAGCTTTGCAAAGTGACTCATCATCAATGAACCACAAAAAGCATGAGCTGGAAATCCATCAAATACTAAAACAACAAACACCATCACCACTCCCATTCAAAAAACTAACATGGAAGGTGAACCATGCATACATAAAGAGCAAACTCAAAAGGAACACCCATAAATCATGCAATGCTACTTTCTATTGCTGCAGAATGTCTTTACATCAATTCTCCAACTCTTACAAATGAGGGGCAAGCCCCTATTTATAGTTTTCCAAATCCCAAATGAATGGCTAGGATCAATTTGTATTGAGTGGCTCAGATTCATTACAAGTTAGGGCTTCACCTACCCCACAATATTCAACAATTAAAAATACATTCTTTGTCTTTTCCCTGTTTTGTCATCTAGTGCCAGTCACTATAGCAATTTTGTCATTTAGCTGATTTCCCTTTTCACTGTAGCTAAAACTGCCTGAAAGTTGTCTTTTGCTTGATGTGCTTGCAGTGTTCTTCCTTTGATCAAACGAGTTCGTCGACGATTGGCATCAATGGATTGGTGGCCCCTGATTTAGGCAGAAAGCTCCTTAGAAATCATCATCATCTGGAAAAAGGTAGGACAATGCCCTCAATGGGCCTCTTCGATAGACCTACGGAAGGCTTCTTGACTCCTGCAAACACGAAGTGTCGTAAGTGCATTTATACATGAGTTAAGGAAAATGTCAGTCAAACCTACAAATTCCATGTTAGATCTATCCATGCATCATCAAAAGATCTTGATATTCATATTTGGAGCTCATTTGGACCCTAAACATTAATGCGTGCTTCAAGGGTGCGAGCGCTAGAGGGCAGAAAGATGGCAGAAGAAAGCTAGAAGGCAGACAGTGGACGGAAGCCAAAACAGCCCGGAAGAAGGCAGGCTCCCAGATGTTCAAAACAGCTGGGAAGGAGGCGGCTCCCGAATGTTCAAAACAGCTGGGAAGAAGGCAAGCTCCTAGATGTTCAAAACAGCCGGGAAGGAGGCAGGCTCCTAGATGTTCAAAACAGCCAAGGAGGGATGGAGCCCCGAAAACGGCCACAGAGGGCCCGAGTTTCGAAGGGCACGAAGGAGATGGCCACTGGAAGTTCCAAACAGCCAAAGAGGGGTGGACTTCGGAAACGGCCATTAAGGGGCCGAGCTCCGGAGGCCGGGAAGGAGGCAGCTGTCGGAAGTTCCAAAATGGTGACAGAGAGGCGGAACCCCGGAAACGGCCACGGAGGGGCCGGGCTCCGAAGGCCGGGAAGGAGGCAGCCGTCGGAAGTTCCAAAACGGCGATGGAGAGGTGGAACCCCGGAAATGGCCACAGAGGGGTCGGGCTCTGGAGGCCGGGAAGGAGGCAGGCGTCGGAAGTTCCAAAACGGCGAAGGAGAGGCGGAACCCCAGAAACAGCCACGGAGGGGCCGAGCTCCAGAGGTCGGGAAGGAGGCAGCTGCCGGATGTTCCAAAACAACGACAGAGAGGCGGAACCCCAAAAACGGCCACAGCGGGGCCAGGCTCCGGAGGTCAGGAAGGAGGCAGCCGTCAGAAGTTCCAAAACGGCGATGGAGAGGTGGAACCCCAGAAACGGCCACGGCAGGGCCGGGCTCCAAAGGCCAGGAAGGAGGCAGTCGTCGAAAGTTCCAAAATGGTGATGGAGAGGCGAAACCCCAGAAACGGCCACGGAGGGGCCGGGCTCCGAAGGCCGGGAAGGAGGCAGCCATCGAAGTTCCAAAACAACCAAAGGGGGACGAAGCTCCGAAACCACCGAAACTTAACCAAACTTTGACGAAACCTCGGTAGTTCATTTAAGCACATCAAACACATCCCAAATCCAAAAAAGGGTGACCCTAAAGTCAAAAATGAGGAAACGGGAGCGACGGGGATCCACAGATATTTCCAAATAGCCAAGGAGGAAGGGAATTCTGGAGGGAAAGTTCTGAAACCATCGAAACTTAACGGAACATTGACGAAACCTTGGCAGTTCATTTACGCACTTCAAACACATCCTAGATCCAAAAAAGGGTGACCCCAAAGTCAAAAATGAGGAAACAAGAGCGACGGGGGTCCACGGATGTTTCCAAACAGCCAAGAAGGAAGGGAATTCCCGAGGGAAAGTTCCAAAACCATCGAAACTTAACCAAACTTTGATGAAACCTTGGCAGTTCATTTACATACTTCAAACACATCCCAGATCCAAAAAAGGATGACCCCAAAGTCAAAAATGAGGAAACGGGAGCGGCGGGGGTCCATGGATGTTTCTAAACAGCCAAGAAGGAAGGGAATTCCGGAGGGAAAGTTCCGAAACTATCGAAACTTAGTGGAACGATGACGAAACCTTGGCAGTTCATTTAAACACATCAAACACATCCTAGATACAAAAAAGGTTGCTCCCAAAGTCAAAAATGAAGAAACGGGAGCGACGGGGGTCCACAGATGTTTCCAAACAGCCAAGAAGGAAGGGAATTCAGGAGGAAAAGTTCTGAAACCATCGAAACTTAACCAAAATTTGACGAAACCTTGGCAGTTCATCTAAACACATCAAACACATCCTAGATACAAAAAAGGATGACCCCAAAGTCAAAAATGAGGAAACAGGAGCGACGGGGGTCCACGAATGTTTCCAAAATAGCGAAAGAGGGATGAAGCTCCGAAACCACCGAAACTTAATGTAACGTTGACAAAACCTTGGAAGTTCTTTGAAACACCCCAAACACATCCCAAATCCACCAAAAAGTTGTCCCCAAAGCCAAAAATGTGGAAACTAGACCGACAGGGGTCCACGGACGTTTCCGAAACAACCAAAGCAAGACAAAAGGTAGAAAGGGGATGGGGGACTTTATTTCTCCACATATTTGAATACCCCAAGCAGGTGAATTTGGGTAGGGGAATTTGATCATTTGATGGCACATAACCAATTTGGGCTTGGAAATGGGGCACGCAAAACAAGACAGGAGCAAAGCAGCCTGTTGCGAGAGAAAAAAAAGGGGGTCCTTGCATACAGCGGGGCGTGTGTGCAAAACATGCACAACACTTTGGACATACTACTTTTTCTCACATTATTATGGATATTGACACCTCCAAGGATTTGGGCCTAGGGACATTTTCTTTCTTTTTGGGAACAAATCATGGACTCAAAAACTCAACTATGAGGGGTTTCTCTTTCCTTGTAAGAGATGCTTCACTTTTGGACACATTGCTTTGGATTTTCTATGCTCATGTCACAAGAAGGGTGAGGTGACTTGGTGGAGGAATGCCCTCCATGAGTGTTTAATTATCATTGATTTTGATTTGGATGATGATGAGTTGGTAGTGGAAATTTCCCTTAGGGTCATTGAGACTTCAAAGATTTCTCTTTCTAGGTCATCTACTCAAGGTCTAATTTTGGTTGTTCCACATTTGGATGAGCTTTGGTGTCAGGTTTTGAGACTATAGATCATGATACGCTAGAAGCCTTGGTGTTTCCTTTAGTTACTCTTTTAGCCCCGAAGAGGGCTTAGTGATGGTCTTCAATAAAGGATAACCTTCCCCTCTCCCTCATTCTAAGCCTTTGGAGGACGATGGTTCATTGAAGATTGTTAGAAAAAGGAAGTGAGGTCTTCCTAAGAAAACTTGTCTCCCACACCCTGGTCAAGGATGCTTAGAATGTTAGGAAGGGGCTTGGGTTGTTTAGGTTCCCTTCCTAGTTCATAGTGTTGGTATCTATGTTGTAAAAATGTAAAAGGTTTCAAGTCCTTTCAAATCTTATTTGTTGTTGAGAGGTAGCTTGGTTGTAATTTTATGGTTGTTTATATTTATGCTAGGTTATGTTTATTACATAAGGTTTTGGGCCCCTTAAAATCCTATTTTATCCTTCTAATAAAAGATAATAGATCATAAGAGCAAGGAAATATAGGTTTATGTGACTGTTGTGCACCTAATTAGAAAGATCTAGAAGAGACCTTAACAAGGAAACCAAAATAGATGACTAAATATTGTAAATAACATTTTCTATTATTTATTATAACTTTTTTTGTTGTTGCAATATATTACATATATTATAATTTTGTTTTTAATTGTTATTATAACATCCCATCATAAAAAATAAAAAAAATGAATTATAAGATCAAAGAGGCTCATAATTTTGTGAGATCATCATACACCCAATTAAAAATGTTTAGAAGAGGCCTTATTGTAGTTGGACAAGGTTCAATAGATAAATAGCATAAAGTTGAACCTCAAATACTCAATTAAGGGTGGAATTCATTATTTCTTTGAAGAGTTATAAGATCTTATTGAAAAGGTTAACTAATCAAGTGAATTCTATTGCTTGGACAAAAGCTCAAAAATATTAGTTAAGAGAAAATAATAAATAATATTTAAGGACCTATTTTAATATTCAATATGTCATATATATATATATATATATTTTTAAATTATAACAAAAATTAGGTTAGAAAAAGAAGAGTGAAACATATCGAAAACAATATTTTAAGTCTAACTAGTAAGGAAAACAATGCTAAGTTTGAAATGCTTGGAAGAGAATTTTCAAATTTCTTGATGAGAGAATCTAATTTAATGTAAGAATTATACAAATTGTAAAGGTGAAGTCTTTTCAAATTAATATAATATTAGAAAAATAACTTGAGGATCTTGCCTTACGTGTTTAATTCTATTGTAAATGCTATTAAGAATCCAATGAATATTTTTTATTAATGAATTAATGAAATCATTGTAAATGCATGCACGTTCTTTTAATAGGCCATCAGATATTGAGCAAGCATTTCAATTAAAGGTGAACATTAATGACTCAAATAATAAAGAAAAGCATAATCACTCTTAAGCTAAATTCCAACTAAATGGACGTCTAAGGTAGAAAAATATTGAGAGGTAGAGGAAGAAATATAGAAATAAGTTCAGGTAGAGGAAGTAGGAGGAATGGTATTAATCAGGGTAATATTTTTTATAAATTTAGTATTTAATGTAAGCATTGTAAAATGCATGAAAATTATTAATATGAATGTAAAAAAAAAAGATTTAAAATGCATAAAACAAGAGGTAAATTGATAAAAGAAAGTGAAAATATTACAATTTTTTTGAACTTGTAATGTTGTTGAAGAATTTTTGGAAAAGGTAGATCTAGCTTATAGAGAGTAGCTACGACATGGATTTTTGCTTTGTAAGTTACTTGAACTTGTTTAATTGAAAATACATTTTTGAGAAAAAACAGGGGACTAGTATTGGGAAAATTAATCATCTAAATTAAGATAAAGAAAAATGCAAAAAATCTATTGTTAATATTTATTAAGAACTCAATTTAGAACATAATTTGATAAGTGTTGGAAATTATTGAAAATATTATTATGCTATCTTTAAGGACAACAAGTTTGTCATATATGATAAAGATATCAACAATTTGATTATTGTATGTATATATAACAAACTAAATGATGTTTACAATAAATTTATATATAAAATGTATCAATTTTTGGATTCAATTATAGATATGTTGATAGTCAAAATTTTCACCTATCGAATTTACATTTGTTTGAAAATAAAAAAATTGACATGTAATGAATTTTTGTTTTGTAATTTAATAAGTGCCATTATGTATAGAAATATAATATGTAGATGAGTGTCATGCATTAAAATCTAGAAATAATGATTCATGATAGATTCCTTGAACTAAAAACCTTATGAAAACTAGAAATTATAACCAAATCAAACTTGAATTTCTATGAATATTTATATATCAAATTGTATTGTTTAAAATGTTGATATATTCAAGTAATATGGGCACAACATGAACATGATTTTAGTTTTAAACAAACAATAATATTTTTTTTACACTTGCATCCATTTGATTTAAATTATTCAATGTGGTGGCATGTGACATTGTTTTTGCTTTAAGTGCATGATTAATTCAATTACACGAGGGAGTTATGAGATAGTTACATTGTTGAATCACAAAAGTACACAAAAGAATCTTTAATCAAAAGACAAATAAAAATGAATATTCACAACACCTCCAACTTTTTTTACATCCATTAACATGATTTCTTTAATTGTGATACATGAATTAAATATAATTTATTTTGTTTAAGAACAATAACCATATCTATTGAACTAAATAAAATCTCTTTTGTATTACATAACAATAACGATATCTTCTATTTAATAGATGCTACAAAACATCTACATTCATTTAATAGAAATACAAGTATTCTTTAACTTTTACTTAAACAATTATTAGATATAAATAATATAAATATATTAATAAAAAATAAGAATTTAACATTTTAATTAATTAAAAATATATAAACAATCATGCTATGAGGAACTGGTGCAATATAAAAATATTATTCTAAGACACATTGCATTGCATCACTCATGAGTTTAATGAAATAAGTTTTTTTTTATTGGATAAAAAGCTTACAAAGATTACAAGGATCAAACCAGTGGCCAGAGACTCGGCGGCATAACCCACGGGCCCGTTTTACTTAAGTTGTAATGCTAATCCAGAGGCTAATGGGTGGCCTACAAATTTTTCCCTAAGTAGTAGTCCTTTTCATGTCGTGGTTAGATGAAGAGGAAGAAATAAACAATTGCAGTATTCTTTATGGTGGTATTCGTTTCCGGGTTTGCTGCGATTTGAGGGTCACCTTCCAAAGCAGGTCTGAGGCGGCAGGCAGCGAGTAGGGCAAGATGGCCAGGTCAAGGCGTCCAGAGAAGAAGTTGTTAGGCGGGGTTCCCGGGCACAAAGCACGCTGTCAAGCTACTCGGGTCATGGGATTGGCAAATAGTATAAAATAAAGAATTGTAAATATCATTGAAAAGCAAGAGGTGAGGTCAACAATGTGAAGTGGAAACAATTTCTAGGCACTCAGATGTGAGTCCCCCCAGCATTTTTCTTGGGTTCCTTTTGTCTCCTTAGATGAAAATCGCTCTTTTAAAACTCTGGCAAGATAAAGTTAAAACTAGGCTTTTGTATTGCATCTGCCAAACACGACAAACTGTGTTAGTTGTAAAACTAGGTCCATTTGCTATGGTGGGTAACCCTAGCGAGTAGGCTGTAGGGCCAACAATAGGGCTTTCAAAACACGATGAAAACATGGTTAATACTCCTTTAGCTGAGGTCGATGGGGACAAAGGTATAGAGAACATGAAAGAACATGAAATAGTTCCTCAAACTAGCATGTTAGTGCCATATGTCCCAACTTGCACCTCAAACCAAAACTCTCACATTTTCATAGCATCGATAGCTTCAGAGGCACCCTGGCATAGTCAAGGGAAAAGTAACACGCAAGACAAAGAGGAAAACCCAAGGGGAAAGCTAACATTCGTAAATGCCAAGCAATATAAAAGGATATTGCAACAAGGGAAAGCAAAAATAACTAGAAGGCTAAAATGGTTGGGTTGCAATAAATTTGTTGCAATTCTTCCAAAGCTTTTGAGCTTTGGTCATGCAATAGTCAACTCAGAATCAACGCAAGGACAAGTCAGAAACCCTTTAATAGGACAAGCAAACCATGAAAAATAGTTTGTAAAGGGTTACACAAAGAACCATCATTTCAGGTTTGGTGAAGAGGTGAAGCAACAGGAAGAGGAGGCAGTTTTAGAAGTAGAGGTAGAAGGTAAAAATGATATATATAGCCCTGGTTCAACTCCATTAATCTGGTCCTCAGATTTATATGCCAGTGAACTAATGGGGCTAAAAAAGAGGCTAGAAGAGTTAGAGTTGTTTGAGCGGTTGAAGGATGGAAAATGGAAAGAGGCCATGGTTATCACTGAGAAGCTTTCGCAAGAAAACAAACTACTTAACATGGAAATAGGAAAGTTGCAAGTCAGCATAAAAATAGGTCAACAAGAAATCTCAGCCTTAAAGCAAGAACTAAAACATATCAACGATAGAAACATTCCTAAAGTGGTAGAAGTGGATGGCATTTCACATTTGCACGAATTTCAGGAAACAATAGCAAACATGGAAGCTAAAGAAGCTAAGTTAAAGGAACAATTAGACGAGGTAAAATCATGGGCCCAAGTGACACAAGGGCCAACAGTGAATCAAAAAGAGTTCATAGAGAAGCAAGTTAAACAACATATGTGGGAGGAAAGAAACCATCATGATAAGGCAGCAAACTTAATAATAAAAGGGCTGAAGGATCATGGGGAAGGATAGCATACTGATAAGTTAATAAAAGAATTTATAGCAGACAAGTTGGAATGGACAGGGCATATTCACAAAGCAATCAGAATTGGTAGAATGTTGCAAGATGGAAAAAATAGGAATATAAGGGTAACATTGAAAAATGTGGAAGACAAGAACAAAATCCTAAGGAACAAAAGGTTTCTTAAGGGTACACATTTCTACATAGACGATGATCTAACTCCAACACAATTAGAGGAAAGAAGAAAAGAGTGGGATAAAGTTGTAGCAGCAAGAAGTGCAGCTAATGAAACATGGTTGTATAGAGGAAAAGCCCAAATCAGTAATAAAATGACACATGGTAAATAGGAAAGTGGGCCCCCCCTTGAATGCCTCTCAATGGTAAGCTAGAATTGTAGAGGCTACCCTCGAAGGAGGGGTCCTAGTTTAGCGCCCATAGCAGAGGGGAAGGACATAATTGTCTTGATTGAAACACATGAGCATGACAGCTATAAGATCCCAATTTTTGAAGGTTACTTAAAGGTATCAATTTGGAATGAATTAACAGAAAGTGGTAAAGGTCATGGGGGAGTAGCGGTTTTGATAAAGGAATCATGGGAAAGAACAATACAAGTGGAAAAAGAAGACCCAAATAACTAGTACATATGGCTGAAAATAAAGAACAAAGATTTCACAATATATCTTGATGCCTGCTACTTTGCTTCGCATGGTTCAAAATTTTATAAGAAGAGAAAGCTAGATAAGGAAGACCCATATGCAACTTTAAAAAATGACATATCAACATATAATAACATAGGAGAAATTATCCTAATAGGAAACTTTAATGCAAGGACTGCAAATAATCAGGCTCTATATCTTAGAAAGGAAGAGGGAATAAGAGATAACCCCCTATGGTTAGAAGAAGAAGAGAACCAAAAGTGGGAAAGAAATTCTCAAGACAAAAAAGGAGGCATCACTCAGTACAGGGCAAAATTGTTAGGGATATGCAGCTCGTATATGGTTTGGTTATAAGCATTGGGATAAATGGTTGGCCAAGTTCGGGGAACATTACCTGTCACACATATAATGGGGAAAGCATGGTGGACTATCTTATATGTTCAAAGAATCTTATGGCAAGGTTGGAGGAGGTGGAGGTGAGGGAGTGTCTCATGGAAATGAAATCAGATCACAACCCTGTTTATGGAAAAATCAGCATGGAACAAGACACTAATTATCAGGCAAGGTTGCAATCAAATCAAAAGGATCCTTTTCATGGTACAATCCTCTCGATACAGGAAAATCAAGAATTTTTTTGAGAAAATCTTAAACAACAGATACAAGAGATGAGTGGCACTGAAATGAGCACTATAAATAGAAAAACAATATGCAGCGATAATCTTACTTCAATAATCCTCAAAGCTCTTAGTTAGTGCAAAAGGTCTAAACCTAAGAGAGGCAGCAAAATTAGTTTTCCAGTGAATCCGTGGTACGATGAAGAATGCAAGGTAGCGAAAAGAATAGCCAAATCTGAGGGAAATAAAAAAGAATATGAAAAACTTGTGAGAGTGAAAAAAGAGTTTACATGCAAACAAGGCGGAAAGAGCTAATTTCCATGGGTAGGCACAATCCGAGAGGGTTCTGGAAAGAATTAGAGCAAAAAAACATAGTCAAAGAGAACAATATCACAGACTTGCAATGGATGGAATATGAAAAACTGTTATATGAGAGGGTGCAAGACAAAGATGTTCCTCCTATAATTAAATCGAGGGCTAAGCTCTTCTCCACAAGAGACATAAAAGAAGGAGTTAAAAGGCTTGCGGTGGAAAAAGCATGTGAAATAGATGGCTTACAATCAGAATATTTAAAATGGGGTGTGGATGCCCTAACGCCACATCAAAAGAATATTCAATAGGGGGTGAAGCCACATAGGTGGTTTACACTTTTGAAGAGGAAGGAAATTTGAGAAAAAATGACCCCAGGGCAAAAAAATTAGTTTTAGGGGTTCGCATGAACCTACATGTTCGACCGAACCATAAAGGGGGTTGACCGAACTAGGGTTCGAGCGAACCCATTAACTATTGGGCCCACATTTCCTGCCCAAAAAACAAAGGAAAAATGCATATTATTGGGGGTTCGAATGAACCCTGGTTCGCTAGAACCCCTAGGGGTTCGCTAGAACCCCCCTGGTTCTAGCGAACCCCCTTTTTCCCTAATTTTTTAATTTGTTCACACAAAAAACTTAAAATTTTACGCTTTCAAGCTTCGATTGGGGATGAAAATGGGGGAATATTTAGAAACCAAACTTGGAATCGAGTAGCCTTCAAAATGAACTATCCAATGAATATAATTTTAGTATGTTTTGGTTTTATTATCTATTTGTTTTTTAAGTTTTATTAAATATAGGTTTTTCATCGAAAACAAAAATATATGTTCTCACAAGTGGAAAAATAGAAGATTATAAAAAAAAATTTAAAAATATGAGTGCACCAGATATTTAAGTCCTTGATCCAACAAAAAAAAAAGAGAAGAATTTCGATACATACAGTAAAAGTTATGCGTTATATGTGCTATGTCTAAATTGTCATTTGATTGACTTCAAAACTTGATTAAAGAAAAAATATTCAATAAAAAACCATCTCTAAGTGGAAGCACTAGATATCGGAGTTAGAAATCTAAATTTGAAAGAATTGGAATTTTATCCTTCATGGAAAAAAAGTTATGCATATTGCAGGCCACTTTTTAAAAATGTTGTTTTTTGAAAAAAACCAATTTTTGTGGGAGATGGAAAAAGAAGTGCAATCTGATTCCAAAAAAATTGAAAAAAATATTTTTAGAATCTACAAACAAAATGTGACAAGACTCTAGTTTACATCATCTTCAAATTCCTTATGGTTTAATCGCTATAGGTGCCCGAATGTGGAGATTGTGTTAAAAAAAAAATATCAGTGTCTAGTTAGGCCAAAAAGTGTAAACCACTATTGTGGGATCACCCTAGGGTTATTCAATATGGTTTTCCAGAGAATTGGACGACCAGTGTTGTCATCCCCTTGCACAAAAGTGGTGGTATCAACAACCCCTCAAACTACCGCACTATAATGATTAACCCGCTCTTTGGTAAACTCTTTGGGAGCATGGTTGAGCGTCAGATTAGTAAGTGGACAAAAAAAGAGGGAAAGAGGGTAAAAGGTCAAGCGGGCTTTAGACCAAAATGCTCTACCATCGATCACTGCATTACTCTTAGGTACTTGATTGAGAAAGTTTGGGATAAACAGGGTGGTGAGGTCTTTTGTTGCTTTGTAGACTTCAGGAAAGCGTTTGACATGGTCCCTAGAAACAAGTTATGGTCTAGAATGGAAGAGTTGGGAATTCCAAAAAAACATAGGGTTGTTGTTAATAGGTTATATGATCAGGTGCAAACTAAAATCATAACTAAAAAGGGAATGTCTAAATGTTTTGGGAGTGACATTTGCGTCAAACAAGGCTGCCCTCTTTCGCCTACGTTATTTGGTTTGTATATTGACAAATTAAAGGAATGGTTAGACAATTTTGGTGAGGGAGGAGTTGAATTGACAAATTATGTAATAAAATTGCTGCTATATGCAGATGACCTTATTCTAATGGCAAAAACAGTGCATGATTTGAGGGAGCACTTGAAAGCTCGAGTTATTTTGTCAAGAGGTTGGGATGCAGGTGAACACCAGCAAAACTAAGGTTATGATATTTACCTTGAAAAGAAAGAAGGAAGTTTTAGAATTTGTTTTTGAAGGCAGCCCCTTGCAACTGGTTAGCGATTATAAGTACCTTGGCCTTGATTTTCACTATAGGCTTAGTTGGGAGACATGTAGAGAAAAAAGGATTCAAGGTGGTTGGAAAGCTTTATACTCTTTGCAAAATAGATGTAGGAGTGCTGAATTATGGGACTGAAAAATGAAGAAAACTCTCTTTGGGTTACTACTGGTGCCGGTGGTTCTTTATGGGTGTGAAGTTTGGGGTGGCAATACCTCAGCAATGAAGTGGAGACAAATTGAAAGACTACAAAAACATTTAATCACAAGTAGCCTCAAAATAAAATCGTTTGTTCCATATGAGATTGTCCTAGCGGAGGTTGGGGCCTTACCTGTGGAGGCGTCGGCTATGATTCGTTTACTAAGTTATTTAAAGCAGCTAGAGAACATGGAGGTGTCCCGTTGGCCTAAAATGGCAGCAGCAGAGAAATTGACTAGAAGGAAGAGCACGTGGATGAAGCAAAATAACAAGTGGCTGAGCAAGTGGGGTATTAGCGTAGATAATTTCCCAAATAACATTAAGGCAATCAAAATGTACTTGCAACAAAAAGTGGCTGAAAGCATGTGGACTAGGGAGTTATCAAGAAAAAGAGAGTATTACATCAAGCACTTTAATCCCTCATATGACCATACTCAAAAAAACTATATAGGTGCGGAAATAAGATGGAAAGCGAAAATGCTAATAGCTCAGCTAAGAACTAGCTCGCACCAATTAAGATGTGAAACTGGTAGATGGACGACACCTAAAGAAGAATGGGCTGATAGGATATGTAGGTTTTGTACTTTAGAGCTTGTAGAGACGGAATGACATTACATCATGGAATGTCCAGCTTATTCGGATATTCGGGTCAATTATATCAGGATTCTAAATGTGGACACTTTATACAGCTTATTTGAGGCAGAGAGTATATCGAAAAGTGCTGATTACTTAGTAAAAATACATAGCAGAAGATCCAAATTACAAAAGGAAAGGGAGATCAAGTAGTTGTTGGGCGGTGGTTTATGTTTCGGGTGTTGTTCCGTTTTTGTTGCTGATCTGTGGGTCCCATAGACTATCTGGCCTTGTGGACACTATTAAAAACCTTCATTCATTCATTCAAATACAAAACAGTGTCAAATCAGCAGCAAAATAGACCTGGGATCAAAGGCCTGTAGCAACAACTAATGAGCAGCTACAGAGCCTTAAACCACCAGCAACAATCAACCAAAAACAAGCTTGAGGAGTTACAAGGAGCTCCAAAGAGTGGATTGAACAGCAACCCTTGGCAGCAAAACAGAACGTCCCAGCAATGTTAGATGCATTCACACAGTAGCTGCATAAGTCTTGAAGCAGAATTATCTCCTCGTACATTATGCCATTATGCTTGCAATTGAACTGTTTGAGCCTGGAGAGCTTGCTGTATTTCTGCCCATAATTATAAATGGAGAAACAATTGCTGCTCAAAAGAAAAAAATGAGCAGCAAAAAGTATGAAATTGCCGCAAAAAGGATAAGCCCACAACTCAGCTCTAGTGTAATTCCTCGCTCCATCCAAAACAAAGCAATGAATTGGGAAGTCGTTTTGTCCCATCAGGAAAATATCAATGTACTGTGCACCAACTTCACTTATATTCATTTCCTATCTAATCTTGGCGGAAAATGGCATATAAGACAGATGTCTTCGTGTCTTAAAAGATTTGGTTATTGTACTACTTCCCTGGCTTTTACAGGCTAAAGTCTGAACAGGTTCTAAAAGTTTACGTTTAAAGTTCCTTTCCCGTGCTTCCCACCATTTTAACAGGCCAAAGTCTGAACACGTAATAAATGTACATCTCTAGAGATTCCTTTCCCGTGCTTCCCACCATTTTTACAGGCCAAAGTCTGAACACGTAATAAATGTATATCTTTAGAGATGACTTTTTCGTGATGTCCTTTGTAAGAAATTGGACTGAAGGAGTAGGTAGCTGGATTCCACAGTTCTGCTTTAGAGCTGAAGGATACCTCATTCAATTTTTTACAAAAAATTGTTGTACGAATGAATTATCTTTGGCGTGTCCCTCAAATTTGTACTTATGGTCTGATAGTGTTTGTTTCTTCCAGCTATAACTTTTATTCTTTATAAACTGTTTTGATTTAATATAAAAAATTCAAATTCAAATTCTAGATGGTATTTATTTTAATTGTTTAAAAATACAATAGTTTAGTATCTATCAATAATTGTACTTATACTAAATAGTTTATGAGTATGTACTCAGGGGTAAAGAGCTTTTCTCTATCTAAAATTAATATAATATAATTTTTTAAAATTAATTTTAATAGTTTATATTTTATTTTTATTGAAATAAGCTGAAAGAAGATTACAACTAGCATACATATATTAAATATTAATATATATGAAAAACGTCAAGAGTTATCATTATTCAGGTGTCTATCGATTTATCATTATTGAGGTGTCTATTGCACTCAGAAAAAATGATGAAAATAGACACCTGAGAAGGATAACTCTCAACGTATTTTATATATATTAATATTTAATATATGTATTGCTAGTTTATATATATTTGAAGTACTAAAACATATTAAAACTATTAATTATACCCTAACTATATAGATGGATCCAAGGCAATCTTAATTATATTAGGAGTAAAAAAATGATCAATAGTATAACATTAGGTATTTCTTTCCTTACCCATTCTTGTTTCTTAACTTGTGGTGCAAGAACATAGTGAATGCCTAAGTTCATGAATATAATCAATTAGTAAACAAAGCCATTTAGACATACAATGTTATACATCTTTAATATAAATATAATAAATTAGTAAACAATGACTTTTATCCATACAATGCTATATGTTAAAAAAATAACAAGAAATCCATATACATGTATAAAAAACTATAATATAGATGAGATGAAAGAGTCAATGATTCTTTTTCCATCAAGAAGATGGAGACGAAACAAAAGTCTATTGCTTTTGTACATACTAACTTGACCCCCTCTCTAATTTTTTTGGTTGTCCACCTAATACAATAAAAAAATATTCACATTAATATAGAAAAATAAAAAATAAAATGACATAAGTGAATAATCACATACCATGTAAGTTGAAAATCTATCTCAATTATTTGTTGCTTCTCTTCATCTGTATGGGGGTAGGTACAAAATTGGAGTTATGACCCCTTGTGATAAGAATCAAGAAACAAATTAGACTAAATATGAACAAAATTTAAATTTACACTAATAATCATGGGATAAAACAAGAAATAGAAAATGAAATTTACTAATATGACTAATAATCCTCGAGTGAAACTTGTGATACGACCACTACGTCAACAAGTATTGATATTGAAGGTCCAACATCCACCTATTCATCATCAAATGTAAATTTTAATATTACCATTCATAGAAAGAAAAAAAATACATATAGTATTCTCTTACAAATTACATACATGTGGACTCGACATAACCATATAATTAAGAGTTGAAGGTTCAACAAATGTAGGATGAAAACTTTGATCCTAGAATTTCATTACATTAATTTTCATTCATAATATATGAATATATACGTAATCTTATATTTTGAAATAAAATATAATAAATTGCATAACCTTATTAAAAATTAAGGTTGATCAATGTCAAATGTGCTATCTAGTAAATC
Organism: Sequoia sempervirens; assembly: GCA_007258455.2. NCBI lineage: Eukaryota > Viridiplantae > Streptophyta > Pinopsida > Cupressales > Cupressaceae > Sequoia > Sequoia sempervirens. The sequence continues at coordinate 516,440,140 of VDFB02058242.1, read as the reverse complement.
ATCTATGAACACCACATCGTCTAATATTGACGTGTCCTCTTGGCCCCATACATCTTGAGCATCCTTGGATCCATAATTGTAGACAAATTGTAGTTTTGGCAAAGGTGAGTTGACTAAATTGTAAAATACCTTTCCCGTTTGGTGTAGAAATTTTGCAATTATCTAGTTTGATAGATGTGCCATTTTATCAAACTAATAATATTGTGCACTGTAACAATATATAATAGAATGGAAAGAGAGCATTCATCTGATAAACGCATTCAAAACTTCCATTCCTTTCATGGATAGTGCACTATAGTTTAAACAATGAATATTTTAGACTTATCATGAAACTACAAGAGGTCTGATATTGGATATTCATGCAACTAGTTATACTCAGATTGTGAACAACAGATAATAGAAATTACAAGCTTATGATAATCTCAACAACACACCATCAAAATGCTTACTCAGACCTTCGAATAGTAGCAACTAAAAAGAGGCTTACAATACTGATTTCTGAGATAAACTTCACTAAAATGTGACTGAAAATATAATGCAACTGCTCATAAATCTATATCAGATTTGAATATATTCATGTAGCAGCTAACAGTGAGTATATCATTACTTCCAACACCTTTGGTAAGCTACAACAGTGTATTAGGAACATTATTCATTGCAGTAACAATACAAAGAATGCCTAGATTTGCTTAAACAGAGGGTATATCGAGGTCACGGTGCTCAAAACACTAACAACAATTACAAGAGACTAAAGTACTCAAGAACCTGGAAAATACGAGCAGGTCTGAACTGTTAACAACAACTTGTAAATGCACAGATTTCACAGAGGAAGCCATGATATACTTCAAAACTCGATTCGCCCTCCTTAACACTAGTTCGCTATCCACGAGTCATCAAGTGAACTTTGCTAACCTCAGGAACTGAAAGTGGCCATGCCTAGGTTTGAAGTGAAATAAATGAGCTTACAGGCTGGTCACGACTTCTTATTAAGCACAAACTCTTTCCTTCCCTACACGAATAGCTCTTTCTAAGGTGCGACTAGGAGATCTGAGAACGTCTTGGCAGCAACTCAAATAACCACGACTTCAACAAGGGACACGACTTGACCCAAATTGCCTTATACCAACACACTGCATAAACCTTCCCAATCATAGAGGGTAACGCTTCAGCTGATGAACTCCTTCCTCAAGATGTCTCTGTGTAAACATAGGTAGTGACCAGTAGTATACAAAGAAATCAAACCCTTGACGCCCACCTCAACTTCAATAACAATGCATAGCTCAAAAGGGGTATCACCACAATAAGGAAAATAACGGACTGCAAACCCTTGTACCAACAATCTGGAAATATAAAGAGCAGAGGCATTACCAAATCCAGAAAGAACACCACAAACTTGATAGCAGCGTGAGACTTGGGTATGAGCAGCGGAAATGGCACTGAGAAGACATACCCGCATGTTATAGCATTGGTCACCAGGAAGAACCTGCACAGAGCCTACCGCTATTGAATGTTGTTTCTTTTAAAGACCCAATACCACTCTTCCGCTATCCTGCCACCGTGACTCTTCACAGTACGTGATTAAAAACTGTTCAGAAAGAAAAACGGTTTCCTGCCAACCATTACCGAGTGGGATTACCTCTCAAAGATGCATTAACTTCCGCATGATGATTTGAAATGGCTATCAGCACCGACGATAAACTTCCTACCTCCTCCTCTTCCAATACTGCTACCTACATGTCATTTTAAATGCAATTTTAAAAACTTTACACGGATTTTTTGTATCATTGTAGAAAAGAAAGACTGTACAAGAAAGAGAAGAGACTCAACATCTTACAAGATAGAACAGCAAGTAACAACTTTTATGATATAAAAAAAATATACTAGCACTTGCACCAATGATGTGCAATGCTTATGTCGATAGGCTGATTGTAAGATCTGTACATACTCTCGTCAGGGCCTAAATCTGAAGACCGTATACTTGTTCATGAAACTTCTATATCATCTCTTCCATTGAACACTACGGCCAAGCTCTGAAATACAGGGAGGAGTTAGCAGCCTTGTTGATTCCAAGTTCGTGCCAGTTGCTATTTGCAATGCATTCTCACAAACAAAGTTATGGGTTTTATTCATTTCTTTATTTATTTGTATCTCTATCTATCCCTCGATCTTCCCCTCTCTTTATCTCTATCTCCTTATCTCTCCATCTCTCTACCCCCATATCCCTCCCACTTCTACCTCTGTATATCACTTTCTATCTCTATATTTATATTTATATCACTCTAACTCTCCCTCTTTCTATCTCTATTTATCCCTCTCCCTCTCCCTCTCCCACTCCCTCTCCCTCTTTCCTATATCTACCACTCCCTCCATATATTTATCTTTCATCTCTCTCTATCCAGGTCTTTTTCCCTCTCCATCTCCCTCTCCATCTTTATCTCTATCTCTATCTCCATCTCCATCTCCTCTCTCTCTCTCTCTCTCTCTCTCTCTCCATCCTCTCTCTCCCTCTCCCTCTTCCTAGACCTCTATATCTATATCTCCATTTTCCTCTCTATCTCTCTCCTCCTATATCTATTCATGTTTCTCCTATCTCTCCCTCCCTTTATCTATATCTCCTTACCTCTCCATCTTTCCCCCCCCCTCTCTCTCCCTCTCCCTCCCTCTCTCACTCCATTTTCATCTCCATATCCATCTCTATCTTCCTCTCTCCCTCACTATCTTGATCCATCCCCCCTCTCTCTCCCTCTCCATATTCATCTCCATATCCATCTCTATCTTTCTCTCTCCCTCTCTATCTCTACATACCTCTCCCTATCTCTACCCATCCCTCTTCCTAGACCTCTATATCTAAGATAGTTCTTGAATCATCCATGGTTGATTCTTCCAAACTGTTAAATCTTTAAGTGTGTTTCCTCAAGGAATTAAGATTGGTTTTAAACTTATCCTAATGCAAGAAAGTCAACCAGTACTGAAGTGAAAATTGGGGAAGGAATTAAAATCACTTGCCATAGTGACACAAAAATATGGCCATCAAAAAGGAATAAGAACCACTTCCCATATCCTTGTGCCAATTAAAATTATCCATCTAAAATTTTAGAATAGATGACTACTTTTTAGTGAGTTTATTAAACAACAAAAATTAATCGATTCCAACTGAGTTTTGACCACTGTAATATGCCCTGCTTTAAATAGATTATTTTAAGCCAAATATGAATTGAGTCACAAACTAGATAAAAATAGCCCATTAGTGAATATTTTCCACTAAAATTATCTAGCCAATAATTAGAGTAGCATCATCACAGACAACTCATTTGTAGTGACTTTAAACCAATTTTTTGGTTGATTTTAATTGAATTTCGACCACTACAATTTGCCTCTTTTGAATTTATTTTAAGCCAAATCTAAATTGGGTCAAGACTATGTAAATATAACCCATTGGTAAATGTTTGCCACTAAAATTATCTACCAAAAAATTAGTGTTACAACATCATAGATGGCCCCAATTTTTGTAGTGAAATTAAAGAAATTGTTTTCTTGATTGACCACTGTAATCTACCCTGTTTTGAACAAAGATCATTTTAAGCCGAAAATGAATTGGACTAAACAGTTGGTTAAAATAACCCAATGGTAAATATTTACTGCTAAAATTATTCCACCCAAGGCATTTTTTCAATACAAGGCAAAGGGGCATACATTATACTTTCCCAAGAAACAAAAAAAAATATTAGAAGTGTTTCTAGAAACGTGTAAGGCTCCAGATTTTATTTTGAATTGACTCTATTCCTTACACAAAAATTCACCATATCTGGTTGAAGTATTAACCCTGTAGCATGCATTGCACAGATAAGTAGGGTTTGATAATATCAAATTCAATTCCAATGTTGCTCAAAATGGGGGAAGATTGGCAGTCTCAAAGATCTGGCGACTATATTCTCAAAATCGTGAAATCAAAAACAGATAGGGCATGTCTCTCCTATGAATGTTAGATCGTTTGGTAGTTTCCACAGGATAGTAATTCACATCAATGATTTTGTTTAGGTTCACAATAACTATGGCTGTGACTTGTTACATTGTTGCAAAGATTAAAAATACATTAACCAAAACCACAAAGACAAGTTCAACACAATCATACAGCAAAGAAAAACTAATACATTACAAAATGGAAATCAGAAACTGACCTCTCCAAGCTTATCAGAATCAAAGTAAAGGTTATAAGAACCCCTGCTACCAACAAGCTTAGATGGATGAGATTTAGCTGGAACCCCCTGCAAGAAATGGCTCCCAAATCAGTTAGAAGTCCCATTGTGAAATATTCAATGGATGAGATTCAACTGGAACTCCCTACAAGAAATGGCTCCCAAATCAGTTAGAAGTCCCATTGTGAAATATTCAATGCAGTGAGAAGAAGCTATTATCATTCAACTCACCTTTTCTCTTACAAAAATTGGTAGAGCAAGCAATGCCAAATTACAGACTGTAGTTTCTGTTGGGCTAGTGTACTTGATAATATTAGTGCAAAGGTTTGAGGACTTTTTTGTTCCAAGATTCTGTTGATTTCTCTTTCTATTGTAGTGATCATGTAGCCCAAAATAGGATTAGTTCTTCAAACAAACAATGAAAATGCAATTTAAAAATTAGCTAAATTCCTCAAGAAAATATTAACTTACCTTGAATAGAAGGTAAGTGTTTTCTATTTCTATTTGAGCTTCCAGAATTGCAAACCACAGCTTGTGGGCTTGCACAACTTTCTTTGCCTTTCCCTGATCCAATTATCCAATCTTTGAGCCACAATGCATTCCAAGAATAGATTCACCGAAACAAATAAATTAAGTAGAGGGAAACAAAGGCTTTACTTGCTACTCATATGTCAGGTACAGTTTTCAAACTCTTCACCCCAGCAATTTGCTAGTCCAGGAGATTTATTTGGACAAAACAATGACCAGGTAGCATTGTCCTGGAGCCTCTTCATAAAGAGATCTGCAACCCAGAGCGCATAGATCAAAACAATAGCTCTGCTCTATTCCTGTAAGAAGACCCAAATTGATTTTGTGAGACCCTAAAATGTGAAACAACCCTGTTGTCATGTGTTATTCTAATTTCCAGAGTATATCTTGCTATCGGCGTAACAATTGCACCTCAACGCTAGTTACTTTTTTTTTGGAGTAATTTAAAATTTTAAATAAGAGATCTTTTAATTTAAAATATTTTTTATCATTAAACACGTTACATTAAACAAAAATTAAAAACAATGTGAGCTTCACGTTCACAAAATCTTCAGTTGCGTAGAGAATCCAAATCTGATCATATTGACTCGATGAAGAGTTTCATTTATTTAGATTGAAATAATTTAACTACTAAATATAAGGAAAAATAAAACACTTGAAGGAGACGAACATGCTTTTATGTAGGAAGATGAAGGCTCCCCATAAACAAACAACAGATAGATTGCAACATATTACAACACACCCACAGGCAATCTGAGTTCAGGTAAACATGTTCCGAGGAAAGCAGGCTAAGGGACATAACAACCTTCCCTGGCCGGTCTTGCCTACTCGCCCGCCTGTTGCATTTCCCACCTCCACGATTCTATATCCATTCGGATATATAGACGGTTCTTCCTCTATTTCTTGCAATGGAATCCTCTGCGTTGACCAATGCATTGGCCTCGGGGGCAAACACCACCGCACAAGCGTGCCCCCACACAACCTTATCATGCCTTCCACGCTCTAGGCCATCCAGTCGGGCTGACCAGGATAACCCATTGCCTTCAAAATCCTCTCATCGAACAGAGCATAGACCAACCGTCTGGTGAAGGGGCGAAACAGCGCCGATGCCTTTGATTTTGAATACGCCATGTGTTGGGCTTCGTGTCCCTTGGTAAACGCATCCATTTCCTCCAAACTGTGCGGGATGTCCTTGATGCCCATGTGCATTCCAACGTCATGCCACACTACAAATTGCGCTTGCTTCTCCCCTTCCGTCCAATTTCTGTAACTGAACAAGAAAATAAACACAAATAGGTCCTCTACAGCTGAAAACCTCCAATCCCCTTACCCCCCAACTAAAAGGTAAGGAAAAAAGAATGTAGAAGGCTTACTTGGCTATAAATCTGATGGGCTCCAGCACGAGCAAATAGAGAGTATAGAGCAATTCGGCATTAGGGATTTTGTAGTGAGCGTGAATGAAATTGAGGCATCGAATGGCAAGGGAGCCCCTACTGCTGTCGATGTGATTCAGTAAAAATTCCTGAGACAAAATGTCCGTGTCATCATAGCGTTTCAAGAGACTGCTCGGGCAGAACTGTTGAGTAGACTGTAATAATTTGGAAATGGAGGGAATGGCAAAGCCTCTGAACAGTGCGTATTCAAGAGCTTTGTGGCAGAGGAACCCGAATTATGCATACAACGTTCAGGCAAACCCTATTTCATAACAACTAATTCAAAAGATGTTACAATGTGCTACTGCTAGAAGCATTTCAAAATACCAATTCAAAACAGAAAATGTACAAAAATTGTAGGCATAGGAGGCACATACTTGGGGCCTTGGGGATCCAACATTAAAGAGAGTTGGAGAAGCATGTGTAAACCACCTCTGTGTCATCAAATAGTATGTAGATCAAAAATTGTGTGAACAAAGAGTATAAATTCTAAACACGATGTGAGAGATAACAAGTGGATGAGCATAGTGAGGATGAAGCCATCTCTACCTTACCCCTCAGGTTATCCCCTTTCTTTCTCACTCAAAAAAAATACCTTCTGAGATACTCTACTTTTCGTTTTGCAGGATGATAGAACAGACGTCCTTGACGATTTAATGGACGCCAATACCCTATTCCAGAGCTCCTTTCCTAGGTAGGTGTCTAAGAAAGTTCTTTTCTTGTCATGTAAGCCACCCTGATTAAAGAGTGAATAATCAATGCTGCCGGCCCATCTCACCAACTTCATAATGGGGATGGGCGACCATCCTTTGTTTTTAATGCTTTCTCAGAAGATCTAAAGCCTAGCATGGAGGTCTTCCCTACTGTCAGAAGAGGGGTTGATAGTGTTTGATACGCGGCCTTAATGACATCAGTTAAAACTATGCTTTAGATGTGATCTTCGTTGCCGACTGAATCATTTAGGATCTAATTGCCTCGAGAACCACTTAAAACCATTTCGATGGGATTTCCCTACCCTATCGGCTAATAAATTCTGCTGTCAGATCTCCCCTATAATAGCCTCAGCCAGAAAAATGCGGATGGGTGAGAATCCAACCGGAATAGTCTCAGCCGGCATCAGACAGTGAGACTTTTCCAGTTGAATTCTCACCTATAATAGCCTATCGGCTAATTATTACTTAATTTTTTTATAAAAAACATTTTAATGCATTTCAAAATTATATATATATAAAATTGAATTATTACAATTCTCATTTCAAAATACATTTTCAATTGAATTAGATATAATGCATCTTTTCTTAAGATTATATACCTTGTTTAAATTTCAGTTTGCTTCAAAAACATTAAATCAAATGAGCTGAAAAGAAAACAAAACAAGATGATCAACACAAACATTGCTAAAATGGTATGCTAGGATTAGATATTGAAGGGACACATGAAATTAAGGATGAAGAGTAATTATCATAATAAAATGTTCACTAAAAAATTCAATAAGAATGAATAGTGACCATGAAACTATTTTGTTTCACTTTCCCCAGAGTCAAACCTTTACATAAGACCTAACAATTGCATAAACGAGTGTCTCTACATGATCTAAGTTATTTAGATTTTTATGTAGTTCATTTAAGATTCCAATAGTTCCACCTTGATAAGTTATTATTTGTCCCATCTTAAATATCAAGGCTAATATTTAGCAAGCAATGTGTGTCATGATTGGCCTTCCATTATAACCCTATATAGCAATGGTTTTACATTTATAGTGTTCTTATATACATTTATATTTTAAATTTGAATATTAATAAGATATTTAAAAAAAAAATTAAGTTCAAATATTATTTTATATGTTACATTTAGATGATTATATGGTTGAAATAAGAATGGTATAATTTTGAGATTCAATATTATATTGTATGGAAAGGATTCTATTGAGGAGATTTATCCATTAGACATGCTATATACTGGCATAAAAGTGTCTCATGTCATGAATGTGTAAAATTATATATTTTACATTGAATTTGATAACCATTTACATGTTAAAATATTAAACAATAAACATAATATTTGTGATATCATATAAAAATAAAATATAAAGTAAAAGAAAACAACAAAAATATTTTTCAAAAGTAAAATTAAAAATTACTCACAAAAGCTTAAAACCTCTTTAAATAAAAATAAAATAACTAATCTATACATATACATATACATATACATGTATAATTGTTAAGCACCTATAAATTTCCTTCATTTCTAGTGTTTGTCGACCTTTCAATTGACAATAGAAGCTCATTTTTAAGCCCTACGATGACTACTAGCTTCCTTAAACTTTTGACATTAAAATCTCTCAATTTGTGAGTTGTCATGAAAATACCTTTTTCAAAAAGTTTATTTAGTTCATCAAAAGTGTGCAAACTCATTTTTGTGGCTCCTGGATGAATTTTGAGGAAAATTTTAATGTGTCACCATTTTGGAGTGAGTCGAAGGGTCTTGTAAAAAGTTTCAAATGACTAAATTTTGGCAATGGTCTAGGTGTTACTTTTTCATCAAATCCATATATCTCTATTTTTGTGGCTTTTGGAGGAGTTTAAGGGTTGAACCAAAAAAAATTAAGTGCCTTGTCGGAAGGCCCATTTTATAAAGGAGGTATGAAAAATATATTTGTTGTACATTTTTTGGCAATTGCACGATGATCTAAATAAATGATTATGGTCCCTTGAAAATTTTCATGGCTTCCAGAGGTTGTGTTCGTAACATCAATTCCCATCATTTCAAGGCCTATAGAGAAATTAAAAGTCACACGTTCAATATGTTTTTAAATGTGTAAATATTTAAATATTTCTTATATTTAAATGTTTCTAATGTCTTAAATGATATGGTGAGGGGGGGCCTTAAAAAGTATTTACAAGTGCATTATTAAGTTTTTAAAAAGTAAAATGTTCTCTTTGAATTGCATTTCACAATTCCTAATAGAGAAAATCCCTCTTTTTGAAGGGGTGTGCAAACTTTCCCAAAGTATTTTTTTGGTTGTCTAACCTATTTGGAACTTATCCTATGGCTGAGGATGTCTTCCATTAACATTTCAATGCTCGGAGGAGGTTTTGGAGCCTTTAAATTGATGAAATGTGTTATTTCAACCTTCCAAAAGTGGTCTACAACCTCTCTCAGCCCTACAAAGTTTAGGATATTGTTTGATTCCTTGCAAATGCCATTGCATCATTAAAAATGACCTAAATTTTTTTAAACATTGTGGATAAATATTTTGGCACCCCAACATTCTCTAACACTTCTAGGGTTTTTCACCTAAAAGGAGTGAGGTGGGAAAAAATGTGCAATGTCTACATCAAAGTTAATGTCAAGAGGGATGTAATATGCTTAAATGAGATGATCTAAATGCAGTAAAATAATGAATGCTATTGATTTTTAATACAAAACTATTGAAATACAACTTGCTGGAAAACACATTGTGATACATGCAAACATGTGGAAAATGACCTAGAAATGCAAAGAAAATTGGATAAAAAGCTATGAAACAAAATGTGTGCACCTGGAGGCTGAAAAAGGATGGTATGAAGGTTTGGAATCTTGACGAAACTGTTGCAAAGGTCAACTGGGACACTTGTGCAAATCTGGGTGACTTAGTCTTAGATTTGGAAAAATTGCCCAAAAACCCATTTTTGCCAAATGGGTATCCAAATCTTCAAAAACCTCCAAAAAAAAGGTTCAGTGGGACTAAGTTGGTGACTTAGTCCCACTTTTGAATTTTCAAAAATTCAAAAGTGGAAATAGAAGCCCTCGACTTGCATTTTGATTCTTGACAGGTGTCTGCTTCTGAAACTCTGATTTTTGTGCCTGAAAGTGACTTTTTGTTGATATTTTAGCTTGGCCAACAAGGAGATGTCTTCAATGAGTCTTCAACCAAATATTCAATGATTTTCAAACCCTCAAAGTGCCTAAATCTATGAACATGCAATGAAAGAGAAAGAAATGTTGGATGTTAGGGCATGGGGGTCTACCTTGGTCAAACCCCTTTTAGGTAATTAAACGAAAATGAAGAAACAAAGTAATGAAGCATGAAACAATGGAGTTAGTACCTTTCAATGATGATTGATCTTGATTTTTTCCAGCAATAGTTGAAGAATCTACCCTTGAATGTCTTAGGAAGCTATCTTGATGTCTTGGAATGATGAAACCCTAGCTTGCTTTAGAAGAATGATGAAAGAAAGAGGAGTGAATGAATTAGGTCAAATGAGAGGAAAAACCCTATATTTATACACAATTATTCCCTAATTCTAAAAAATACCTCATCATAGGCAAACCTTAGGTCTTAAGGAATAAAAACCTAAAAGAAATTTAAATTTATTTTGACTTTTGAGCCAAATGGGACTAAGTCACCACTAATGGTGACTTAGTCCACTTGGGAATTTTTAAGTGGATTTTGGGAATTGTGATAATTTAAATAATGTTTATCGGGTTCTTCTTCAACAAGACACTTAAGTAAGGCTTGCAAGTGTATAAAGGGGGCATTTAAAGCATAAGAAAGGTGTAAATAATGATGACAAGCTTAAGAAAGTGTGAAAGTTTGTTACAAGACTTTACAACACTTTAAATAGGTATTGGTAAGGTTATTTAGGTGAATTATGATATTATGGTCTTACAAAAGTGTGAATACATGTTACAACACCTTACAACACCTTTACAAGATGTCAATAAATGCATTTTATTCAATTTGCAAGGGTCCAAGACCTAGTGTGGATGTGTAAAACACCTCACAACACCAAATCAAGGCCAATCTAACATCAATTATTCCCATATCAAGCAAAGTATACACTTTTTGGTGACACATTAAGCCCCCACTTTAGTGACAGGATGAACTTGCTTCAAACTCATGCTAAAGTAGCCATTCAAGAGGAGTCCAACATACCAATGCAGATGAAAAAGAATGACAAAGATCAAAGGAGGTTGCACAAGCCCACAGGATCCAAGATCCTAAGTCAACCCAACATGAGTGTAGGAGGACACACATAAAGTGAATGATTTGCAGCAAGACAAAATACATGATGATACAATAAAAAGAACTAGAAAGAAATGAAAATGGGGTGGATCAAGCTTCAATCATTTTTCCAACACGTTGTGGATTAGATCTAAGATCGCTTGTTCAAAAAAATAAATGTGTACTCACTCTGGGGTGACGAAACTCAGAGTTGTCTACTAGGTGAGAAGGCCAAAGTATACTCACTCTAGGGTCACGAAACTTCTGGTTGTCCGCGAGGTGAAAAATCCCTAAAAGGTGAGACACATACAACTGATATGCACTCACATACACACAGGCGGACAACTGATATGTGCTCACATACACATAGGCAGCTATGGGGAAAATTCATACCTCATAATGGGCTTCCCGCTCAACCATATCGAAGTTATACCTTCTGATAACTTTAATAAGGCACCACAAAGGATAATATTTTTTGAGTTCTATGAGGTAAGCAAAACTTTGTATGCTTGACACTCATAGACAAACATGATGGTACCATAGGCATGCAAGTTGTGTTATGAAAGGTGGCCATATAAATGAAAAATGGTGCAAGGAATGTTCAAAGGGATTTTTCTTAGTCTGTGCAAGGTCTCATCTCAGAGAACATTGTGCTTAATGTTTCCAAGAGAGCATGTGTCAAATAAGTATCACACTCTTGGAGGGAATCAAGCCCAATGATTCCACCAAGAAAAGGACGCATCACAAGAAGAAAGAAAACACACAATGAAATGTGAGTGTCGATGTATGCCCCCACTTTAAAGTGGTTGCAAACATTGGTACTGTGAGTAATTTCTTTAAAGTAGAAGAAGAAATGAGAGCTTATTCAGAAAGACCTATGCCAAGTCATATGTTTCCTATAAGCTATGCCATGAAAAGGGGTGTATGTCACATGCGAGCCAACTTAAAGCATGTCGTCCACATCCTAAGCTTGCTCTTATATGTTCATGAAAGGTTAATGACTAGCCAAAAGAGGCAATGACAAGTGATATACGAGAAAAAAAGGCTACATACCCCTTGCCTCCACTGAGTGCAAGATAAGGGTGAGCCGAAATAATTAATGAAATGCATGCTAGAGTGAAAATTAGTATCAATTAGAGGAATTAGGTGCCCCCACATAAGGAAGAATACTAAACTCCTTAAAATGTTGGATTTTACTACTCAAAGCCTTACATTCATTAGTGGAGTGACCATGAACTCTATGATATGCACAAAATGAAGTCTTGTAATAAAATCTATTTCAAGTTCTTGGAGGAAGGGATATCAAGTGATCTTGGAGAAGTCTTGACAAGATACCCTCTTGATCAATGGGAGAAGGTGGTCCTATAGTTTGTGACAAAGATAAATCTCTTGCTTAGATGTACAAGATGTCATACCTACACAAGACTCTTTAGATTATGCGATTTTTTTCTCTCCTTTATAGGAGGGTGTAAAATCCAATGAATTCAATTCATTAGTGTTTTGTGTGATGAAATTGACAATAAGTGAAGAGTTTGTTGTTTGTTTCATGTTTTGTAAAGGATGATTTTAAGGACCACTGGTGTTGATGAGTTTAGGATGCTTTACAGTTATATTTGGCTTAGAAGAGTGTTGTGTGAGAGTGTTAATGTTGAGTGAAGGCTTGATTACTTTGACCAAAGGAAAATAACCAAGACCATGAGTTGTTTATTGTGTGATAGGATCTATAGGGTTGGAGATAACTTGTTCATTAGCACCACATATTTTTCCACTATATCCAAGTTGTTTCATAAGCTCATATCCTTGTCCATAAAGCTTTTTCATTGCTTTTGAATTGGGTGGTTGTTCATCGTTGAGTTCATCAAAGGTGGTTGTATAGTTTGTTATGTTTTGGTCTAAAGTGGTTGAAGCAGATGCATTTGAAAGGTCTTCTGAGTTGTCTGTTGACATGACTACTTTTTCATGTGCCTTATTGGAATCCTTGTTTATGATCTTGTATTTCCTATGAATGTATGTTCAAAATCTAGGGAACCCCAATCATCTTCTAATAGCTTTGTGACTTTTTCAATGTGTTTTTCCTTATCATTTTGTTGCATAGGTTCCACTTGTGTGGTTGGCATTAAGGTGTTCAAGGGGTTCTCTTTGTTTTTCTCAAGTTGCAAGATACTATAAGGCTCATGATCAATTTCAATTGTGTAGACTCTGTTATTGTAAACATATTTCATTTTAATATGAAGAGTTGAAGGCACTACATTCATCTCATGAATCCATGGTCTTCCTAAAAGAATATTGTATGAAAGATTATGAGGCATGACATATATCAGTGTTTGCAATGCGGCCACTCCAACTGTAATAGGTAAAGTGATCACACCAAGTGATTTCTTTGAACTTCATTTTCAAAGCCCTTAATAGATAAAGCATTAGGTTGAATTTTTTATTTATCCACATGAAGCCTATCTAAGAGGTTTACTCTACACACATTAAGAGTGGAGCCATTGTTAACAAGGGTTCAATTTAGCCCTATCATTTTGTATTGAGCAATGATCATGAAAGCATCATTTTTTTCTTGCACTTCCAAAGGGGGTATTTCACGTTGGTGGAAAACAATGTCGACATTTAATCCTTGAATTATGGCTGCTATATCATTTGGTTGTGCATTAGAAAAGAGAGGAACTTGGTGTAAGGACGCTTGAATCATAGTGTGATAGGTAGATGAATTTTGCAGTAAATCCCATAAGGATATCTTTGCAAGATTTCTCTAAATTTTTTCAATGAGATCATACTCCCTTTAAAATTGAGGAGGAGGAAAATTAGGCTAAGGTAATGGTATTGGGTTGGGTTGTGGTGGTCGTGGATTGCTTATAGTGCAATGTGTGTGAGCAACAACATCATGTGTAGGTGGGTAGAGGGTAAACTCTAGTTTAGGTGGAGCTGAAGGTGTATGTGAGGGTGGGTAAAGGATGAGTTCAGGTTGTTGTTTGTGTGAAGGTGGGTAGAGAATTAGAGGATTCTTAGGATGTTCGACAAGGTGTTTATGAGGTCCACTAATGGACACTTGTGCATTCATAACCTTTGCAGTCTTGGTTTGATGTATCTCTAATGAAGGGAAATCTAGAGTCACCTTTTTATCTAAGGAAGACATATTATTATTGTTTTCATTTTCTTGCACCATGATATTCTCCCTAGGAGGAGAGTTTTTAGGAAAACTGCAAATCAAATTTGTTCTTGACAATCATGGATTGGTTTTTCTAAAAGGACTTCATTGCAAGTAATGGTTGAATGTTTGTTCTCAAGAAGGGTTTCACTAACTACTTGAGGGGGGCAACTAAGAGACTCGTGACCATAATTGATTGTGTTTTCTAACAACAAAGTATCTTCTTCACAACTAGGGCAGAAACCTATGGGTGTGTTGTCTTGTTCATCAATGTCCTATCCACTAAGAGAGGTAAGAGGAGAGAAACAGTTCTAGAATTCTCAAAATTCTCATTGATTGGTCCTTCTACCAAAATATCTTCATCACTAATAGGAGAGATATTAGGAGAAGAACAAATATGATCATTAGGAATGTCCAAGGTTGTATTCTCTTTCACAAAAACACTCTCATAGGGATGGGATCATAGGAAATGTTTCTTAACATGTATAAAGATGTAAGATACTAACATTGCTTGAACAAAAATGGAAAACACACGTAACCATTTCATGCAATGTTTCAGTAATACAAAAAAATGTATATCCAAAGATGCAAAAAGGTATGTATAGGATCATCTTGGGAAAAAGTAGGCCCTTAAGCACAACAATGAAAATTCAGAAAAATCAAAGTTAGGCAACTTGAAAGTAAAAATTTGAATAAGTTATCTATATTATTTCAAAAATATGTAAGAATAGAATCTATGGAAAATTGAATGCAGTTTCTAAACTACTAGGTTTATTTAAAAAAGAAAATCTATTTGGTGAAAATTTGAAATTTCAATGCAGTAGTATTTAAATTTCAAGGAAAAAATAAGTAGTTGTTTGTTTGACCACCCTAACCATAATAAAATGATAATAATTTTTTATATTTTAGATATAAGTAGAGCACTCATGTTTAGATGTGATGCATATTTTTTTGTAATTTTTTTCCAAGTAAATAATTAATTATGAATTTTTTATTACAACTTTTAAAAAATATAAAAACTTGTATGTTTGACACCTTAACATGGTCAAAACTTCATGAAATTCTATTTATTTTTTTAATCCTATAGTATGCAAAGCATAGAATGTGACGTATGTTTTGGATTCAAAAAATGTTATACCGTTTGAAATCTATAGATGTTTTTCAATCAGCTTATCAATCAGGACTTTAGTCGTAATTCTAATAGAAAATGAATAATAATAATTTATTAGATTCAAAGTAAAGTATAATTTATATTGGTGGAAAGTTGAGAAGCTCCTTTACAAACTCTTTTCATTTCATCAATTTTAGGTAAAAAAAAGTTGGCAGCCACATGGATGAAGTTTAGAAAAGAAAGGTAAGTTGTTAAACACATTTTTTGTGTTGACTTCTTAGGATTGGTAGGTCTAAACAAAATTCCAAATCAAGCCCAAGGCCAATCCCTAGGAATTAAATTGTGTTAGACATATCAAATATCCGATTCAAATCAGATATCCAATTCAAATCGGATATCCGATTTGAATCCGATATCTGATATGTTTTAGATATGATTTGAAAAAATGTTATACAATTTATAATATAAAAAATGCAATAAAGTTTATAATTTAATATATAATATACAATATAGTTTATAATGTAATATATAATATACAATTTATGACAATCTCTTATTGAATTATGTATTTAATATATAATATATTATATTATTATGTATAATACTTAAATCTTATTTTAATATTTTAGTTAATGTATAAATATTTAAATATATATATTACTAATATATAAAATATATAAATATTATCTCTTTCCCTCTCTCTCTCTCTCCCAAGTCTCTCACTCAATTACTCCTATCTCTCTCCCCTCTACCCTTAACCCTAAACCCTAAACCCTTAACCCTTAAACCATCTACCCTCTACTCTCTCTCTCTCTCTCTCCCTTAAGTCTCTCTTTACAAGACGTCAATAAATGCATTTTATTCAATTTGCAAGGGTCCAAGACCTAGTGTGTATGTGTCAAACACCTCGCAACACCAAATCAAGGCCAATCTAACATCAATTATTCCCATATCAAGCAAAGTATACACTTTTTGGTGACACATTAAGCCCCCACTTTAGTGACAGGATGAACTTGCTTCAAACTCATGCTATAGTAGCCATTCAAGAGGAGTCCAATCATACCAATGCAAATGACAAAGAATTACAAAGATCAAAGGAGGTTGCACAAGCCCCCAGGATCCAAGATCCTAAGTCAACCCAACATGAGCGTAGGAGGACACACATAAAGTGAATGATTTGCAACAAGACAAAATACATGATGATACAATAACAAGAACTAGAAAGAAATGAAAATGGGG
>VDFB02058242.1:516296337-516422749 GCA_007258455.2 Sequoia sempervirens | reverse complement strand
TCTCTCACTCACTCCCTCTATCTCTCTCCCCTCCACCCTTAATGCTAAACCCTTAACAAATTTTACCCTTATAACCTCTACCATCTACCATAAACCCTATACCCTCTATCTCTCTCCCACTCTCTCTCTCTCAAGTCTCTCTATCTCTCTCTTTCTCCCTCTATCCCTCTCCCCTCTACCCTTAACCCTCTACCCTCTATCTCTCTCCCAATCCCTCCCTCCCTCTCTTTCACTAACTCCCACTATCTCTCTCCCCTCTACCCTAAACCCTAAACCCTTAACCCTTAAACCCTCTACCCTCTACCCTAAACCCTATACCCTTAACCCTTAACCCTTAACCCTTAAACTATCTACCCTCTACCATTAACCTTACCTTCCTTATCTCTCTCCCACTCCCTCCCTCCCTCTCTTTCACTAACTCCATGTTTCTCTCTCCCCTCTATCCTTAACCCTAAATCCTAAACCCTTAACTCTTAAACCCCTCTACCCTCTACTCTCTCTCTCAAGTCTCTCCTTCTTACCCCCTATCCCTCTCTCAGGTCTTTCTCTCTCACTCCCTCTATTTCTCTACCTCTACCCTTAACCCTTAAACCCTATACCCTCTATCTCTCCCACTCTATCTGTCTATTTGTTTGTTTGTCTCTCTCAAGTCTCTCCCTTGTACCCCCTCTCCCTCTCTCAGGTCTCTCTCTCTCAGTCATTCCCTCTATCTCTCTCCCCTCTACCTTTAACCCTTAAACCCTAAACCATTAAACCCTAAAACCTTAAACCCTCTACCCTTAACCCTCTACCCTCTCTCTCTCTCCCTCCTACCATTAATCCCTCAACCCTCTCTCTCTCTCTCCCCCTCTCCCCCTCTTACCCTCTCCCTTCCCCCTCCTAATTCTCTCTCTCCCCCTCTTTCTATCTCTCTCTCTCTCTCTCCATCTCCCTTTCCCTCTCTCTCTATCTCTCCCTTTCCCTCTCTCTCTCTCTCCCTTCCCCCTCCTAATTCTCTCCCGCTCTCTGTCTCTATTTCTCTCCCTTCCCACCCCTCTCTATCTCTCTCCTTTCCTCTCTGCCCCTCTTTGTCTCTCCCTTTCCCTCTACCCTCTACTCTCTCTCTCTCTCTCTCTCTCTCTCTCTCTCTTCCCCACCCTTTCAATTTGTAGCACTAAAATCTTGCCGTTACAAAAAAATTTAATTTTTTTTTCAAATCAAATATAAGATTTTATTTGATATCGGATTTGTGGGCCATAGAAAAACCCCATGTGGGTTGTTTTGTGCATCCCAACAGACCCTACATTTTGTTTGTAGGCTTTGTAGGCGACAAACACGTAGTTTCAGATAGGAAGAGACAAAGATCAACTTTTTGGAGCATCTTCTACTCAAATTTGTCATAAGCAATGATTTTTTAGCATCTTTTATGAGGTATAATGGGGAGTAGCAGTTGTTGGAAGAAAAAATGTAAGAGAAAGCTTACAAAAGAAAAAATTGAAGCATATAGACAAAGAGATAGAGAAGTTCATAGGAAGAGAAGACAAGGTATGTTAAATATTGGTGAACCTAATCCCTATGGTCTTTCAAGTGAAGAGGAAATTGAATATGTTCAAGGTGAAAATGTTGAACATGATATTAAAATTGGGAATGAAAATGTTTAAATTGATATTGAAAATGTTCAAGGTGAAAATGTTGGAATTGAAGATGTTGAACATGATATTGAAATTGGGAAAGAAATTATTCAAATTTATACTGAAAATGTTCAAGGTGAAAATGTTGGAATTCAAGATGTTGAACATAATATTGAACCAAGTGTAAATTATGTTTCACCTAATTACATGAGAAATGAATAATCTTGTGTGGAAGGAAGACATTCCAAATTCAATACCTTCAAGAACCCCTAAATGGTTACTTGAAATTGATGAGAACATTATAAAAAATATTGAAGGAAAGAGGTCAACACGAACCATTTGGTTGCGGGCTACAAGAAATTTCAACCAATATTTTAGCAATAAGACATTGACTGAGCAATGCCAATTTTTTGTACAATTGATAAAGATGCAAAAGATGAGACCTTTTCTAGCCAAATTGAAGATTCGTGTGAACAAGAAGACCGAAAAAAAATCTATTATTTTCAAAAATCCTTTTAATGCTCTCAATTCTATTGGAAAAAATAACAAGGAAAAAGATAAGAGAGCTACTC
The DNA here is from genome assembly GCA_007258455.2 of Sequoia sempervirens. Taxonomy (NCBI): domain Eukaryota; kingdom Viridiplantae; phylum Streptophyta; class Pinopsida; order Cupressales; family Cupressaceae; genus Sequoia; species Sequoia sempervirens. Next base: position 516,420,567 of record VDFB02058242.1, on the reverse strand, counting down.
AGAGAGTCATTACAACCACCCTAGTAAGCCATCAATTGAAAAAGGCTCGCTTTCTGAGACAAAATTGTATTAATTTTGACATAAATCATAAAACTTTGGATAGAGCACTTGCAAGAAGAGAAAGAATAGATAATCCTCTTCAAAATGATACATGGGCTTTTTCCAAGAGGCTTCCACATGTTAATAAGAAGCTAACCGATAATGTAAAGCAGGTAATTCAACAATTTTGGCATGATAACTCTAGAGTATCACCTAATGCAAAGGATGTTTTAAAGTTAAGAATTGGCAATCGAGACCATACACCGCATCCTAAAAATTTCTTGGAATCAAGCCAAACAATGTTGTTCAAAAAAAATATTGAAACTCATCCAAATATGGAAATCTTGCAAAGGACTTTTGAAAGTTTAAAGCCATTTTATTGTGTACCTCTTAAAATTCGTAATACTTGTTGCAAATACCATGTGGAGTTTTCAATGTACCATGAACTACTATGCTATATCCATTCTACTTTGCATACTAATGAAATGTTGCAGGAGTGTGGTGCAATGCATCTTCTGAAATCATCAAGGGACTTGCTAGATTTAATTTTATGTTCTAGAGATGATGGTTGCTTTTTCTATAGAAATGATGTTTAAATGTGAAGTGATCACAATGTGGTGGCTAGTGAAATTTTTTTCAATGTTTTCATGAGGGTTCCAAACATGAATTTGGAAAGAATCTTGTTGAGAAAAAGAGATATGAGATAGTCAAATATACTTTGCAAAGTGGAGGTGAAGGTTCTAGATGCGAGTTGGTTACAAAAGAATGCAGTGTTACTGATTTTATTTCATATTTTAAGAACAATTTTTTCTACAAGTATGCAAGGCATAGTCATAGGTCTCAGTGGTTTGATCAACAATTTAGAATGTGTAAGGACTCTTTTCTGATTGGCACTATTATATCAATGGTTGATTTTGTAGAAAACAACACATTGCAACCACAAAATGAAGTACAATCTCAGTATTAAAATTCCATTCAAATTGCTATTTTTTTCCACATAACATTTAGACATGCACTTGATAGTACAGAGGAGGATTGAAAGAAAATAAGAGAGTATCATTTTTATATGAGTGATGATAGATCTCACTCGTCTGAGTATGTCCAACATTGTTTCGAGAATTTTTTTGAGGTCTTGTAGGAGCATGATATAACACTAGGTCGACATCTCATTTGGTTAGATAACTGCATATGTCAATTCAAGAATGCTCGTATGTTTTATTGGTTGAGTAGAATGCATGTAGAGAGGGGTGTACCTCATATTTGGAGTTTTTTAAAAGCTAGGCATGGGAAAGGGGAGCATGATGGAGAAGGCCCATGTGTAAAGAGAGCTCTAGTTAAGGATTAATTGAAAATTTCATGAGAAAAATTCAGTGATGCACGTTCTATTGTTGATTGGTGTATTTCAACATTGTCATTGGGATGGAAACTTGAATCAATAGTGCACAAATTCTTTTGGTTGGTTGAGGAGGTTATAGTGGGAGGTAGATTGGATTGTCATACAATCAAATATTCTTCAAAGATGCATTTATTTTGAAGCTCAGATGGCAACACATGGACCATTTAGACATGAGAGTTGGCTTGTCTGGTTATAGTTGTATTCAATGTGAATGGGATCAATGCGATTCAAGTGAGTGGGTGGATACATGGGTACCATAGTATCTAACTCCTTTATCTCAAACAATATCCATGAAAAATGACACAATGGAAAGTTCAGTTGATTATGACTGGCTTTCAGATCTACTACAACCAAGACATCCTTTTGTAGTTGTTGCGTCATAGGGGAATGAAGAGAGATAAAAATATTGGTTGGCTTAATGTGTGCGGGTAAAGCATAAGCTAACACAACCGATGGAAGATGATGATGGGTTCATGTATCCTATAGGTTCAATTGTGGTTGTAGGAACTTGGTTGCGAACATACATGGTTAGAAATAATTGCATACCTGCATTTGAAGAATATGAGAAACACAAAACCATTCTCATGTATTTGCACCTTGTTATAGCAAAAAATGTTAAGTTGTTGAAGCATCATGCCAAACCAAAGACAAAAAAACTATAGAAACTTAGTAATGCTGATCATGAAGCAATATTGGATACTCTTAAGAAAAGAGATGACCCCTCAGGCACACTTGAATAGCATATTCAAGAATGGAAGGTATAATGCTTAGATTCATTATGCTTAAGTTCATTAGTGCTATTTATTTAATATTGATATTTTTTATACTATTGCAATGCAGGTGTCTTTAATAGTGATATTTTGTATGTACTTTTGCGATATTTTTGGCACGATTGATCATTGACCTGCTACAACAAAAGCCAACTTTGATCCTTTTGGAGTGGTATGCGACATATTACAATAATATGGATTGGTTATTCTAAGAATCTTTTATAGTTTGCATTACCATCTCATCATCAATCAGGTCATTTAAAATAATATAGATTAGTTATTCTGAGCATCTTTTATAGTTTTCATTACTAATTCATCATTATTCAAGTTGTTTAGATTAATATCTAGATTTGTTAGTTTAAGCATATTTTCTATTGTGACGATATAGATTTATCATTTGACAACTTTTGTGATTATTTTGGCACAATTGATCATGGACCTACTACAACAATAGCTAGCTTTGATCCTTTCGGAAAGGTATGCGACATATTAAAATAATATAGATTTGTTATTCTAAGCATCTTTTATAGTTTTCATTACCATCTCATCATCAATTAGGTCATTTAGAATAATATAGATTGGTTATTCTAAGCATCTTTTATAGTTTGTATTACCAATTCATCATCATTTAGATTATTTAGATGAAATAATATTTGTTAGTCTAAGCATCTTTTCTATTGTGATGATATAGATTTATCATTTGACAAATTTTATGATATTTTAAATGGCACGATTGATCATTGACCTATTGCAACAATAGACAGCTCTGATCCTTTTGGAGCGGTGTGTGACAAATTACAATAATATAGATTGGTTATTCTAAGTGTCTTTTATAGTTTGCATTACCAATTCATCATCATTCAAGTTTAGATTAATATAGATTTGTTAGTCTAAGCATCTTTTCTATTGTGACAATATAGATTTCTCTTTTGAAATTTTTTGCGATATTCCTAAAATGATCGATCATGGACTTGCTGCAACAATAGGCAGCTTTGATCTTTTCAGAGAGGTATGCGACAAATTACAATAATATGGATATGTTATTCTAAGTGTCTTTTATTCTAAGCATATTTTCTATTGTATGTAGTTTAACTACTACCTTGATGGTTTGTATAGGCGCTTGTCACTCCAAAATGTCAACATACTACTCTTGTGGAAGACTGATCCCTGAATGCCTCCAATAGGAAAATTTTGTAAAATTTGAATTTTCAAATGTGAAACAATGTAAAAAGATCATAACTGTGTATGGGCATAATCTATATGCAATGATGTTTTTTGAAATATGGGTCAAATGTATGGCATTGTATAAAGGGTATGCTTAAAATATAAAGGGGTCTATATTTTGGAAACTCATAGGTTGAAATAGTCATACATGTGTATCTTTGTTACTATTATTGGGATAATTCTGTAAGAACTATTTGTACTTAATTGAGCTACAACCGAAGGTTTTCTTCCTAGTTCTTTCTTGTCGGTATGCTTGTTTGAACTAGGTTTTGTAATAACTCATATTTATGTATAACAAATTATAGTGGCTTGCCACTTTTGCCAAAAAAAAAAAAATGTAAAAAGGTCATGTGAAGGTCATTTCCAATGTAATTGAGTCTTTGATCTAGCAAAGTGGAAACAAGGAATTTGGGTGTGCATGATGTTCAAGTTGATTGGGTAAAAGTTTTCTAATGCAAGATCTAGGTGTCTTTAAAGAACATAATTACAATTAAAGATGATTCAAACTTCAATTTAATCCTCAAACTTAATTTTGGGTGCAACTTCACTAAAATAGGTCCATTTTACAAAGAGACTCATATTGAAACACTTCCCAAACTTGAAATTTTAATGAGGAAGCATTAAAATGCCTACCAAACTACCATAACCACAATTTGTTTTGGTGAGATATGCTTTCTAAAGCTCTATTTCAACAAACCCTCATTTTTAGCAACTTTCATGCATTTTTAAAGGAAATCAATGTTTCCAACCTTTCCACACCCTATAAAATCATCAAACACATCTATTAGGACCTACACAAGCTTGATAAAACCTTAAATATTTCTCCCCCCACGTTTCGTTGACATTAGCATGTTGTAACCACCATTTTTCACCTAATTTCACTCATTTTTGCCATGCATGGCAACTCACCAGCTCAACTACAAAACTTTCCATCTCTTTAAACCCACATAGTCACCTTATATGGTCCTAATAACATCTACCATGGCCATACCATCGAGCTACAAACTATACAATAGATGGTATAACCTTTTAACACTTTGGACTCTTAAGGGAAATCATCGGTCCAATGTAGCTTAGAGTGATTCAGCGTATTTGGGTGCAAATGAGGACCATCCCTAGCATCAATGTACCCATCTAGACATTTTGGAATAGTTTTTTTGGTTGTACGAGTTGCAAAAGGAAAGTTGCACCACTTTGCAACTTTACACTGCTTGCATCTAACAACTTTTCCCTCAACTGGAAACTCATCACCATGGGAAAATGCCTTCAAGATAGAAAAAATTAAGAGAGGTTATTGTCGATAGTCCCAATACGATCCTATAGCCTCAAATGAAGAGTCTTTAAGCATCACGGTTTTTGATAAATAGCCCTTCAAATATTGCTATCTTTTAGCACTTTAGACTCTTAAGGGAAATCACCGGTCTAATGTAGCTCAGAGTGATTTAGTGTATTTGGGTGCAAAAGAGGACCATACCTAACATAAACATACCCATTCGAACGTGTTGGAACAGTCTGTTTGGTTGTATGAGTTGCATAATGAAAGGTGCACCACTTTGCAACTTTACACTGCTTGCATCTGACATCTTTTCCCTCAACTGAAAACTCATCACCACGAATAAATGCTTTCGAGATAGCAAAAAATGAGAGAGGTTATTGTAGATGGTCCCAAGACAATCCTATAGCCTTAGATGGAGAGTATGTAAGTGTCACGGTTTCTAAGAAATATCCCTTCAAAGATTGCTTCCTTTTAGCACTTTGGACTCTTAAGGGAAATTGCTGGTCCAATGTAGCTCAGAGTGATTTGACATATTTGGGTACAAAAGAGGACCATCCCAAGCATAGAAATACCCATCCAGATGTGTTGGAATAGTTCGTTTGGTTGTAGGAGTTGCAAAATGAAAGTTGCACCACTTTGTAACTTTACACTGCTTGCATTTGGCAACTTTTCCCTCAACTGAAAACACGTCACCACAAGAAAATGCCTCTGAGATAGAAAAAAATGAGAGGTTAGTGTATATCATCCCAACATGTTCTCGTACCCTTAGATAGAGAGTCTGCAAGCATCAAGTTTTTTGAGAAATAGCCCTTAAAAATTGTTGTCTTTTAGCACTTTGGACTCTTAAGGGAAATCATTGATCCAATATAGCTCAGAGTGATTCAATGTATTTGGGTGCAAAAGAGGACCATCCCTAGCATAAATGTACCCATTCAGACATGTTGGAATAGTTTTTTTGGTCGTACGAGTTGCAAAATGAAAATTGCACCACTTTGCATTTTTACACTGCTTGCATTTGACAACTTTTCCCTCAACTAAAAACTTGTCACCACGAGAAAATGACTTTGCTATAGCAAAAATGAGAGAGTTTATTGTAGAGGGTCCAACATGATCTCGTAGCCTCAGAAAACTACATAATAGTTTCTGAGTAATAGTTCGTCAAAGATTGCTGCCCTTTCACACTTTGGACTCTTAAGGGACTTCGCCGATTAAACGTAGCTTGGAGTGCTTCAGCCTGTTTGGGTACAAAAGGGGACCATACCTAACCTAAACTAACCCATCCAGACATGATGGAACAGTCATTTTGGTCATACGAGTTGTAGAACAAGATTTATTTATGCCCTTACAAGTAGTTTTCAGCCTCCAACCAAACTCCAACGCTGATTTTCATGCAAAAAAAAGCCATGAGACCATAGCTTGTTGCTTTATTTTTAATGGAAACTGGTAGGCAGCAAAGTTAACTTCTTCAAAAACTTGGTTTGAAGAAATTTCATTCATTTTTGTGCATTTAAGAGGAATTTTACTGGAGGTCGATCTGTGAGCTTTGTTCCAAGGGTTTGAGTGCATTTAAAATGGAGTTTTAAGCCTTCCACCCACTGTATGATGTTGTAACTTGGTAGATAGGCTTAGTTAGGATATATAAACATGTTTGCATTATTTATTGTATAGGGGAGGTCAACACTATGATTTTTGGTGAAGCCCTAGATGGCATTTGTGGTGTTTTTGCATGAAAAAGTGAGGTTAGAGAGGGTAAAAGTGGGAATTGTTTGAGGGCAGTTACTTTTCTTGTTATTTTAAGCTTGTGTAGGGTTATTTAAGGGTTTTGGAGTTGGTGGTACCTAAATTTTGTGGAAGCCTGCATGCAGGTTTTTCAATAAACCCTTGCCAAATTTGAGCAATTTGAGGGTTTTGTGGAATAGGGTCTTAGAGGGCAAGTTCCAGAAGATAAATGGGAAAATTTGAGGTTTTTTCATCTGTTGAGTGTTGCCCCAACAAGTTTTAGGGTCTGTGAAGTGTTCCAAGGGTGGTTGCTTTGGAAATTTGGCCTATTTGGCTAGGTTGAGCATTGTAGTTTGCATGATTTGTGAAAGTTGTTCCAAAGGAGTCCTATGTGAGTTGGAAGTATGCTGAAGAGGACTAAAATGGGTGTCTATAATGATGATTATTTGAGGTGTTTAGGAATCCCTTGTATTGTGAAAGTGAGTGGCTTGCCATCCTTGGTTGCATCAACTAACCATCAACTAGTCCTCTATTTCCAAGGTGCTCCTACACCATTTTCCAAGCATCCATATAGCTTGTTTGAAAGCACATGTTTTAGGCTTTTAGCCATAGCAACAAGATAGCTAATTGTTTGATAAAATTCTTTGGTAGATGTACGAAAAATGTGGTAGCATATACAAGGCAACAAACTATTTGAAAAAATGCCTCAAAAAAATGTGGTCTCATGGTGATGGAATGCCATGACAATCTATAGCAATTTTATTGTGATGGCATTCCATCACCATGAGACCAAATTTATTTGAGGCATTTTTTTTAAATAGTCCATTGTCTTGTCTATGTTATTGCTTACTATTATGCTTTGTTAGATTCTTTCCAAGCATCCATAGCTTGTTCAAAAGCACTTGTTTTAGGATTTTAGCCAAAGCAGAAAGGTAATTAAATTTTTTATAGAATGCTTTGATAGATATGTATGAAAAATGTGGTAGCATAGAGAAGGCAATGAACTATTTGAAAAAATGCCTCAATGAAATGAGGTCTCATGGTGATGGAATGCCATGACAATCAACAAAGTAGTGAACTATTTGAAAAAATGGCTCAAAGAAATGAGGTCTCATGGTGATGGAATGCCATGACAATCAAAATTTATTTTGATTGTCATGGCATTCCATCACCATGAGACCTCATTTCTTTGAGCCATTTTTTCAAATAGTTAATTGCCTTGTCTATGTTATTGCATCTAGTTGTTAGTTATGCAATGTGAAGTAATGCTTTGAGTTTGAAAGATGTGCAATGCAATGTAATCAATGATATGAATATAAACTACATAATATAACCATTCTTTTTTATGCTATTGTACATTGATATTTAACCATTGCTCAAGATTAAATTTTCAAAGAGTTTAATCATGCACATGAGGAATGAATTAAATTTTGATTGTCAACTTCTATATATCAAATTATCCAATAATCAAGTGTATGTCCATATACAAAAATGGCATCAACGCCAACTCAAACAAAGTTTTTAAAAAATGTGGCACATGTCATCTCGATATCTATTCAAAACTTACATGCCAAAATGTCTATCTCATCCTAAACTATTGGTGGATTATCAAAATGGAGCTTCTTTGAAGCACTCTTTGGCTCTAAAGGTAGCTAGACAAGAAAAAATCAAACCACAATTGAGATTAGTTATACTATATAATTTAAAATTGAATAATTAACATCAAAATCAATATACATTGAATTATAATTGAACTCTAAAATTGAAATCTTGATTACCTAAAATATACATCTCTTCAAAGGGTTAGGAGTCCTAGAATATGCCCCTCTCAAAGAAACAACCAAACTAACTTTTGAAATGTCAATCTATATATGTGAACAAAAACATAAAATTGATCCAAGTTAGCATACAATTGTCAGTAATAGGAACATATTTACCAAACACAAAATAAAATAAACACATACCTCTTTAAGCTGATCTTTTTCTTTATCTCCTTCAGGTATTTCGACACCTCCTCCTAGAGGTGTTTCGACACCTACTCCTTGAGGTGTTCCAATACCTACTCCTTCAAGCGTTGTGACACTTGTCAACAATGATGTATAGCTCATAACTGTCTGTACATAAAAATGACAAGTACATATGAAACTACCAATCTATTTTAATGTATGTATAATCAATATAAGATCTTAAATATCTTAATTCAATTGAATTTGAGTTCAATTACCTTTCCCTTATCTAACATTGCACCTCCATAGTTTGGACAATGCTGCACTTTGCTCGCACTAGGTGTTTCCTACAATAGGAAAATAAGATAAACATATAAGTTAATATATAATTTCATTAATGACAATTCAAATGCAAAGCAAGTATATAATAAAAAAAATGTAAATGAGTGAGTGCGAAAATATATATTGTGTGCATGTCGAGGCCAAATGAAATGTCCCTAAGGGTGCTATCAGTCACATGTGTGAGCTCCTCCTCAGAAATCAACTGTGAAATAGACCATGTAAATAAATATTAGTACTTGATACTATCTCTTATTAATATTCATTTAAAAACAAATGAAAGTTATGAATTTACAACTTAAATCTTAGCTCTGTGTAACTATTCCCATGTCCCTCTCTTTGGAAAGAGAGGACTCTATAGGGTGCACTCCACTCCCCTGCATCTGATCCCCTATAATGTCCACATCCTAGGTGTCATAATTAGAAGTTTCCAAGGGATGCTCAGTGGGTTGTACAAGAGGACCCAAGCATATCTGGTGGCACATAGTGCAAGTATGTGGCACACAAATATGTGGACCTAAGGAGGATAATGTAACAACACTCGATCCATCACTAACATCACCAAAATGTGGCTGAGCTACTGTAGAAGTATGGGAAACCAAAAGACTACTCAAAGAGTGAATAGCCCAAATAGTCTACGTGGCTACATCTTTGATAATATCTAGATGATGTATTGGAGGTGGCAGAAGAAGGGGAGGAGGGGGAACATATGGGAACTAGACTACTCTAACTACCCCTGGTCTATCTTGGGGCATACTTCCATCGATGCCCTGGAAGGGTTTAATGTCAAAGTAATTGACATGATGCCATAACAGAAACTCAACGCATAATTTTTTAATAGAGTAAAATGGTATATCACTATTATTGTTGGGTGGTTTATCAAAAACCATACACCAAGGATCCCAAAATTTATCTACAATGTCCTTATTCATGCACCATTTTATAGAAAGTTTTGGTTTATTAACATTAATTGGCAAACCAGTGTAGGGGTTAACAAATAAAGAGGCTATTTGAGATTTTGTTATTTGGAGATCTTTCACATCATTGTAAGACAATCCACAGGAGTAATATTCCCTCATGGTTTCTTGCCATGAAAGAAAGGCATTATGTTGGGTGGAGAAGGTTTCTATATTTTCAATTATTTCCTTCAATGTGTTTATCATATGGGATAATCAAAGGATTGTCTTATAAACATCACAAATGCCCCTCAATTGCTCCAATTTTTCACCAATTAAGTCTTCAATTGATGGGTGCGGAGGTGGTGGAGCATTTGGCATTGGTGCATTTTCATTCTTAGCCATAATACCTGATTAAAGTTAAAAACTAATTAATCTAATTGAAATTACACAATATATATGAAATTATTGTAAAAAAACCCTACTTTTTAACAAAAATCCATAACAAACTCTAGTTTTTAATAAAAATCCATAAACAACATTAGTTTTTAATAAAAATCCATAAAAAACATTAGTTTTTAATAAAAATCTATTGTAAACTCTAGTTTTTAATAAAAATCAATATAAAGCCCTACTTTTTAATAAAAATCCATAAAAAACTACTTAAAATTATACAAATGTAATAGAAAAATTGATTAAAACAAAAAAAACCATAAACTTACCCTAGAAAGTAGATATCTACTCAAATCGGATATCTAATATCCAAACGTCGCTCTCATTATGTGCTCTCAGCTCTTTAAAATGATTCAAATGATTTTAAAAGACTGCTATTATGTATTTATACTCGATTTAGATCAGATGTCTAATTTGAATCGGATATCTGATTTGTACTTCTTGCCTTGGGCATTTCTTTGGAGCAATGTACTGACACCTAAGCCCAAAAAAGTCAACTCAAGATTTTTGCATTTTTTAGTCGATGCTAGATGCAACTTTTTTCACATTGCCACTTTTTGGCCCATCATGATCTTGCACATAACCAAAACATTTTTATCCAATATATGTAAACTTTTAAGAATGAAAACAATGTATATGCAAGAATGAAAAGCACTTTTATCAAACTTATACAAAGTTTTATTAATAAAAACATCGTGTAAGAAAAACTGAAAAGTACTTTTAGCCATGTGGTGAAAATTTTCATAAATGTAAGTATTTTTAGATCTAATGATTTGTTTGTAATCAAAGTGATTTGAAAGATGACTACCCTAAAGTGATGATTTTGAGCTAAATGCATAAAAAAATGATCCTGAAACTTTCCAGACTTCTAGCATATGATACTAGGAGGTTTAGGAAGCATAAAAATGAGGTTTTTGTCGTTGTATCAAACAATGAAAAATATGGACTAGGACTAAGTCGCCCAGAATGGCAGATTAGTCCTAGTTAGGGTTTTTTTTCAAAATTTCTAGAAATTTTCAATGGATTTTGATGCTTTTTAGTTTGTATGATGTAGACCTTAGATGGAGATACAAAATTTTAGAAATTCTTTATGAAATTATATGCAATAATGCAAGCTAACTAAGCTTTTCACTAATGCAAGTTTTTGAAACCCTAGAATGCAAAACAATGCAAAACCTAATGTAATGTTGATGCAAGCTATATCTAGGATCATGAAGGAATCCAAATTAGAAAAGAAAAATATTCAAAATTCAGGTTAAAAGTGACTTGAAAATTTTTAAACATTGCAAACAAATTTTTTGGTACCCTAATGCTCTCTAACACTTTTAGGGTTTTTCACCTAAAAGGAGAGAGGTGGACCAAAATGTGCAATGTCTACATTCAAAGTTAATGTCAAGAGGGATATATTATGCTTAAATGAGATGATATAAATGTTGTAAACTAATGAATGATATTGATTTTTATACAAAACTATTGAAATACAACTTGTTGGAAAACACATTGTGATATGCAAACATGTGGAAAATGACCTAGAAATGCAAAGAAAACTAGATAAAATCCTATGAAAGAGAATGTGTTCACCTGGAGGCTGAAAAAGGATGGCATGAAGGTCTAGAATCCTAATGAAACTATTGTAGAAGTCAACTGGGATACTTGTGCCAATGTGGGTGACTTAGTCCCAAATCTGGAAAAACTACCCAGAAACCTATTTTTGCCAAATGGGTATCCAAATCTACAAAAAAATCCAAAAAAAGGGTTCAGTTGGACTAAGTCACGACTGTTGGAAACTTAGCCCACTTCTGAATTTAAAAAAAAATGAAAATGGAAACGAAAGTTCTTGACCTGCACTTGGGTTCTTAACAAGTGTCTGCTTCTGAAACACTGATTTTTGGGCCTGAAAGTGACTTTTTGTTAATATTTTAGCCTGGTAAACAAAGAGATCTCTTCAATGAGTCTTCAACCTAATCTTCAGTGATTTTTAAATCCTCAAAGTGCCTAAATCTGCTAACAAGCATTGAAAGAGAAAGAAATGTTGGATGTTGGGGCATGGGGGTTTTCCTTGGTCAAACCCCTTTTAGGTAATTAAACCAAAATGAAGAAGCAAAGTAATGAAGCATGGATAAATGGAGTTAGTACCTTTCCATGATGATTGATCTTGATTTTCTATAGCAATAGTTGAAGAATCTACTCTTGAATGTCTTAGGAAGCTATCTTGATGTTTTGGAATGATGAAACTGTAGCTTGCTTGAGAAGAATGATGAAAGAGGAGTGAATGAATTAGGTCAAATGAGAGGGAAAACCCTATATTTATACACAATTATGCCCTAATTCTCAAAAATACCTATTCACAGGCCGACCTTAGGTCTTAAGGGATAAAAATCCAAAAGAAATTTAAATTTATTTTGACTTTTGAGCCAAATGGGACTAAGTCACCACCAATGGCGACTTAGTCCACTTGGGTATTTTTAAGTAGATTTTGGGAATTGTGATAATTTAAATAATGGTTATTGGGTTCTTCTTCAACAAGACACTTAAGTAAGGCTCACAAGTGTATAAAGGGGTCATTTAAAACATAAGAAAAGGTGTAAATATTGATGACAAGCCTAGGAAAGTGTGAAAGTTTGTTACAAGACTTTACAACACTTTGAAATAGTTCTTGGTAAATTTATTTAGGTGAATTATGATATTATGGTCTTAGAAAAGTGTGAAGATGTGTTACAACCCCTTACAACACCTTTACAAGACATCACTAAATGCATTTTATTCAATTTGCAAGGGTCCAAGACCTAGTGTGGATGTGTAAAACACCTCGCAACACCAAATCAAGGTCAATATAATATCAATTATTCCCATATCAAGCAAAGTAAACACTTTTTGGTGACACAAACATCATCTAAGGAATTTTTTTTATTGATTAAAGCTACAATATTACTCTTCTAGTGATAAAAAAATGTGTATTCACATGAAAAATCTTGGAGTTGAGTTTCGAAGCATCATACATGCTATAGATAGTGTTTTTCACTTCCCAAAATTTGTTGGGAACTTAAATCTCATGTTGGGGTAGTGGTTTTAGAAATGTTTTAAACATTTTAAAGTTGTTATTTAGGTTAAAAACACCCTTATATTGTTAAAAATGTCTTTGGAATTTATACCACATTGAGTAACTCTAGTGCAAGATTGTAGTAGGCTCTAGAAAATATTGTGAATAACCATAAAAAGTGTTCTCCCTTAGTTTTAGAATATGCATGAATGGTTTTAAGCACCCAAATGGTAACCTAGAGGTGGCAAGTTGAATGATATTTTTTAACTTCTAGTAAAATCATTATTTACCCAGATGTGACATTTTTTCACATAGAAGTGAAAATGCAACAATAAATGTGTTTTATATGTAGGTGAAAAAGTTGCATGAGAATTGAAAGTTAAACAAGGATAAAAAAATTTATTATTTGAAGAGTGAAAACAAATGAAATGAAGGTGATGATTAAGGTAAAGTGGAATATTCCATATATCAGATTAGAGGGATTACAATGTGCCAAGTGTCACTAAGAGAATAAATATGACTTTCTTCTATTTCTTTATATTAAAATCTCTATTTCATTTGTAATGGTTCTAATTTTGTAGGTTCAGCAAGATGAGAAGGGTCTATATACAGGAATGGATTATGGTCTAAATTAGTTGAAGGTTTGTAGTTATAGGTCATAATTTCATAGTGCTTGTGTGTTTTGTATTGAGCTTAATTGAATATCATATTGTTTTGTAACTATCTCCAAATCTAAAATGTAATATTCTTTGACATACATAATCAAGGGTTATTGTTATTTTCCTACACATTTTCTATAGTGAATTATTTTTGTAATTGCTTTCTATTCAAGGAACATAGTAAATTCTTTTGTGAGAATGGTAGGAACATTATGTTTTCTGGTAGATTATTAAGTATTGTTACATTGTAGAATTTAGAGATTTTGTTATCATAAGGTGATAATATAATATAAGATCATCAAAACATGTTTAATATTGTGGAATAAGATGTAGGATATATGACTCTATAGCCCACACTCAGGCATTGGTTAGTTTTGTATAGTGTTTGCTTCCAAAATGGTTCCAAACTTTATAAATATCAGTGAATCTTTTATTTCCAATTTAAATTATTAAGGTTTCAATGTTTTCATGAAGGTTAAATAGTATAGGGGATATGCTTGGGAATCATTCATTTATCAATCCTCTACGTTTTGATATGAAGACATATTTTTATAATTTATTAGTTCTCAGTATTATTCAAAATGCAGAGGATCGTACTTGAATTTAATGAAGTGCAAAACATCCTTTATTCATATATCTGAGAACATCTTAAACATCCACTTTCAAAGGGTCTTTGGTTTTAGTGTGATGTGAGATTAACATACTAATAAGCTTGAATAATGGAAAACTGATAGTCGAGGAAGTGCCCACTTATTCTCCTATTATCATTCAATTATTTCCTAGGAACCCTTATTGAATTGTCTATCAACCCCACAAGGTGAGTCAATTCTCAACAAGGAAGACTTAGGAGGGGGTTCTTTAAGCTTTAAGGGGTTCACCACCAAGAAAATGCTTGGAAAAGATAAATAAGCATTCAACTGACAAAATCAAGCAATACAATCCAAATAAGGAGATCAAATGACAAAATTAAACCATAACAAGTTAGGGGTTATGTACTTGGGAAGTATAGAAATGTGAGGAGGATTCCAAAAATGAAAAAATGTTGTCAAAATATGCTCAGGAGGACTAAGACACCCTTATTGTTGTCTTAGTCCTGCTGCTATTTTATGAGGCAGATGCAGAATGTTTGGATTCCAGAACATGATCTAAGAGAATCTCTACAAAATTCCACCTGGAGGACTAAGAAACCCTTACTATTGTCTTAGTCTTGATCTAAATTTTTGAATTTTCTAAGTGTGGTCTTGAACTCCAAGGTTTGCACTTGCCTCTTCTCAGATCTGAGGTCCCAAATCTTCTAGATTTGGCATGTAGGTGAGTTTCTGTGAAGATGACAACTTTACAATTTTGCAACTTCAAATGATCATCAAATCTTCAACCTAGATCTAGAATAAAAAATATGCAAGGAGGAAAAGACTTGTTGATTGTTAGTGAATGAGGGTTTTCCTTGGTCAAACCCCTTGTTTTGAATTAAACCTTGAAATGAAATAGAACAATGAAGTGAATAAATGAATAAACAACATGCAATGCTACAACTCACCAAACCCTTATTATAAAGTCTACAAACTTGTATGAAATGACTATAATGCATATGGATCTTGAATCAAAGGAATGATTGATAGACATGGACTTGAATTACTTGCTTGAATGAAAAACCCTACATCACAAATGTTAGCATGATAACACATGATGCAATAAATTCTTTGATATGATGCTTGAATTTTGATGATGGCTCCAAATTCTTGATGAATTGCTCTTGAGTGCATAAAATTTCCTTAGGAATGAATAATTTAATGATTGTTATGAAAATGCATGGAGGAAACATGTATTTATATTTGTTCAGGCTTAATATCCTAAAATTACGCCACATCGAGCCAGCATATGAATTCATTAAATAAAGGAGGCTAAATCTCGCAAGAATTTGAAATTAAATCGCAAAAATATGCCAAAGAGGACTAAGATGCCCTAGGTGGCATCTTAGTCCCAAGGCTCAAATCTCGAGGCATAGATTCCAAAAAGGGACCTTTTTAGGTACATTCAAAATCAGGGTCCCAAGACCCATGGAGCACAAAGATTCCCTAGGTGGTGTTTTAGTCCCACTCCACAAATTAGGGACACACATATAGAATCATTAAATGATCATTTATCTTTTTATGTTTGTCAGGATTTTCCATAAAAAGATATAATTCAAAGAGCTTGTGAATGCAAAATAGGACCAATTAAGCCATAAAGAAGTATAAATAAAGCAAGGTAGGCCCAAACAAGTGTGAAAATGCAAGGGTATGCATTTTACTACACTACATTTAATTCCCACTTTAGTGAGAGGATGAACTTGCTTCAAACTCACACTAAAGTAGCCAACCATGCAATCAAGAGGGGTTCCAATGTACGGATGCTAGTAAGATAGGATGACAATAATCAAGAGGGATGATCAGTGCCCCAAGATCAAGATCCTATGAAAAACCAACATAGGCACAAAGGAACACACATGTAGATGATATATGAAGCCATAACCAGATCGCCAACATACACCATCAAGGGTAGAAAAAGGAAAACAAAAGATGAAAACAAGAAAAGGAAAAATTAAAATGACATGGATCAAGCTTCGATTGGTCATCCAATGCACTATGAACTGGGTCTAGGGTGTTTGTCCAAAAAGGTTTACAAGTGAAACATGTTGTCCACTATGCAAACAAAACACATGCTCACAACGGTTAGTTAAGCTAGGTGTCCACTAGGTGAGCCCCAAGAGGTCCATATCAACGTAACACCCCCATGACTATGATAAGTAAAAAAAGGAAAGTGCATGCTCACAAGGGCTAGTGAGGCTTGGTGTTCACTAGGTGAGCCCCAGGGGACCATATCAAAGCCATACCTCCATGAATTTAATACGGTACAAAAGAAAATGCAATGTAACAAGAAAGAGAGAGGTGTTCAAAGGGATTTTGCTATGTCCATGCAAGGTCTTTTTTGAGGGAACATTGTGCCTAATGTTTCCAAGAGAGGACGAGAGAAAAAATATCGCACTCTTGGAGGAAGTCACCTGGGCCCAATGACACCACCAAGAAAAGGACGCATCACAAGAAGAAATAAAATCACACTAGGAACATGAAAACACATGCAAATGAAATCATGCCAAAATAATGCCAATGTATGCCCCCACTTTAAAAAAATTGTTAACACCATGCTATGAACAATCACTTTAAAGTAGACAAAAATGAAAAGGAAAAAAGGGTTTCCCCCAAAATACATAACTTAATATGTCACATGCGAGTCAACTTAAGGCATGCTATCCATATCTCAAGCTTTCTCTTACATTTACATGGAAGGTGATCAACTAGCCAAAAGAGGCAACAACAGGTGGCATACGAGGACAAGGCTACCTAACCCCTTGCCCCCACTTAGTGTAGGACAAGGATGAGCCGAATAGGATGAAAGTAAGTATTAGTTAGAGGAACTAGGTGCCTCAACACAAGGAAGAGCACCACAATCCTTAAGATGTTGAATTTTTTTACTTAAATCCTTACATTCATTAGTAGCATGACCATGAACTCTATGATAAGCACAAAATGAAGTATTGTAGTAGAATTTATTTCATGTTTGGAGGGAGAGATATCAAACAATCTTAGATTAGTCTTTCCAAGATATGCTCTCGATTAATAGAAAATGTTCCTTTATTTTGTGACAAAGATGTCTCTTGCTTAGATGTACAAGATGTCATACCTATACAAGATTCTTTGGATTGCAAGATTTTGTTATCTCCTCGAAATGTGGATGTAAAATCTAACGAATTAAAATCATTAGTGTTTTGTGAGATGACATGAAATTAAACTAAGATTTCTTTGTTTGTTTCATTTCTTGCAAAGTAAAAACAATCAAGACCACTAGTGTCTATCAGTTCAGGATGCATTATTGTTAAATTCGGCTTAGAATAATCTTTTGTAAGAGTGTTGATATTGAGTGAAGGCTTGTTTATGTCTTTCAAAGGACAATAAACAAGATCATGATTTTTTTCTAGCATGTGAGGCTCTATGGGGACATGGATACCTTGTTCTCTAGCACCACATCCTTTTCCACTATAACCAAGTTGTTTCATCATTTCATAACATTTTCCATAAAGTTTCTTCATTTCTTTTGGATTCAATGGTTGTTCTTGATTAAGTTCATCGAAGTTTATTGCATAATATTTTTTCATTTGTTCTAAAGTGGTTGAATTGGATGCTTTAAAAGGGTCATCCGAATTTTGTATTGACATTACCACTATTTCTTTTCCCTTATCAAAATCTTTGTTTATGATTTTATATTCTCCCATGAATGCTGGTTCAAAGCTCAACAATCCCAAATCGTCTAGTGATATCATTTTGAAGGGTTTAGGGAATCTATCTATTTGTTCTTCTTGCATGGGTTCTACTTGTGTAGTTGGTGTCAATGTTTGCAAAAGGTTCCCTTTACCTTTCTCAATGTTCAAACAACTGTATGGTTCAGGATCGACTTCGATTGTATAAGCTTTGTTGTTGTAGACATATTTCATGATACGATGAAGGGTAGAGGGAACCACATGCATCACATGAATCCATGGTCTAGCTAAAAGAAGATTATATGAAAGATCATGAGGCATAACATGAATAGGGATTTGTAAGGTAGCCTTTCCAACTGTAATAGGTAAATTTATCACTCCAAGTGATTTCTTTCCCACATTATCAAATCCTTTAATAGATAAAGAATCAAGTTGAGTTTTTGATTTATCAACACCAAGCTCAAATCCAAAAGGTTCACAGTACACACATTTAAGGTTGATCCATTTTCAACAAGGGTTCTCTTTATCCCCATGCTATTGTATTGAGATATGATCATGAAAGCATCACATTGTTTTTGCACTTCCAAAGCAGGGAGCTCACTTTGGTGGAAAACAATGTAAGCATTTGTTCCTAGAATCATGGATGCTATGTCATTTGGTTGCGCATTAGAAGGGATAGGAACTTGTTATAAAGCATTTTGAATCATGCCATGATAATTGAAAGGGGAGGCTTGAATAAGATCCCACAATAATATTTTAGTAGGAGTATTCTTAAGTTGTTCAACAAGATCATACTGCTTTCCACTATTCGAAGCAAAATGAGGGGCACTAGGAAATATAGGATTAGGAAATGGGAGGGATGTTGATGGTGTTTTTCTTGGTTGCAGATTGTTCCTAGTGTTTTATGTATGAGCAATGGTATTGTAACTCAGTTGCTGCAAAACATTGTTCCTAGGTGGTTTGAGGATAAGGATGGGTTTTTTTTTTAACTTGTGGCTTTTGAGAGGGTGGATAAAGGATAATTTTAGGCTTAGGAGAGTACTCCAAGGGGTATCTAATTGTGCATAACCTTAGAAGTCTTATCATTATTTTCATGATCTCTTAGTGAATAGGAGTCTAATGTTATTTCATCATCTTCATCTAAGAAATTACTATTGTCAATGTTCTCATTTTCTTCCACTATTATGTCTTCCCTAGTAGGAGAGTTTCTAGGAGAA
Organism: Sequoia sempervirens; assembly: GCA_007258455.2. Classification (NCBI taxonomy): domain Eukaryota; kingdom Viridiplantae; phylum Streptophyta; class Pinopsida; order Cupressales; family Cupressaceae; genus Sequoia; species Sequoia sempervirens. The sequence goes on along the minus strand of VDFB02058242.1, from coordinate 516,401,299 downwards.
CTAAAAACCATTTTTTCTTGACATTCAAGGGTTGGTTCTTCTAAAATTACTTCATCACATGTAAGGGAGTTATCAATGGTTGAATTGTCTTGTTCATCAATAGTGGGGATATTAGGATAAGGCTCTATTTGATTGTCCTTTTTCTCTAAGGTCTCATTCTCTTGTGTTACTATCAACCATAGTCTAGGAGAGCTTGTAAGATGTTCATCACTTTTCATGGTTAGATTTTGTAAAGTAGCTCCATCACAAGTAGGGGAGGCATCAAGAGAGGGACAACTATGATTTTCAAATAGATTGTTCCAAATGGTAGGAGCATTAGGGAAGGGAGGAACAATATTCTCATGACTCTTGATAGGTGCATCTTCTAATACCAACCCATCCTATTTGTATCAAGCGGGGATATTAGGAGAAGGAGAATTATAGTTTTCTATGATATCATATTCTTTCATTAAAACATTCTCACAAGCAAGGGATGAATGGAGACTAGGTAAGGTGATGTTTAGAAATGTTTCTATGTTCTCATCTTCTTGTTTTCTAATGTCTTCCAAAGGGGAAGGAGGATAGGGAAAATCAAGACTCTCAATTCTTGTATCTTCTTTCACTAAGATACCTTCATCACTATAGGAGAGGTATCGAGACAAGAACAAGTATGATTGTTATGATTGTCTGCACTATCATCGTCACCAATGGGTAATGTAATGTTAAGGATTGTGTCAATAGTTTCATGAAAGATAGTAGAAGGATGACTAACATGTTTCTTAATGACCTCATTGTTATATTCTAATGTGAACTCATAAGAGGGGATGTTGTACCTATGCAATCCATTTTAACCATATCAAAGCCACATCTCTTGAAAGAAAACATGTTATTTTGGAAAAGTAAAGATAGTGCAATGCAATGACTTAAAGTGAAATGCAGTTTTTAGATTGGAAACAAAGTAATTTGTTGATTAAACTATGCAATGATCTGAAAGATGAAATGTTGTAAATGCAAATTTGGAATTGAGCAATGCATGAACTAAAGCACTTTAAAATAGATTTAGTAAAATGCATGGAAAGAAAAGTCAACCCATTGAAACAAATAATCAATGACAACAAGCAGAAGTGTAGAAAAGAAAATTTAAACCTTGGAAACTACACCTTCAAAATCAATAGGGACTAAGACGCCAACAAGGATGTCTTGGTCCCACTGAAGGAATTTGGAGGTTCCAAAAAGTGGGACAAAAAGAACACAACAGAGATAGGATTCTGAGCCAAAAAACTTGAAAGGAAATAAGATGCCAAGAAGGGCATTTCTGTCCTAGTGGAGGTTTTTTTCAAAAAAATAGAAAATTTTGAGTTTTTAATAGTGTTCCCAGATTTCCTACCTAGGTACTTGATGTTTGGAAATAAAAAAATGTGAAAATGAATGCAAGAAAAAGTAACTAGTGAAAATCAATTGGATACAAAAGTGAATGCAATTTTTTTCAATTTTGAATGTAATAAAAATGTTCCTAAATACAATTAGGATGATGAACAATTCACTTTTCAGTTTTTAAATGAGATAAAATGATGCAAGAAAGAAAAAATGCAACCTATATGCACTTTCACTAATGCAAATATGAGAAACCCTAGATGCACTTTCACTAAATATGCGAAACCCTATATGTAATCTCACTAATGCAAGATACAATGCAAGAATGAATACAACCTAGATCTAGGACTTTAGTGGCCTCCAAATCAGAAAATGAATGCCCAAGATGTTGGGTTCGCCAAAATGATTAATGAGAAAATGATAGTGGGGGAAGTGCCCACTTATTCTCCTATTATAATTCAATTATATCATAGTAAAGGGTAAGATGGAAACATAAAATGAAATACTAACTTCTAAAGGTGATGCACCAAAACACTAACGAAACCTAGATAAAACCAGCTTGTACACATAGTTTAATCAACAACACAACTTGACTTGCACAACTCAATTCTATATGTTTTTGCATTAGTATTTCATGAGGAGGAAATAATGCATAATCCTAGAAGAAAAGAAACTTTTCACAACTTGAACTATTTGCACTCTAGTTGACACAACTCATAACCTACAAAATACACACACTTTTTGCACAAAGGTGCCACTAATGAGACTCAACTACAAGGAATGAAGTAATTTCACAAGTAGTTGCATCAATCACCAAAATGCACACAATGAGAAGACAAAATTGTTATCTTTATTGATCTCCAAGGTGTAAACTGGTATACATGTCAAAATGAGTTACAAAATACAATCTTTTTCTGCAAAGAACCTCAAAAGTCACAAATTAGAGAAAATATGATAATATGAACTAACTTCACAAAAGAATAATAAAGTTACTATATCCTTTCCCAATCAGTTGCACCAAAATAGGGACCCAAAACCCTTTGGTAATGCATAACCAAAAATCCTAGAAAATAACTCCCGAACTCCCTCCAAAATGAGTCCAAAGTGAAGAAAAGGTCAAGCCTTGACATTACCCATCATAAAGGAACCCAAAACTACTCCAAACCAAGTCAAAAAAGCCCTATATTCCCTCCAAATGTTGGTCAACTTCCTCAACCCCCCCTATATGCTTGGAACTTGCATATAAATATTCAACCATATCTCCAATTTTTTTTGACTCATACTTGAAAACACATGCTCCACTATCCTACATTTACATAACAATAATAAAGTGATTTATAATAACATAAGTTAAATTAATGCTTTACAATTTCAAGGACAATTTCAAATTGTGAAAAAAATTAAGGGGCCGACCATGTTTGGTTTGAATTAACATTATTTGAAGGTATGTAAAGGGCATAAGGCAATTAATACATCAACAACACATAGTTTAATCAACAACACAACTTGACTTGCACAACTCAATTCTATATGTTTTTGCATCAGTATTTCATGAGGAGGAAATAATGCATAATCCAAGAAGGAAAGAAAATTTTCACAACTTGAACTATTTGCACTCCAACACAACTCATAGCCTGCAAAATGCACACACTTTTTGCACAAAGGTGCCACTAATGAGACTCAACTACAAGAAATGAAGTAATTTCAAAAGTAGTTACATCAATCACCAAAATGCACACAATAGAACTAGAAATTTGAGAAGAAAAAATGCTTATCTTTATTCTTCTCCAAGGTGTAAACTGGTATACATATCAAAATGAGTTACAAAATACTATGATTTTTGCAATGCACTTCAAAAGTCACAAATTAGAGAAAAGATGATAATCTGAACTAACTTCACAAAAGAATAATGAAGTTACTATATCCTTTCCTAATCAGTTGCAACAAAATAGGGACCCAAAACTCTTTGGTCGTGAACAATCAAAAAGATTAGAAAATAGCTCCCAAACTCCATCAAAATGAATCCAAAGTGAAGAAAAGGTCAAGCCTTGACCTTACCCATCATAAAGGCACCCAAAACTGCTCCAAACCAAGTCAAAAGAACCTTATATTCCCTCCAAATGTTGGTCAACTTCCTCAACCTCCCAGTATATGCTTGGCACTTGCGCATAAATATTCAACCATATCTCCAAACTATTTTGAATCATACTTGCAAACACACACTCCACTATCCTGCTTTTACATAACACTAATAAAGTGATTTATAATAAAATTGCTTAAATTAATGCTTTACAATTTCAAGGAAAATTTCAAATTGTGCAAAATATTAATGGGTCGACCATGCTTGGTTTGACTTAACATTATTTAAAGGTATGTAAAGGGCATAAGGAAATTAATAAATCATAAAGTGTATTAATTTTGCAAAGAATAATAAAAAAATAAAAAAATGACATTTGTTTGATGGGCCAACTTAGGGTAAAAAGAAATCCTATAAGAAAACCACCGACATACTTTGCATTTCACACTTCATTTTCATTTTGCATTCTCTAGAGACTTCAAACCACCAAGGGTTTGATCTAGAGCCTTTATAGAGGTTTCACTGCAAGATTTGATGTGTGAAACAGGCTGGAACTTCTCAGTAAGGGACTCATTCTGTATTTTCCTTTTCAAATGCAAAGTATGCCTGCAAAAAGCTTCTATTCTCGACATTTCACTGTGAAATAAATCTTGTTCGTTTGTTCTATTATAATAGAAAATGACAGAAATGTCTTCAAGGTTGTGTATTGCCTTGCATTCAAAGTTTCATCTTTTTCTATAGGCTGTAACTCATACTTGCTCTAATTTTTCCACTTTTAGGAATGAAAAACCAAGTTGCTATAGGCTTTCGATGGTTGTATGATAATTCTTGAAAAGCATGATACCTATGAGTAGTGTTATGTGATCTTTATCTCCATGCTTTTGAAAGCACCATTGATTCATAGATGCATGGTTTTTGTCCTTCACTTTTATGAATCTACTATGAATATCTTACCTATTTGTTTATTTGGCTTTTGAATACATAAAACAAAATCTACTTTTTTGAAATACTCAACCATGACTTCTCTATCATTATTAGATACACCTACATAATGGCATTATCATTTAAAAACACTATCCTTTGATTTCCATTGGTGCAAAGTTTATAGCTTGATGTCCCATGACATGATCTATCATGCTCATCTCTTGAGTCATGATTTCTTAATGTATATGTTAATTATCTTTTATGTTCACTATCATTTCTCTTTGTTTGCATGGTTCATCATGCACCTAAATTGTCCCCTTTGACTTGTATCTTTGGAAACACCCTCCTAAGTCATTGGAAAATTAGCATCTTCATCTTAGCATGCATCCATGATGGGGCATTGTCCCTTGCATTCACAATGAAATATGATCTATGATCCCATATTTATACCAAGCACAACCTAATCATGTGGTAACATTGTCACTATATTTGTCTGAGACTACTTCTTAAGTGGGAATATTTCCTGTAATAGTGACAACCATCCATCAAGCTCCCTATCACTGACTAACTCAATTTTTTTGTTACTAAAAATTTTACTCCTCCACATTTCCATGGAATTCTTAATGAAAAGGTGGAAAACCTCTTCCATAGTGATTTATTTTGTCACTATCACAGATTATGCAAATCTGGTTCTTGAGATTGATTATGGTTGGAATATCATAGATTATGCATGTTGGATTTGGTTTTGAAACTTTCAACCCTCCATGAATTTCATACTACTTTTCTCACCATTTGATGTTGGTAATGAAGCATAAAATATGGAACCATACATCCATTCTCTATTGAAAGTTTGCAATAGACCTTCTACAAAGTCACTATCTTTGAATGAGATTACTATAGGTATCAATTATTTTTACAATGACTGTTGACACCTATCCATTTATGACATGTGTATGCATCAAAACATTATTTAAATGTTATCATCATAAAAATATTTTGATACTATTTAATGCTGAAAACTGAAGAAGCTAAATGATTTAATATATACATTCAAATCAAAATTTTAACATATCATCAATAAAGTCTTTCCAAATGAATACAAATGCAAAATGAAAACTAACCTATGAAAAACTAAAATAAATGCATTCAAAGAAAAATGAAATCCATTATTTTCCTATTTCACCATGATTCTTGATTTATGCATTTGATGCTTTCAGATTTTTATGAGCACAAGTGCAACAAGAAGCTGTGATGAGTGGAAGAGAGATTGAAATTGAATTTTTAAATAGAAATGTGTATCCCCAAAAAGTGAGAAGAAGAAGGTTTTTATAGATAAATGCATAATGTGAAAATGATAAATGAGAAATGAGTGGAGTGATTTATGCCATGATTCATGTTTGGAATCTCAAATTGTGCAATTTTGAGCTAATTCCATGGAAATTGATTTATGAATTTAATGTGCAATTTTAAGCTAATTTCATGGAATTTGATTTATGAATTTTATATTATTTAATGAAATATGGATGCATTTTAATGATTAATGAAAATGAATAATCATGCAAATAGTCAAAGTGAAATGATTTATGTAAATGGATGAATATGAAATGATTTATGGATATGTTAATGATTAATGAAATGATAAATATTTATGAAATGAATTAATGGAATATGCATTTGGATAAATAATGGCTAAATGGATTATGGTTATGAATAAATGCTTATAGATGCTTATAATATTTTAATGGTTTTATGGAGATATGATTATGCAATGGATAAAAATGATTAAGAGGACATTTTTATGCATCTACATTTTTCCCCTCTTTGAGACAATGCAACTTGTCGCAATGTTTCAAAGAAAAAAGATTGATTAACTGATACATGCCCCAAGGATATCCTGGTAAGGATGATGATAAGGATGATATGCCCCCTTGAGAGATTGATCAAACAAGTTTTGATAAGATTAATCTCTTGATAGATCACAAGGATAAAGTTTGATAATTGATATTGCACGAGTGATTAAGCGGAGATGCAAATTTGATGAAAATGCACAATTGATGGGCATAACTAAACAATTGATGGAAATGATCGGTATAGCTAGTTTGATGAGCTAATGAAGTTGATTGAGCTAATTAAGCTAATTTAGAATGATTCTTATGCAAGAAAAGGTGTTGCAATGATGGATTGATTGATTGATTAAGGGGCATGAAATTTTGAGAAGTAGGTTGATTGATTTGAGATTTGATTCACGAGAGATATATCAATGAGTTAGGAAATTGATTGATTTGTCTGCAACAAGAAAGATGAAGAAAATGAAATGCAAGATGGAAGAGAATGAAGGTGATGAAGCCTCTTGTGCCTTTTAAGTGCTTTTATCATCATTGAGCTTATTATGTCGCAAATTAGTATAAGTGTCTAGATAACATGAACATCTAGATGATATGAATACCGGTTGCATTTGTATTTAGTAATGAAGTATAAGCATCTAGGTATAAGAACCTTAGATGACCTGAATACTTATTGCATGGAAGACACTATCAGACAAGGAATGATCTCATCCATAGTAGACTCATAGGTCCTCGATGGTTTTAGACAACCATGTCCTAAGACGAGTCATCCTGTGAATAAGAAACAATCCACAGACATAAAACAAGTGAACATGCCCCATCCTCGCCTCTCTAGTCCAAAACATCCTGGAGAAGCTAAAAGACATGTCACCAAAGCTAAAATCATAAAATAAGCAAAGATCGACAAACAAACAGGGGTCCTACTTCGATGTAGAATTGATTCTTGTTACAGTTTATGTGTTTGGTTGGATTTGTAAGATGGGTTGATATATATGTTATATTGTTTGCTTGATTGTCAACACTTGCATGTTCCGATTTTGTCGAAGTTCAAAGCTGTGTGGTGCTCTGAAAGTGTCATTGTTTTTGGAATTTTTGATTTTTTTTTGGATTTTTGGAATATTTGATTTTTTTTGGATTTTTTCAAGTCATTTTATGGTTTTTTTGGATTATTTTAGGACATTTTATGATTTTATTTTATTTTTTTAATGACATTTTATAATTTTTGGATTATTTCATGACATTTTATAGTTTTTTTGGATTATTTTAGGACATTTTATGATTTTTTTGGATTTTTTCAGGTCATTTTATGATTTTTTTTGGATTTTTTCAAGACATTTTATGACTTTTTTGGATTATTTTAGGACATTTTATGATTTTTTTGGATTTTTTCAAGACGTTTTATGATTTTTTTGGATTTTTGAAGTTTTAAAGATGGAGTGAGATGAAATGTGATATGACTGATTGAAGAAACTAGATGCCCCACACTAGAGGAAGTGCAACCATGGATAAACGATAGATCAAAATGAAAGATTCACTACAAAACATGTCACACAAGCAACATATCTCTTGTCAAAAGATGATAATGGTTGATTGATTAAGATGCTAGAAATGATTGATTCCATAAGGCATGATGATGATAAGTACTTAGGATCACTGATTCCTCTAAGTACGATAAGATTGATGATTGTTGATGATTGATTGACAAAAAAATATGAGGATTGGATAATGTTTTATAGCTAGGCTCAAATATGATTCACATGATAAGATCCAAGGTTGCAAAGGGACATGATGACCAACATTAGAGGTAATTTAATCATGGATAAATGATAAAGATGTGAACTATGATGGAATGGTAGCACATAAGGATATGAAAGGAAATCCAAAGCATGCATTCATAATTTTTCCCCTAATCTCATCAAGAACAAAAGAAGGAAATGGGACATGGATTTTGATAACCTAGGAGATGTGGAATGGAATAATGCAAGGATAAGGATAATGAATAGGATGATCAAGATCAACTGGATAAGATATGGACATGGTGCTACCACAATAGTGGTTTACAATTTTTGGGAGGAACGATTTTTTGCTGAAATCACATATTTTTAGAAAATATAATGATTTAAGCCTTAAAAAGTTCCATATAAAGCATTCCAATTGAGGAGGGTTTGATCAAACTACCTTAAATCAAACCCCCTTGGATAGAACTTCAGTAGTTTTAAACCATACCTATAACAGAGTCTCCTTTACACCTATCACAATGCTGATAAAAAACCACTTTTGATTTACCTTTTGGGGGATCAAATGAATTCATTTAAAAATTATTTTTTGTATGTAGTCCTTATTATAAGCTTCCCCAAAAGTATAATTTTAGATAATCTTAATTTAATTATTATATTTATTTTTTATTTCTTTTAAATGTAGGTTTTTCACTAAAAATCAAGCTCTCTGTTTTGCACATGTGGAAAAATAAAAAATATGAGTGCACTAGATATTGAAGTCTTTGATCCAACAAAGAAAAAAAAAAAATTGACACATACAAAAAAAGTTACGCGTTATACAGTCGTGATATGTCTGAATTATAATTAGTTTGACTTCAAAACTTGATTAAAGAACAAATATTGAATAAAAAACTATCTAACCAAGTGGAAGCACTAAATATTGAGTTATAAATATAAATTGGAAAGAATTAGAATTTTATCCTTCATGGAAAAAAATTTATGTGTTATACGGTGAGCCACTTTTTTAAAATGTTGTTTTCTGAAAAAAACTAGTTTTTGAGGGAGATGGAAAAAGAAGTGCAATCTAATTCCAAAAATTTTGAAAAAAATATATTTATAATATATAGACAAAATTTCACGAAACTCTAGTTTTGATCATCTTCAAATTCCTCACGGTTTAGCCACAATAGGTGCCCAAAAGTAAAGATTTAGTTTAAAAAAATTATTTCAGTGTCTAGTTTGGCCAAAAATTGTAAACCACTATTGTGGGATCACTAATAGGATCACTTGTGCAATGCCTAAGTATTTTCCCCCTATTCCTCATTAAGACCAAGGAAGGGAAGAAAGGATGTATTTAGATAGAATGATGGAATATGGATAAGATAAAGTGTATAGGATAAGATGTATGATGCTTAATAGGATCCTTAACCTTGTCAAGATCAAAGGTGGAAAGGTAAAGGATGAACATAAAGAGGATAATGAATATGAATGATAGGATGGATGAAACTTTCCCCCAAGTGTAGAGTGCAAGAGGAATATGGAAGATAGGATATGGATAGGGATAAATGAAAATGGAAGGTAATATATCCATGATAGGGAGATGGAGGAAGGACTAAAAAATCAAGTTTCATGACTAATATCCCTCGAACGTGTGCTCTAATAAACCATGGAAATGAGGATTAGGCTCATAAATGTTGGTAGATTAATGGTGTGATGGAAGAAGCTAAGGACTTATGCAAAGGTTTGGATTAAAGGAGGATAATGGGAGATGAATGTTGGATAATGGATAGGAGGTTGGAATGCTTATTGATGGTTATACGAAAAGGATGGAAAGGTCAACATTGGCACACACCTTGAAGGGTGGTGGAGTGATGGAGGAAAAATGGAGTTTGATGGTGATAGGTTTTTAGATGGACAATTGGAGGAAGCTTTTGGATTAGAAAATTTGGATGTCAATTTAGATTTTATTATTTTCACAAGACTTGTAGGAATCCACATAGCTTTTGACTTTGATTTTGATTCATGGGCCTTTGTGGCCTTTGAGATTATTCTTTTTGCTTTATGGGCCTTTGTGACTTTTGAAATTTTCCTTTTTGATTTATGGGCCTTTGTGGCCTTTGAATTTTTCCTTTTTGACTTATGGGCCTTTGTGGCCTTTGAAATTTTCCTTTTTGATTTATGGACCTTTGTGGCCTTTGAATTTTTTTCTTTTGACTTTGGATCAGATTTTATTTTATTTTTGCATGTCTCTTCGAGGAGACATGTTGATCCTTTGATATATGTGGATTTGGATATGGAAGCTTTTGACATTTGGCACCCAAATTGCTTCCAAGAGAAATGGGATGGGTGGATGGAGATGAATGATATGGATGTCTTATTGATGGATTAATGTAAGTAGAATTTTGAGAGGGAATCAAGGATGTGTTCCTTTGTTGTTCTTGATGAATAGGAGATGGAAGTATGTAGGGCCCCAATATGGATGTAAGGGTTGATGAACTAGGGTTTGAATTATAAGGACCAAGGATAGATGGAAGGTTTGATGGACTATGATAATGACCTAGGATAGATGGAAGGTTTGATGAACTAGGATACTTAGGTTTATTATGATGGATTGTGGACTTACGATGGGTGTCAATGTCTTGAGCATGAGGTGTATAACCAAGGCCATGATAATATGGATTTTCTTGGATATAAAGGGGTTCTAGGATACCTTGTTCATGAATTCCTAATCCTTTTTCCTTTGTATTTCATACTTTGACATATTCATTTGCCAATAGGGTATATATTTTTTATGAAACAAGATGCAAGTCTATCATGAGGTGGATGTGATATTGAAGGAATAAAAAGATCTTGGAGTAAACCACCTTGGATAAAAGTGAGGGAACCCATTTGATAGGTAAGGGGCTCATGTATAGCTTGAATAGGGGTGATAGACTCTTGTGGAGGATTGTAATCATAAGGGGAATTAGGATGGGTGATAGGATCTTGACATGGGGATGATGGGGTACTTTGATCTTGACTTGGAAAAGGATCATGAGGTGTAGGAGATGGATTAGCTTGCTCTTTATTAGATATGGAATCATCATGAAGTGGTATGAAAGGAATGCCTTGATCATGAGAAGGATGAACATCATCATGGAATGAAAGGGTATCCTTGAATGGAGGTATATCTTGATCTTGACAAGGAAGGGAATCCTGATATTTTGTGGAAAGCATATCTTGATCATTGGATATGATGGAATCATGAGATGGTATGGATTCATTAGATGAGGTGGAAGGAGGATTTGGAAGGATAATTTCTCTTGAGATGGAAAGGGATCATCTTGGATGAAACAAAAAGAGATAAGGGGATCATAATGAGGCTCTTCAAAGATGGGATCTTGGTAAAAGATTGGAGAGCATTGAAGATTTTTGGTATCATTGGATGGAATGGAAAGAATACTTTGATCTTGATTTTTAGGGGAGTCTATGCTAGCATGCTTTGGACTAATAGATTGGCATGACTCATTGGATGGAGATGGTATGATGAGAGAGGATGGTTGGATAGATTCATTAACTTGGGTGAAAGACTCATGAGGTTTATTTTGACTTATGGGAGATGAATATAGGTGCATGATGTGGTATGATTGCTGAATATTATTTGTGTTTGAGGACATAGATTTAGGTTTCTCATTTAGCCTTTGCAGAAATTCATGGACATTGAACTTGGATGATGTAGTTTTGGGTGAGGATAAAGGCTTATGAGATTATTGCATCACTTCATTCAAATGTTGGGATTCAAGTTTTTTTTCAAGCTCTTTCAAATGATGGTCAAGATATTCAATCCTTTGGTTTCATTCATAAGTCATGGATGAATATGGAGGATAGCAGTTAGACATATTTGGTTGATGGTTTTGGAAATTTTTTGAGGTGTTGCAAGTTACTAGGTATGATGTTTGTTTGAGGTCCATTTTTGAACACACACGCAAGACGTAGTAGACAAAGTTTTTTTGAGTTTGTTTTCAATCATTAATTTTTGCAATACAAGCACAAATCCTAAGGTTGGAAAGGACAATATCTGCTAGATTCCACGTGGGTTTCCCCAGCCACATATTCTTAGCATGTGAATCGAGAAGCTTGGCCACATGGGCTCCCCCTTATAGTGCACTCACTTCTTAGGCCAACCATGCTTCCAACCCCCATGAAACTCCCATGGCAGATTGATTACCTCTACTAAAAATTGTGAAGATGTGGATGCCTTCACACCGACTGATGATGCGCTAGAAAATAGAAGGTTGTTGGCTACTATACAAAGGTGTTTAATTCAGGACCCCCATTTGAATGGCCATACATGGGGCACAAGATTAATCTCCATTTAGGAGGCACTCCAGCCTAAAGAGGTTATGCTCAACAGGGTTTTGGGGAGTACTAATTGGTCCGTATGAAACATATGCACTCGCAATCCTAAGTTTCATTAGGATTCACATTTATATACTGGTCAAGGGTAGCTCATCCAAAGAGCTCCGTTTTCGGTTTGAGTCACCTTGGGGTGAGTAATTTTTCCCACCAAGGAAGGCCCAAGTCCTAGAGTCAATAATCATTTCTCTTGCACCCAGGACCACACAAGTGCGCAAGGGGAGAGGATACTTCGATTATTGAGTCGGGGTGACACATAAAATAGATGGGTCTATTTTCTAATCACCAAGTTTTGCACAAGGTGAGAACATACTCCCTACCATCTCAATCACAACAAACAGTGTTCATTCACCCCCTAGTTAGATCTATGTGAGAGAAGACAATTGTTCATTTTTAATGCACCAATTGAAGTGTTTTCTAATGTAAAAGACAATTGGTTTCAAAATCATGTCTTCGACGAACGTCCTACATCAAAATCTCATTAGTTGTTTCATGCCTCTTTTCTTTGACAAGTGTATGTTTTGATTTTCAATTCTTTGCCAAACGAACCTAGCAAAAGAAACCAGATTAACAAAATTAGTCACAAAACCAAAACTTAACCAAAATGAAAATTAACATAAATCCTAACAAAATTAATTTAATCTACATTACTTCTAAATTAAATTAAAATCTAAGGGTATCTGCAAGATCATGGTGCGCCAAAAAGTGGCAATATTATGGGTATTTGTAGGGTATGTGGCTGACGACTTTTTTTTCACCCAAAATTAATGAAAAGAAAAGGGTTTTTAGAGGAGATTCTCATCTTTCCAAAAATATAAATTATGATTTAATTTGAATTTAATAAATAATTATTATTCATTTTCAATTAGAATTATGACTAAAGTCATGATCGATAGGCTGATTGAAAAACATCTATAACTTTCAACGGTATCATATTTTTTTGAACTGAAATATTACATTCTATACTTCACATAATATAGGATTAAAAACTAAAAATAAATTTCATGAAGTTTTGACCAAGTTAAGGTGGTCGACAAACGAGTTTTATATTTTCTAAAATTTGTAATAAAAAATCATAATTAATTATTTACTTGGAAAAAATTACAAAAATATGCATCACATCCGAACATGAGTCCTCTACTTATATATAAAATATTACAAAAAATATTATCATTTTATTATGGTTAGGGTGGTCAGACAGGACACCTACTTATTTTTTCCAAATTTAAGTACTACTTGCATTGAAATTTCAAATTTTCACCAAATAGATTTTATTTATTTTAAATAAACCTAGTATTTTAGAAACTACATTCAATTTTCTACAAATTCTATTCTTACATATTTTTGAAATAATATAGATAACTTATTCAAATATTTACGTCAAGTTTCCTAACACTGATTTTTCTAAATTTTTTGCCACTTAAGGGCCTGTTTTTTGCATGATGATCCTGCACATACCCCTAAATTTAATTTAATTCTAACTTTAAAATCCACACTAAAAGAAAAGAAATCTAAAACTAAAATCTAAACTATATTAGTAAAAAATAAACTAAATTAAATGAGTAACTAAAAATCTAGACTAAATTAAAAATAATCTGACTAAATGAGAAGTTATTAAATCTAAATTAAAAAGCTAAGAATCTAAATTAAATAGTAAATCTAAAAAATTAAAAATCTAAATTAAATTAGAAACTAAAACTCTAAACTAAATTAAAAATTAGTCTAAGTTAATTAAAACTAATCTAAATTAATCTAATCCTTAAAATTAATCTAGTTCTAAAAATTAATCTAAATTAAAAAAATTAATCTAAACTAGATTAAATTAAATTAAATCTGAAAGATCGGAGGATATTTGATGGCATCGCGTGAAGCTCTAGTTCTCGCTAGGGCCTGCGTGCCCTAGCCTGACCTATGTTTGGTGTTTGTGCTCGCTGGCGAAGCTTATTCGCTGCTTTCAGGGGGTCAATGCTTGGTTGGCAGGGGCGTGCGGTGGTCAGACAGGGGTCTTGGCCATTTTTCTGGCCCGCGGGTGGGCATTTCAGCTTGAAATCTGTGTTTGGCGAGTCCTCGGTGGGGGCCCTGTGGTGTTCTGAGATTGTGGGCCTCCTGCCCCGTCTCTCTCTCTTTTTTGCGGAGTCTTGGATCATTGCTACATGGAGAATCAGGGTATAGCCGCTTCTCAGCTTTCCTTCGGAGATATGGAGATGGGTGAGCCGTCTTCTATGTTGCATGTCAGTGATAAGGACCAGACTTGTAAACCCCATTCTGGGGAAGGTGTTTCCCCTTCAAAAGGCATGTTTCGATTAAGAAAAGTAAACGGATGTTTGCAGAGATCTGAGGACCGGCTAGTTTTGGTTATTCAACCTGCACAAGTCTCGGAGGATGTCGATTACTGGTACAATCATGCTCTTATTTGCAAATTTTTGGGACTTCACCTTTCTTTACCTATGCTGGAATCCTGGGCATGTCGGGTGTGGAACCCAGAAGGTGATATGGAGATTCTGTTAGCGGCTAATAACTATTTTTTGGTTATCTTTTCCAGCATGTTGGACAAGAATAGGGCATTTGAAGGAGGCCCTTATTTCTTTAACTAGGTGGGGCTCTTCATCAAGCCTTGGCATATGGGCTTCAATTCTGCTGAGGAGATCCCCTCGCGTGTTCCTATGTGGGTTCGCTTACCGAGGCTTCCTTTCGAATTCTGGAGGGAAGATATTCTTCACTCAATCTCTTTGCTTCTTGGAAAACTGGTGGGTTCGGCTACACAAACTCAAGATCATAAGGTAATTTATTTTGCCCGTATTTGTGTAGAAGTTGATTTAAATAATCCGTTGCCAGATTCTATGGAGATTTTCTTGGGATCATCTTCCTGGATCCAACAGCTGGATTACGAGACCCTTCCATTTAGATGCAGAATCTACCATGAATATGGTCATTTACATCGCAGATGTCCCAGGAATAAGTCTTCCCCCATGGCTTCCCCTGGACCTCCTAGGGAGGACAAGGGGAAGGCTTCTTTGTCTAATGGACCTGTTGATAGCGAGGAATTTATTCAGGTTAAGTCTCGTAACAAAGGCAAAGGTAAGAAGCGAACTTGGATGGACAGACAAAATGAAGGCACCTTTAACAGGTTTGATGCTCTTGGGGACTTGGTCCAAGAGGAAGGTAATCCAGTTGAGCTCTCTGCTAGGGCTAAAGGTTAGCATGAGGTTCAAGATGAAGATGCAAAGGAGGATCAGTTTTTATCTTCAGGGGACCAACAGGTTGGACAGTTGGCTACTGATTTGCCTCCTCAAGTTCAAGATATTGGAGATTGTCAGGGGTCACAGGCTACGAAGGGCTCAGTTATAGTTGCTTCTTATCTCCTTGTTCCTAAGGGGACCTCAGATTCTGTAAAGGGGAATAAAGCTCCTCCTGTCTTAGGGCTACAACAGAAATCCTTCAAAAAGGGGCCTTTAGATAAACCGTCAAAGAGTGGTAGGAAGACTGATCAAGAGAAGGTGAAGATTATGGGTGATACTTTGGTGGAGTCTGGGTCTGTGAAACCCATTGATTCTCACTTCTCCCACCCCCATAAATGATTGTTTTTTCATGGAATGTAAGGGGGTTGAACAACATCCCCAGACAAAAGGTTGTTCACAGATTAATTGAGGCTCAGTCTCCCAATGTGGTCTTTATTCAGGAAACTAAGCTTACAATGGATGGTTTGGCTAATTGTGCTTCACGTATTTAGCCCCAGGGCTCTTGGCAGGGAGTGGGTGCTTTGAACAGTTCGGGGGGGTAGCTTGCTTCTGGAACCCAAGGAAAGTTTCCCCCTTATGGTGGATTTCTAGTCGGTCCTCCATTTCTTTGGTTGCCTCTTTCTTTGAGACTGGTGAAAGGTGTCTCTTATCCAATATTTATGCCCCTACTGATTTTTCAGGTAAGACTCATTTATGGGCTCATATCAGATTCATCCGGTCCCTGGACCCGTTTCTCCCATGGATTTTGGCTGGGGATTTTAATGTTGTTATTAGTTTGGATGAAAAATGAGGGGGGTTAGCCAGGTTGGACCCGTCTTCAAATCTGCTTAGGGATATGATTGGTTCCTTGAATCTCATTGATGTGAAGCCAACCAATGGGGTCTTTACTTGGAATAATCGACGATGTGGGGTTGAGGCTATCTCAGAAAGGCTTGACAGATTTTTGGTTTCCTGTTATTGGATGAACAACAGGTGGATCACCAGTTCTGAAATTCTTGACTGGAGGGGCTCTGACCACTAGCCTATCAAGCTCTCTATCACCTCATATGGGGTCACCAAAAATCCCTCTTTCAAATTTCAGTTGATGTGGTTAAGAGACTTGTCTCTTCCAGACCTTATTTTGGATTGGTGGTATGAGGGGATACCTGCCCATGGGATGGCCATGTTTACTTTTAGTAAGAGGCTTCAACATGTGAAGTACAGGCTTAAGAGATGGAATAAACAGTATTTTGGGAACTTGCATGCTTAGAAGATAGCTGCTCAGTCCAAGTTGGATAATATCACTCGTCAGATTTGGGACCAAGGGTTGACCTCTGATCTGAGTAAAGCTGAGTCCTCGGCTCTTAAGGGACTTGAAGAGTGGGAGCTTCGGGAGGAGATTTTTTGGAAGCAGAAATCTCGTGTTGATTGGCTTCAGGAGGGGGATAGGAACACTACTTTCTTTCATAACTCGGTTAAGGCTTGGAGGCAGGGGAATTCTATCTCCTCTCTTGTCTCGCCTGAAGGAGCTCAGATCTCTTCCTGTGAAGAAATTTCTAGGGAAGCTGTCAACTATTTTTCTAATCTTTTTACTAGAGAGGATCTTACTGCTGGGACAGAGGAGTAGGCCATCTTGGATTGTATTCCCCACCTGGTCTCTGCTGAGATGAATGGGGCTCTCTTAAGTCCTATCTTGTTACCTGAATTGGTGAAAGTTGTGTTTACTATGGAAAAAGGTAAGGCTCCAGGCCCAGATGGATTTCCAATTGAGTTTTTTCAAGAATTTTGGGAAATAATAAAGTTGGATCTCCTAGATGTGGTTCAGGAATCACATCGAAACAAACAGATGCTGAAGTCTTTGAATTCTACTTTCTTGGCTCTCATACCTAAGAAGGAGGGGGCTAATCGATTGGACCAATTTAGGCCTATAGCATTATGTAATGTTGTCTATAAGATCATCATCAAATTGATTGCTAAGAGACTCAAACCACTCCTTGGTTCTTTGATCTCTGTTGAACAGGGTGGTTTTATT
Organism: Sequoia sempervirens; assembly: GCA_007258455.2. Classification (NCBI taxonomy): domain Eukaryota; kingdom Viridiplantae; phylum Streptophyta; class Pinopsida; order Cupressales; family Cupressaceae; genus Sequoia; species Sequoia sempervirens. The sequence goes on along the minus strand of VDFB02058242.1, from coordinate 516,383,738 downwards.
GGAGGAAGACAGATTTTGGATGGGGTTGTGATAGCAATGGAGGCTATTCACTCTATGGCTGCCTCTAAGGAGAAAGCTATGTTTATTAAACTTGACATGGCTAAAGCTTATGATCGAGTGAGTTGGGAGTTCTTACAGAAAATTCTTCTGGCTTTTGGTTTTGATGAGGAGTGGGTGAATTGGGTTCTTAGCTGTGTGACCTCATCCACCTTCTCAGTTCTCATTAATGGTGAACCTTCAGATTTGTTTCGTGCTTCTCGGGGACTTCAGCAAGTAGACCCTTTATCTCCCTATTTATTCATTATCATGGCGGAGGGTCTTGGAAGATTTATAAAATCTCAGGTGAGGCAAGGTCTTATCCAAGGTTGGAGCTGGAACAATAATCTTCTTGCCTACTCTCATCTTCAGTTTGTGGATGACACTGGGTTGTTGGGAATGGCTAAAATCAGTGAGGCTGTGAATTTCAGGAGGGCTTTGGATATCTATTTGAAAGCCTTAGGTCAGAAGATTAATGATGATAAGTCTTCCATTTATTTCTTTAATACTCCTCGGCTTATTCAGAGCAGGATTGCTAGGATTCTGAGATTTCAAATCGGTTCCCTTCCTTTGATGTACCTTGGGATCTCAACGTAGAGACTACTAGCAGGGGATTTTGGATAAATTCTAGAGTAAGGTTAGTCACTGGACTTACAGATGGTTATCTTCTACTGGGAGAGTGGTTCTCCTAAAGACTGTGGTACAGTCCCTCCCCATTTATAGGTGTTGTGTTCAGGTTCCCCTTCCAACTTTGTGAGGGATTTTGATGCTCTATCTCGGCAATTCCTTTGGTCTGGAAGCCTTCTTTCCTCAAAGTGGAGTTTAGTCAAGTGGGAGTCTGTTTGCAGGCCGAAGCATGCTGGGGGCCTGGGTCTTAGGTTGATGGCTCTTGTTGTCACTGCTTTGGCTACCAAGCTATACTGGCGATGGTGCAACAATCAGGATCAGGATTGGGCTAAGATTCTTGCCCATAAGTATTTTCCTGGTGCTGATTGCCATGATGTGCCGCGGCTTGTTTTGGTGGGTAAAGGTTCTTGTATTTGGGAGACTCTTAAGAAGGGGGCTCAACTTATTAAGGTGGGTCTCTTCTGGATTTGTAACAAAGGCTCTAATGCTCTGTTTTGGCAGGACTCTTGGGATGGCCACCCTCCCATTCTTTCTAGCTTCCCTCAACTTCAGCCTCTGAGCCATATTTTTACTGAGGCTGGATGGTTTTTGTCAAGCGTATGGGTCAAGTGGAGGTGACTTGCTGGAAGGACCCTCAGGAGTGGCCTGTGGGTGGCTCTGATGAGGATCCTGTTGTTCTTACTAAAGCTTTGGAGGGTAGGTTTTGCAACTCCCTTAATGTGAGGGACGCTTTGGCTTGGAGTCCTAGCCCAAAAGGTAAATTTATTGTTGTTCAAGGCTAGGCTATACTTGACAGGAACTTACATGGTCCAGCTGAGGTGCACTAGTGGAAAAAGGTTTGGAATAATTTTTCTTGGCCCAAATGTAATTTTTTCTTATGGTTGTTGGCTCAGAAGAAATGCCTCACTTGGGAGAATCTCCGCAAACGAGGTTTTCAGGGACCTTCTGTTTGCTTCCTTTGTTCGAACAATGAGGAATGTACCTCCCACTTGTTTTTTCTTTTCCCTTTTTCTAGAGAGATTTGTTACAGATGGTGGGAGGCTTGGCGTCATGGTTGTATTCATGCTACCTCCCTAATTGATTTTTGGGAAAGTTTGGGCAGGCCTCCAGCAAAGACTTCTTTCCTGTAGGTGGCCTAGATGGTTGGGCCGATTTTTATTCTCTGGAACCTTTGGCTAGAGAGGAACCACAAAATTTTTTGTGGCTCCAAAGTAGGAAGTTTTCAATTGTGGAATATGATTCTTAGTAGGCTTCAGGAGACTATTTCTACGAAGTGTGATATGTTTGAAAGTATTGATCCTGGTGATCAGGCTATTGTGAGGAATTTCAACCTGGGGCATAGTAGACGGGGATGCTTTGTTGGAAAAAGATCCCGCCATGTCAAGCAACGGGTTTGTCAGGATGGGAGGTGGATGCCTCCCCTGGCTAGGATCTTGAAGATTAATGCAGATGGCTCTTCTCGTGGGAATCCTGGACATGCTGGTATTGGGGGTATAGGTAGAGGTAATGATGGTGGTGCGGTCTTCCTCTTCTCTATTTACAAAGGTCAACACTCTAATAATCTAATGGAGGCCCTTGCTATTAAGATTGTTGTTGAGAGAGGATGCTCTTTAGGCTGGAGGAGGATCATCTATGAGTCAGATTCTCAGATTGTTGTGGATATGTTGAACAACCAGAGTTTGGAGGATGTTAGTTGGCAGTTAGCTTCTTTAGTCAGACAAATTCTAAGTTTATGTAGTTCCTTGGATTTTGTCTCCTTTTGTCATATCCCTAGATGAATGGAACAGAGTGGCTGATTGTTTGGCGAAGTGGGCTTCAGAGAACATGGATGGTTGGGATATTAGTGGAAGGGATGAGTTACCTTCTGAGTATCGTGGGACTGTGGAGTAGTTGTTATTGGAAGACAGGAATATGTAGTGTTGTTGTTGGCCTTTGGCCTTTTCTTTGCTTTCTGGATTTGATTGAATAAATTTTTACCCCTTCTTTTAAAAACAAAAAAAATTAAATCCGAAATAAATCTATATTAAATCTACATTCTAAAATAAAACTAAATTTAAAAAGATCAAAATTAAAAAAAGAAAAATCTAATTTAGAAAAAGCTATTAAATTTTAAAGCTAAATCTAGTTTAAAAATTAAAAGCTAACTCTACATTAAAAGTTGAAAGCTAAAAGCTAAAATCTAATTTAAAAGTTGAAAACTAAAAATATAATTTAAATGTTAAAAACTACAAATCTAATTTAAATGTTAAAACTAAAAACTGACACTCAAAATTAAATTGTAGGATAAAATGTTGTGGGGTGTTATTCATTATTCAAAGATTCAAATCAAAGATTTGTGCTACAAGCTCATAAATTACTGAAAATTGAATCATGCAAGTGATACATTTTTAAATTATGCCAATGGTTTATTTATTTTTTTGTTTTTGGTTTTGTTTGAATTAAAGCTTTTATTGTATTTTGAAATGCTTTCACAATGTAACTTGCTGCAAAGAAATTGATATCATATTTTTCCTTTCAACTACAAAATGAGACAATGTATATCATATCAGATTTAGAGTTGTTGATCTTGCAAAATATATATCATATTCAGATGTGAATAAATCAATATGTTGTAGATGTGAAGAAATCAATGCTCTACAAAATGTCGATCATATCAAATGCAAAGAAATTGACGCAAAATGTAGATCATATCAGATTTGTCTTTCAATTTTTCTACTGATCAATGTGCATGCAAAATGTGAAAATATTCATCCAGGCATTCACGTTGGGTTCACCATTTGTTTAATATTGAAAAATAAAGAAGCTAAATGTTTTAATCTATAAATTTAAATCAAAATTTTAGCATATCATCAATAAAGCCTTTCCAAATGAATACAAATGCAAAATACAAACTAAACTATGCAAAACTAAAATAAATGCATTCAAAGGAAAATCAACTCCATTGTTTTCCTATTTCACCATGATTCTTGATTTATGCATTTGATGTTCATAGATTTTTATGAGCACAAGTGCAACAAGAAGCTGTGATGAGTGGAAGAGAGATTGAAATTTAATTTTTAAATAAAAATGTGTATCCCCAAAAAGTGAGAAGGAGAAGGTTTTTATAGATGAATGCATAATGTGAAAATGATAAATGAGAAATGAGTGGACTGATTTATGCCATGATTCATGTTTGGAAGCTCAAATTGTGCAATTTTGAGCTAATTCCATGGAAATTGATTTATGAATTTAATGTGCAATTTTAAGCTAATTTCATGGAATTTGATTTATGAATTTTATATTATTTAATGAAATATGGATGTATTTTAATGATTAATGCAAATGAATAATCATGCAAATAGTCAAAGTGGAATGATTTATGTAAATGGATGAATATGAAATGATTTATGGATATGTTAATGATTAATGAAATGATAAATATATATGAAATGAATTAATGAAATATGCATTTGGATAAATAATGGCTAAATGAATTATGGTTATGAGTAAATGCTTATAAATGCTTATAATATTTTAATGGTTTTATGGAGATATGATTATGCAATGGATAAAAATGATTAAGAGGACATTTTTATGCATCTAAAAATACAAATATTGCTTCCTCCTTGTGACTCTTCCAACATAGTTCATTAGCTTTTGTAACATAGTCTTAAACCTGTGCATTGATATTGTCTAAGAAACATGGAACTGACTTCTCCTATTGGGTTCTATTTGAGCAAGACAATGATATTCTTCAACTCACTATCATAGGTGATGGATACTTGTTAGAGTTGATAAACATGATATTTTATTTCATTCTCATCCCTCTTTATAACATGAGGCCAGCATGCTAGGCTCAACCCTTGTGGGAGCCCATCTCACTCCACATACTGTGACATCAAATAGAATGATCCAAGAATGAAAATTTTACCTATACCTTCACAGTGAACAAGCATGCTAGATAAAACAATGGAGCATAGTACATGACACTTGTTGATGACAATCCTTTGCTTTCTTTGTCTATGTGATATCAAAAACTATTTCAATTCCTTATGAGAATAGACTATATATTTGTTGATACAACATATGTAGAGATTATGGGTCCCAAGCTCTAACATAACTACTCTCATCTTATGCAAGCATACTTAGAGCAGCAAGAAAACAATCTTTGGAGAAATCAAGCAAGAGGGGCTGGACAAGGATGTATCTTTGCTACCTGTGGTTTGTCATTCAGGCAATGATAGATCCCTACTCTTTTCATATGCTCTTTTCCTTTTATATCTTCAAATATATGGTTTGGGTATGTGCAGGATCATGATGGGCCAAAAAGTGACGATATGATGGGTATTTGTAGGGTATGTGGCTGACAACTTTTTTTTACCCAAAATTGATGAAACAAAAAGGGTTTTTAAAGGATATTCTCAGCTTTCCACCAATATAAATTATGCTTTACTTTGAATTTAATAAATAATTATTATTCATTTTCTATTTAAATTACAAGTAAAGTCCTGATTGATAGGTTGATTGAAAAACATCTATAACATTCAAATGGTATCATATTTTTTGAATGTGAAACATGCCACATTATATGCTTCACATACTATAGGATTAAGAAAAGAAAAAATAAATTTCATGAAGTTTTGACAAAGTTAAGGTGGTCAGATGTATGATTTTTTATATTTTTTAAAGTTGTAATAAAAAAATTATAATTAATTATTTACTTGGAAAAAAATTGCAAACAATTATGCATCACATCTAGACATGAGTCATCTACTTATTTCTAAAATCTTATAAAAAAATATTATCCTTTTATTATGGTTAGGGTGGTCAGACAGACACCTACTTCATATTTTCCCCCTAAAATTTAAGTACTACTGCATTGAAATTTCAAATTTTCACCAAATAGATTATTTAAAAAAAAAAAAACCTAGTAGTTTAGAAACTATATTCAATTTTCTACAAATTCTATTCTTACATATTTTTGAAATAATATAGATAACTTATTCAAATTTTTACGTCAAGTTTCTGAACTCTGATTTTTCTGAATTTTTTGCCACTTAAGGGCCTATTTTTTCCATGAAGATCCTGCATATACCCATTTATATCTTATGTTGTATTGAAATAGTTATTCTGACAACTTTTGTGGGACACCATACATTTGTAATTATCAATGAAAGGAAACATTTATGCAAAACTTGTTCACTCTCTTCTCTTGTATACATTTGCATAATGAGATGTAATCTATTTGATAATAGTTTTATGCATATGAATATAACTTCAACAAAAATAAATGTGTACATTTTACATTTATTTTGCAAATGGAATATTTTCTCTATCTAATTGAGCTAGAAGCAAAATTAGAGAACAAATCTTTACTAGGCTATCAAAGTTAATGTAACCCATTTTTCTATGCCATAGCTAGGTTTCATTGATTTGTGACATAAAGCACTTAAACACCACCACCTTTGAGCTGATAAACATTTTCTTTTGTCATTATTCTTGTAGCTACCAAAGTTCTAAAGCTTCCTTTTCTAATTTCACAACCATCATCTTGAAACACCAAATTGTATCCTCTACCGCATATTTGTCCTACATTGAGAAGATTATGTTGGAGACCCTTGACATAAAGAACATCATCTATTTTATCCTTGCCATCAAAGCTAATTGAACCTTTTCCACATATCTTAGTAGATGTATCAGCACTAAACTTAAGAAAACCACCATCATACTTCTAAAGTTTAACAAACATATTCTTGTCACATGTCGTGATTTGAGCATCCACTATTAATTATCTAGTATTTTCTCACCTCTTTTGCATCAAAATTAGTCAAAATAATTCCTTCAATATTGTGACCAATTTTCAAAGCACTTTCCTTCACAGATATTTCAGGATTAGTAGAATTAGTTCCAACATTTAGAGCCATGAAAAATCATTCATCGCTATCCTCATTAGGATAGTCTGATTCATCATTAGATACACCATTATCTTTTTCAAAACAATAACTCTTCTTGAAAATTTTAAATTTTAATGATTCTTATGTTTAACATTGAAACATAGAAAATTAGGTTGGGGGAATCAAATTATGCAATGGTAAATGGGTATGATAGACCTATCTTCCTATTTTCATTAGGAAATCAGATCCCCGTAAATAATTGACTAACAACCCTGAGGTGAATCAACTCAATGTGAGATTTTTCAGATTTGCTTATGCTTTGAGGATGAGGCTCAAGTCCAAACAACACTTTTGGGAGAAAAAATAATAATAGAAAATCAGCCTAATTATGCCAATTCAAACTTGCAACAGTAATATAAAGCTTAATAAATTGAAGAAACAAAAAACTTATTGAAGATCTGAGAAGGGAAAAATGATGTTTACTAGTCACCAAAAGTGACTTTCAAGAGTCTTTGTAGGACTCATTCGCCCATGGGAAAATGGGTCTTTTGTCATGGTTTTTCAACAACTTTTGGATGCCTCTAATACTAATTTGTATCTTCTAATTTGTCCAAGTTTCAGTGTCACAAAGTCAAAAATCAGATCTATAGGTGAGATTCCTTGATTTGATTATAACTTTGACAACTTTTGCAACTTTGACAATTTTTCCAATCTTGCACTTCAATTCTTCAACCTAAATATGCAATGCAAACACAAGAGGGAAAAAATTTTTGTATTTGGTGAATGGGGGTTTGCTTTGGTCAAATGTCATTTTGGTAATCAAACCTTGAATTGAAATAAAGCATGAAAGAGTGAATGATGAATGAACAAAGCTATGTTACCAATCAACTTGAACCCTTGTATAAACCTTTGAATGGAGATCTTGGAAGGTCTAAAACTTGCATGAAATGGCTTCAATGTATGTGGATCTTGATGCTTGAAATAATGCTTTGAATTCTTGATCTTGATCTTGAAACACACATCACAATGTTAGCTCAAAGAACATGCATGATGTAAGAAGAATTTGACATGATGATTGGATCTTGATTGGTGCAATAAATCTCTAATAATTCTACTCCTAAATTCTCTTGATCATCAAATTTTCTCTTGTGAAATTGCTCTTGAAATATCCTAAAAGTTGTAGGTGAAACTTAGTGATATAACCTTGTATTTGTAGGTATGTATACTTAATTTCTCCAAATTCAGATATCATGAGCTGACATTAAAATATGGATTCAAGGACCTTAAAATACCACCAAAAAAATATTGTAAATTTAGGTTCAAAGGTCTAGGGAGGACCCATTTTCCCATGAGTGAATGGGTCCTAGGTCCCTATTCCTAGAACAAACATTTCTCATGGTAAAGTGTTGTGTTGGCATTTACTATTGTCAGGTTTCCACTTCAGAAAATGTAAATTATTAGGCTTGTGTACCATAGAAAAATGGATCTTTAAAATTTTCATGGTCTTTTAGGTCTTTCTCTCATGATGCTTGGTCTATGTTGATTTGATTTAATGTTGTAATGTAACTTAAACATTCACATTAGGTCCTAGATATTCAAATTAAGGTGTCTTTTGAAGGTGTTGTGAAGTGTTGTAACACATTTCTACTCTTTTCTAGACCCTTCTCATTACAGTTCACCTAAAAATCACCTTTTCATCACTTATCAGGTCTTATTCTAAAGTCTTGTAAAGTATTGTAACAAGATTTCATGCTTTTCTAGACTTTATTTCACTATTTACACCTTTCTTATGCTTTATTTGACCCCTTTATGCACCCATAAGACTTAATTAAGTGTATTTTTGAAAGTAAACCCGACAAACAACATTAAAGGAAAGATGATTCCTGACACCCACTTACAAGACCAAGGTGGGACTGATTCGCCATGGGTTTTGAATGAGTCCCTCTTGGCTCCAAATTCAAAATAATTCAAATTTTCTTTTAGTTTTCAATCATTCACCATCAATTAACATTCTTGCATCATATCATCATTTGATCAAGCAAACATCAAGCATCTTGGAGTAGCCATTGAAATATCTTTAGATTTATTCAATAAGGTTATGGTGAGTTTAGAACATTTGCATGTCGTTTATTCATCATTCCTTGTTTATTTCATTTTATTTCATCATTAAGGGTTTGATTACCAAAGTGGGATTTGACCAAGGAAAATCCCTATACTCTAACCCTTAACCATTTTCCCCCTTTTGCATGTGTGTTTATAGATTTTTGTATGCATATTTTTCAAACAAATAGGTGCCAAAAGGTGGTTAGGAAGTCAACAACGTGTTTCAAGTCAAATAAACCCTATTTCAAGCTTGGAGACAACCTACAACTCATTTTCTGCAGATTTCACTCCGTGAACCCGACAAGAAGACAAGTGCAGATTTGGAGCTATAGAATTGACCTTTGATTTCATAGAATTTTGGAGGAGGACTGATTCGCCATCAGTGGTGAATGAGTCCAACCTTAAGGCTGAAAAAGGTGATTATGTTAGATTCCAATTCCCGACTGTCAAAAACCAATTTTTAGGTGTCTTTGTTAGTAGTAGGATTGATTCACCATCAGTGGTGAATGAGTCCCACCGGTGATTTGTAGTGATTTTACCAACATTCTAGAATCTTCTTAGGTCTTCAATCTTCCTCCAAGTGCACTTTGTTCAGTCCCTTTCAATTATGTGTTCATTTGTTCATGTTTTAGTTCATTCTTGCATATCACATTGTGTTTTCAAACATTACATATTTCTTAGGTTTTGCATCAATAATTGTAATGTCCCCATTTTGGCCATACACTCTTCTTTTGGATTTAGCCTATTTCCAGAAATCTGTAGGCTAAGCTGAAGTATAAAACTAGGGTTTCCTCTTTCAGATACTACTCAGTTGGCGTTTAGAGGATGTTGTGCAGACTTACTATTTATAGCAGTTTGCTATTTTTAGCAAGTCTATCTTTTGGCAGTATCTATCTAGCAGCAATTCAATCCTATTTTTAGTAAGTTCATTTTTGGCAAAAGCATCATCATCAACTTGGTTCAGTTTGGCATTTGTCAGTTTGCTATTTTTAGCAATTCATCAGTTGCAACTTGGGCATTGTATTTGGTTATCTCCTTGGACTGAGTTTCAGACTTAGTCAATTTTCATGTCTTGAAGTTGTACCCCACACCTACGCTTGATGACTTCAAGTTTTTTTAAAGAAGGGGACATAAAGGGGTCAAGTGAGCATTTAATTATTTAATAAATGCTCTATTGTTGCAATGTGAAATGGATGCCTAAAAGGGAAGTTGAATGATATTTTATTATTTCAAAAAGTAAAAGGCAAAAAGGTGGCATCCCTTTTGGATTTTGAAGTGATTCAACTTCTTGGAATTTGAAGAGTTCTTGTTGCTTCATTTGCCAACTAAATCTTATATATTGCTGTTGTTTGAAGAGCTGATGATCCAATATTTTTATGCTAATGTTATGATGTCGAAATGACAACTTGTTTAATACTTTGAGGGATGCTTACCTCCTAGTTCCAATCCAATTTCGTGTTTGAAATACAACACCTAGTTGGTCATTTACTGCTTCTCAAATCAGACTAGCAGATTGAGCTCAATAGTTGAAGATTTTGATGAAATTTCCAGTTTTGAAGTTGCTGATATAGTCACAGCTGAAAGTCGAATTTCTATACAGCTTTGTGAGTAATTTTTATTTTGTTCTGGGCATTCGAGAATCTGATTTCTATGCTTTGGGTGACCCCTTCCACAAGTTTCCAGATTTTTTATTTTGAGTTGCTGATTTTTAATGACAAAATCGCCCCTCAAGGAGGGTCGTACCATTCTTGAAAGCATTGGAATTCGTGCTTGAATTATATGCTGAGTTTTGGTGCTATTTGTGATATATTTTTGGACGCCTACCTCCTAAGAAGACACATCAAAAGATGACATTTGATTTGGAGGTGAATTAAGTGAGTTATGAACTTTTCATTGAATTTCACAGTTGCTGATTGACATTTCCAGTTTACTATTTTTTGTATCAGACCTTTGAAGTTATGATTTTTGACTCATTATCAGTAGTTAGAGAGATAAATAATTGTATGAGATCATCTATTACTCATGTGTTTGAAGACTATTGTAATTCATATGTAATTTGTAGCTTATTTCTTATTTGTAAAGACTGTAAACAAAAGTACTATTCCAGTTCTAATTGCTGCAATTAATTCTTCTTCTTCTCACATAAGTACCCCTGGATGGTTTACCGCCAGTGTGGATAATTTGATTGTAACACTCTTGTACCCACTTTCATAGTGGTGAATCCCCACAATTCTGTGGATACCTGCCGCAGCGGATGAATTGTTTTAATTGTAATCTTTTCCCCCCACTGTTTGGTAGTAGTGTGGAAATGCTCTTCATGGCTGGTTATCCGCCTGTTAATTTCTAGCTTTCAATTTAAACACTCCGTCATATGTTAGCACCTCACCCTCAGTGGGATCTTGTGTGCACATTCTTGACTTTGAGAAGTTTCTTTCAAGTATTTTTCATTTAGCTCCTCCACCATATGACAACACCTATCCCTCATTGGGATTGAGTGTGCATTCTTTGTGTGAGTTCATTTCAAGTTTGGTTTTCTATTTGGAGCTAACACTAATCAAGTTGGATAAGTGCTGGTTATGTTGTGTTAATTCATCGAAAAAATTGGTTAGCATATTTCAGTGGTATCAGAGCCAAGATCTTGCCATCCTGTGAATAAGACATAGTCAGTTGATAGATGAGTGATAGAGAAATCAGATTCTTCACCTAAGTTCAGTTTAGCTTTCAGAAGTTCTTAAGATGTTGCATTTTCTGAGGTCCAGGAATCGTGAGAAGTCATATTTGATTGTGGCTTCAGAAGAATACCATTTCAAGAGGCAATGTGAACATGAGGCTGCCATACTCCGTAAACAATATCAGTGCATGACAGATGAGTTTAAGAACTATGTTTCATTTGACACGTTTTTGAATTGTGTGGTGATTCATGACCCTGGAAAGTTGGCTATGGTCAACTACATCAAAAAAATGATTAAAGAGGAAGTAGAACTTGCCATGGTTGAAGAATCAAGGAAGGAAGAAGCAAAAGGATCTGTTTGTGGTTTGCAGCCCACAAGTAAGCAAATTGAAGAGAAAAATCAGTCAATTAGTGTTGAAGAAGACACAAGCAAGGTGCACATTTTGGTTCAAAATGAAAGTGGGCTTGATGAAGATACCTTGGCAAATGAGGAGATTAAGTTAGAGTCCCAAAATACATCCCTAGACTTGCATGGGATGGGAAATAATGAAGATTGTTATGGTAAGAAGATCATTACAGCAGTCTTGAGTCCTAATAAGGATTCAACCAATGAAGATCTCGAGACAAATGGCTTCTCAAAAGATGCTGGTGGAACAGTGGTGTGGGATAAGTACGTTGAAGAAGAGCAAGATGAAGCAAATACTAATGGTGTCTTTGAACCAACTTATGACCATTACGAAAGTGAGGTTGATGGTGATTCTGATGTGTTTTTATCTCCTCTTGTTGAAGATTTAGTGGAGGATAATTCTCTACTTTATGCTGAGCCAATTCCATATGAAGAATTATTGACAAGTGTCCAAGAAGACTTCTTTGGTATGTATGTGGGCACTAATGATAAAATCAGCAACACATCTACTCTGAAAGATAATTTCATTGAAGAAAAGAATGACAAAATATTCAAAGCAACCAGCTTTGATGATTCTTTAATCCGATATAATGCTAGTGACTTGAGTGGTAGTGGGTTTGATTATCAAACTACATCTGTGGAGAAAGTTATAGATGAAGATTTCAGTTCAAGTGGGTTGAGGAGTGACTCATTCAAAGAGTCAACAGTTCAAGATGAGCATGATGATCTCTTTCCTATTGATCATTGCAATTAAACCTTTCACATTTGGGATTCGGGCGCGATGTCACCAAGGTATGATAAAGAACGGGAGTGGGATAAATTCCCCTTTGATCCTGATGAAGTTCAAAAATTAGTTTACAATGCAAGTAATGAAGTGATCTTTGGAGGAGAAGTTGCAGCAATGGCTAATGAGAACGCGATTTCTTATGTTGAAGAGAAGAATGTTTTAAAATCAGCAAATGGTTTGGATGCCTTTCAGAGTTATGCACAAGAAGAGTATGAGAACTTGAAAGGTCAAGATAGAGGTACTAATTTGTTTGAAGAAGTTGTTAACAAGCTTTCGATTCAGGAGTTATGTAGTGATAAGATTAGAAAGGAGGCTGATTTTGAGAATCAAGTCAAATAAAATAAATCAAAAAAGTTGATGTTTGATGAGCAAAGCTTCTTTGTTGATTATGATCATGATCCTAAAGAGCTGCAAGTTTTGAAGGATAACTTATTGGTTACAGAAGAGAAAATTGTTAGGGTCTTATCAAGATTTGATAGCATACACAATTGTATTGAAGAACTTTACTGGGAGCTGCAGTTTGAAGAGAGACAGAATGGAGTTAAGGGTGGAGACACTCTTTCTAAGGTGCGAACCATCAAAGAAGCATTTGAATCCATAAAGTCAGATTATTTGTACTTGCTCTCAGATAGGGATCGTGCTATTAAGTTTGCAGACCTATCAAGAGAAGGAGAATGAGGTTGATAGGCTTTGTCTTGATTTTTCCTTAGCTCATCACTCTTTATGCAAGGGAGAAAATCAAACTCTTATTGCAGCCACACTTGAAGGACAAGAAGTTGATACAAGGATTATGGAGATCAAGCAAATAGTTGAAGGTATTAATGAACTCCATAATGATGAATCCTTGCTTAATTTTAAGGAGATTCATGAAGATGATGGTAATTGGAGGGTAAATCAAGAGTGTGAACTCTTGAGTTGGGAAGAGAACTTGCCTCAAGAAGGGGTAGCTTGCAGCCATGAGCTTGATGTGATGATTGGTAATGTGTGTGATATTCATCAGGATACATTCTACGGATCAGCAACTAATGATGGGTATCCTCAAGTTGCAGAAGATGTGCATGAATTCCATGAAAACACCAACAAAAAGGATGAAGGAAATATTTTTTCTATGATTGTGTACAATAATCCACCATCTTCACATAATTTGTTAAATCATAAGGTGATTAACAATTTCTACATGGATGACATTGATAAGAGGTTTTATGTTTTTGACATGCATGATTTCATGGTTAAGTATAAGATAATGTTGGTGGATCCAAGCTATATGTCAGGCAGCACTCTCTTGGGATGGTTATTAAATGAGCATTTAATGATGTCCAAACTTGAACTTGCTGGTCTTCACTCAGCATTGACCAAGGGAAGAGTACTGCCTATCTTAAGATGGTTGATTTGGTCAGGTCTCGAAAATATGCATCAAATTGTGGGAGAACTTTCAAACTTGCCCCTTTGGTTTCTAGATTGTGCATTGTTGATGAGTGATTATTCTAAAATGCTGGTCATGAAAGGTTCAAACTTTGTATTGATGGTTGCAACTGATTACATGGGTTTGTGTGCTCGAGACTTTCACTGTGGCTCTTGGAGATATGTTGGGAATTCTTCCCAATGTGTTGGAGATTATTTGCGGTTGGAAATTCATGCTTGGAATTCTCAACATGGCTTGATGGAGAATGTTGCAAGTAGAAAAAAGGATCTTTGGAGAGATAAGGATTCAATTCTCAGAATATTTGATGCTGCCCCCATCTTTACCAATCATTTGATGATTCCTTTGGTTCATCTATTGGTGGATTGGAAAGATACTTCAAACAAAATATGGCTTAATGATGGGTTGGAGTCTCTTGAGGGGATGTTTCCAGTCTTGGGTAGGAACAATTGTGATATTATGGACGCTGATTTCCAGTGTCAGAATAGTGATTTTCCTAAAATAAAACTTTAATTGGTTTACTTCAGATGTCATGGGCAGCTGGTATACTTATTTTTTCTCTTCACAATCTCTTATCAATGATGGTTTTTGGTCCCAAAGGTGGGAAATGATGTTTCATAGTGATTTGGATCAGTTTTGGATGGTGTTCAAATTATTTTTCAGTGATCATCTTTGTTCAATCTCTAGCACTAGTGTTAGGGGCAGTGAACCTTTGCTTGATTTGGTTCAATTTTTTGAGACTATGGGGAAGAGATTGGTGGAAATTTTTAGAATTTTTTTTGAAAATGTCAGCATTATTCAAAGGGGGTATTATACATCCTTGTGGAGTTTTGAGGATTCAGCTGGTATGACTTTGCAAAGAGTTGTTTTTTCCTTTGCAATTAGCTATGATGGACACACACTTGTTGTTGTGACTCGGTTTGTTATTTTGAGGAGTTATGTTGATGAGAATATTTTTGAGTTACTTCAATTATTCTTTGTTGTTCTCAGAATGGTGATTGACATTGACATTACAGATGGTAATTCCTCAGATTTTATTGATCATGAGATGCTACTAGATTTTGATTCAATTCCTTCCATGTTGTTCGACTTGAATTTCAAGCATGTTATCACTTTGAGGTTGCAGGGATGGTTAGTGCAGTTATGGTGCAATGATTTCATTTGTATGATTAGAGTAGAGCAGCATCAGCATGGTGGGGTTTTTCAGAGATGGACATGGGACCCCGAGATTCTATATGTTTGGTGGGATCAGTTTGGAGTGTTGTGGCATTGCTTTAGGACAACCAATTTTGGGAAGGGCGGATTGTAATGTCCCCATTTTGGCCATACACTCTTCTTTTGGATTTAGCCTATTTCTGGAAATCCGTAGGCTAAGCTGAAGTATAAAACTAGGGTTTCCTCTTTCAAATACTGCTCAGTTGGTGTTCAAAGGATGTTGTGCAGACTTACTATTTATAGCAGTTTGCTATTTTTAGCAAGTCTATCTTTTGGCGTATCTATCTAGCAGTAATTCAATCTTTTGCAATTCAGTGTTCAGTTTAGCTTTCTGATGGTTTTGAAGTTAACTTACTATTTTGGCATTTACTATTTTTAGTAAGTTCATTTTTGGCAGAAGCATCATCATCAACTTGGTTCAGTTTGGCATTTGTCATTTTTCCATTTTTAGCAATTCATCAGTTGCAACTTGGGCATTGTATTTGGTTATCTCCTTGGACTGAGTTTCAGACTTAGTTAATTTTCATGTCTTGAAGTTGTACCCCACGCCTACGCTTGATGACTTCAAGTTGTTTTAAAGAAGGGGACATAAAGGGGTCAAGTGAGCATTTAATTATTTAATAAATGCTTTATTGTTGCAATGTGAAATGGATGCCTAAAAGGGAAGTTGAATGATATTTTATTATTTCAAAAAGTAAAAGGAAAAAAGGTGGCATCCCTTTTGGAAGTTGAAATGATTCAACTTCTTGGAATTTGAAGAGTTCTTTTTGCTTCATTTGCCAACTAAAGCTTATATATTGCTGTTGTTTGAAGAGCTGATGATCCAATATTTTTATGCTAATGTTATGCTGTCAAAATGACAACTTGTTTAATACTTCGAGGAATGCTTACCTCCTAGTTCCAATCCAATTTTGTGTTTGAAATACAACACCTAGTTGGTCATTTGCTGCTTCTCAAATCAGACTAGCAGATTGAGCTCAATAGTTGAAGATTTTGATGAAAATTCCAGTTTTGAAGTTGCTGATACAGTCACAGCTGAAAGTCAAATTTGTATACAACTTTGTGAGTAATTTTTATTTTGTTCTGGGCATTCGAGAATCTGATTTCTATTCTTTGGGTGACCCCTTCCACAAGTTTCCATATTTTTATTTAGAGTTGCTAATTTTTAATGACAAAATCGCCCCTCAAGGAGGGTCGTACCATTCTTGAAAGCATTGGAATTAGTGCTTGAATTATATGCTGAGTTTTGGTGCTGTTTGTGATCTTTTTTTGGGCACCTACCTCCTAAGAAGACATAGCAAAAGACAAAATTCGATTTGGAGGTGAATTAAGTGAGTTGTGAACTTTTCATTTAATTTCATAGTTGCTGATTGACATTTCCAGTTTACTATTTTTTGTATCAGACCTTTAAAGTTCTGATTTTTAACTCATTATCAGTAGTTAGAGAGATAAATAATTGTATGAGATCATCTATTACTCATGTGTTTGAAGACTATTGTAATTCATATGTAATTTGTAGCTTATTTCTTATTTGCAAAGACTGTAAACAGTAGTACTATTCCAGTTCTAATTGCTGCAATTAATTCTTCTTCTTCTCACATAAGTACCCCTGGATGGTTTACCGCCAGTGTGGATAATTTGATTGTAACACTCTTGTACCCACTTTCATAGTGGTGAATCCCCACAATTCTGTGGATGCCTGCCGCAGCGGATGAATTGTTTTAATTATAAACTTTTCCCCCCACTATTTGGTGGTAGTGTGGAAATGCTCTTCATGGCTGGTTATCTGCCTGTTAATTTCTAGCTTTCAATTTAAACACTCCGTCATATGTTAGCACCTCGCCCTCAGTGGGATCTTGTGTGCACATTCTTGACGTTGAGAAGTTTCTTTCAAGTATTTTTCATTTAGCTCCTCCGCCATATGACAACACCTATCCCTCATTGGGATTGAGTGTGCATTCTTGGTGTGAGTTCATTTCAAGTTTGGTTTTCTATTTGGAGCTAATGCTAATCAAGTTGGCTAAGTGTTGGTTATGTTGTGTTAATTCATCAAAAAAATTGGTTAGCATATTTCAATAATCAATCAATTTCAATACTTAGTTGCATTGACATTATTGCATTTAGTCATACACACATCATACAATCCTTTATTTGAGTGAACCATTGGACAATTTTAGTGTTCTATCTCTCTCCTTTTAGGTGAAAGACCTTAAGAGTGCAAGAGTAGCACATAGAACCTACAAAAATTTTGGTTCAACTTGTAAATGTAAAATATGTCTTATTAAGGCCTAACTAAGTCCAATTAATTAAGAGAGCCTAAAAAGTGTGAAAATTTAAAGGGATACATTTTTCAACACTACATTAAGGCATTATTAAGTTGATTTTAATTAGGAGGGCCAAAACAAAGTGTGAAAATGTAAAGGGATACATTTTTCTACACTACATTTAGCCCCCACTTTAGTGAGAGGATGACCTTGTGTCAAACTCATAGTAAAGTAGACAATCAAGAGAGGTCTAATTATACAATTACTAGAAAGATAATGTGGAAAAGATCAAGGAGGATGATCAAGCCCCCAAGATCTAAGATATCATGGAAAACCAACAAAGGGACAAGGAGACACATGCCTATGTTAATCATATATATGTAGAAATGAAAATATACCCAATCATACAATGTCAAAGACTTAAAGGAAGAAAAATAAAAAGAAAAAAGTGGGGTGGATCAAGCCTTGACTATTTTTCCAACTTGATGTGGATCAATCCTTAGTTGTTTGTCCAAAAAAATTTACAAGTGGAACTCACTGTCCACTATGCAAACAACAACACACTCTCACATGAGTTAATGAAATATGTTGTCCACTAGGTGAGCCCCCAAAAGTGGCAAATTAGAGAATCTTATCAGGCTCCAATAACCATACGAAAATTATACCTTTGATAACTTTAATAAGACACCCCACAATATGAACTTCAAGCTTCATAAGGCTTAGCAAGTTGTGTTATGCTAAAAAATTATGAAAAAAAAAGGCTCTATAGGAAAGCAAGGTGTGTTATGCTTGGTGGCCATGAAAAGGGGTTGTAACTTCAAGCTTCACCAGGTTAGAAAGTTGTGTTATGCTAAACAATTATGAAAAAAATGCAAATAGGATAAGACATGTTCAAGGGGTTTTTTTTTAGTTCATGTGAGGTCTCCTCTTAGGGAACATCGTGCCTAATGTCTTCAAGAGAAGAGAATTCTAGGATAAAAGATTCACAACTTAGGGAATGCAATGCAGAGCATCACCGCTAAGAGGAATGTGATATGCCAAGAAAGGTAACACTCTTGAAGGACATCAAACTCAATGACACCACCAAGAAGAGGAAACATCAAATGAAATAAGAATACCACACTATGAAACATAAATTATAAGAAAAAATTTCAAAATGATAATGCCAATATATACACCTACTTTAAAGAAATTGATAAACACCATGCTGCGATAAATTACTTTAAATTAGAAAATGATGAATTCTAAACAAGACATGAGAGCTTATTTGGAAATCCCTATGCCAATTTTTTTTTTCCAAATGAAGCTACGTCATGAAAAGGGGTTGCCCCCACATAAAATCCCAAACACATAAGGGATCGACAGATTTGGGGTCAACATATGTATTTGCTAATATGATATTATAGAGCTAAAAAATGTCATCATTCCCCAAATAACTCATTGAATGGGAGGAATGACACATAGAGAGTGGAAACAAAGAAAAATATTTTGTGTCAACATTGAAGAGACCTAAATGTCTTGATGCATTGTGTCATCCCCTAAAGGAAAGCACAAGACAATAGAAAAGATAAATGTTTGACATATAGAATAATGCAGATACAAATAGAGGATTGAATATAAAGACATGCCAAAGAGAATAGTATGCAGGATCACATTACACACATGCAATCACATAAAGAGCATGAAAAGAAAGAAATGAAAGGAAATGTAAGGCACATGTGATTCAATCCATAGCAGGTCGTCGACATCCCAATCTTGTTTATCATATGTAGAAGGTAGAAAACTAGCCATAGGGGCAACACCAACTTCCAAACTAGGACAATCACCAAGATCAACAAGTGGTGAATCACTCTTTATGGTAGGATCATCATAGTTTTTATCATTTAAGTTAGTAGAAGAGGAAAAAAATGAATTCAGCTCATTATGCACTTCCTCATCAATTTTTCCAATTTTAATATCATCATCAAAGTTAATCGCAATAGAAGATCTAATGATAATATCCATGGAAGGTGCTTGTTCTTGTTGTGGTTGAAGTATATGATTTTCTTGTTTCGGTGAAGGTGGAGAATCATCATGCATTGCTTCAGGTAAGTTTGGATTTTAATTTTCTATGTTGTTTTTTCCTTTTTCTTGTAACAAACAATCAATAGCGCGATGTCTACACTTGTGCTCTCTAGCATTTCAATTTCATTTTGTTTTGTTTTCAAGTTGTGGTTGTGTAGGAGTGGGTTTATCAAACATATGTTTCTTTTCTTCCCTTAAAGGAGGAACGAAAGGAACCATGGGAGGTTGTTCAACTACTTTCTCTTTAGCTTTATAAACTTGTTTGATTTTAGGAGGTACAATGGTACTTATTTGGTATCTCATGGTCTCTTATAGGAAATAGGCAGAGGAATTGATATGTTTTGGTCTTGGTTACTTGGAAGGGCTTTTGATTCAATCACGGTTTCATCAAGGATAAGAGGCTCAATCGTGGGTTGAGGCATATTACTAATGGATAATTATGTTATGTATTTTGACTTAAATTTTTGACAAGGTTTGAAAAGGAAGTCCTCATGAGGCCTAATAGGTTCCATTGGTTTGGGCCAAAATAAATCCAATGAGAAATTCCCACAAAAAGACACATGACTATAGCCACTATGATGGATAGTAAATATCTCATTTCATAATGGAATCTTTAAGCATTTATGTACTACCAATAGGATGGCTTTCATGGAGTGAAGCCATGGGTAGCCTAACTTCACACAAAATTGTTCTAACGAAGAGATGATGAAGAATGCGACACTTAACATTTGTTGTTGATCCAACTTTTAAAGGAAGAGTTATTGAACCTTTCATAGGGCAAGAGAAATAATTATGAGTTTTTATCCATGCTTTCAATTTTTCATAAGTATCTTGATAAAGCTCATGCACAAACATGATTTATTCAGTGATCACTTTCTCTACATAGTAGGGATCAATTAATATCCCATTAGTAGGCTTTTCATTGATTCTTCTAGCTATGTAAAGAGGACCATCAGGTGCATATTTGATTATATCATGTTGTGAGAAAGAAAAATCAAGGGGAATTTTGGTTAGGCCCTTATGAGGTTGAACTTCAATGAGTCCAATCAGATTGTCCATTTTTTTTGTGTTATCATGTCACTCATTTCAACATTGATCACATCATTCTTTGTTTGACTAGCTTTGACAAAGGAGATGTTATGATTTGGCATAGGATTAGTAAAGATTTTAAAATGTTGGTTAAGAGGGGATATAGACTTATTATCTTGATCATTAACACCACCAATTTTAATATGATTAGAATCAATTAGGTCTTGCACAATATGTTTAAGATGTTTGCAATCTTTTGTACCATGTCCATTTTGTTAGTGAAAATGGAAAAAGGTATTTTTTCTATAGTTTGGAGGTAAAGGGTTAGTAGGATGAAGAGCTCTAATAGGAGGTAATTAAATTAAGTTATTTTTTAAGATCTACAACATGGTGTTATCAAGGGTATTAGGTGGAGGGGTAAATTTTCTATTTCAATCTCCAAACATGTATGGGTTTGGAATCATTATAGTAGCCACTTGAGTGTCAACATGTTTGTTAAATAGGCGTAGGACAACTGAGAGCAGGGGTGAATCAGTTGTCACAAAATTAAAACTTAAGACTTTAAAACTTATCAATTCCACAACCACACTATTCTGTTACTAAGTAAGAGCATGAAATAAAAATAATAGAAAGTAAATCAACACAATGAACACCAAATTTTTACATGGAAAACCCAAGAAGGGAAAAATCATGGTGAGGGTTAACTCACAATATAAAGAGATTATTAAAATAAATACATAGGCTCACTACCTAGAAGAGGACTCACTGTCCAAGTACAAAGGCTCATTGCCTACAGAAAGGACTCATTGTCCAACAGGGAGGCTCACTGCCTACAGATACAAGAAAGAACAAAAGATCCAATCCAAAAATTAACACATACTAATAGCTTTGAATAAGGATTGCAGAAACCTTTAGGTCACTTCCTTGAGGAATCCAACACAATAAAGAATTATTGTCTCAAATCATACACACACTTATGCTCTTATGATTTGTGGCTCATTTTTGTCACTTTGCATCACATTATCATACAACTCTTCACAATTTGACTTACTTTTATACCATCCTCAATCTTAGAAAATTTCTCCAAGGTCAGCCACAAATACCTCATTCCATAAATTCAAATTAGGTTGGAAACTCAACATTCCCATAGTGGAAAGGAATGAGAGTGGACCAATATTTTTTTTTTTCAAGATCAAAAAAGTAATATCTTGAATCCACCACATGTTTAATTAAATTTTATTCTTTGAATGAAGTGCAAACACCAGGTTGACCAAACCTAATGAAAATAAAAATGAACATTGGTGTACACTCTTCCCAACAAGAAGATGAAACACATACTCCACAACACACTTCATTATGCACGAGAATACATATCATATTTCTTCAGATACATCTGCAACAAATGCAATATGCTTCAAACTATGAACACCTTTCACCAATCCATCTGGACTGTGCAAACTCATACTAAAACACTGAAACATGACTTCCATATCACCAAACTTCAACCTTATTTTCCAAAACCCAAAGAATACCATCTCAAGACATATCCCTGATTTGTAAGATCTGAAACGAAATAGTGGAGAACTACGGAGAAAAAAATTTCTCTCAGCCTACAAAAGATTAACTCTACCAAAACAATTCACACACCGGTGAACACTACTTTCATGTACTATCATACCAAAAGCTAAAAATCAGGATATATCACCAGAAGATCACCTTTATCAAGTCTTCATATCCGTACAAGCATAGGATCAACATAGGAGAAATGTGGAGCATATACCAAAGCATATTCTGAACACATTAATCACTCTAACTTCTCTTTATTAATTTTCTCAAGAGCACTTGGAAACTCATCAACACAACACATCTATAATGACATATAGATAGCTCCATGTACTCAAAACATCTTAGCAACATCTCAGCTATACATGTATAATGTACAACATATTTTTATTGTGTTGACATCAATGACAACATTAATGAAAACACCACCAAAACTTGCTCATGCTTACAACAATCTCCTCCTTTGTCATTGATGGCAACACATGATGTGAAAAACCATAAAAGACAATTTTTTACACAATATGTCAAGAGAACACCTTCTCTTCTTTTGAAACTGTTTTTAACATAAATTTATCTCCCCTTTGATATCAATGAAAAAGATCAATAAATCTAATCACTCCCCCTTAGGAGTACACTCATACTGCAACAATGGAAACCTTTTCTACTCCCCCTGCAGAGTAGACCCATTTATCAGTCCAGATAAATAAGGAATCTATGAATTCACTGGGCTGATGCACCTTGATGTGCACTTAGTTCAGAGGGACAATGACACCCAACATCTCCCTAAGATGCTCAAAAGTATCCTTTGGAAGAGCCTTAGTAAATATGTTTGCAATTTGGTCCTTTGTTGTCACATACTCCAATTTGACTTCATTCTCCAACACTTTTTCTCTTAGGAAATGGTATTTGATAGATATGTGTTTTGTTCTCGAATTCATAACTGGGTTCTTTGAAATGTTTATTGCACTTTTGTTGTCATGAAAAATAGAAATAGGCTCATCGTGTATCCCTCCAATGTCTTTCAAATTTTCCTTCATCCACAAAACTTGTGTGCAGTAGGATGCTACAACAATATATCCTGCCTCTACAGTGGATAAAGAAACTGAGTCTTGCTTTTTACTTGACCATGAAACTAATCTTCCACCAAGAAAGAAAGCACCACCACTAGTACTCTTCTGGTCATCTACACATCCAACACAATCAGCATCGGTATAAGTACTCAGGGTGAAGTCATCACTCTTAGAATACCATAATCCATAATCTAGTGTACCTTTAAGATATATAAATATCCTCTTTATAGCTGTAACATGTGTTTCTTTAGGATATGCTTGGAATTTGGCAACTAAACATACTGTATGCATAATATCTGGTCTAGTACCTATGAGCACTAACCTACAATATTGCTCAAACAAAGAAAAATATTAGCATTAGTTAGTTTAAACATGGAAAATACAATGCTCCTTATGAAATTCATTTAATCACAAGAATAATGGAAAAAAAGAAAAAAAGAAGAAAAATACAATGAAACACTTATTCTAATGAACAAACCAACATCTCATAGGGGGGTTGGTGCTTCTTTGATGTGGAAAGAAGCCCTTTCCCAATCCCTTAATAATCTCTTGATGATGGAGATGTGTGATTCTTGCCTATAATGAAACTGCTATGGATTGTAGATGCAGTTTTGTGTCCTTTAATTCAATAGAAGAGTCTTCTATTAATAGAAAAGAGTGATGGAAGAATGAAAGATAGGAGGAATGTGGGACAAAAGACAACCCAATGGAAATATACCACTTGTCAACATGTCAATGGAGGAAGGTTGTAAACATTTTGATTATTGTGCATGATAAATGCTATACCACTTGTCAACATGTCAATGGAGGAAGGTTGTGCACATTTTGGTCATTATGCATGATAAAAGCTATTAGGTTCAAATTTGAAATTTGAAATTTGGCTTGTTGAGGAAGAGGAAAGAGTCTTAAATGCTAAGTGGGAGACATGTGAGAGACAATGTAAGAGGATTTAATGCCATGTTGGAGAACAAGACACTTGGGGGGGAGAATTCAAATTTGGAGAATATTCCCTCTTAATTCCTTTTTTAAATGAAAGGAAGATTTAATAAATCAATTAAAACTATTTATTTGCACAAGTTGCAAAATCTAGAGGATTGGAGTGATTAGGGTTAGTATTAATCATGATTTGATTAATTTAAGTGAAGATTAGGTGATTTTGACTTTTGATTTAGATTTTAGGATTAAAATAAATGAAAATGAGAAGAAAATGATTTTAGATTTAATTAAATAAAGATTTGATTTATTTAATCAAAGAGGATGATGTTAGTGTTAAATCAAATAAAGATGAATTTATTTAATTTAAATGGATGACTTTAGAGATTAATTAAATAAGGTGAATTATTTAATTAAAAGAGGGACGTTAGGATTTGATTAAATAAAATTGGTTTATTTAATCAAAGAGGTATGTGAGGATTAAATTAAATAAAGTTGATTTATTTAATTAAATGAGAAATTTAATCAAATAAAGTGCTTTATTTGATTAATAGAATAATTTGATGTTAATTAGTTAGATTTAGATGCATGATGTTAATTTTGCATGTCTACAGTAGTAGTAAGATACACTAGTCCACCAATCATAGATCTGTATTTGCTCTGATCAGTCTTAGTAGATTCATCATGTTTGCTTAGTTTACATCCGGTTACCATAACAGTACAAACTGGTTTGGAATCATCCATCCCAAACTTCTTGAACAACTCTTTTACATGCTTATATTGTGAAATGAATATCCCTTTATCAGTTTGATTCACTTGTAGAGCAATTAAGAAATTCAATTCACCAATCATAGACATCTCAAATTATTTTTGCATCTCTTTTGCAAAAAAAATTCACATGCCTTCATTTCCACTAAAAATGATATCATCAACATATACAACTACTATCAAAATTTTGTTACCTTGCACTTTGAAGTAAAGATTGTTGCCAGTAGAGCCTTTGTTGGATCCTTTCTTTGTCAGGTATCTATTCAATTTTGCATACCAAGCTCTGGGAACTTGCTTCAGTCCATACAATGCCTTCTTCAACTTACAAGCCATGTTCGGTTTGTTAGATAACTGAAACCCTTCAGGTTGTTCCATGTACACTTCTTCCTCCAATTCACCATTTAGAAATGTTGACTTGACATCCATCTAATACACTTTGAAGTCCTTATAGGCAAAAAATTCCAAAAGCATCCTAATAGTTTCCATTCTAGCCATAGGGGAAAATGTCTCTTCAAAATATATACCTTCAACTTGTGAATATCCCTTGCATATAAGTCTTGCATTATTCTTTACAAATTCTCCACTTTCATTTAGCTTATTCCAAAACACCCATTTCGAACCAATCACATTTGTATTCATAGGCCTAGGGACTAGTTCCCATGTCTGATTCTTTTCTATCTATTGTAACTCTTCTTTCATAGCTTTCATCCAAATCACATCTGCACATGCTTCACTTACAGATTTGGGTTGAATTTTAGAAAGTATCTACACAAATTTACCCTAGCTACAACTCTGTTTCTTGTTTTCACACCTTCACTCTATCTCCAATTATTTGTTCCTCCAGATGATTCTTCTATACATATTTAGGAGTCTTAATAGCAGGTTCCAGCTCATTCTCTTCTTCTTCTTCCATTTGTTCTTCTTTCTTTTCTTCTTCCTTCTCCTTATTTTCCTTAGGTACATATCCACAGATAGGATCATCAAGTTCAACTTCACTTATCTCAATAGGTATATGTATGTATTCATCAACTTTCACATTAGCACTTTCAACAATCTTTCTCAATCTTTATTTAAATAATTTGAATGCTTTGCTAGTAGTAGAATATCAAAGAAAGATTCTTTCATCACATCTAGCATCAAGCATTCCAAGATTTTCATCTCTTTTAATATAACATCTGCTTCCAAATACCTTAAAATACTTCATAGTAGGAGTCTTACCAATTCATAACCCAAAAGGATTCTTTGTGTTGTTGTATCTAGTCTAAACTCTATTAAGAAAATAAACAATAGTGTGTATCGCCTCTCTCCAGTACACACCTGGCACATTTGATTCATTCATCATGGTTCTAGTAGCTTCCTGCACTGTCATGTTTTTCCTTTCAACTACTTCTTTCTGCTGAGGGATTCTTAGAGCAAAAATTTGTCTTCTTATACCATGTTACTCACAAAATGCATTAAATTCACAAGAAGTGAATTCTCTACCTTTATCAGATCTCAAACACTTGATTTTCAAATTTACGTCATTTTACACTCTTGCTTTGAATACCTTAAAACTATCCATATCCTAATTATTTCCTCTAAGAAAAGTAACCCATGTCATTCGAGTATAATCATCAATAAGAAACACTAAATACCTATCACCATTCAGGCTTCCAATTCTAGTTGGACCACATATATCAATATGAACTAACTCCAACATTCTTGTAATAAAGTGCTCTTTTCCCTTAAAGTTGCATCTTGTCTATTTTCCCAATTGAGAACTTCTACAATAGCATTAATAGTTCTTGTGATTTTGGGTAGCTCTTGAACAATCTCCTTTGCACTAATCTTGACCAAGTTATCAAAATTTACATGTCCCATTCTCTGGTACCATAACCAACTTTCATTAATTTGAGATACAAGGCAATGACCATAAACTCCCTTCAGTTGATAGATGTTTCCATGAGTTATTCCAGCAACAACCATATCTCCATTTCTGGATCCTTTTTTCATTTCATAGGTATTATTCTAAAACACAAGTTTAAAACCATTGCTACACATCTAACCAACACTCAGAAGGTTATGCCTCAAACCCTTCACATAATATACATCATTAGTACTATGCACTCCATCAAAACTAATTGAACCTTTCCCAAAAATCTTAGCTCCTGAACCATCACCAAACATAACTAAACCACCATAATATTTCTCAAGTTTAGTGATATTTCTCTTATCTTCGATCATGTGATTAGAACATCCACTATCAATTACCCAATAGTCTTCATCCTGTCTTGCATGAAAAGCGGTAACCAAAGTACCTTCAATCCTATTTCTCTTATTCTTTGGAGCCTTCTTACTTACACATTTTCCAGGTTTAGTGGATATATATTTAATTTCCAAAGCTAAGAATAAGCATTCACTATCATCAACCTCATTCTTAGATTCATCATTAGAATTTCCTATTTCTTTAACATAGTATAACTTCTTATATTTCATATCCTTTCTATCCTTATCCTTATAATCCTTGTTCTTCTTATGTGCAGCTCTATTCAGACATCTTGACGCATAATAACCAATATTACCACAACTGAAATATTTAAAGGGAAACATACCTTTATACTTGTCGGTGCCTTTCTTCAACTTCCTAGTGAAGTTTGCTTCCAACTCATCATCACCATCACTATTTGGTTATTCTTCAATCTTCATTGCCTTAAATTTCATTTCTGTCTTTTCTTCTATCTTGTCTTCTTTCTAGAAGTTTCTCATCTCAAATGTTTGCAAGGTGTCGAACAACTATACTAAAGTGTACTTCTTAAGATCATACATTTCTTCAAAAACTGAGATCTTATCATTGTATCAATCTAGTAGGGTGATCAAGATCTTCTTAATTATTTTTTCATCTGATAGTTTTCCTCCTTGATTTCTAACTTCATTTGTAGTCAGCTCAACCCTCTAAAAGAAGCTTGTAAATTCTTCACCTAAACTTTAATTTTTAGATTTACAAATCTATGCTTTGCTGCTAGCTTCTTTGTCAATTTCACTCTTTCATTTCCTTCATACATGTCTTCCAAATTCTTCTATACTTCATGTACAATATCCAAAGAAAGAACCTTAGCTCGCTCATTTTTGGAAAAGAAAATGCAAATAACATACTTTTCCTTCTCATTTTTTTCATTAGCAGGAATATCATCTACAGTAGTAAGACCACTAGACAAGGGTGTATACTTTATCTCAACAACCTTCCAAGTCTTGAAACCAAGAGAGATAATATATCCTTTCATCTATCCCTTCCAATGATTGTAGTCAATTCCATCGAACATAGGGATCACCAACTTATGCGTCATCAGATCTTCCTTAAGAGGTTAAGCTCTACATTAAGGAACCAAGGCTCTGATACCAATTGTTAAATAGGCACAAGACAACTGAGAGGGGGAGTGAATCAGTTGTCACAAAATTCAAACTTAATACTTCAGCACTTATCAATTCCACAACCACACTATTTTGTTACTAAGCAAGAGCATGAAACACAAATAATAGAAAGTAAATCAACACAATGAACGATATATTTTTACATGGAAAACCCAATAAGGGAAAAACCACAGTGAGGGTTAACTCAAAATATAAAGAGATTATAAAATTGAATACATAGGCCCACTTCCCAGAAGAGGACTCACTATCCAAGTACAAAGGCTCACTACCTATAGAAAGGAATCACTCTCCAACATGGAGGCTCATTTCCTATAGATACAAGAGAGAACAAAAGATCCACCAAAACAATTAATACACATCCATAAAGATTTGAAAAAGGATTGCATAAACCTTTAGCTCACTGCCTTCAGGAATCCAACACAATAAAGAGTTGTTGTCTCAACTCACACACACACACACTTATGCTCTTATGATTTGTGGCTCACTTTCATCACTTTGCATCACATAATTGTCATACAACTCTTCACAATTCGACTTGTTTTTATACCATCCTCAATCTTAGAAACTTTCTCCAAGGTTAGCCACAAATACCTCATTTCATAAATTCAAATTAGGTCAGCAACTCAACATTCCTGTAGTGGAAAGGAATGAGAGTGGACCAATAAAAAAAATTCAAGATAAAAAAAATAATAGCTCAAATCCACCACACACTTCCTTAATTAAATTTTATTCTTTGAATGAAATGCAAACACCAGGTCAACCAAACCTAATGAAAATACAAATAAACATTCATGTACATGCTTCCCAACTAGAAGATGACATTCAAACTCCACAAAACACTTCATTATGCACAAGAATACATCTTTGATTTCTTCAAATACATCTACAACAAATGCAATATGCTTCAAACTCTGAACACCTTTCACTAGTCCATCCATATTGTGCAAAATCATATTGAAACACTAAAACATGACTTCCATATCACCAAACTTCAAGCTTCTTTGCCAAAACCCAAAGAATACCATCTCAAGACATATTGCAGATTTGTAAGATCTAAAATGAAACAATAGAGGATTGCGGAGAAAAAACATTTCTCTCAAACTATAAAAGATTACCTCTACCAGAACAATTCACACACTGGTGAATGTGAATTTTATGTACTATCACACCAAAAGCTAAAAATCAGGATATATCACCACAAGATCACCTTTATCAAGTCTTCAGGTCCACACAAGCATAAGATCAACATATGAGAAATGCAGAGCAGATTCAGAACACATTCATCACTCTAACTTCTTTTCTTTATTAATTTTCTCAAAAGCACTTGGAAAGTCATCAACACAACACATGTGCAATGACATAAAGATGGCTCCATGTACTCACAGCATCTCAACAACATCTCAAATATACATGTACAATCTGCAACATAATTAACTGTGTTGACATCAATGACAGCATTAATGACAACACCACCAAAACTGGCTCATACTTGCAATAATGTTGAGTTGGTTGAGGGGTATTAAGTTTTAAAATTTACTTATTGTAGTTCTTGAATGGTTGATAGTTGGTTTGATTCATGGATTTGTATTTTTTAGGAAAGTTAGAGGGATTTTTCACTTCATGACTACTAATCAAATTTTGGTAATTGTGAAGGGTAGTACACAAGTTTGTAAATGAAGGAAATTTCAACATCTAAAGTTTAGCTGGAATTTTTTTTGTAAATTGGCAATAAGCATTCATTGAAGGTCAACATTAGGAATCTTAATGTTTATTTGTGAGTAAAGAAATTGATATTGTGCTATGAAATTAGTGACCTTTTCATCACCCTTTGTTTTTGCATTTCATTAAATAAGCTAAGGTCATCTTAGGACCCATGTGTATTTGGAAGTGATTGAGAAAGGAATCAATCAGTTCATTGAATGAATGTACTGATTTATTTAGTGTAGTGTCAAAAAATGTCATCCGTGAGATTTTCACACTTGTTTGGGCCCTCCATATAAAATTTGAGCTTGATGTTGCCTTAATTTAGTGTTGTAATGTGATTAACACATTCACATTAGGTCATGGGCCCTTGTGAACTAAATGAACCTGTGGCATAGAAAATTGGACACTCTTGAGAAAAGAGAATTTCACGCTTAGTTTAGACCTACTTTTGAAGACCCCTGCATTATTCATTCTTCAAAACAACATTTATAGGCCCCTAAGACCAAATATTTTTTGTCTAGAGGCCTATTTCACTTAAAAATAATTTAAATTCCAACAAATAGCACTTAATTCATTCATATCCCGAAAACCCACCTCCAAAAACCACTATTGGGACCCATTCACCACCTTGGGTGAATGAACCCCCTCTAGTGGGAAAAATTCAAATTTGAGTTGGAATTTCACCAATTTAATTCAATTTTTCAGTGGATGTTGGCCTCTTAGGTCTAATTAACAAGAAAAATTAGGTGTTGATGCCTATAAATACACATTTTAGGTCATTTTTCACATCTCTTAGTCATTTTTACAAAGAAAATTCAAAATTCAAGTATTAAGAGTCTTCCACAATAAGTTTCATTAGCATTTTCTACAACAAAGTTGAAGCTTTAGGGGAACAAACTAGGGTTTTTGTAGGTCTTCAAGCTCACTTATCATTCAAGATTTAACATTGCAAAGAGTTGGTGTTGGATGCCTATGGAGGATCATGGAGAAATATAGGTTGAGGAGATGCAACTAGCCAACCATCAAATCATACGTAAAGACTTGTTTTCAAGGTGATTCCATCTTCTATTTTCTCTCTATCTTTAGATTTAAGGTTTACATTACATTTGCATGCCATTTACATTCATTTGAGATGTTGTAGGGTTTCTTGGATTGAAGTCTTGCATCATTCAAATCACATTTGTTCATCTTATTCTAACACATTAGAATAGGGTTTTGTCTTACTTCAAATTTTCCTACTCTTAGACACACTTGAGGCTAGGCTTTTATGCAGATTTTTGTCCATTCAAGGTTTAATTACCAAACTAGGGGTTTTACCAAGGGAAAACCCCCATTAGACAACAAATTTTCAACTATTTTGTAGGTGTTTTCCAAGATTCAAATTCGGGTTTTTGTCAACAAGTGCCATGCAGGTGACAAGGTGCAGGTCTGAGATTTGAATTTGTAGAAAAATTAAAAAAGGACTTATTTGCCATGGATGGAAAATCAGTCCCACTAGAGGTTCCTATTAAAGTTGAATGCAGATTCCAGTACCCATTTGGTAGAAACTAGTTTTTGGGTAGAAACCTTGACCTGGGACTAATTCACCTAGGGTGACGAATGAGTTCCAGTTAGCCAAAAAGTCTACATTTCCTATTTTTCAGAGTAGTTTCCAGTCTTCATCAGGCTTACAAGTGCACACATTCTAAGTTACAAATTTTTTTGGTTCTATTTGCATTTTTGTTCATCTTTTTAAGTCTTTACAAACAACATTGTGTTTTCAAACACTTTATATATTTTTCATTAGTTTTGCATTCATAATCAATCACTTTTATCAATTAGATACATCTAGATCATTACATTTAATCATAATTTCATCGTACATACATTAGTTTGAGTGAGACACTTCAGTTTTTGGGTCTATCTCTCTCCTTTTAAGTGAAAAACCTTAAGAGTTCAAGAGAAGTACATAGCACCACAAAAATTATTGGTTTAGAACCTAATTGTATCTTTTTTATGGTGTTGTAAAGTGTTGTACCACACTTTCAAAATTATCTAGGGTTTTCATTATTAATTGGTCTTTTTTATGTCTTAATTGGCCTTATTTTGCATCCACAAGCCTTAATTAATGCATCTTTATGAGGATAATCCCGACACAAACCAACATCTAATCATAATTCAAGTGTTCTTGGATTTTATAGGCCCGATTTAGTGATCTGGGACTCATACACCACCTTGGACATATGGTTTCCACCTATGTTTTGGGGCCCCAATCTTGATTTCACATGTATCCAAGATTTTTTTGAAAAATGTGTTCCATAGCCTAGCCTAATGGGACTCATATGCCACTTTTGGTGTATGAGTCCCATGTGGCCCAAAATCAAATTTAATTCAAATTCTTGGTGAGATTTTATCCTCCTAGATTTGATGTTGGCTTGTAGTGTTGTATTTTCAGGGAATTTGGCATAAAAAAGTATAAATACAAGGTTATTTCACTCATTTTACTTCTAGCAACTTGAGTATTCATGCATTATAGAAAATTTGAACATTCAAGAGTTCACAAGAGCATTCAAGTGTTTACAAGAGAATTCAAGAGCATTCAAGGGCTGATTATCAAGTTTTTTGGAGCATTAGTCAAGTATCAAACATCATGTCAGTCATCATGCATCATGCTTATTTTTGAGCTAACAATTTTGATGTAGGATTTTATGATTCAAGCTAGCATTCAATTCAAGATCTATCACATTCAATCAAGAGTTCAGATCTACATCCATTGGAGCCACTTCATACATGTTTGTAGCACTTTATTGCTAGGGTTTGTTGAGTTACAACATTACATTTTGTTCATTCATCATTCCTTTATCTTATTTGGTTTGATTAGAAGGTTTGATTACTAAAATGGGGTTTGACCAAGGAAAACCCCTTTCCACAAAAAAAAAAAAAAATCCCTCTCTTTAGTGTGTGATTTGTATATCTAGGTTGAAGACATATTGAAGAGAAAGATTGGAGAAAAGTTGTCAAGTGTTCAAAGTTTTCAAAGTTATCACATCATCTATAAGATCATTGAAAGACTTCTAGAGTGCAGAATTCAACATTTCAGATCCAAAAAATTGGTTGAGAAGGTACAATTGAGATTGAAGAGTAGATTCAGGTCTAAATCCTCCAAAATAGTAAGATTGGACTGATACACCACTTCTGGTGTATGAGTCCCAGTACAGTTAGATTTGCAAATTTTAGGAGTTCCAGACATATCTCTGCTAGATTTTTGCTCTTTCCCAGAAACCCTAATCTAGGATTAAATCATCTAGACTAGCTTATGAGTCCTAGTATGCATTAATTTCAAATTTTTTAGCATTTCAGGACTTCATTCAAGTTGCTACAAATTTTCAGGTTCCCCTCTACATTTCTCCAATTTTTATATTTTGTTTTGCATTCATTTTTAGTTCATTTAGTGAAGCTTTGCATATCATTAGGTTTAATTATTAGGTCTTGCATGTCATTTGGTACTTTCCAAGCCCTAGCTTGGTGGTGAACCCTTCTATAGTCATTAATCTTACCCTAGGACACCCTACTACAAGATCTCTTTCTTCTACTTCATCCTTGGATTGAGATCTCTAGGGTTTCCTTGAATGAGAGTGATGAATATTGTTGTTCTATGTACTAAACCATAATCAACGATAATTTTCCACCTTTCATTCGATAAAGAACAAACCATTCCAAAGTATTACCCTTCAAGGATATAGGGAATATTTTATCCTAAAAAATGAAGTCACTACATAGGGTTGTATATGCAGAAACATGGCTAACAAGATCTCCTTTCCCACCATATTTCTCAAATCTAGGAATCTATATACCATGTGGCATTTGTTTTCTCAATATCTTCAAGGATAACGAGTTTATTTTGACATATTGTAATGGTTGGCCATTTTGATTTTGACTCAATGTAGCAATTTATTGTTGGAGGGATGAAACATTTTGCAAGAGTTGGTGAAGGAAAGGATCATTGCTTGTGTTGTGAGATGGAGGTGAATAAGGTGGATGTGCATATGTATTTAGAGGAAAAGTAAATTGGAAATTTGTGAGGGGGGATGGGTGAGGATATATGAGATTTGAATACACAAAGCTAGAGGGATTCCCAATAGAAATGCCTAAGGTAGTATGGACATTGCTAGTGGGTTGCATGGTTGTAGTAATAATTGGATTTGTGTATATCCAAATAGAGGTTATTGTTGTGGAAGGAGGAATTGAATTTCCACCTTGAATTTGAGTATATCCCAAAGCTTGAGCACAACTAGTCATTGTAGGGACATGGTTGGTAATGTTGTGATTTAAAATATTTACAACTTCTATTCCTTGTTCATTATCAATTATTCTCCTCATGTTATCTATCATATGAATCACAAGACCAAGAATGTATTTAGAACTTACAAAATTTTATAATTTATCTAAATCTTCATCCATTCTTCTTAGGTTATCTTGAGTGACATTAGAAACCATTATGTAAACATAAATCACATTGGTTTTTGGCAAGGAGGTTATAGGAAATGAATTGTCAATGGTATGATTCATATTGGATTGACTAGTGTCAACACTATGAGTGAAAGAGTTAGAAAGTTACCCAAGATCCATGGTAAGTGATGTATCGTTGGATGACATGAGTTTCAAAATATGTCTCATGATAGTATTGGAAATAACACACCAAATCATGAAGCCAATACAAGTTTCACAAATGCAAGGTGTGCCCAAATCGAAGACAAGTAAAATACAATCAAACACCCTAGAATGTAAAGTGTAATGCATGTAAACACAATGTTTAGATTTAAAAAAAGAAATATTTTTTTTATTATGCTATGTAAAAACATGAAAATGATGTCTTTTTAAATGAAATTTTGAATTCAAACAATACACCAAATTTGACCAAATTAACCTTAATTTATAAATGATTTTAGAAAGAAAAAAAAATTGGAAACTGAAACAGAAAACAAGATGCAAGAATACAAAATGTAGAAATAGTGTTTTTGATGCTAAAAAATGCATAAAAAGCCCTAATCAAGGACTCATTTTCCCATGGGAAAATGTGTCTCACTTCATGGTTTTAAAAAATTAATGTACAGATATCTAAATTGATTTTTATGCTTTTAGATTCTAGTTTCAGATTTATAGAAAATTAGGTCTAAATGCAAGTACAAAATGATGTTAAATGACAATAACAAAGGCCTAATTTGAGATGCAATTTTGATTCAATTCTCTAATGTAAATGAGTGATCATGCAATGTTATGTAAAGAATGTGCAAAAAGACCAAAAATTTTAAAAAATTTATATTTTAAAAAATACAAAAATGTAAAAATAAAACTCTAAATGGGATGAAAACTAATGCAAGTAAACAACCCTAAATGAGATGTGAATCAATGCAATTCAATTTAAAGTAATACAAATACTAGATCTAGGGTTGAAATGGTCTCCAAAATCATTAAGTTATGATGCTCAAAACTTGGGTTCACCAAAATGAATAATAGAAAACAAGTTCGTTCACCAAAAATGGATTGATGAACAATGGGGTTATGATGGACCTATTTTCCTTTATTTCATTTGAAAATGAGATCCCCACAAATAATTCACTGACAACCCTTAGGTGAATCAACTCAATGTGAGAATCATCATATTTCCTTATGCTTTGAGGATGGCTTGGTTCAAGTTCAAAAAACACTTTTGAGAGAAAAACTAAAAATATCAAATAAACCTAATTATGACAATTCAAACTTACAACAACACAAACGCAAGATGGAAAAATTATTCTTTTGTTAGGTTTTTTAATCAACTTTTGGGAGACTCTAATATTGATCTGTAACTTTTGATTTGTCCAGTTTCAATTTCAAAAGGTTAGAAATCAAATCAGTAGGTGAGATTTTGTGATTTGACAACTTTGGAAACTTTTGTAACTGTGACAACTTTTCCAACCTTGCAGTTCAAGAGGTATTCAATTCTTCTTCAACCTAAATCCACAACACAAACACAAGAGGGAAAAAATATTCTTTTTGGTGAATTGGGATTTTCCTTGGTCAAACCCCCATTTTGGTAATCAAACCTTGAATTGAAATAAAGCATGGAAGAGGGAATGATGAATGAACAAGGCTATGTTACTGCTCAACAAACCCTTGTATAAGCCTTTGAATGTAGATGTTGGAAGATCTAAAACTTGCATGAAATTGATTCAATGGATGTGGATCTTGATGCTTGAAACAATGCTTTGAATGCTTGAGCTTGATCTTGAATTCTACATCACAATGTTATCTCTAAAAACATGCATGATACAAGAAGACTTTGACATGATTGGATCTTGATTGCTACAATAAATATTTGATAATTTTACTCTTGAATGCACTCTTGATCATCAAATTTTCTCTTGTGAAATCTCTCTTGAAATCTCCTAAAATTTCTAGGTGAAACTTAGTGAAATAACCTTGTATATATAGGTATGTATCCTTAATTTCCTGAAATTCAAATATCACAAATTGACATTGAAATATGGATTTGGGGACCTTAAAATACCTCTAAAAACATAATTTAAATTTAGGTTCAAAGGCCTAGGTGGGGTCCTAAGTCCCTATTCTTGGAACACACATTGCTCAATGTTAAGTGTTATGTGTTGGAATTAATTATTGGGGTATGTGTAGGATCATCATGGAAAAAATAGGCCCTTAAGTGGAAAAAATTTCAAAAAAATCAATGTTAGGCAACTTTACATAAAAATTTAAATAAGTTGTCTATATTATTTAAAAAATATGTAAGAATAGAATTTGTAGCAAATTGAATGTAGTTTCTAAACTACTAGGTTTATGTTTTAAAAAAAAAATCTATTGGGTGAAAATTTGAAATTTCAATGTAGTAGTACATAAATTTCAGGGAAAAAATAAGAGGTAGGTGTCGTCTGACCACACTAACCACAATAAAATGATAATATTTTTTTATAAGATTTTAGATGTAAGTAGAGGACTCATGTCCGAATGTGATGCATATTTTTTGTAGTTTTTTCCAAGTAAATAATTAATTATGAATTTTTTACAACTTTAAAATATAAAAACTCAGATGTCTAACCACCTTAACTGGTCAAAATTTCATGAAATTCAAACTTTTTTAATCCTATAGTATGCAAAGCATAGAATGTGATGCATGTTTCGATTCAAAAAATGTGATACCATTTGAAAGCTATAGATGTTTTTCAATCAGCCTATCAATCAGGACTTTAGTCGTAATTCAAATAGAAAATGAATAATAATTATTTATTAAATTCAAAGTAAAGCATAATTTATATTGGTGGAAAGCTGAGAATCTCCTTTAAAAACCCTTTTTGTTTCATCAATTTTGGGTAAAAAGAAGTTTTTAGCTAGACATACCCTACACATACCCATCATATCGCCACTTTTTGGCCCATCATGATCCTACACATACCCATTATTAGGTTACCCCTTTAGAAAATATAATTGATTAGGCTTGTGAATGTAAAATTTGGATTGTTAAGGCCTAATTAATTCTAATTTGTTTAACAAGGCCCAAACAAATGTGAAATGTAAAGGGATACATTTTCAACACTACATTAAGGCATTATTAAAACCATTTTAATTAGGAGGAACCAAACAAGGTGTGAAAATGTAAAGGGATACATTTTTCTACACTACAATCATTTGCAACTATGATTTGACATTTAGAAGCATAACAATAGGTATCTTTTAGTAATAATGAAAAAAGGTCCACCCTAACTTGGCCTTGATATAGTGTTGTAATATGTCGATAGCATATTCACATTAGGTCTTGGGCCCTTATGAACTAAATTAGCTTATTGGTGCTTTGTTTGGAGTGTTATAAAGTGTTGTACCAAACATTCACACTTTTATAGGGTGGTCATTAATAATTGGGCTTTGTTATGCTTTAATTAGCCCTACTAAAAATTCACAAGCCCCATTTAATGCATCTTTTCGAGGATAATCCTGACACAAATCATCACCCAATAATAATTTAGGTGTTTTAGAATTGAATGGCCTAGATTTCATGATCTGAGACTCATTCAACACCTTAGGCAAATGAGTGCCACCAAATTTTTTTGGTCTCAATTTTGATTTCACACCTTTCTAAGCATTTTTAAAAATGGTCCCAAAATTTATGCTTGGTGAGACTCAATCACCACCTTGGGAAAATGAGTCCCATGTGGCCCAAAATAAAAATAAATTCAAACTTTTGGTGGGATTTTATCCTCTTAGATCTGATGTCAGCTTGTAGTGTTGTAATTTATGGAATTATGACATAATTGAGTATAAATACAAGGTTCTTTCATTCATTTTCACCTAAGAAATTTTGTGAGAGAATTCCTAATAGAAATTTGATTTCACAAGAGCATTCAAGTGTATTCAAGAGTAAATTATCAAGCATTTGAGAGAAACATTCAAGCATCAAGCATCATGTCAAGGACTTCATGCATCATGTTTGTTTTTGAGCTAACAATTGTGATGTAGGGTTTTATGATTCAAGCAAGTGTTCATTCAAGATCTATCACCTTCAAGCAAGAGTCAAGATCCACATACATTGGAGCCAATACATACATGTTTGAAACACTTCATTGATAGGGTTTTGTAAGTTGCAACATCATACTTTGTTCATTCATCATTCTCCATTACTATTTTATTCTATTTCAAGGTTTAATTACCAAAATAGAGTTTGACCCAGGAAAAACCCTATCCACTAACCCAAC
Organism: Sequoia sempervirens; assembly: GCA_007258455.2. Taxonomy (NCBI): domain Eukaryota; kingdom Viridiplantae; phylum Streptophyta; class Pinopsida; order Cupressales; family Cupressaceae; genus Sequoia; species Sequoia sempervirens. Next base: position 516,345,074 of record VDFB02058242.1, on the reverse strand, counting down.
AACTCCCCTCTCCTTTGTGTGTGATTTGTAGGTTTAGGTTGTAGATTTCCTAAGGAGTCCGATTGGAGAAAAAATTTCAAATTTTTCATCAAGACTTGGAGAACATTGGAGAACACCTACAGGTTACAAATTAGGGTTTCAGATCTAGAAATCAATCAGGAAGGAAAGAGCAAATACGGAAGAGCAAGATCAAAATTTGAAGCTTTAGAAAACCCTAACTGGACTGATTTTCCACTTTTGGTGAATGAGTCCCAGTTCCAATCAAAATTCATTTTTTTGTAGATTCAGATAACCTTTTGGTAGATTCATATTCCCACACAAAAACCTAGAATCTCAATTGATTTTCCCAACTTGGCGAATGAGTCCCACTCATCATTAAAGGTAGAATTTCTATTGTTTCATACCACCATCCAAAAATCTTCAGATTCTCGAGTTCACATATCCCTTTCTGTAGTTTTATATGTTGTTTCATGCACTTTTTTAGGTCATTTTCTGGGTCATTGCATTGAATTAGGGTTTAGTGTTGCATCTTTCATTTCATTTTATTTTCCAACCCCTAGCTTGGTGGTGAACCCCTTTTTAGTTAGCATTCAATCCCTATGACAACCCTCTTGCAATAACCCTTTCTCCTTTGCATGGAGATCTCAAAGGTTTGTCCTTGAATGAAATTGGAGAAGTGGGCGTGCTTTATGTCCTAAAACCATATGATAGCACCATACCACTTTTACAACATTTCATTTTGGTGAACTTGCATTTAGAACATCATAATTTTTATTTGGAGTGAATCATCATCCCAAATTTGGTTTGTATTAACATTGCATTAGAGTTTGCATTATTTAATTGGCATTCTAGGGTTTCTAATTTTGCATTAGTGAAAGATCATATAGTTTTCATTTTTGCATTCCATTTCACTAAAAATAAAAAAAATCTATATTTGCACTAAATATTTAGGTCATACAACATAAAAGCATAAAAATCAATTAAAAAATTCTAATTTTTTTGAAAAAGAATCCCTACTATGACTCATTCGCCACCTTGGGTGAATCAGTCCCTCTACACATTTTGAATTGCGTTCAAAGTTCTATTTCTAAGTTTTTGTTTGCTATTATTACCTTTTAGTTTTAGTTTCTAGAATTTCTATTATAAACATCTCATTGTCCCTAGCTCATATTGCATTTGCATTCATCTTTCATTTAGTAGTTCTTGTATGAGTATTTGGTGTCCTATTCCTAATACTCTAGTGAGACAAAGTTTGAGAATCATGTCATCCCAGAATAGTACAATCATTGTGGATCTTGGTTATCTAGCTCTTCCACTCCTAGTATTGACACTAGTACACTAGGTATGGATAATACCCTTACCAACTCTTTAACTTCAAGTAGTGTCATGTATGCTAAAACAAAGAATGATAGTGTCCCACAAGAAAACATAATTCACATTCATGAAGACTTAGAAAACTTACAACATTAAGTGAAAAATGACAACATTTCAACTACCAAAATACCCACTATAGACAACATTCACTACACATGCTTGAATGTGAAGATGAACTTGACCTTGTGAAAAACATAGTTCAAATCTATGGGAAACATCTCACCTCAACCACTAGTTGTCCTTTACCTACAAGCAATGTCAAAAGCCAAAGAGGAATTCAAATTCTTCCTCCCTCAATAATTGCTTCAATACCTACCTATACAAACCCTCAAGTCACAACAACAATACAACCAACTAGTAATGTGATTCCTTCATTAGGTATTCCCACTAGCATCCCTAGTTCCTTTGTGGCATCACACGTCATATCTCCTACCACTTTACCACATATAAGTGTTTCATTCACTTGTCCCTAGAACACATACATTCCCTCACCTTTTTCACCTCCATCTCATAACACAAGCAATGAACCTCTCATAAATCAACTCTTTGAAACCATTTCATCCCTTAAAAAAAAAAAATTCGAGCATCAACCAAAATCAAAATGGCCCACCCACATATTATGTCAAAATTTTTCCATTATCCTTGGAGATATTGCGAATACCAATGCCACAAGGTGTAGAGGTGACTAGATTCAAGAAATATGGAGGAAAGGGAGATCCTTCTAACCATTTTAATTCTTATATTTCCTTATTTAGTGACTTTGTCCTTTATGATAAACTCTTGGCTAAGCTTTTCCCTAGGTCCTTGAAGGATATTGCCTTGTAGTGGTTTTCTTCTTTACTAAATAACTCAATTTGTTTGTTCAGTGAACTTGTTGACGCATTTGTTAACCATTTCCAAGTGCATATGACCCCTAAGATGACCTTGGCTGATTTGATGAGATGCAAGCAAAACGAAGAAGAAAAGATAACTGACTTTATCTCACACTACTAATTGCTTTATTCCCAAATAGATGTCAAGGCTCATGATCCTCACCTTCAAAATATTTTCATAGAAAGTTTACAAAGAAAAATACAAGATAAGCTCACCATGATGAAATTTCCCTCCTTTATGCATGCTTGTGTAATTCCCTCTTTGATTATCAAAATTCGGTTAGTAGTTGAGATACAAAATCCACTTCTACCTGAAATGAGAATGCCAAGCCCACAAACCAAAATAATTCCCAACCTTCTAGAAAACAAAAAAAAGGGTTCCTTCAATTCAATCCCCCTCAACAAGCAATTCAGAATACCAATAACCAAGTAGCTGTTGTTAAAGATGCGATGCCATTTAACTATGGATACCTTTAAAGACAATTCACTTCCTTACTCGATACCCTTCATAGTACAATGACACTACTTTTAGAATAGAAGATGATTACGTTGCCTCCTATTAAACAACTTGATCCTAGTAAACCATTACTCGCAAGCTATAGACCAAATTCTTACTACCATTATCACCAAAAAAATGGACATGGCATAGAACATTGCAAGCATCTTAAATATCTTGTGCAAGACCTCATTGATTTTAGTTTTCTTTCTATTGGAGGTGTTAGTGATCAAGAAAATAAATTTGTTACCCCTCCTAACCAAAATTTGAAAATATTTACCAACCCTATTCCTAACAATAACATTTCATTTGTCAATCACCTTACCTTTACAAATAGGATTGAAAACATAATTAGATATATCATTCTCCATCATCCCATAATCAGACCAATTTTGTGTGAAGCTAGGCTATCCATGGCTTCACTCCATGAAATTTGTCCCTTCGATTGTGCATAAAAGCTTAAAGTTTTTGATAAAAGGGGGATAAACGGGTTTTACAAGGACCTGAAACCATAAAGTAACATTACAAGCTAAGACCAAAACAGAGGTCTGATAGATAAAAAACACTGCCAAAAAGAAAAAAATAGCAAGGGCAGACAGCCACAAAAAGCCATAAAAAAACCATTAATTGGCCAGCAAATAGACAAAGCTGGGCCCAGCCACAGCTAATCCATAGATTTTAGAAGCTCGTCCACAACCTCTTCTAGGTCCACCATATCCTGGACCCCCTCCATAAAGATATGAGTCATATTAGGGGTGGTCAAGGCTTTTCTTTTCGTGCTTGATCTGGTTCATTTAGAGATCCCTGCTTCCTCATCCTGGTCTTTCTCCTTATCAAGGTCGACAATCAGAGCTCTCTTCTGGGTTTTCTCCAATCTTTCGGACATGGCTTTGATGATAACAGTGTTATGTCTTTGACAATGAATTTTTAACTCATAGTGGATTTAACCCATTGTCCTCCAAAGGTAACTTTTCCTTAGATTTATTTTGGCTCGAGCCTATAGAAACTATAAAACCATGAGAAGACTTCTTTTTCTTGTCCTATCAAAAGTTCAAGGCAAAGAAGATAGCATTTACCTATCCCTCTGAAACATGTCCCCACCCAACACTGAGTCTACCATCCTAGATGAAACCATGATTGAGCTTAAATAAATTTCAAACAACCAAGACCAAGCTAAGACAAAACCTTCACCTACCTCCTACAAAAGACAAATAAATAATGAAAAAATCCTATTATGTCTCCTACAATAAAAAAGTTTACAAAGTCAAAGAGAAAGTAGTTGAAACACCCCATGTGGTTCCTTCTATTCCTCCCCTTAGGGAAGAAAAGAAACCTATGGTTGCTCAACCTGCTCCTACACAAACACAACTTGAAAATTGAACTAAAAGAAATAGAGGTGCTAGAGAGCATAGGCATAGACATAGTGCCCTTGCTCATAGGCTACATGAAAAATTAAATAAATAAAATCAAAATCCAAACTTGATTGAAGCAATGCATGATGACTCTACTCCAAAATCGAAACAACATAATTCAATACAACAACAACAATAAGAGTTAAACACTTCCTTGGACATTATCATTTGACCTCCTATTGTGATTAATTTAGATGATGATGATAAGGTCACTAAAATTGACTAAGAGGTGCATAATGAATTGAATAAACTATTTTCCTCTTCTATGAGCTTAAACAACAATTCTCCTAAGAAGAGTGTTGACCTTGGTGTTGGTCCTAGTTTGACACTTGTTATTGTCCCTTTGGCTAGTTGCCTGCCTTTGGTATACAATGAACATGATTGGGATGTAGACGACCTACTCATAAGTTTACTCACATGTGTGTTACTGGTGTTTTGAATTATTTCTTTTTCTTTTTCTTTTTGCGTGATTGCATGTGTGTAATGTGATCCCTGTGACATGTTTTGTTTGATGTTTCTCTCTCTTTGTGTTACATTCCTCTATTTGTACCTTCATTCTTCTCTATGTCATAAATATTTTATCTTTTTCATTTGTCTTGTGTTTTCCTTTTAGGGATGATGCAAGGCATTGAGCCATTCATGTCTCTTCCATGTTGACCCAAAAGGAATTTCCTTTGATTTTTCCTTTTCCTTTGTCTTTTTCTTTCCTTTTAGGGATGACACAAGGAATCAAGACATTCATGTCTCTTCAATGTTGACCTAAAAGGATTTTTATTTGTTTTCGCTATCTTTGTGTCATTCTTCCAATTCTATGTGTATTTGGGGAATGATGATAGTTCTGAGCTCTCTAAAAAAAATGTAACAAGAACATACTAACCCCAAATCCATAAATCCCTTATGTGTGGTATTTTAATTTTTGGGGGCAACCCCTCTCTTTTCCTTTTCTTTTCATGAAGTAGCTTTATTTGGAAACATATGACTTAGCATAGGGATTTCTAGGTTAGCTCTCATGTCTTCTTTATTGTTAGCATTTATCATTTGCTACTTTAAAGTAATTGCTCATAGTATGGTATTTAGCAATTTTTTTAAAGTGGGGGCATACATTGGGGTATGTGTAGGATCATGATGGGCCAAAAAGTGGCAATATGATGGGTTTTTGTAGGGTATGTGGCTGACGACTTTTTTTTACCCAAAATTAAAGAAACGAAAAAGGTTTTTAAAGGAGATTCTCAACTTTCTACCAATATAAATTATGCTTTACTTTGAATTTAATAAATAATTATTATTTATTTTCTATTTGAATTACAACTAAAGTTTTAGGTGATAGGCTAATTGTAAAACATCTATAGCTTTCAAATGGTATCACAGTTTTTGAATCCAAAACATGTGTCACATTATATGCTTCGAATACTATAGGATTAAAAAAAAAAATTCATCAATTTTTGACCAAATTAAGGTGGTTAGACATATGAATTTTTTAATTTTTTAAAATTTGTAATAAAAAATTCATAATGAATTATTTACTTAGAAAAAATTACAAAAAAATTTGCATCACATCGGGACATGAGTCCTCTACTTATATCTAAAATCTTATAAAAATAATTATCATTTTATTGTGGTTAGAGTGGTCAAACAAACACCTTCTTTTTTCCCTGAAATTTAAGTACTATTGCATTGAAATTTCAAATTTTTACCAAATAATTTTTATTTTTTTTAAATAAACCTAGTAGTTTAGAAATTACATTCAATTTGCTACAAATTCTATTCTTATATATTTTTGAAATAATATAAATAACTTATTCAAATTTTTACGTGAATTTTCCTAACTTTGATTTTTCTAAATTTTTTGCCACTTAAGAGCTTGTTTTTTCCATGATGATCCTACACATACCCATTGGCATTATTCTTTTGCATTTTTCTTTCATGGTTCATGGTGCAATCTTCTTACTTTAAAAAATGTTTTTTCTACTGTTTGGACAACATTGGGTGTGATGTCCTTCAAGAGCATGGTCTATGTTAGCATATTACATTCCTCTTAGTGGCTTGATGTGACATGTTGCATCCCCTAAGTTTTGAATCTTTTATTCTTTGACCGGTCCTCTCTTGGATACATTAGGCACAATGTTCCCTAAGTTAAATACCTCATATGAACTAAGCAAAAGTTATTTTTCATTTTGCATTTTTTAGTTATATGACCACATTGCATAACACAACTTGTATATCTATAGATCTATCTTATGTGTTCATGAGTTCTAAGCATACGAAGCTTTGCTTGTCTCATGAAGCTCAAAAATCATTTTTTTGTGGCGCCTTATCAAAGTTATCAGGAGTTATAACTTTGGTATGGTTTGATGGGAAGCCAAACGAGGGCATGACTTCCCCTTAGCCACTTGCACACATGTGTGAGTGCATACCAACCATGAGTGTATGTGTCTCACCTTCTTGGAATTCTCACCTAGTAGACAACCTGAAGTTCCATTTCCTTAGAGTGAGTATGCATTTTATTTTGGACAAACAACCTAGATCTGATTCACATCATGATGGGCAAGTGGTTGAAGCTTGATCCACCCTTTTCTTTTTCATTTTGTTTCATTTCCTTTGTGTCTTCAACAGTGCATGCTTGTGTTTTGTTGTTGCTCTTTATATCATTTTCATGTGTGTTCTTTTGGGCCTATGTTGGTTTGCCATAGGACCTTGGTCTTGGCCCAACTTGGGAAATCCTCTTGATCATAGCCATCCTATCTTACCAAAATTGGCGCATTTGAACCCCTCTTGATCATGGTCATCCTATCTTACGGGTATTGCTACATCTGGTCTACTTTAGTGTGATTTTGAAGCAAGTTCCTCCTCTTTCTAAAGTGGGGCCTAGATGTAATGACGAAAAAAGGTCCCCCTAACTTGGTCTTGATTTAGTGTTGTAATATGTCTAGCATATTCACATTAGGTCTTGGGCCCTTATGAACTAAATGAGCTTATTAGTGCCTTGTTTGGAGTGTTGCAAAGTGTTGTAACACACTTTCATAATTTTCTAGGTTTGTCATTAATAATGGGATTTATTATGCTTTAATTGGCCCTATTTTTCATCCACAAGCCCCATTTAATGCATCTTCTCAAGGACAATCTTGACACAAATCATCACCCAATCATAATTTAGGTGTATTAGGCTTGAATGGCCCATATTTAGTGAGCTGGGACTTGTTTTCCACCTTGGGAAAATGATTCCCATCTAATTTTTTTGGTCTTGATCTTGATTTCACACCTTTCTAAGCATTTTTAAAAGTGGTCCCAAAAATTATACCTGGTGGAACTCATTCTCCACCAGCCCAAAATAAAAATTAATTCAAAATTTTGGCAAGATTTTATCCTCCTAGATCTAATGTCAGCTTGTAGTATTGTAATTTTGGGAATTATGGCATAATTGAGTATAACTACAAGGTTCTTTCATTCATTTTCACCTATGACTTTTTGTGAGAGCATTCCTAATATCAAGTTGAGTTCACAAGAGAATTTAAGAGAATTCAAGTGTCTTCAAGAGTAGATTATCAAGCATTTGAGAGCAGCATTCAAGCATCATGTTGGTTTTTGAGCTAACAATTGTGATGTAGGGTTTTATGGTTCAAGCAAGTGTTCCTTCAAGATCTATCACCTTCAAGTAAGAGTCAAGATCCACGTCCATTGGAGCCATTACATACATGTTTTTAGTACTTCATTGATAGGGTTTGGTAAGTTGCCATACTTGTTCATTCATCATTCTCCATTACTATTTTATTCTATTTCAAGGTTTGATTACCAAAATGGGGTTTGACCAAGGAAAACCCATATCAACTAACCCAACAACATTTCCCCCTCTCCATTGTGTGTGATTTTCAAGTCTAGGTTGTAGATTTCATAAGGAGCAAGATTGGAGAAAAGTTGTCTAAGTTATCATCAAGCCTTGGAGAACATTGGAGAACACCTACAGGTTGCAAATTAGGGTTTCAGATATGAAAATAAATTAGGAAGGATAGAGCAGACAGGGAAGAGTAGGATTAGAATTTGAAGCTTTAGAAAATCCTAACTAGAATGATTCACCACTTCTAGCGAATGAGAACTAGTTCTAGATAGTCAAAATTCAAGTTTTCATAGATTTGGATACCCTTTTAGTAGATTCATGTTCCCCCACAAAAACCTAGAATCTAGATTGATTCACTTAGCTTGGCGAATTAGTCCCACTAAACATTCAAGGTAGAATTTCTAGTGTTTCATACCTCCATCTATCCATCTTTAGATTCTTAAGTGCACATATTCCTTTCTATAGTTTTTTGTGTTGTTTCATTCACTTTTCTAGGTCATTTTGTTGGTCATTGCATTGAATTAGGGTTTACTGTTGCATCTTGCATTTCATTTGTTTTTCCAAGCCCTAGCTTGGTGGTGAACCCCTTTTTAGTTAGCATTCAGCCCCTCGAACAATCCTCTTGCAAGTTCTCTTTCTCCTTTTCATAGAGATCTCAAAGGTTTGTCCTTGAATGAAATTGGAGAAGTGGGCATGCTCTATGTCCTAAAACCATATGATACCCCATACCACTTTTACAACATTTCACTTTCCATAGTTGAAACACTTAAAGGGTAGCTTACATCTATATTTTTCAATTCCTTTTTTCAATCTCCTAACAAAATTTTCTTCCATCTCATCATGATCATCAAGATGAGATTCATCATCCTTCTTTTCCTTGTTGAATTTAAAGGAATCTTCTTTCTTTGTAGCATCTTGACCAAACTCTCTCAATTCATAAGAAATTAAAGCACTAAACAACTAATCTCTAGAATATTGTTCTAAATTATGAGCTTCTTCAATAGCATATACTTTAGAACTATAAGGCCACTCAAGATAAAATTCATTGCTTTTCCATTATTCTCATAATCCTTGACCTTATCATCACTTGTTGAACCAATAGCAGGCATAGTATATCCAGTTTCTATTAACTTCCAAAATCTAAACTCTTGAGAGACAAGACCACAAATCCAATATGAATTGTTGGACACACAAGACAACTAAGAGGAGGGGCGAATCAATTATACACTAAACCTCAAACCCTCATTAACCATCAAACCCTTATCATCATTAGAAAAATATAAATCTATGAAACATAGACACATTCAACACCATACAGAAGAGAACACCATATTTACATGGAAATCCCTAATCAAGTAAAAACCCCAGTGAGGATTAAATCACATATATAGGAATTGCAACTTCAAATATAATAGGATCACTGCTAGAAGAGCTCTCTACCAAAAAGAGAAGAATGGATCACTACTAAGGGCTCACTACCATAAGGACTCACTATCCAGAGGAAAGAAGAATAGAAGAAGATTATTACAGAGAGATTATCTCAGAGCAATAGGAAAATCTTCTACTACAACTCTACACTATCTATAACCTTCAACTCATTGCCTCCATTGACTTCAAGCACACTAAAAATTTAGACACCTTTTGCTCACTACATCTAGTAGCCTTAGGTGTTTAGGAAAACACCTAGATCACCACACTTTATCACATTTACATCATACAACTCTCATACATCTACCACATGCTTAACGTTGCTTATATATGCTCCACAACCTTAAAAACTTTCTCCATGTTGACCATAATGAAATATATGCACCTCAAATGTACAACCACTAAATAGGTTATCAAAAAATACTTTTGTGATGGAAAGAAGTGAAGGTACACCACACTAAGGGTTAAATAGGACCCAAATCTACACCAACATGCTTCACCATGCTTTGAAAAATAAAAAAAAATCTTTGAAATTAGCGTTAGCACTTAGGTCAGCCAAACCTACACTAACATTAACAAGCAACCACATACACACACTTCTAGGTCTAGAAACGCCATGGAGACCACATAGAAACATTCTAAAACATCCAATAATATTCCAACATCATTAGATAATTCTACAATACTATTGAACAACCACCTAGAACTAAGAACACCACTATCTTGTGCAACCAACAACACTGCCACAAACATGCAACATACTAACTAACCTTGTGAAACACTTGAACACACAAAACTACAAGGGAAGGTAGATACATGCAATATTAGCATGTTACCAAATTTTCAAGACAAGAAAGAAACCTCAATGCAGAGAAATGTAGAGCATTATGATTTCTTCCAGACAACCTTCTTCATAAGCAACACACTGTCAAACACAACTTCCACTGTCAGATGATCCAGAACTTGAAACTTTGGATATACCACCTTTGGACATCTCTAATCATTACCTCCAAATTGCATAAGAATATATCTTCAACCATGAAGAAATGGAAAGCATAACACTAAACACACATCTGTCACACTACACACTCTTTTATTCAAATTTTCTAAAAACTACTTGGAAGCCAAGTGAACCAGGTGCATTAGGAAAACCACAAACACCTACTCAACATATCTACAACATCTCCTCAATACCTCAGACACTTCTCAACATGACCGTGCACTAGAGGTTGACATCAAATGACAACTATAAGCACCTAAATTTGGCCACTCCTGTATGGTCAAATTTATCCTTTTATTCTTCTATCACTTTCACATCCATATTAAATAAATAATTTTTTATTTGGCTAATATTTATCCTATTCCTAACTATCCCTAAAGTGTTTAATTATTTAATTAAACACTTTATCCCTTTCCTCTCTAAATTAAATAAATAGATCAGTTTATTTAATTTAATCACAAGAATTAAATTAATTTTTAATTCATTTATCTCTCAAAATGTCACATCATCCCTGACCTTCCTGTAATCCTGATTAACTTGCCTAATTTGGTCATTAGGATGTGCACACCCTTAATCTTGGAATTAGTGTCACATCCTCCATAAAATCCCACTTGCCTCTAATCCCATCATTGGTTTTCCTAATCATTTGCATAATCAAAAATCATGATTAATTAAATCCCTAGCCTAGGCCTCTTGCAAATTATGATATGTGTACTTGAGTCAACCCTCTTAAATGATTTCTCCTTTTGGAGAAGCTATCCCCATTCCCTAAGGAATTTTTAATTCCTTTTTATCTTCCCAACATGCCCATGTGGAACTTTTAATTCCACTTATCCCCCAAGACATCCTATGTGGATATTTTAGTTTCACTATATTCTTCCTACAACTTGGGAGGAATTAAAAAGTAAATTTTAATTCCGCATGTCCTTACAAGGGGAATTTTAAATTCCCCTTGTTCTTCCCATTGTCTTTTTCTAAAAATCTAAAAGGATTTGACTTGTTAGATCCTTCCACCATTTGAGGGAGGATGAGACAAGTCATGTCTTTTCCTCTCCCACAAGCTACTTGCAAGTACCTCCACATGTCACACACCTCATCTTCACATCACCATTGTCTATCCACCTAGGCCTCCACATGTCTTCACCACACTAGTTGAGATGCCTTGAAAGGCATCTCAACCATTGATCTCTTAGACCTAAACTCAATCCCAACCCTTCATTTTATCTTCTCCTAATTAGCTAAATACTTAGCCAATTTTCATTCACACAACACATGAAATTTTACACTAGCACTCTTGTACCTCCATTTTTGCAGTTATTATAGTCTTCATATTGCATCCAAATCAACAACAAGTTTATCCATTGCATGCATCATATCCACATAATTATTTTCATTATAGTTACATGCTATCATCTTGACAAAGGAGCACACATATCTTTGATCCAAGAGCCAATCAAAGGAGCAATTTGAACAAGGTAAAGGTATTCTCTTTTGTTCTTTATTTTTCTTGAATTAAACTAGGCTAATCATTGAGGTGTTACTTGTGTTTTTCCTTTTGTATTTCATCATTGTATTTACATTTTAGATAGGAATTTCACCTGTACATAACAACATAGTGCAATAAATATCCAATAATCCCCCTAACCATACTAGAGGTTGACATCAATGTGACATAAAACCATAACACATCCACACTAAGGGTTGAAATCAATGACAACACTAGCAATCTCCAACAATCCAATAAGTCTCCAACAAATTGTATGCACATACAATCTTTACATATATTGAAAGTGTTATCTCTTAATCTAGAGATTTGAAGGGTCGATCAATAGTGAAGCATTTAGATTAGGTACACTAAAAGGAGTAACAAATTTTCTTACATCATGCTAGGAGGTTTTCTTGTTGTCTTATGAATTTATACAAATATTGGGAGATAGAACTAAGATAACTTATCTCCTTGTGATACAACGATAATGCTTTCAATGTATTCTTACATGTTGATAGTCTTAAAATTAGTCGAAAGATTAGTGCAAGAAGGCTTATCAAAAGAATAATATATAAGAGAGATCACCATTAAGCAAGGTCAAGTTTGAAGGTATAGTTTGGGTTTGCAAGCATGGATCCAACCCATGCGGTTGGAATTAACCCAAGACAACATAGCAAACCAACACAAATCTTGGGGCATTCTTCTAAGAAAGAGATCCCACTATTGAGATAGAGATAAATAATATTTCTAAATCTTCATCAAGTGACAGTCATTCTTCAATCATTGAGCTAAGTATCCTAATCTTTCTCATTTTTTTTCATAGAATAGCAAGTACAATCATCTACATTATCAATAACCAAATGATATTATTTATGTGAAGGATGTTTTAAGTTTAAATTACGTATTTGATAAAATTAACCTAGCTTAACCCATATAAACCTTAATTTATTTTTGGAAATTAGCAAAAGAGGATAGGATTTCCACTCTTCATTTTAAATAAATTTCTCTCACTATAATTAAATTAAATATATTTAAAAATATCATGATCATCCTCGAAGTTTAATTGGATAATTTGTTTAACACCACAAAAAATAAAAGTATTATGATTTCACTACCAACACTTTGGATTATAGGTCAGGTTTAAAGTAAGATTTATATTGGATATTATAAAAGTAGAAAGAGTAAGTGGGATTATCTAGGACCTAAATTTGTTACTGGTGCATTATTGATGGATGGATTTGAAGTAGATGAAGTTGTGCTTCCAATTACAAATGTAGACATTGATGTAGATGTATGTAATGAATCATCTTTTTGTGTAAGACTCAGTAATGTGGGATTTGTGGGATTTGGTAAGTTGGTCACTAAAAGGTTTAAAAGCATTGCATATACACTAGCCATTGCTGGGTGAAGTGATGGATTTGCTTGTGTACATAAAAGACCCACATGAATGCATCTTGAAACTTCCTCATTAGGAAAACTTTCTATTATTGTTCTATCAATCACATCCATAATATTTCCTCCTCTGTAAGATCTCCATACCTGCATGGGAATCATATATACTCATCTTCATAAGCTATATAACTTTGGAAAATAAAATAGATTAACATATCATGTTTCTATCTTACCCATTCTAATAGACTTTGAAATTCTGGAGGCAAATCAATATTCGTATTCTTTCTCCCACATATTGTTTCTAAAATGACAATGCCAAAGCTATATACATCAGCTTTAATAGATAGTTGACCTACACAGTGTACTCAGATGTCATATAACCACTACATAACCAAAAATATATATTAAATAAAAAAACATTAAAATAATAATCTTACTAAAAAGTAATCTTTAAAAATTACAAATAATTTTAAAAAAATAAATAAATGTAAAATTATCAATTTAAAACAATAAATTTACAATAGTAAATTAATCTAAACTTCTTAGATATTATACCAATAATTCATCCCCGGACAAAGTGCTTTAAACGTAAAAGAATGTTGTGATGAAGTTGTGTGCCATATTTGCTATCTTAACATACAGCTTGGACGTTCACCATGGTTAGTTTTTTCAAAGAATCAAGAATCATAATCACAGTATAACCAATCTTAATTTTTATCCTAACAAAAATGAGAAACTAATTGTGTAATGCAGTGAAGTGATTAGATTCTTAATTTTTGAAGGATGATAAAGATAAAATCTAATATAATAGGTAGGTCAAGAGACCTGTTACCATTGTCTGAAAAAGTTCTGAGATTCTGCTTAAATTCTCTTACTAGCAAGGAGTTCTGTTGATAAACATATACAAAGACTAATTAAAAAAATCCGCCGTAAAGATACCTCGGCTTAAGAGGGCTGGCTTAGATAATACGGCAGCAAACAGGCATAATAGTAACATCGCCAACAAACCACCGAGACTACTTATAACTATACACATAACTGTAGTTTTCTTTGAAGATTTTTCTGCACAGGAGATAAATCTGAGTAATCGGTCACATAAAATGCTATGTACTTATAACTTCACAAAGCAAAATAAACCCTACTCCAAGCAACAACTAAAATGAACTAGTAACTGCACTTATGGCAACCAACTTATTTACGAGATCCGTAGGCATGACCTATAATTGATTTGGATCTGAATGTTATAGTTCATGCGGACAGATCTAAATATTGGCATTACATTCCTCTTGAATGGAATTCATCAGCATACCGGAATGATTAAAATTAGCTTAAAAGTAAATCGATATGCACATTACTTGGTGTTGGAGATGATGATGGTGGCTGCTGAATCGATGGTGGTGGAGGCGCACGAATAAAGGAATACCTTTTGTACTAAGCAACGCAACTTCCTGAGCCGGCCACTGCTTTCAGAACAGTTCCATTCTGCGCAACATCTCACAGAAAACTAATTGCATTTGTTAAGCATGTTTTGCAGTTCTCAACAGAAGTTAAATCACTCCAACACTGAACCAGACTGATTATCATATAGGATGTAGAGGTAGTCGTTGATCCAGAAGAATAGCGAAGAGGGGATCGAAGGGCTTCATTTGACAGATTTGTGAAGAGCCCCTTAACTGCCGGAATAATCACATCAGGCTTAACTGTGATCTTCCATGAACTGTAACTAACTTTTGTCTCGGTATCTAGTTTTCCGAAGAAGGAAAAATTCTCGTAGCGTATGAAGCACTTGTCCAGCGAAGCTTTACCACCTACGACATTTCCACAGTCGTGGCGAATGCTGGTAATTGCGTCTTGTGAACAAGATAAGCATTCGTCCATGGTTGAGTCTCCCCAACATTGAGGAAGTTCATAAACTTTGTCTGGACTTCGGCCGGAGACAGACGTACTGAAACCTTTTGACGAAGATGTATTGTTTGCAAGATTTTGAAGAACTTTGTTTAAATTATTCTCGAACGTAGCGCTTGTATAGTTAGTATGCTTGCATATATACAGCGCTGCATTGGGAGGAATGCATAATAACAACACAAAATACAACATGATGTTGGTAACGATCTGCATGTTATCTTTCCCTTTGGAATTCTGTCAGAAACCAGGCTTTTAAAGCAAATGTAATTGTGATTTATCCTTGATTTCTTCAATTTTTGAGATGATAGAGAAGTTACCTGTTGGAATACGCAACTTCGAGTCTTTTCCCGTATTCAATGCCATTTCTATATTTCAGAAAAATTGGACAAAGTTATAATAGAATTATGGCCTTTAATTTAAGCAAAATTAAAATTATGCATTGGAATTATTGAATGCTAACAACTTAGAGTTGGAGAGATTAAGAGGTCAGTTTAGTTTGATATTATTTTTTTATCTCTTAATAGTGTTGTATTTAGCAAGAGTTTTTAGAGTTTTTATTTTTTTTAATTATGATATTTAAGTCATTTTATTGATTATTTGTTGAAATGGTGTCAAGTGGAAAGAAGTCTTGCAAGTTAATTTCAAATTGTGTTTTTGTATCTTTAAAGAGATGGTTTCAATAGACTATTTATGAACTTTGTAGAAAGAAAATATTCACCTCTAGTCAAATTCCTATTGCTAAGGCAATGATACATAACAACAATTGAAGATAATTGCACTTAGTAAATTGAGGATGCAATGTTGATGTTATCTATGATGTGGATAAAAAGAGATTGAGTGTTCACTTATATGAATTCTTTTATAGATTTGAAATAAACTATAGTTTATCTTCTAATATAATATTATAACACACAAATTAAATAATTTCTTACTCATTTTCTTTTAGAACCTCCATTTAAAAAATGCTAACCTAAATCTAAATTTTAAATTTGAATTTACAAGTTTTAAGATTATTTTTACATTATAATAACAAATAAATTTAAAAAAAAAAAACTAATCCTTTTAAAATATAATCAACTTAAATTATTACACACCTTTGAAAAGTTAAACGAAGTACAGATGAAGATGCAAAATCAAAGTATAAAGAAACAGAACATAATACACAAGAGATGACACCAATATTTTATCGTGGTTCACCATTAATGGCTACATCCACACTAAGAGTAGAGAAATATTTTTAATAGCAACAACCAAATACAAATGATACAGCAACAAATATAAACATGTATTGGAGAAGCTGAAGAGTTAGCAATTGGCAGGAAACACGAAGTGTCCATTGGGCTTCAGTGCTTAACAAATCTCCCACTTGAAGTCCAATAGATGCTGCAACCACCAACCGTTCCCCTACTCTAAATTTATGGTTACTTCTTCTTAACCAGACCAAGAGAAGTCCTGGCGCATTCGAACTTCTCTTTGCCTACAACTTTGGTAAAAATATCTACCGGATTGACCTTTGTGTCAATTTTTACAACCTTTAACTTGCCCTCTTCAACTACATGACGAATGTAATGAGCATGTGTGTCAATATGTTTCAAACGCCGCTGAGATGAATGATTGTGAGCCATAAAAATGGCGCTGTGACCATCACAAAACAAATTATAATCACTTTGTTGACATCTCAGATCACGAAACAACCGTTGTAGCCAAATCATCTCCCTAGCACCTTTAGAAAGAGCCAAATACTCAGCTTCTGCAGAAGAAAGAGCAACAGAATGTTGTAGCCTCGAGATCCAACTAATGGCTGCACCTGCAAACATGAAAACATAGCTAGTGGTAGACCTTCATTTATCTAAATCTCCACCAAGATCAGAATCAGTGAAACCTTGCAGCTGAATATTATTTCCACCAAAACATAAAGCATAATCAGCAGTACCTTTAAGATACCTTAAAATCCATTTGACTGCTTCCCAATGAGACTTTTCGGGATTGCTCATGAACCTATTGACAACTCCCACTGCATGAGTAATGTCAGGACGAGTGGAAACCATGGCATACATAATACTACCAACTACAGATCTATAAGGAATGCTCTCCATAAAATTTGTATCCTCTTGTGTTTTTGGACACAAATCAGAGGACAAATGAAAATGAGCAACAAGAGGAAGAGAAACTACTTTGGCATCAACCATACCAAATCTATCTACAACCTTGTCAATGTATGCTTGTTGTGATAACCTGAGTTCTTTCTTTTGTCTATCTCGTGTGATCGTCATTCCAAGAATCTTCTTGGCTGCACCTAAATCCTTCATAGCAAACCGCATAGCTAATTGCGTCTTCAATTTAGAAACAATCCTCTTGCTAGTACCGGCTACTAACATCTCATCTACATAAAGCAAGAGAATAACAAATTCACCAGTAGAAATCTGCTTATAATAAACACATGGATCCGCTTCACACCTGACAAACTTGTGCTCAATCATGAAGCGATCAAACTTAATATACCACTATCGCGGGGCTTGCTTGAGCCCATACAAACTGCGCTTCAGCCTACAGTAAAGATGTTCTTGCCCTTGGTGTTTAAAACCTTCTGGCTACTCCATGTACAACTCTTCATCAACATCACCATGTAGAAAAGCTATCTTGATGTCCAACTAGTCAAGTTCAAGATCCCAAACTGCAACCAAACCCAAAACTACCCGTATTATGTTCATTCTCACAACTAGAGAGAAAATCTCATTAAAATAAATGCCTTTCTATTGAGCATACCCTTTGACAACCACCCTGGCATGATAACGTTTCCTGCCTGCATCCTCTTCTTTCAACTTATACACCCAACGATTTTTTAATTAGGTGGAAGCGGCACTAAATGCCAAGTGTTGTTAGCCTGCAATGAAGTCATTTCATCTTGCATTGCGTCATGCCATTTATTAGAATCAGTTTCCTAACAAGCATCTTTAAAAGTAGCTGGTTTAAGTTGATTAGTAATTAAAAGCTCAAGCTCAGCCTCTTCTGAAAACAATAACTCATAATCAGAAAATTTTGAAGGACATATCTTCTCCCGGGTAGACCTCCGTAATTGAGGACCTTCTTGTGGCAAATTAGAATCATCTAGATTCATTCGCTGTAGTTGATTTTGAATACTTGTTACCTCGTTTTGCATAACACCTCTATTCAAAACATGCTCTTCATGACTGTGCTTCTGTATATCCCCTGACGACATAATCCCCTGTGCCAGGTTTCCAATCGTCTGCCCCTACATACCAACCGACTGATGTTGAGTTGGTGAATGCAATACCTGATGTTGTATGGACTACACATCAATTGAAGAGGCTAAGCATGTCATAGAAGGTAAAAAAGGTGGAGCAAAGTCTATAGAAGCCCGCGACTTAAGATTAGGAGCCTGCGTCCCAAAATGTGAAACCTGCGAAGGGTGAAAGGAAGGCTGCGGGATGTGTAAAAGAGGTTGTGTTGTAGTGATAGGACCTTGCGAATGACACAGACCCGGACCCTACGTAGGAAACATTGAAGAGTGCGCACTTTGTAATGGAGGCTTCAAAGCATGTGAGGGGTGCACTGAAGACAGCGGTAAAGACTATGAAGAAAGGTGCGAAGGCTACGTATTGTGGGCCAATGTAGACTAAGAGGAGGAAAGAGTGGATGACAGAACATGCGTTGGAGGCTACGTAGCATAAGGAGGTTGTGTACCAACAGACCAAGGCACATAATGTGCAGAATTAGGGGAAATAGGGGTTGGTGCAACAAGAGGTGGAGGCTACGAATTAGCAGTATAGGAAGGCTGCGAATCATTCCCAGAACTTTGTTCAAACAAAGGCTGCATATCATCATTTGGAGAAAATAGAGATGATGATATAGAAGGGGCAAGGGATAAAACAGAGGTGGGTGAATAATTAATTCCACCGACATTACCTACCTGGGAATTACCTCTAGGTGATCCATTTGAATGATCATTTGCAAAAATTGAGAAAGGGACATATTCCTTAGTCACTATTGCCTGTGTCTGCAAAGCTAGAAAAACATGCTTATTAAAAACCACATCCCTGCTGTGAATAATCTTATTGGCGATAGGATCCCACAGCTGAAATCCATATTGATCTTCGCCATACCCAACAAAGGTACACTTCTGAGATTTGGGGTCTAGTTTGGATCTTTTCTCCTTGGGAACAAGAGAAAATGCTTCACATCCAAATACCCGAAGATGTGAATAGGAGATCCACTTTCCAAGCCACTCCTCCTCTGGAAGACCAAAATCTAACCATGATGAAGGGTTGCGATTAATTAAATAAACTGTTGTGTTGCAAGCTTCAGCCCAGAACTCTTTTCCTAATCCAGCATTGGAAAGCATACAACGTGCTTTCTCCAAAATTGTCCTATTTAACCTCTCTGTAGCCCCATTTTCTTGAGGTGTAAAAGGAACAATTTTGATCCTTCGAATACCAGTGTCAGCACAAAAGTTATCAAACTCTAGTGAACAAAATTCACCACCATTATCCGTTTGCAAACATTTGATGTGATGCCCACTTTGGTTTTCAACCAAAGCTTTAAAAATTTTAAATTTGCAAAAAACTTCAGATTTCCTATTAATCATAAAAATCCAAACTTTCCTAGTGCAGTCATCAAGGAAAGTTAGAAAATAGTTAGCCCCACCAAGAGAAGTTACCTCAGTCGGTCCAAAGACATCTGAGTAGACAAGCTCCAAAGGTGAAGTACGTTTTTCATGTCCCGTCTTCAAGAAGCCGACCCTCTTCTGTTTGCCATAAAGACAATGTTGGCAAAATTCCAAATCCACTAATTTCAAACTCGGTAATTGATCTCTTTTAACTAGCACTTCAAGGCCTTTCTTACTCATGTGTCCAAGACGTTGGTGCCAAAGAACGGTCTCACTGTCTATCAGTGCCATAGCAGCTCCCACTTGAGAACCATTCTCAAAAACATATAAGCTGCCCACTCTATCTCCTTTGACAATCTGCAGAGCACCCTTATTGACTTTCCACGAATCCAGAAAGAAAAAAGTATTGTAGCCTTGTGAAAAAAGTTGGCTTATAGAAATCAAGTTCTTCTTGAGTTTTGGAATATGTCTAACATCTTGCAAAAGCCATGTGGTACCATTCTTGGATTGTAAGAGAACATCCCATTTACCAATGATCTTTAAAGATTTGTTATCCCCCAAATAAACATTCCCAAACTGTCCTGCTTGATAATTAGAGAAGGCATCCGTACAAGAGGCGGCATGAAAAGATGCACCCGAATCTAAAACCCACAAGTCTGAAGTGACTTACTTACGGACAAAACCAAAACACTATCATTGTGTTCATAAACAGCATTAACCTCGCTGTCTTTAACCTTCTCTTGTGCCTTCTTATAGGAATAACAATCTTTTTTAGTGTGACCAGGCTTACCAAAAAACCAACAGTCGCCAATTCTGCCTTTGGATTTTAATTTTTTTGCAGATTTAGATCTTCTCCTATTATTGTCTTTGCCTCTATGACGAGACCTTCCTCTACTAACAGCAATTAGGGCTTTGCTTGAAGAGTTCTCTTGGTTCTTCCTTCGCATATTTTCACTGAGAAGAGTAGCAACAACATCATCAAACTTCAATTTATTTTTTGCAGCCACAGAAGTACTCATAGCCATAATAACTCCCTCCTAGCTATTTGGTAGCGAACACAACAATAAAATTGCTTTAATTTCATCATCCAGGCTGATGCCCACTGAAACTAATTGAGTAACCAACGTATTGAAATCATTAAGGTGGTTGGACACAATTCCACCTTCTTTCATTTTCAGGTTATACAACTTTTTCATAATGAAAACTTTATTAGATGTTGAAGCCATCTCGTACATCGAAGAAAGTTTATCACACAATTCCTTCGAAGTTTTTTCTATTGAAACATTAAACAATACATTACTGGATAGCGAGAGGAAAATGGTAGCCTTTTCCTTTCTGTCCAACTTCTCTCACTCTTCATCTGTCATTGAACTTGGCTTCTTCGCTTTCCCATCAAGCGCGAGTGAGAGGTCTTGCTTTATTAGCAATGACTCCATTTGCACCTTCCACAAACCGAAATTCTGACCCGAGAATTTCTCTATCTTCGCTTCCTCCATAATTCAGGAAATTCATCACCAATTTCCCAACCAAGCTATACTGTCACCGTACAGCTCTGATACCAATTGAAAAGTTAAACGAAGTGTAGATGAAGATGCAAAATCAAAGTATTAAGAAACAGAACAGAATACACAAGAGATGAAACCGATATTTTATCATGGTTCACCATTAATGGCTACGTCCACACTAAGAGCAGAGAAATATTTTTATTAGCAACAACCAAATACAAATGATACAGCAGCAAATATAAACATGTATTGGAGAAGCTGAAGAGTCAGCAATTGACGGGAAACACAAAGTGTCCGTTGGGCTTCAGCGCTTAACAACCTTTATATTTAAATATTTCATTAATACAATAATTATTCAAAAATAAAGGCAAATTCTTTGATTTCATTTCATTTCAATTTCATCTCCTTTCTCATTAGCCAATGTCTATCCAGTTCCCGTTATGCGGTACGTGTGAATCGGGCATTTGTAACGGAAAAAATCTCTCATGTCAACCTGATAAAATAGCTAACAGCTGGACAATCAATTTTTCCCAGAAAGAGTGATTGTCTTCACTCACCGACGAGAGTGTCGGCCGTATAGCGTGTTTACTGTGACCTCCAACTACTTTCAATAAATATAGAGTACAGTCAGCATTTCAAGATCGATTTTACGGCACAGATATTCAATTTTGGTGATCGGCACATCCTTTTTCAGAACGTAACAGCTGACTTGGTAAGAAAATTATATGTATGTTAGAGTATGTGTTCTGTGGTAGCAACTAGGCTCAGTCATATATATGGATTTCAATGACTACAAAGTGCACCAAACATGGATGTCTCGAATTGAGAAAATCTATCAGAAATGGATAGAGCAAAAGAATTCTTTGACAGCTATGTCACTATTTGGAACCTCGCTCTAAATCTAAAATAAACAATATGATATGGATGATCCATGCCTAATAAACACGTCTGAAATATTCTCTACCGATCCCTACATTGATTATTAAGAACTACTTAATCATGTTCAAAGACATTAAATGCAGTGAGAGGACTTGCCTATGCAAAAAGAAGGCAACATCTACATGTAGATACAAAGCTTCATGGAAGGATGCATAAAATCAACTTTAGTCCGTGATGAATCAGGAAACAAATCTTATGAATCAACAAGAAATGATGACAAGTTAAACATTCATAACCTTCAAATGTCATCAATATGCATTCAAATTCTATTTGTATATGTATGGATTAAACAATTAATAATAAATGTTAAATAATTGAATGAAATAAATTTATACTCCCTTCAACTTCTCTAAACAACTTTAACATCTTTTAGAATTGAACCAACAAAGAATTAAGTGTTCATGAAAGACCTTGTTATAACAAGTTTTTCGTTCAAATTCAAACAAATTTTAGATCTTGTTGAATGCTGTCCATATACAATTTGAAATTCATTTGGTCCAACAAAGAATTACGTAATACGTTGTTCATGAAAGATTTGAAATATCACCCAATTTTGCCAATCATCTCGAAGAAATGTAATATTGGTAAACTCTTCTAATTGCATAACATATTGATAGGAAACTGAGTTTGTTGGCATTGAAGATCCAAATCATTGAAGGGTCCTAGAAGTCAGGCCTGAAGAATAGTTACAAACAGATGATTGAAACTTGATGAGATGATATAATAATAGATGATGTGTCACACACAGTGGTTAAAAAATTAACCTTTATACTTGTTCAAAAAACTATATTCAAGGGCAGATGTCATTAAACGCAAATCTCAAAACTGGTGCCTTGAATGGCCTTACGACACATCATAGGTGCATGCATAAAGTTATTGTAAAGGTTTAGACCTTTAAAAAAACAGGTGTCAGTTATCTGAGGTTTTATTGCCACATAAAAGGCTAGTATGAAACGTGGTAAAAGAACTAAAGGTTGCCTTCTACTTCCATTTTCAAAGAAATTTGATAATAGCTAACTAGACAGTACGTTTTCCAAAATAGCTGCAACGACTGGGAATGTCCTCTGATGAACAACAACTACAAACACCTAATAACAGTCTATCTGTTGATCCAAATGATTTATGATTATGTGCTATAATGGGCATATCATTATCAGTGGATAGGTGAGATGCATATGCAATCTTAACAGTAAACAAGAGAAAGTAGAATCATAACAGATGCATATGGCTGAAACAGTAAACATTAAATAAATAAGAAACAAAAGTAAAATAGTAAACAAATCATATTGTGGTTCTTCTCGGATACATTGTCTGCTGCAAGCTTGTAGTAATTTTCTCTTCACATTATGCTGCTAGTTATTGATAGGGTAAGGCGGTGTAAAAACTAAAAATCCTAGGTAGTTTTTGGGGGTGAGACATATGTAATTGCTTATCGGTGAAGGTCACTGATATGCATCTGCAAGCTAGGAAATGAAAGTTCTTCAAAATAAGTGAAAAATCATCTAAAAGTAGTTACAACTCATTAAAACTTATCAAACTAATATCCAGTAATTTCTTTCATATACTAATATCCTGTAGTTTCATTCATACTTATCAAATTAATATTAGATTTGTTACGCCTAAGGTGTTTTCCTATTTGAGGTGTTTTCGTATTTGAGCTTCATGAGCTCATTTTGTCTATGAATGGCGGACATTAGCAGATAAGGCTTGCAAGAAGGTTGAAACAATTACAACCGTTAGATTTTTTCACCATTTTTCCGACTATTTTTTCGTCGTTTTCCCTGCTGTTTTTCGCCCTTTTTTGCTGCTTTCCCCACCGCTATTGGTCTTCGCTCCAACGTTCACCGTTCGCTTTATCTGCTGCCCGCGTTTATTTTGCCCCTTATTTTCTCCCACGTTTTATTCTGCCCGGCGTTTTATTTTCTCAGCCATTTTATTGTATTTTCATTTATTCCTTCATAATCGACGCCTCCAGTTTGATTGCTATTAATTCCTTATGTTATTATAAGGAGGGGGCTTAATTAATGGGCTTTTTTTTCTAATTTGAATTTTTTTCTTAATATACAATAATAAATAAATATACAATTTAAATTTTATATATAATTAGATAATAAATTTGTGTTAAATATTTAATATATATTTTTTTCTCCACAACCTAGCCTAAATATATGTTAAATATTTAATATATTTAATATAAATATATATTTTTAGAATATAATAATATTTTTAAATTATATAATTAACATTATATATATATATATATATATATATATATTAAGTTTTTCTTTATTTATTTTTTAAGTTTCTCTTTGTGGTAACAAGCATGTTATTAGTAGGTTTTAACATTATGGCATCCTTTACCTAGATATAAATATATCGTTTACCTAAGTATAAATTAGCATAATTAATATATAATGT
Organism: Sequoia sempervirens; assembly: GCA_007258455.2. Taxonomy (NCBI): domain Eukaryota; kingdom Viridiplantae; phylum Streptophyta; class Pinopsida; order Cupressales; family Cupressaceae; genus Sequoia; species Sequoia sempervirens. Next base: position 516,320,388 of record VDFB02058242.1, on the reverse strand, counting down.
ATATTATATATAATAAAAAATAATATAAAACTATTAAATACATATATAACTATTATATTTTATGCCAAAGGCGTATCCAATTTGAGAGAGACCAACCTAAATTTGTAAATCCATGGTTGATCTCTCTCCACAGCAGCTGGCCAACGATTGAAATGGTCTGAACTGTCGATCTGAAAAGGCAATACATTTCAAGTAGAGGATCTCAAGCACATTGTACTCTTCAGGATATTTTGGGCCTCATAAATACGGTAATTAGTTCCCAGCTGCCACACAGAACTGGTAATGAGTTCCCCCAAATTGTTCCCTTCCGCTACCACCGTAGAGCACGACAAAGCCACTTCACACCTACCTAAAGTTGAATGAGTAAACTTTGAACTTTTGGAGATATTTTTCACAACGCCAAGATATTTTTCACAGCGCCTCTCATAAATGCATTTGTGCTTAGGATACAAGTGGTTGACTTGGATATTTTTACTGCAGTAATGCACCATGCCTGTTGTCAAGTTTTCACTGCCTTCTTTCTCCTACAAATAGAACTTTACTTGTAAGAATAAAAAAACCACAAATCTGCTACATCTACCAACAACGACAGTTGCACAAAACTTATTAAAAACAAGGATTGCAGAAGAACAATTTGAAAACTATCAGACAATGAAGAAGAAATCAGGTATCTACTGTCGCTACTTTCCATCGTTGTTTTACAATTACTTGTTTCCAATATCTTTTTTACCAGTTTAAATCTTTCATATTTTTTTGCTATATCTTACCATATTTAACTATAATTGTTTCCAATATATTTTTTCACTAGTTTAAATCTTTGATATTTTTTAACTATATCTTACCATATTTAACTGTAATTCTTCCATGAAGTGGACACCCTAAGAATTTATAGTAATGTACAACTAGTATGCTTGGACCAATGAGAATAGAGGTACAATTGCATAGTTCGGGCAAGCTTTCACTTTTGCATATCATAATCCTCTCTATATAGGTAACCATGCTCTTCGTATAGACCTGGAGGAAATAAACTTAAAAAAAAGATAAAAAATAATCCATAAAATTTGTGCGTAGATTATACCATGAAACATCTTAGATTGATCTTAAAGAACTATGTAAACAAATATGTTTTTAACAATTACCATCATGTGTGTGTCTCTATTTATTTTGCAACAGAAGAAAGGGAATTTCAAATCAAGTTATGAATGTGCATCTTGAATTTAATTCATTGTATCTGAAATGCAATGATATATTTATGATAATGTGTCTGATTAATATAAAAAAAAAGCATGGATGTGCTTAATATATACCCTACTTACAACCCTTGCACAGGCATCAACATTCTTCTTGAGGTGCACAGGAACCAAAATCCCCCGCTAAACCCCTCTGCATTTTAGATATCAAATATTGTTGCCTCTGGGTTCTCCGTCAACTAATTCTTCCCCTTGTCTCCCTGATCCTAGTGGCCTAGCTATCCCACGGGTGATCTCCCCACACTTTTCCTCGCCACCTCACTCCTCCTCTGCTGAGGACTCCATTGACACTAGCAAGCTCTCGCTTCAAGCTCCTGAAAATCATCCCAAGCATCTTTCTAAGGTTGTTTCTATCATCTTTCATGCATCTTCTAGCGGGCTTCGTCTTCTGCATTCTAGGTCAATGACTTATTGGAAACTGAAATGCCTCCAAGGGACCCAATATGGAGAGCCATGTGTGTAATTTTTTGGCAACAATTATAAAAATGAATAAAAGGCTAAAAATCAAATGACAAAAAGGACAACCCAAATGGTTTTCATGTCTGTAGGTTACATAAATATTTTTATCAATACCAGAGGTAGCTTGACTCCTGTAATTAGGTCAAGATATTCAAAAAAAGGTTTTTAGAACAGAAAAGGCATTAACTTGAACAGTTACCAAAAGTACAGATTATTGATGACATGAAACAATAAACAAGGAGGTGAGATCAAAGAATATAGGAGAAAGAATCTCAAAGCATATGAACTTAAAAAGAAAACATTCATTGCAGGAAAAGTGCCTCCTAAATCCTCTGCCCTTTTCCCCATATCTCCATATTCATTATGCATGCCAAAAAAAGATCTTAGTCAAGGCACGTGGAGGTTTAATTGTTATCATGCAACTGTGGAAGTATATACAAGACACGTGAGCAGATTAGAGTTAAACGTAGACTGCCTACAAAAAATGTTTAACTCTACCTACTCAAGGCGTCACACCTGCCAAATGCATTTGTGTTTTCTATGCCTTGCATTTTACCAAGCCACGTACCTTTTATTTAATTTCTCTTTAATCACTAATTGGAAGAAGATTTGATAGCTCTTAATTCTGTTGTCCACGCTCTTCACATTTAGGTTTACTATCTCCACATCATTTTTTTCTTAAATTTTTTATAGTGGGTGCCTTTCTTAAATAGCATTGTTGACTTTCTGTTTGGGCTTTTTGAATACCACATAAGCTCTAGTTGAAAAGCCCCAATATCTCATATCTCTTTGTGCGGTTATAGACTTAAGAAAAGAAACACCACATGTACCGTCCACTAGGGAATGAATCTCTGCATGACTAAGGATGAGCCTCTTAAAAACAACTCATGAATGTGTCCACATTTTTTTTAAGAATATCAGGAGTAGACGTATCAACCAATGTTTATGCTAGAGGGGTTCTATTAGTGGACACTGAAAATAATAAAAATTAATATAAAATTTATGTACAATAATAAAACATATATTTGTAGGCACTTGCTTGGTTTGGCCATTCATAGCATAGAGTACACAATACTCTGGCAACATGAAATTGCATCTTAAGAATGCTTTAGATCACTTTTTCTTCTAATTAAAAACAATTACTACAAAATTTTTGGGTTTCGGCTTTCTTTAGTACATACTGTGGTGGATTTTGGAATAGAAGAGTGGTTACCAAAGCAGAATTCATTGAGAGCTTTTCTTTTCTACACTACTTTTAGAGCTATCATAGGTCCTTGTTTCTATTGTTAGACATTTAGCAGAGAGATTGAGTGCCATTAAAAATCAAGAGCTTCCAACCTAATTCAGCCCTACAAATGGGTCGTGGAGTTGTCTCACAAGTCAGCTGTTGTTAGGGACCAGTAGAATCATTGGAGCTTCCTATTTGGGTGGTTGGAAACGGTAACACTATCCTCCACCTGTTGCTCCAATCCACAAACACATAAACCCAGTTATACATGCAACCAACTCCCATGTGTCAATATAATTTTCCAGCTTATGGCATCCATGCGCACTTTATTTAGGTTAGAATAAAAAAAGCTACTTTATTTAGTGGATCCTTATCAATTTATATGTATTTAAATCGATTTAATGGTTTCGAGTAAGGTTAAGAAAATATTATATGTTTACTTTTCAAGGAAATAATATTTGTAATTTAGGAACTCATAAACTTATACTATATTTGTAATTACAGTAAATTCATCAAGACATATTTAAAATTGAATTTTTATGACAATCTTTTTAACCATTGGGTTCTGTAACTGAATTTGTGTTTCAATTGCATTTTTAAAATAGCCAAGCTGATTTGTGAGATCAATGGTTAAAAGACAACAAAAAGCAATGCAAGACAGTTCAAAAAATCTCCTCCGTTGAATTTTTCGTTCATGTTTTTTCCACCGTTTTGGATCATTATTTGTTTTCCATATATTTGTGACTGCTGATTAGTGAAAGGAACAAGGCCTTTCTTTAATTTATTTTTAACGTACGAGCAATATTAATATTGATTTTCGTCACTATAAAAGCAACCGTAAAAGCAACGAAAACAATTGCATTTGCCATTGCCAGTTAAGGGAGAGGGCCCTATCGTGGGTAGGGTAACTTTGACCTCCTACTCCACGTCATCAGTGTCCAAGTCGGCCTTTTTTTTTTGCCACGTTCCTTGACCGTTCAGTTGGCAATATGTAAAAAAAAATTGGGGAAAATTCGAGCACGTTTTTCGATGTTTTGGGGGCGCTTTTCAAAAACCACAAAAAAAGTGATAGACCAATAGTGGGTAACTAAGTCATGTAATATTGGTATCCTGATGTGGCGTTACATGATTGGTCAATTTGTGTATTTTTTCGAATTGAAGGGATTGGTAGTTGGATACCAAGTGTAAATTTATTGACACTTTTATTGCCCAACAGTGGGTCCGAGACTGTCCAAAGTTGGCCCCCAAGCTGTCCATATCTATACCAGTGATTGGACCCTATCCCACGATCGGCTCCTCTCCCTTATTTAATCTTGGACTCTACCGTCCAAATTAGAATACCCTTGGGCATTCTTATCATCTCCTTTTAAATACTTTGAAACTTGAACTCTTGAATGCATTCATCTCTGTTCTTTACTATTATTGGTCACATATTCTCTTTTATAGTTTTTAATATTTTAATATTTTATTATATAATTATTTAAAAAAAAAGAAAAAAAAGTAATTAAAAATATGTAGTGCTAATATCATAAATTTAAATGGATAAACTATTATTTAATTTATTGGAGGTTATTTTATGGAGACATCTCACTAGCAACCATTATAGAAAAGATAATAAATTCTAATTTTTTATGTAATTAAATATATTTATTTTACATATGTTTAAAGATATAATAGAATATAATTAATATTCATTATTAAATATTTTATTATATCATATGATTTTATATTTTTAAATATTATATTTAATTTCTAATTATTTATTTGATGTAAAAATTAGCAACCATTATACAAAAGATAATAAATTTTAATTTTTTATGTAATTAAATACATTTATTTTACATATGTTTAAAGATGTAATAGAATATAATTAATTTTCATTATTAAATATTTTATTATATCAAATGATTTTATATTTTTAAATATTATATTTAATTTTTAATTATTTATTTGATGTAAAAATTATCAAATTTAGGTTAAGGATTTTTAGTGAATACTCTCACATTATTATATTTTTTTCTTAATGTTAGTATAGTAATGTCTCTTGATATAATAGTTAATTATTAGCGAGTCTTTATAATTAATTATTTCATTATATCAAATGCTTTTATATTTTTAAATAGTGCATTGAATGTCTAATTATAATTTGATGTAAACATGATCATCATATTTAGTTTAAGGGTTTTAAGTGAATACACTTACACTATTATAATCTTTTTTTAATGTTAGTATAGTAATGTTTCTTGATATAATAGTTAATTATTAGTGAGACTTGATAATTAATTATTTTGTTCTATCAAATGATTTTATATTTCAAAATATTATATTAAAAATGAACATCAAATTTACGGGTTTTTAGTGAATACACTAACGCTTATAATATTTTTAATGTTAGTATAGTAATGTCTCTTTATATAATAGTTAATCACTAGTGAGACTTGATAAAAATTATGACACTTTTCTCATCAATTTTGGACTCGCTCCATGAAGTTGATCTATTAGACAATGAGTAATACACAAGAAGTGTATTTTTATACAAAAAATTGATAACTACATATTGCAAACATAACAATTTCAATTGTGTTTGGATACTTGTAAGTGAATGCATAGTTGATTTTAAGCTATCACTTCTACATTGAGACATTTGTTGCACAAACAACATCAATTGATAAATGACCTACTAATTGACCTCATGTACTACACAAATATATGAAAAAAATAGACCAATATTTTCTTTAATTGACCTTCACAAAATAAAATAACGATTCATACATTTATATTCAAAATAAGAAAAATCTTCTTATTGAGTACTTGGATAATATATAGATTCTTTTGGTTAATTGTGTTGTTCACATTTATATCATTATCTTTAATACAAGCTAAATAAAATAAGATGCAAGATTGTAAATCTCAACTTTTACAAACAAATGTTGTCTATTTTTACCTCAAGAAGACTACTCATATTTCATGCATCTAATAAAAAAACAAAACCAAAATTTCCTATTAATTACAATCCACACACTTCGGCGTACCCATTGCACACCAAAGTGCAATTGCTAGTTTTATATAATATACAATATAACTAATATATTATATATATTTTGTATAATAGATTACATGATATATAATATAATTATATTTATGCAAAAAATGGAGCAAAACTTATTTTAATTGATCTTCCACACTTCTTTCGCATACCCATTGTACATTAAGGTTTCATATAATGCAGATTTGATTTGATTTTTTATAATAGATTTGATTTATTTAAATATTAAATTTTATTATTAATATAGTATTTATTATTAATAATAGTATAATATGCAAATGACTCGTCAAATATAGTATAAACATCTCAAATAAATATATTTCCATATTTTTTAAACAATTATATTTAAAATATCTATATTAATATAATAAAAAATAATTCATTTTTTAATTTTATATAAAAAACTATATAATAAAATTCTTATTATGCCCATAGGCGTTATACAGTGAAAGCAATTTGTGTCAATAAAAACCTAGCAGATTTAATTTGACATCCTTCACCGATCTTTTTTATTTAAAAATAAAAAATAATATTTTCCAAAGTAACCTTACATAGTTATCTACTAAGGTAGCAACGTGAATGAGAATATAGGCCTTATTTTTTATGCATGCATATTTGATCGGGAAGATAGGATGTGCGGTAGTTATAAAAAAAGTGTCATTGAAGGTTTTTTTGATACCGGATCATAGCGGTTTAACCTTTATTGGTTCTTGCCCAAAACTGTGAGGTTTTATCGATTTTCTAAATGCTAAAGAAAGATGTTGAGTCACAGTTAGACTAATAGATTCAAACAGAGATCATATATTACCTGGAAACCCATGAGCTTTCTTAGCCATTCTCAATGAATCTTCCAGTTAAATCTATGTGTTTACTTTTTAGCTTGCCAAATATATATGCGTAAATGTGTGGTATATTATAGGTTGGTAAAGCAATGCATGAAGTCTTTAAAGTGCAGATTTTCTTTGGAGCTCCTGCTCCACTATCTTGAAAGTTTTCCTCGCTGTCCCTAGTGCCTGACCATCTCGTAACGTCTTCTTTGCACTAATCTCTGTACTTCTTGATGTCAATATAAATGACCAGATTTTATGACCTTTCAATAAATGCACTTTGTTGTTTACTACTTCAACTGCATTCCATGTAATTGACTTTCTTGAGGTTTTTCTTTGTCAATTATATTAGTATGCCGTGCAATCGTAGATCACATGCACTTTTACCGAAGTCTAGCTTTCCCTCATTATCTGCAAGAATTTTTGTATCACACTTATGGCAGGGATTTTTGTACAAGGACACTGACTTTGGATTTAAATTGATTTATCCTTTTGATATGAAACTCATGCAAGTTTCTAAATGTATAACCGGTAAATCAGTGGTGTGTAATTGCAATTATGTTTCCTTTTAAATTCCCAAATATCTATATTCTTTGCTCACAATAATTTTACTTAGTAAAACATTGTGGCTATATGATTTGAAAAATAGGGTACGAAGAATTATTATGTCTGTGATGCATGTTGCCCATCAATTATACCCAAGTGTGGGAAATGTACAAGAAAGTTGTTGCCAACTTCTGGATTGCTATTTTCCAATTTGGCCTTATGTAGTCTGAAATCCTTAGGTTTTCTAGAATTAGTCTTTTTGGGAATGAGTGCTATGAAAGTAGCAATGAGTGCCTTTATGAAAAAAACATGATTCCTTCGATCCCTGAATCACTTCACAGAGCTCCTCATCCATTACTTTACAAAACTTTTGGAAAGAGAAGGTACAAAACCATTTGGGCCTGGGACTTTGGCACCTTCAATTCTAAAAATAGATGTCTTAACTTCTCCCATGACGACATCATTAGCTACATTCTTCCTTAATGACATCTTTAGCTACTTTATTAGAATTTAGAATCATCATCCAAGGTTGAGATTTGATCCAAGAAGAGATCCTGCTTTTCTTCTCTTTTCTATCTTCATTTTCCTCCATGAGCATGTTTTCCCAAGAGGAAACCAAGGAAGCCTTGATGGTGTCAGGATCATCAGAAGTTTATCCATAAGCATCTTCAATCTTCATATTATGATTCTTTGCCTTCTCATTTTGCATGTTAAATGAAAAAACTTGGCTTTACACCTTATTTAAGTTAATTAATCCTTGATTTTTGTCTCCATTGTAGACACCAACCAATTGAACTATGAGATTCCTCTCTTCTTCTATTAGGATTTAAGAAAAATCATTTGAGAGGTCTTTTTGGATCTTAGCCATTCTACTTTCAAGGAGATCCTTTCTTTGAAAAGGTTTCTAAAGACTTGGATATTCCATTCTTTTAGTCTGAGTTTTATGAATTTTAACTTTATGTTGAACATGCACATCTTTGTGCAATGATCAATTGTTTGGGTGAGCTAGGAGTTAGTGACAACCATTTTGAAGTTTGGGTTTTCTATCTACACTTTTTCAAACTTGAAAGACACTCTTGTAGGGAATTTATCCTTGTCTATGAGCCAGTAATCCGAACCAGCTTCAAATAGGGTTACGATTAGGGTTCAAATAGCTTTATGATTAGGGTTAAGCTTCAATTTGGGTTAAGGTTCAATTGATTAAAAATAGGCGCCTTGAGAAGGATATCTCTCTATGTACTTTATATTTTTAAAATATAGGCATGCTATGATTGAAAATTATGATTTTCGATGGAGTTAGTTTAAAAAATTGTGAAAAAACAACTTTAAAAGGATAAAAAAATCAATTATGAAATTAGTCAAAAATGATAAGATTATATTATGAAAATATGTTATATGTGCACAATTTTAAAGCGAAAGAGGAGACAATGATTATTAAGTTGAAAATATGGGGATTTAGTTTTAAAACATGCATATCATCCCTTAACAAGTTGTTGGAGGATAAGTATATATCGCTTAAAAAAAAAAAACTTTCAAACTTTTCAACGGGAAACAAGGCTATTGAGTTGAATTTTTGCTCATCAAATTATCGATTGCATCTATGAACCAATGCTTACAAACTAGCAATTGCACCAGGAGGGGGTGCGCTAGTAGAATAATATATGTAGTTGAAAATGTTAGTTTTATTTTGTATTGTGTAATAATAAATGTAGTTGAAAATGTTAAAGTCTTATTTTGTATTGTATATTTTTTATTATAATATAACAAAATTGTCAACATTTCTTATCGTAAATTACATTGATGGCACTTAATTTTTCAAAGTCTTTTTATGATTAAATTTTTAAAAAGCCATTCAAGCTTGATATATTATTGAATTTTGTATTTTAAGTATTATATGTGTTACAAAAAAGATGAAAGAGTGGCTAATGAAAAAAAAGAATTATCATATTTAAGAGAGAGAGAAGCACATGCTATTATCATATTGAAAATTGCCACTAGCATGATACCTCAAGGTAGGAAGACAATATAGTCAGAGAAGCTTAAATATAAACTATGAAATCCCAAACAAAAATTGGATTTTCTATTTCAAAAACCAATCTAGAATATGAGAATGAATAAAAGCAATTTAATTACCAACTATCTCACTATAGTTAGGAATATTAAAGTTGGGAAGAAGATTGATGGTACACATAATTCTAAATGCATACATTCAATTCATTTGAAAAATGTCAATGGATTTGTAACTATCATGTATTGATAGTAAATCTTTATGATCATTTAATTTGATACTAAAATTTGAAACTAATTCCTTTAATTAAAAAATAAGAACAAATTTTTTTTAGAATGAAGTAAAACACAACAAAAAATGAACTAGTCACATATAGATTTCCCACCCCCCAAAAAAAACTCACTGAAACCATGGCAACTGACTTGCGAAAAACCTGTCATGAGTTTTCCCCATCTTACTCACTACCTACAATTTTCAGCAATTACTCACAAGAGTACTGTCCAATTTTTTAAACTATTGTGTTATACCTAATAAAAATTTGAAATACAACACTAATGAATAGAGGGTATGGTGATGGGTATACTCTGCACTATCCTTGCAGGTTTGTTCAAACTCAATATTGATTCATGGTACCCATAGCTAGATGGTGAGATACACACATCTATCTACAAATGCTCATAGTTGTCATCTTGACCACTTGTATTTGTATGCACAGGTAAGGTAATACATGGAAAATAGATAAAATTTTATAAAATTAACCATAATTGAAATTTAATAAAAAAATACCACTTATCAATAATTATTACATATAAGACATTTCATCAAAATAAATGCAAAATTGAATGAAAGATAATATAAATATATAACCATTAGAAATTACATATAAGTTAAGATAATACCAAACACCATGGTAGCTAGGAAGTGCTAACATAATACAACTTTTTTGAGCGAAAAAAACTGAATTGTTCATCTATACATATATTTTTGTGATTAATTTTAGATTTACAATTATATGACTTGAAAATCCAACATGATATATTCATTACTTCTAGCATTCTAATTTAAATACTTATGCATAATACCTCTGCTTTTTAATAAACCACATAGCACTACAATATTTTTTCCAATTAACGTGGCACTCACAATGCTCCCCATGCAAACAATAATCAGATGATGCTCCATGGACTATCTATCAATACACTTACATGCATCTTCCAAATTTATATTCCATTTTCTTATAAGGAGATAGTGCTCAAACAACGAGGGGCAACACTCAAAGTCCAAACTATTATGTGCAATTTTGAAATTCATTAGAAAGATGGATTTGATATAGATGTTTCTAAACTTAACATTTCCTCCTTTCATGATGTTCTTCTTGGAGTTGGAATTCCCTCCTTTGGCATTGATGAAAATGTGTGGGTGGATTTATCATTTCATATTTTCTAAGAATATGTAGGGAAAAGTGGTTCTAATCACTGCTTCATCTTCTGGAATTGGAGAAGTATGTGTTTTGAAGAAAGCCCAATGTGCAATGTTCAATATTTTTGTAAAATATGAGATGTATTAAGTGTATGATTTGTTTGATGGAAGAAAATGGCTTATAAATATGCTAAGAAAGGATCAAAGTTGGTCCTAGTTGCTAGAAAGGTGTTGCCACAATAGTGTCTCACTTTTGGGACATGCTGATTTTTGCTTGAAATCACTTTTTTTTAGAAAAAATAATGATTTAAGCCTTGAGAGGTTCCATCTAAAGGTTTTTAATTTAAGAGGGATAGCTAAGACCCCCTTATATCAAACCCCCTTGGATAGAACCCCTCTAATATTAAATCATACCCACAATAGAGTCTCCTTTGCACCTAACAAAATGCTAGTAAAAAATAACTTTTTCTTCACCTTTTGAGGGATTAAATAACTTCATTTATAAATTATATTTTATAATATTGTAGCCCTTGAAACAAGCTTTCCAACAACTATAGTTTTGATATTTTTTCATTTTATCATGTATTTAATTTTCAAGTTTTACTGAACATACATTTTTCTTCGAATATCAAGCTCTTTATTTTGTGAAGGTTTTAAAAGAGTAAACCACTATAAAACAAATTTAAAAATACCATTTCCATAGGTATTTATGTCCTTGTTCCACCAAAAACAAGAAAAAATGGATTTCGATATATACACAACAAGTTAGGTTGTACGAAACACATGTATGTCCAAATTATAGTTAAAGTGACTTTGGAAATTAATTAAAAATATATATATGTAACAAAAACTTATGGAAAAATATCATTTTCCTAGATATTGATGTTGAGAATGTATATTTCAAAAATTAGAATTTCATCGTTTATAGAAAAAAAGTTATGTTGTACAACACAAACATTACTTTATGAAAATATTGTTTTTTTGTTTAAAACTAGTTATTAAAGGAGATGTTGAAAGATTCATGATTTATTTTGGAAATTAAAAAAAAAAATAGAATCTACACACAAATTTACATAAATCACTAGTTTGCTATAGGTCTCATAAGATGAAGATTCAATTAAAAATATTGATGTGAATGTTCATCTTGGGCAAAAAGTGAGACACAGTATTGTGATTTCACCCAGAAGAGAAGACCATATTAAGGTTGTTGCTAATAAGTCCACCACCATTGGTGCTCTTGGCATTAATGTAATTGCTGCCAATGTTTTCAAAGAGGAGGACTACAAAAAATTCATAGAGGAAATAATTAGGACCTATGGTTGTTGTAAGACTCACATTTCTTACTACTTTTTTTCCCTAAATTATGAAATCTGGTAGAGATGATTTTTTAATTCTATTTTTTTAACTAATTGAATTTAAGTGCTTAATATGCACCTCAATAATTCTAGTTGTGCATTCACTTGTAACCCTTTCCTCATATGTTCTCAAACTTGTGTAAACTTGCAGTAATTTTCTATTGCTTTTCTACAAATGTCAATTTAGGAAAACCTTCACATAACTGGAATTTTTAGTTCCTCAAGCCTATGCAAAGAGTATTTATATCTTGCAAACTAGACACAATCAATTGAAATCTACTATAATTTATACAAATCCTAGCATAATGAAATTTCATAGGGCTCTAGTTACTCCTGTTAAGGTCTACATTCTAGACCCTGCCCTGATCTTAATACTTCAAATAAGTAACAAGGAAGTTTGCACAGTACAATGATGATTTCTTTAGAGTATCTTTTGTTGATAAGGACTAGAGTATGCTCCATTCTACTGCCTTAATTGCAAATGCTAAATATGGGTTTCTAGCAATGCCCCAAAAAACTCAGTTATATAATAGGATATTGTCTACTCCGAAAGAGGGCATCATTATAGGAAATAAAAGTTTTGAATTCACAACCTTCTTAGCCATTCAATTAAGGGAAAATTCAATCTGGATGTTTGCTCTGTTCATGAAATAGTGCACTGGACACAACATATAATTAATAGGGTACTATCAGAGGGTGTCTTGGATTTACTTCTTTACACCTCTATATCAACATGTCACTTCTCTCGATAGTCAAGAACAATAGGCTCTTCATCTCAAGAAGCTTGTCGATTTCCTTGTCATCTAATAGAAAGCAATCTGATGTATTCAGTGTGCATATAGAGGTCAACTGCCTGAAATCATCAGAAACCATCTCCAGATTAGAGCAACCCAACATGTTCAAATATGTGAGAGACTTGAGCTGACTAAAATCATCAGAAACCATCTCCAAATTAGAGCATCAAGACATGTTTAGAAATGTGAGACTTGAGCTGACTGAATCCATCAAGAAGTCTTGAGAGTCTTGAGCAGAATGATATATCTAACATCTTTAGATGGCTCAACTGATTGAATGACTACATTAGGCTTTCTAAACATTCAAACTTACTTATATCTAGCTATTCCAAGTGACTAAGCAAGCCAAAGCTATTTAGAAGACATTCTAATATCTTACATTCAATTATATCTTACCTTCATTACACTTATCAATACACCTCTTACTATTTAGATATTAAGTAGATAAATTTCACTATTTACACATCTAGGGTCATTTTTATGGTTTTAGGGTCAACTATATAGATACAAAATTGATGTTTCTTTTTTAATATTAGAAAAGAAAATTTGGTTAAGTATCACCCTTCATTTTACTATGTTGAATTAACGTAACACACATTTACATAATTTGATGCTAGATGATAACATTTAATGAGACTTAATTATATCCAAAATCAATCATCAAATCTTTCAATCATCCTCTCATCCTAGAATATTAAAGGAGCAATCAATAGTAAAATATTTAGATTTGGTATAGTAAAAGGAACCAAAAAAATCATACATCATTTAGGTGGTTTTCTAATAGATATTTTGGGAGGTTGACCTAAGAGAACTTATCTCCCCATGACACAACAAAAATTCTCTCAAGGTATTCTTACATGTCAACTCTCAATTAGTGGGAAGAGTAAAGAAAATGAAGGCTTACCAAAGGAAAAACATATAGGAGAGATATCCATTAAAAAAGGTCAAGTTTGAAAGTATAACATGATTCTACAATATTGTAACTAACTCATTTGGTTGGACTCAACCCAAGATTGCATAAATGACCAACACAAACCCTGAGACATTCTTTTAACAAAGATGTTTGACTATTAGGGTAGAGAGAATATTTATAAATCTTCATCACATAGAAATAATTGAGATAAGTATCCTACTCTTCCTCATTTACTTTCTTAGAATAGCAAGTACACTAGTCTAAATTTTCAATCACAAACAACCACTATTTAAGAAAAGTTTTATTTATGCCCATTTATACACATTTGATTAAATTAAGCTAAATTGACCTATTAAAACCCTTATTTTTCTTTACAACAATTAACAAAATAGTATTAGATTTCCACCCTTTATTTTAAATAAATATTTATTTTTCACTACAATTTTAAACAAATATTAAAAAACATAATGGTCTTCCTCAATGTTTAATTAGATAATTTTCTTAACATCAAATAAATACTCACTACTAAGAATTTGGTTTATAGGTGAGGTTTCAATGCTCTTACATCTATTATTTAAATTAGAAAGACTAAGTGGGATTATCTAGAACCCAAATCCGTTACTGATGCATCATTTATAGATGGGTATGAAGTAGATGAAGTGCTTCTTGCAACTAAAGATGTATTCGATGAACCATCTTTTTGTGTAACATTTAACCAATTGGGCTTCGTGGGATTTGGTAAGTTGGTCACTGAAAGGTTTAAAAGCATTGCATATACACTGGCCATTGGTGGGCGAAGTGATGCATTTTCTTGTGTACATAAAAGAGCCACATGAATGCATCTTGTAAATTCCTCAGTAGGGAATCTTTCTATTATTGTTCTATCAATCACATCCACAATATTTCCTCCCATATAAGATCTCCATACCTGTATAAGAATAATGTAAATTCATTTTCATAAGATATATAGCTTTTGAAAACAAACTAGAATAACATATCTTATTTTTATCTTACCCATTCTAAAAGGCTTTGAAATTCAGGAGGTAAATTAGTATTTGTATTTTTTCTTCCACAAATTATCTCTAAAATGACAATACCAAAGCTATACACATCAGCTTTAATAGATAGTTGACCTAGCATAGCATACTCTGGTGCCATATAACCACTGCATAACAAAAACAAATTATTAATTAAAACAATAATATTTTTCTACATTGATCAAAACAAATAAAAAAGAATAAGAACTACCAACAAATAACTAGAATTAAAACAATATTCTTACTAAAAATATAAAATTTGAAAATAACTAAAAAAAAAATTAAAATTGTAAAATAAATAAATAAGAAATTTATTATACTAAATTAATATATATACCATGTGTTAATCTAAATTTTATGTATATAATATCAATAATTTAACCTTGGGAAAATGCAATTGTTTTTAACTGATTTCTAACAACTGTAAGTGATTTATTGGTTTAGAAAGAAAATCATCATAATCCTTTTTTATTGCTATCTAAATACTTAAATATGTTTGTATATAAATTTGTACATTTTTATAATTATCAATATTAGAAATAAAAGTATATTTATCACAATATTAAAATAGAGATAATTTAAAAGAAAAACTTTTAATATAATAAAATATTGTATAAAACAAGCTTGAGCATTTACCAACATTAATTATTTTTTAAAAGTATTATAATCGCAGTATTACTAATCTTAATTTTTATCGTAACAAAAATGAGAAAGTTATTCATGTAATGTAGCGATTAGATTCTTACAATGTTCCTGCAACCCTTGTGCTAACATGACTCTCTTCTCGACGAAATAGTCTTGCCAACCCAAAATCTGATATCTTTGGTTCCATTCGTTCATCAAGCAAAATATTACTTGCTTTAATGTCCCGATGAATGATGGGCAGCTGAGAATCTTCATGCAGGTATAGAAGCCCACGAGCTACTCCAAATATGATATTCAAACGCCTGTCCCAGTCAAGTTCTTTGCTCCTCTGCGGATCTATGGCCATGCATACAAATAAGATGCCTTAAATACAACCAAAAAGAAAAATGCCTTCCACTTGATTAGTCTAGAGAAGAACAAGTATTGTATGGCGCTCAATTAAAATTTAGATGGAACAAACTTACGAAATAGAATTTTGTCAAGGCTGTTGTTAGGCAAGAACTCGTAAACAAGCAACCTTTCTGATCCCTCTGTGCAACATCCAAGCAAATTCACAAGATTACGATGTTGAATTTTTGCCACCAGCTTCACCTCGTTTAAAAACTCTTTTTTCCCTTGTAAAGATTGTGCGGAAAGTTTTTTAACTGCTATTTGTTTTCCATCTGCCATTGTGCCCTGACATAGAATAAAGCACATAAATGATCAAAAGTTTATATCAAAATAAATCCATAGCTAAGCCCGGAGCTCTAAGTTGAATAAAACACTGCTTCAAATTTGTTATACTGGGGCCTTATTGATTTTGATGCATCGCTCATGCATATTGCATACTTAGCGATATTTTTAGTTTGTCTTTGTTTCAGCTCGCAAAGTGGTATCAGACCAGATTGATAGTGGGAGAGCTGGCTATTGGGAATTCTAATTGATTGTGTTTGCAAAAAGCAGATTGAAGACTGAGAAATTTCATCATTGAAACTGACAAGCTAATCGCAGAATATTTTAAGGAGTCAGGGATCGCTTAGTTCTTGTCAAAGAGGATAAATCGCAGCTATTAAAGGGAGAACACAGCATTGATGCCAGTTTCAGAATAAAATCAGACAGAATTGAAGGTTTCTGTAGAGGCCACCCTGATAGTAAAAGGTAGTTCTGTTATCCTATCTGTATAGCTGATTGATCTATGTGTTAAGCTGTTGAGAAAAGAGATCTGCATCAAGAAATCACTGTTCACAGTTTAAAGGAAGGGATCGGAAGTTTGCAGCCCAAGTCGCCATACTCTAAATCGCCCTCCAAATTAAAGGAGAATTCACTGGCCCGAATCCGCATATCTGATAGAAGTTACAGCCAAAAGAATTTGGATCGTTGTTTTTTGTCAATGCAAAGAATTCGCTCAGTCAAGGTTAATATGCTTAAAGGGCGGTACTAGTTGAATCGAGGGTTTATAAGATTTGCTGAAGAATGAAAGTTCGCAGCCTCTCGTAAAGTTTCTGCCAGTTAGTTGAAAGAAGAACTGCCGCTGTTTGTATCACCCAGGCCGCTCCAACAAAGATAAATCGCCCAATCACTGTAAAGGAAGCTCACAGCTATTGGAAAAATTACTGGCCAGAGCAAATTCTCGTAACCACCTTGTACCCCTCGACAGGTTCGAGAAGGTGTGATGAAATTTGCAGACAGATGATTGTTCATCTACAAAGGAGTTGCAGCTGCCAAAAAGATAGCAGGCCGAAAGGGAAAGAAAATATCACAGTTCTTGCTGAATCGCTAGTCAAAGAAAGGAGTTCGCAGTTTTTCAAGAGAGGCCGCAGAAGTATAAAAGGTGTGCCCAGTTCAAGTCGTCGCTGTAAGATTCATCACTAGTGTTAAAGTGTGAAATAGATCGCTGTCCAGTAGTCTAAAGTTTTAAGGGTGAATGGAATAAGGGAAAGCCTGTAAAGTCATATCGTAGAAAAGAGATCGAGTGAGACCGTTGGTTGGAGAATAGAAGCTGTGAGGTAAGACGCCACCTCGGTCAATTAAAATAGTCGCTAGTTTAAGAAAGAGATTTGCAATTAATATATGCCAAGTCGGTCAAAGGAAGTAAGGAATAGACACACCACCTAGCTGTCAAAGGGAAGCCGTCCAAGATAAAAAAAACACAAAAAAGAGAACAAAGCTGAAGGAAGAAGAGTTGAGTAAGAAGATCTGCCTCCAAATTGCAGTCAAGAAGTAACATAACAAGAGGTGATGATTAGGTATCAGAGAAATCTTTTGAAGACCTTGAAAAGTGCAATCATTGAAGAAAGAAGATTGGAAGTTGAAGGATCTAATCAGTTAAAAGAAAATCGTGAAGAGTGAAGGCATGCGAAGTTGCTGAAAGAAAGTGATCTAAATTGTTGTAGCGGAATGCAAAAATAAGGTGAGTTTAAATCATTTGCTTTAATGGGAAGTTGAATAAAAGTTTTTTTAATTGTTATAGCAATTTTATGTGCATATGGTTTTGTTCTGTTTTTAGTTTGTTTTATTTTTACTTTCAAAGAATTAATCTTGTAATCGACGAAGAGAAATGAGTAAATGGGTATTTAATTTATAGAAGAAGTGTATTATGTCTATAAGACTAGAGTACAGTAATCTTGTATAGTGAGTTGCACAGGTTTAGTTTACAAAACTTCAAGATCATATTGTGAGTCTTAACATCAACGGAGAATATGTTGATGTTGATGCCATCGCCCATCCATATTGCATTTTTTAGGATTCTTAATTAAGGGGTCTTAAAGTTAATCAATGAGTTCTTTATTTATGCCTGTTAAATGCATGGAACAAACAAGGCCAGTTAGTGTCTATTTTTAAGAGTTGTTACTTCTATAAAGAGATCTCCTTGTCTAGTTCATGACTCAGTGTGTAATTGAGAAGAAGATACGGTTTGTAAAATGTCATCCATTCTGGAAACCTGAATAAAAGATTTTTGTTTGTGTTAAAACTATTCTGTGTTTGCTGTTGCAGTTTTGTTTACTGTCTGTGGTTTAGTTAATCTCTAGTAAATTTTACCAGATAACTATGCGAAGAAATATCTGAACAATTGTATTTAAAACAAATAGAGTGTGGATAATTGTTTTGTGAAAATTTTGGATTGTAGACGGATCTGCGATCAAGATCAAAACAAAATACTAAAACAGTCGTGAAGAATGGATGAGTAACCTTCTGCAATTTTATAGCGTATATAACATTGCTCTCCAAAAGAAGAAAACACAATCAGTTGGGGCTATGTTACCTTGTAAACAGGGCCAAATCCTCCTTGTCCAAGCTTGTTATCGTCATGGAAATTTCTAGTTGCAGCCATTATATTTTCCAAGTTAAATATTATTTGTTGCTCCTGGGCGATCGCATTGTCTACCCCTCTACCTAGATTCTCTGGGTAAGTAATACAAGGGTTAAAAATTCACATTTGTGTATCGAATTTTAATTAAATTATAATTTAAGAAAAATATAAAAATGAAAATAAAAATTATTTTTAACGTTTATAAATAGTTTTAAAGGATAAGGAGATTAAAGATAAAATCTAATATAATAGATCAAGAGACCTGTCGCCATTGTCTTCTCAGATTCTGTTTTAATAACCTAACCAGCAAGGGATTTTGTGAATAAACATATACAAAGACAAATTTGAAAATAAAAATCCGCCGCAAAAATACCTTGGCTTGAGAGGGTTGTCTTAGATGAAACAACAGCAAACAGGCATAATAGTAACATCGCCAACAAACCACCGAGAATACCAATAACTATAACCATATCAGTAGTTTTCTTTGAAGACTTTTCTGCACAGGATATGAATTTGAGTGCTAGTCATGTAAAATGTCATGAAAACTTCACAAAGCAAAATAAACCCTATTCGAAGAAACAACTAAGATGAACCAGTAACTACACTTATGGCGGCCAACATACGAGATCTATCGGCATGATCTATGGTTCATTTGGATCTGAAAGTCATAGATCATGCAAATAGATCCTTTATTAAATATTTTTATTTTTATTTTTTTTGAAAATATTTGAACTGATAGACTAGCAGAATGCTTTAATCAATCAGACCATTCTGACACATTCTTCAAACTAGGATAGTTAAAATTAGCTTAAAAGGAAAATGATATGCATATTACTTGGTGTTGGAGATGATGACCGTGGCTGCTGAATCGGTGGTGGAGAAAGCAGTTGGAGGGGAGACGGTTGTGGTGGAGGCGCACGAATAAAGAAAGTGTAGCTATGGAATACAGCAATGCAACTTCCGCAGCCGGCTGCTCCTCCCCGAAAGGTTCCATTGTCCGTCACGGTCGCCTCTAACAGAGAACTAATGGCATTTGTTAAGCATGTTTTGCAATCGTCAACAGAAGTTAAATCGCTCCAACACTGAACCCGACCGGATATCGTATAGGATGCAGAGGTAGCTGTTGATCCAGAAGAATAGCGAAGAGGGGATCGAAGGGCTTCAATTGACATATTTGTGAAAAGCCCCTTAACTGCCATACTAATCACCTCAGGCTTACCTCTGATCTTCTCTGGACTGTAACCAACAGTTGTCGTGATATCTAGTTCTCCGAAGAAGGAAAAATTATCGTAGCGCAAGAAACACTTGTTCAGCCAAATTTTACCGCCCATGGCCTTTCCACAATACCGGCGAATACTGGTGATCGCGTCTTGTGAACAGGAGAAGCATTCCTTGATGGTTGACTCTCCCGAACATTGGACGAGTCCATAAACTCTGTCTGGACTTCGACCGGAGACAGACGTATTGAAACCTTTTGACGATGATGTATAGTTTACAAGATCTTTAAGAACTTTGCTCAAATTGCTCTCGAACGTAGTGCTCGTATACTCAGTACTGTCGCAGGTATGCAGCCATGCTTTGTTGGGCGGAACGCATAATAACAACACAAAATAGAACAACTTGTTGGGAGCGATCTCCATGTTGTCTTCCTCTTTGGAGCTCTGCCAGAAACTAGGTCCGTCCAAGCAACGTAATTGTGATATTTTGTTGATTTCTTCAAATTTTTGAAGATGATTGAGATGTTACCTATTGGACCACGCAAAGTTTAGTTTGTATTCACATTACAAAAAGTTTAGGAAATTTGGAAAAAGTTATAATGGAATTATGGCCTTCTAAATGGAGTACAACTGAAACGAAACTTCTATGCAAAACAAAGGAAGCTAGGAGAATTTTTTCTAATCATGATTGAGATGTTATTTATTGGACCACGCAAAGTTTAGTCTGTATTTACATTCAAAAAATTATAGGAAATTTGGAAAAAGTTATAAGAAATTATGGCCATCTAAATGGAGTACAACTGAAATAATCTTCTATGCAAACGAAGGGGGAAAAATAATTTTTTCTAACCATTATATTGTTTTCACATTTTCTTTTGACAATAGCAAGAATAATGTGGTGACAAATCAAGATTTTCTATGGTTCATCATTAAAAATATTCATTTTACCATCAAATTTCTATTATTAATTTATTATTAACACAATAATAATTGAATATAACAAGTATGTAATTGCATCTAGTAAATTGTTGATGCAATGTTGATGTTAGATGGTGATGTATGAAAAATTGAGATTGAGTGTTCATATTAGATGAAATCTTCTATAAATTTTAAATGAATTATGGTTTCCAATCAAATAAACATTCAATCAAACAAATTAATGAAGTTCATATTCAATTTCTTTATAGTTTTTATTTAGAAAAAAATGACTCAACTCTAAAATTTATATTTGAATTAGAAAATTCTAAAAGTATTTTCACAATTATAATAACAAATAAATAAATTAAAAAAAAAACTAAATCTTATAATATATAATAAAATCAACTTATATTTAAATTATTTGTTAAAATTTATATATATATTTTTATTTATGAACTTCATTAATTATTTGTTAAAATTTATAAACCTTTTAATAGCCGTTAGGGCTAATTTCGCGCATTCATGCAGAGTGTAAAATAAGTTTGATTTCAAAAAAAAAATTTGGCTTCTTCAAGCGAGTTAGGACCTTAAAAAGAAAAAAATGACTTTTGGATATTTAAAATGCGCCTTGTGGAATCCGTAAAGCGAAAGGTGCTCAAAAAGGGTGTTTTTAAACCTTTGTCCCTTACATCTTTACCACTTCGCCAGTGCCCCGTTCATTAGACAACCAATAAAAACCCACAAAAATTTAAGGTGTTTTCAATTGTTAAAAAGGTGTTTTCAATAGTTTTCAATGTGTTTTGTTTTTTTTGGTCAACTACACATTGAGTAGTGAACATATATTGATGTAATTTGTAAATTTTTATTGACATAATTCAAACAATGTAATGACTAAAATGTAAACGGTTATTGGGGATGAGGTGAACAAGAAGTAAACAACAATTAAATCATAGACAACAATTGGAAGTTTTCCCCTACTAACTATTTTAAAAAAATGTGGTTTTTTTTTCAACATTGAATTTGGTTGTCTCAAAATCCTGTACGTGTAAAAAGGGTTTGTTAGTTGGAAATTTAATGGAAAAAGTGTATCCCATCAATTCCGATAAAATAGCTAAGAGCGTGTTGACTATATAGCGTGCTTACTTAGCTCCTAGTGGTTTAAAGACCGTTTTTATCGGCACACATTTTCAAATTTGTCCGCACATCCTTTGTTTCTGCACAACGTGACAGATCAGCTAGTAAGCTGTACGGATGAGAGTTTAAGATTTAAATATTATAAGATATTTAATAAAGACTATTTTATGGGACCTAAGCATTCGGGCAGTGTGTGATAGAATTCATTCTGATCAATTGACATAGTTAGTCAAAGTTAGACCGCAGGACTGGCCTCTCTAAAAGCTTATGGATTTTTTTGTGCATCGAAAGGAGGTGTAGTGCTCACGTCAATTGTATTTTATATTAGTTTGAATCAACATAAAATATATCAACATTTTTTTTTTCAAGGAATTCATTTGAAAATCAAAGAGAACAAATCATACTAATAGCTATAGTCTAGATTCTAGACTACAATGAATGTAGTATACTATTGTCACATATATTCAATCTGTCTTATAGAAGCTTACCTTCTGAAATTGAAGGATATTGATTGTGCCTATGCGTAAGAAAATGGAGATTTTCTAAGTGACGAGAAAAATTCTAACCAAGGAATCTCATTTTGGTGCCAAGATTCAAGGAAATATTTAGATAAAGAGGACTTTCTATCTGTCAAAAGAAAAAGAAATACTGCTTTCTAATTTGTAGGTAAACAACTTTAAGACTAAATCCAAAATCAATAGACTAGAAAGATTAAATTGACTTTGAAGCGATTATAAGCAATAGATATCAAGAACTTCTTCTTACTCATTCAAAGACAAAAATTCTCATTGAACAAATTGCTTACCATCCTCTAAAGCTATAATGTTGCTCTAGATCATACCTCTAACCTTTTTAACAATGGCTAATTGTACTAAGAGAAAAAGACAGCGAGTACACCTAAATTATAAGCAATAGATATCAAGAACTTCTTCTTACTCATTCAAAGATGAAAATCCTCATTGAACAAATTGCTTCCCATCCTCTAAAGCTATAATGTTGCTGTAGATCATACCTCTATCCTTTTTAACAATGGCTAATTGTACTAAGAGAAAAAGACAGTGGGTACACCTAAATTAGTTTTTGCATAGTTCTTTTAGAGTACATAGGGTCTCTAGCCTCATTGATATTAGTCTTCTTTAATGGCCTCCACCTATTTTTAGAAATGATTTACTAACTTAAACAAAAAAAATACATTATAATACGGAGTTGAGTAGTAAAAGTGGGGATGGATCTTTGATCAAGACAACAATTATATAGGCTACTATGCCTAATCTAAATTTAAAGTTTTCATATAGGTGCCTCTAATTTTGAGATAGACATAATGGAACTTTCAAATGTTAAAAACCCACATTTTATGGTTGACTCATGTTTATCATAATACTATCAAGTATATAATTAAATTATTCTTCATTTCTATTGCATATTATCAAAACCTATACTTACATAGTCACTTAATTGTTAACATACATCATGGGTGATCCCACAATAGTGGTTTACAATTTTTGGCCAAACTGGACACTGAAATTATTTTTTAAAACTAAATCTTCACTTTCGGGCACCTATAGTGACTAAACCATGAAGAATTTGAAGATGATGAAAACTAGAGTCTCGTCACATTTTGTTTGTAGATTCTAAAAATATTTTTTTCAAAATTTTTCGAATCAGATTACACTTCTTTTTCCATCTCCCACGAAAACTAGTTTTTTTCAAAAAACAACATTTTTAAAAAGTGACGCACACCGTATAACGCATAACTTTTTTTCCATGAAGGATAAAATTCTAATTCTTTTGAATTTAGATTTTTAACTTTGATATCTAGTGCTTCCATTTGGTTAGATAGTTTTTTATCGAATATTTTTTCTTTAATCAAGTCTCGAAGTTAAACCAATTACAATTCAGACATAACACAACTGTATAACAACTTTTTTTGTATCTATCGAAATTCAATGTTTTTTGTGTTGGATCA
>VDFB02058242.1:516195725-516296237 GCA_007258455.2 Sequoia sempervirens | reverse complement strand
CCCCTCCTAACAAAAATTTGAAAATATTTACCAACCCTATTCCTAACAATAACATTTCATTTGTCAATCACCTTACCTTTACAAATAGGATTGAAAACATAATTAGATATATCATTCTCCATTATCCCATAATCAGACCAATTTTGTGTGAAGCTAGGCTATCCATGGCTTCACTCCATGAAATTTGTCCCTTTGATTTTGCATAAAAGCTTAAAGTTTTTGATAAAAGGGGGATAAACGGGTTTTACAAGGACCTGAAACCATAAAGTAACATTACAAGCTAAGACCAAAACAGAGGTCCGATAGATAAAAACACTGCCAGAAAGAAAAAAACTAGCAAGGGCAGACAGCCACAAAAAGCCACAAAACAACCATTAATTGGGCAACAAACAGACAAAGCTGGGCCCAGCCACAGCTAATCCATAGATTTTAGAAGCTCGTCCACAACCTCTTCCAGGTCCACCATATCCTGGACCCCCTCCATAAAGATCTGAGTCATATTAGGGGTGGTCAGGGCTTTTCTTTTCGTGCTTGATCTGGTTCGTTTAGAGATCCCTGCTTCCTCATCCTGGTCTTTCTCCTAATCAAGGTCGACAATCAGAGCTCTCTTATGGGTTTTCTCCAGTCTTCCGGACATGGCTTTGATGATAACAGCGTTATGTCTTTGACAATGAATTTTTAACTCATAGTGGATTTAACCCATTGTCCTCCAAAGGTAACTTTTCCTTAGATTTATTTTGGCTCGAGCCTATAGAAACTATAAAACCATGAGAAGACTTCTTTTTCTTGTCCTATCAAAAGTTCAAGGCAAAGAAGATAGCAAACCTATCCCTCCGAAACATGTCCCCACCCAACACTGAGTCTACCATCCTAGATGAAACCATGATTGAGCTTAAATAAATTTTGAACAACCAAGACCAAGCTAAGACAAAACCTTCATCTACCTCCTACAAAAGACAAATAAATAATGAAAAAATCCTATGATGTCTCCTAGAATAAAAAAGTTTACAAAGTCAAAGAGAAAGTAGTTGAAACACCCCATGTGGTTCCTTCTGTTCCTCCCCTTAGGGAAGAAAAGAAACCTATGGTTGCTCAACCTACTCTTACACAAACACAACTTGAAAATTGAACTAAAAGAAATAGAGGTGCTAGAGAGAATAGGCATAGACATAGTGCCCTTGCTCATAGGCTACATGAAAAATTAAATAAATAAAATCAAAATCCAAACTTGATTGAAGCAATGCATGATGACCCTACTCCCAACTCGAAACAACTTAATTCAATACAACAACAACAATAAGAGTTAAACACTTCCTTGGACATTATCATTTGACCTCCTATTGTGATTAATTTAGATGATGATGATAAGGTCACTAAAATTGACTAAGAGGTGCATAACGAATTGAATACATTGTTTTCCTCTTCTATGAGCTTAAACAACAATTCTCCTAAGAAGAGTGTTGACCTTGGTGTTGGTCCTAGTTCAACACTTGTTATTGTCCCTTTGGCTAGTTGCCTGCCTTTGGTATACAATGAACATGATTGGGATGTAGATGACCTACTCATAAGTTTACTCACATGTGTGTTACTGGTGTTTTGAATTATTTCTTTTTCTTTTTCTTTTTGCTTGATTGCATGTGTGTAATGTGATCCCCCGTGACATTTTTTTTTGATGTTTCTCTCTCTTTGTGTTACATTCCTCTATTTGTACCTTCATTCTTCTCTATGTCATAAATATTTTATCTTTTTCATTTGTCTTGTGTTTTCCTTTTAGGGATGATGCAAGGCATTGAGCCATTCATGTCTCTTCCATGTTGACCCAAAAGGAATTTCCTTTGATTTTTCCTTTTCCTTTGTCTTTTTCTTTCCTTTTAGGGATGACACAAGGAATCAAGACATTCATGTCTCTTCAATGTTGACCTAAAAGGATTTTTATTTGTTTTCGCTCTCTTTGTGTCATTCTTCCAATTATATGTGTATTTGGGGAATGATGATAGTTCTGAGCTCTCTAAAAAAAATGTAGCAAGAACATACTAACCCCAAATCCATAAATCCCTTATGTGTGGTATTTTAATTTTTGGGGGCAACCCCTCTCTTTTCCTTTTCTTTTCATGAAGTAGCTTTATTTGGAAACATATGACTTGGCATAGGGATTTCTAGGTTAGCTCTCATGTCTTCTTTATTGTTAGCATTTATCATTTGCTACTTTAAAGTAATTGCTCATAGTATGGTATTTAGCAATTTCTTTAAAGTGGGGGCATACATTGGGGTATGTGCAAGATCATGATGGGCCAAAAAGTGGCGATATCATGGGTTTTTGTAGGGTATGTGGCTAACGACTTTTTTTAACCCAAAATTGAAGAAACGAAAAAGGTTTTTAAAGGAGATTCTCAGCTTTCTACCAATATAAATTATTCTTTACTTTGAATTTAATAAATAATTATTATTTATTTTCTATTTGAATTACAATTAAAGTCTTAGATGATAGGCTAATTGTAAAACATCTATAGCTTTCAAACGGTATCGCATTTTTTGAATCCAAAAGCATGTGTCACATTATATTCTTCGCATACTATAGGATTAAAAATAAATAAATTTCATCAATTTTTGACCAAATTAAGGTGGTTAGACATACGAATTTTTTAATTTTTTAAAAGTTGTAATAAAAAATTCATAATGAATTATTTACTTGGAAAAAAATTACAAAAAAATATGCATCACATCGGGACATGAGTCCTCTACTTATATCTAAAATCTTATAAAAAATAATTATCATTTTATTGTGGTTAGAGTGGTCAAACAAACACCTTCTTTTTTCCCTGAAATTTAAGTACTACTGCATTGAAATTTCAAATTTTTACCAAATAATTTTTTATTTTTTTTAAATAAACCTAGTAGTTTAGAAATTACATTCAATTTGCTACAAATTCTATTCTTATATATTTTTGAAATAATATAAATAACTTATTCAAATTTTTACGTCAAGTAGCCTAACTTTGATTTTTCTGAATTTTTTGCCACTTAAGAGCCTATTTTTTCCATGATGATCCTACACATACCCATTGGCATTATTCTTTTGCATTTTTCTTTCATGGTTCATGGTGCAATCTTCTTACTTTAAACAATGTGTTTTCTACTTTTTGGACAACATTGGGTGTGATGTCCTTCAAGAGCATGGTTTATGTTAGCATATTACATTCCTCTTAGTGGCTTGATGTGACATGTTGTATCCCCTAAGTTTTGAATCTTTTATTCTTTGACTGGTCCTCTCTTGGAGACATTAGGCACAATGTTCCCTAAGTTAAATACCTCATATGAACTAAGCAAAAGTTCTTTTTCATTTTGCATTTTTTAGTTATATGACCATTGCATAACACAACTTGTATATCTATAGATCTATCTTATGTGTTCATGAGTTCTAAGCATACAAAGCTTTGCTTGTCTCATGAAGCTCAAAAATCATTTTTGTGTGGCGCCTTATCAAAGTTATCAAGAGTTATAACTTTGGTATCGTTTGATGGGAAGCCAAACGAGGGCATGACTTCCCCTTAGCCACTTGCGCATATGTGTGAGCGCATACCAACCATGAGTGTATGTGTCTCACCTTCTTGGACTTCTCACCCAGTAGACAACTTGAAGTTCCATTTCCTTAGAGTGAGTATGCATTTTATTTTGGACAAACAACCTAGATCTGATTCACATCGTGATGGGCAAGTGGTTGAAGCTTGATCGACCCTTTTCTTTTTCATTTTGTTTCATTTCCTTTGTGTCTTCAACAGTGCATGCTTGTGTCTTGTTGCTGCTCTTTATATCATTTTCATGTGTGTTCTTTTGTGCCTATGTTGGTTTGCCATAGGACCTTGGTCTTGGCCTAGCTTGGGCAACCCTCTTGATCATAGCCATCCTATCTTACCAAAATTGGTGCATTTGAACCCCTCTTGATCATGGTCATCCTATCTTACTAGTATTGCTGCATCTGGTCTACTTTAGTGTGATTTTGAAGCAAGTTCCTCCTCTTTCTAAAGTGGGGCCTAGATGTAATGACGAAAAAAGGTCCCCCTAACTTGGCCTTGATTTAGTGTTGTAATATGTCTAGCATATTCACATTAGGTCTCGGGCCCTTATGAACTAAATGAGCTTATTAGTGCCTTGTTTGGAGTGTTGCAAAGTGTTGTAACACACTTTCACAGTTTTCTAGGTTTTTCATTAATAATGGGATTTATTATGCTTTAATTGGCCCTATTTTGCATCCACAAGCCCCATTTAATGCATCTTCTCAAGGATAATCTTGACACAAATCATCACCCAATCATAATTTAGGTGTATTAGGCTTGAATGGCCCATATTTAGTGAGCTGGGACTTGTTTTCCACCTTGGGCAAATGATTCCCATCTAATTTTTTTGGTCTTGATCTTGATTTCACACCTTTCTAAGCATTTTTTAAAATGGTCCCAAAAATTATACTTGGTGGAACTCATTCTCCACCAGCCCAAAATAAAAATTAATTCAATATTTTGGCAAGATTTTATCCTCCTAGATCTTATGTCAGCTTGTAGTATTGTAATTTTGGAAATTATGGCATAATTGAGTATAAATACAAGGTTCTTTCATTCATTTTCACCTATGACTTTTTGTGAGAGCATTCCTAATATCAAGTTGAGTTCACAAGAGAATTTAAGAGAATTCAAGTGTCTTCAAGAGTAGATTATCAAGCATTTGAGAGTAGCATTCAAGCATCAATGATCATGTCAAGGACTTCATGCATCATGTTGGTTTTTGAGCTAACAATTGTGATGTAGGGTTTTATGATTCAAGCAAGTGTTCCTTCAAGATCTATCACCTTCAAGTAAGAGTCAAGATCCACATCCATTGGAGCCATTACATACATGTTTTTAGTAATTCATTGATAGGGTTTGGTAAGTTTCCATACTTGTTCATTCATCATTCTCCATTACTATTTTATTCTATTTCAAGGTTTGATTACCAAAATGGGGTTTGACCAAGGAAAACCCATATCAACTAACCCGACAACATTTCCCCCCCTCCATTGTGTGTGATCTTTTCAAGTCTAGGTTGTAGATTTCATAAGGAGCAAGATTGGAGAAAAGTTGTCAAAGTTATCATCAAGCCTTGGAGAACATTGGAGAACACCTACAGGTTGCAAATTAGGGTTTTAGATCTGAAAATCAATTAGGAAGGACAGAGTAGATAGGGAAGAGTAGGATTAGAATTTGAAGCTTTAGAAAATCCTAACTAGAATGATTTGCCACTTCTAGCGAATGAGTCCTAGTTCTAGATAGTCAAAATTCAAGTTTTTGTAGATTTGGATACCCTTTTAGTAGATTCATGTTCCCCCACAAAAACCTAGAATCTAGATTGATTCACCTAGCTTGGCGAATTGGTCCCACTAAACATTCAAGGTATAATTTCTAGTGTTTCATACCTCCATCTATCCATCTTTAGATTCTTAAGTGCACATATTCCTTTCTATAGTTTTTTGTCTTGTTTCATTCACTTTTCTAGGTCATTTTGTTGGTCATTGCATTGAATTAGGGTTTAGTGTTGCATCTTGCATTTCATTTGTTTTTCCAAGCCCTAGCTTGGTGGTGAACCCCTTTTTAGTTAGCATTCAGCCCCTAGGACAATCCTCTTGCAAGTTCTCTTTCTCCTTTTCATAGAGATCTCAAGGGTTTGTTCTTGAATGAAATTGGAGAAGTGGGCATGCTCTATGTCCTAAAATCATATGATACACCATACCACTTTTACAACATTTCACTTTCCATAGTTGAAACACTTAAAGGGTAACTTACATCTATATTTTTCAATTCCTTTTTTCAATCTCCTAACAAAATTTTCTTCCATCTCATCAAGATCATCAAGATCAGATTCATCATCCTTCTTTTCCTTGTTGAATTTAAAGGAAGTTTCTTTCTTTGTAGCATCTTGACCAAACTCTCTCAATTCATAAGAAATTAAAGCACTAAACAACTAATCTCTAGAATATTGTTCTAAATTATGAGCTTCTTCAATAGCATATACTTTAGAACTATAAGGCCACTCAAGATAACATTCATTGCTTTTCCATTATTCTCATAATCCTTTACCTTATCATCACTTGTTGAACCAATAGCAGGCATAGTATATCCAGTTTCTATTAACTTCCAAAATCTAAACTCTAGAGAGACAAGACCACAACTCTAATATGAATTGTTGGACACACAAGACAACTAAGAGGATGGGCGAATCAATTATACACTAAACCTCAAACCCTCATTAACCATCAAACCCTTATCATCATTAGAAAAATATAAATCTATGAAACATAGACACATTCAACACCATACACAAGAGAACACCATATTTACATGGAAATCCCTAATCAAGTAAAAACCTCGGTGAGGATTAAATCACATATATAGGAATTGCAACTTCAAATATAATAGGATCACTGCTAGAAGAGCTCTCTACCAAAAAGAGAAGAATGGATCACTACTAAGGGCTCACTACCATAAGGACTCACTATCCAGAGGAAAGAAGAATAGAAGAAGATTATTACAAAGAGATTATCTCAGAGCAATAGGAAAATCTTCTACTACAACTCTACACTATCTATAACCTTTGACTCATTGCCTCCATTGACTTCAAGCACACTAAAAATTTAGACACCTTTTGCTGACTACATCTAGTAGCCTTAGGTGTTTAGGACAACACCTAGATCACTACACTTTATCACATTTGCATCATACAACTCTCATACATCTACCACATGCATAACGTTGCTTATATATGCTCCACAACCTCAAAAACTTTCTCCATGTTGACCATAATGAAATATATGCACCTCAAATGTACAACCACTAAATAGGTTAGCAAAAAATACTTATGTGAATGAAAGAAGTGAAGATACACCACACTAAGGGTTAAATAGGACCCAAATCTACACCAACATGCTTCACCATGCTTCGAAAAATAATTAAAAATCTTTGAAATTAGCGTTAGCACTTAGGTCAGCCAAACCTACACTAACATTAACAAGCAACCACATACACACACTTCTAGGTCTAGAAACGCCATGGAGACCACATAGAAACATTCTAAAACATCCAATAATATTCCAACATCATTAGAATATTCTACAATACTATTGAACAACCACCTAGAACTAAGAACACCACTATCTTGTGCAAACAACAACACTGCCACAAACATGCAACATACTAGCTAACCTTGTGAAACACTTGAACACACAAAACTATGAGGGAAGGTAGATACATGCAATATTAGCATGTTACCAAATTTTCAAGACAAGAAAGAAAACTCAATGCAGAGAAATGTAGAGCATTCTCATTTCTTCTAGACAACCTTCTTCATAAGCAACACACTGTCGAACACAACTTCCACTGTCAGATGATCCAGAACTTGAAACTTTGGATATACCACCTTTGAACATCTCTAATCATTACCTCCAAATTGCACAAGAATATATCTTCAACCATGAAGAAATGGAAAGCATAACACTAAACACACATCTGTCACACTACACACTCTTTTATTCAAATTTTCTAAAAACTACTTGGAAGCCAAGTGAACCAGGTGCATTAGGAAAACCACAAACACCTACTCAACATATCTACAACTTCTCCTCAATACCTCAGACACTTCTCAACATGACCGTGCACTAGAGGTTGACATCAAATGACAACTATAAGCACCTAAATTTGGCCACTCCTGTATGGTCAAATTTATCCTTTTATTCTTCTATCACTTTCACATCCATATTAAATAAATAATTTGTTATTTGGTTAATATTTATCCTATTCCTAACTATCCCTAAAGTGTTTAATTATTTAATTAAACACTTTATCCCTTTCCTCTCTAAATTAAATAAATAGATCAGTTTATTTAATTTAGTCACAAGAATTAAATTAATTTTTAATTCATTTATCTCTCCAAATGTCACATCATCCCTAACCTTCCTGTAATCCTGATTAACTTGCCTAATTTGGTCATTAGGATGTGTACACCCTTAATCTTGGAATTAGTGTCACATCCTCCATAAAATCCCACTTGCCTTTAATCCCATCATTAGTTTTCCTAATCACTTGCATAATCAACAATCATGATTAATTAATCCCTAGCCTAGGCCTCTTGCCAATTATGATATGTGTACTTGAGTCAACCCTCTTAAATGATTTCTCCTTTTGGAGAAGCTATCCCCATTCCCTAAGGAATTTTTAATTCCTTTTTACCTTCCCAACATGCCCATGTGGAACTTTTAATTCCACTTATCCCCCAAGACATCCTATGTGGATATTTTAGTTTCACTATATTCTTCCTACAACTTGGGAGGAATTAAAAAGTAAATTTTAATTCATCTGCATGTCCTTACAAGGGGAATTTTAAATTCCCCTTGTTCTTCCCAATGTCTTTTTCTAAAAATCTAGAAGGATTTGACTTGTTAGATCCTTCCACCATTTGAGGGAGGATGAGACAAGTCATGTCTTTTCCTCTCCCCCAAGGTACTTGCAAGTACCTCCACATGTCACACACCTCATCTTCACATCACCATTCTCTTTCCACCTAGGCCTCCACATGTCTTCACCACACTAGTTGAGATGCCTTGAAAGGAATCTCAACCATTGATCTCTTAGACCTAAATTCAATCCCAACCCTTCATTTTATCTTCTCCAAATTAGCTAAATACTTAGCCAATTTTCATTCACACAACACATGAAATTTTACACTAGCACTCTTGTACCTCCATTTTTGCAGTTATTATAGTCTTCATATTGCATCCAAATCAACAACAAGTTTACCCATTGCATGCATCATATCCACATAATTATTTTCATTATAGTTACATGCTATCATCTTGGCAAAGGAGCACACATATCTTTGATCCAAGAGCCAATCAAAGGAGCAATTTGAACAAGTTAAAGGTATTCTCTTTTGTTCTTTATTTTTCTTGAATTAAACTAGGGCTAATCATTGAGGTGTTACTTGTGTTTTTCCTTTTGTATTTCATCATTGTATTTACATTTTAGATAGGAATTTCACTTGCACATAACAACATAGTGCAATAAATATCCAATAATCCCCCTAACCATACTAGAGGTTGACATCAATGTGACATAAAACCACAACACATCTACACTAAGGGTTGACATCAATGACAACACTAGCAATCTCCAACAATCCAATAAGTCTCCAAAAAATTGTATGCACATACAATATTTACATATATTGAAAGTGTTATCTCTTAATCTAGAGATTTGAAGGGTCAATCAATAGTGAAGCATTTAGATTAGGTACACTAAAAGGAGTAACAAATTTTCTTACATCATGCTAGGAGGTTTTTTTGTTGTCTTATGAATTTATACAAATATTGGGAGATAGAACTAAGATAACTTATCTCCTTGTGATACAACGATAATGCTCTCAATGTATTCTTACATGTTGATAGTCTTAAAATTAGTCGAAAGATTAGTGCAAGAAGGCTTATCAAAAGAATAATATATAAGAGAGATCACCATTAAGCAAGGTCAAGTTTGAAGGTATGTTTGGGTTTGCAAGCATGGATCCAACCCATGCGGTTGGAATTAACCCAAGACAACATAGAAAACCAACACAAATCTTGGGGCATTCTTCTAAGAAAGAGATCCCACTATTGAGATAGAGATAAATAATATTTCTAAATCTTCATCAAGTGACAGTCATTCTTCAATCATTGAGCTAAGTATCCTAATCTTTCTCATTTTTTTTCATAGAATAGCAAGTACAATCATCTACATTATCAATAACCAAATGATATTATTTATGTGAAGGATGTTTTAAGTTTAAATTATGTATTTGATAAAATTAACCTAGCTTAACCCATATAAACCTTAATTTATTTTTGGCAATTAGCAAAAGAGGATAGGATTTCCACTCTTCATTTTAAATAAATTTCTTTCTCACTATAATTAAATTAAATATATTTAAAAATATCATGATCATCCTTGAAGTTTAATTGGATAATTTGTTTAACACCACAAAAAATAAAAGTATTCTAATTTCACTACCAAGACTTTGGATTATAGGTGAGGTTTAAAAGTAAGATTTACATTGGATATTATAAAAGTAGAAAGAGTAAGTGGGATTATCTAGGACCTAAATTTGTTACTGATGCATTATTGATGGATGGATTTGAAGTAGATGAAGTTGTGCTTCCAATTACAAATGTAGACGTTGATGTAGATGTATATAATGAATCATCTTTTTGTGTAAGACTTAGTAATGTGGGATTTGTGGGATTTGATAAGTTGGTCACTAAAAGGTTTAAAAGCATTGCATATACACTAGCCATTGGTGGGCAAAGTGATGGATTTGCTTGTGTACATAAAAGACCCACATGAATGCATCTTGAAACTTCCTCATTAGGAAAACTTTCTATTATTGTTCTATCAATCACATCCATAATATTTCCTCCTCTGTAAGATCTCCATACCTGCATGGGAATCATATATACTCATCTTCATAAGCTATATAACTTTGGAAAATAAAATAGATTAACATATCATGTTTTTATCTTACCCATTCTAATAGACTTTGAAATTCTGGAGGCAAATCAATATTCGTGTTCTTTCTCCCACATAGTATTTCTAAAATGACAATGCCAAAGCTATATACATCAGCTTTAATAGATAGTTGACCTACATAGTGTTACTCAAGTGCCATATAACCACTCCATAACCAAAAATATATATTAAATAAAAAAACATTAAAATAATAATCTTACTAAAAAGTAATCTTTAAAAATTACAAATAATTTAAAAACAAAATAAATGTAAAATTATCAATTTAAAACAATAAATTTACAATAGTAAATTAATCTAAACTTCTTAGATATTATACCAATAATTCATCCCCGGACAGAGTGCTTTAAACGTAAAAGAATGTTGTGATGAAGTTATGTGCCATATTTGCTATCTTAACATACAGCTTGGACGTTCACCACGGTTAGTTTTTTCAAAGAATCAAGAATCATAATCACAGTATAACTAATCTTAATTTTTATCCTAACAAAAATGAGAAACTAATTGTGTAATGCAGTGAAGTGATTAGATTCTTACTATGTTCCTGCAACCCTTGTGCTAACATGAGTCTTTTTTCGGCAAGAACTCGTAAACAAGCAACCGTTCTGTACCTTCTGCGCAACATCCTAGCAGATTCACAAGATTACGATGTTGAATTTTTGCTACCAGCTTCACTTCGTTTAAAAACTCCTTTATCCCTTGTAAAGATTGTCCGGAAAGTTTCTTTACTGCTATCTGTTTTCCATCTGGCATCGTGCCCTGACATAAGATAAAAGACATAAATGTAAAAAATTTATATCAAAAGCTATAAATTGAGTAAAATACTACTTCAAATTTGTTCTACTCGAGCCTATCCAGCGGACTAGATGATCTTTTGTGTATTTTACCAGAAGAAATATCCAAGGACATATCTAACCCATTATATTTAAAACAATTACAGTGCAGATTATTGTTTTCTAATTATATGTCAATCTTCTATTGTGATCAAAATCAAAACAAAATACTAAAACAAGCGTGAAGAATGGTTTAATAACCTTATTCAGTTATATAATGTATACAATGTTGTCGTACAAAATAAGAGAATATAATCAGTTAGGGTTAGGTTACCTTGTATACAGTGCCAAATCCTCCCTGTCCAAGCTTGTTATCTTCATGGAAATTTCTAGTTGCGGCTATGATATTTTCCAAATTAAATATTATTGCTTGCTCCTGCCCAATCGCTGAGTGTGCCTCTGTACCTAGAATACCTGGATAAGTAATACCAGGGTGAAAAAAATCACACTTCTTATCGAATTATAATAGAAAAGGTTTTTGTTAAATTGTAATTTAAGAATAACTAAGAAATTGAAATTAAAATTATTATTTTCATAAATATTTTTGAAGGATTATAAAGATAAAATCTAATATAATAGGTAGGTCATGAGACCTGTTACCATTGTCTGAAAAAGTAGTGAGATTCTGTTTTAATTCCCTTACTAGCAAGGAGTTCTGTTGATAAACATATACAAAGACTAATTAAAAAAATCCGCCGTAAAGATACCTCGGCTTAAGAGAGTTGGCTTAGATAATACGGCAGCAAACAGGCATAATAGTAACATCGCCAACAAACCACCGAGAATACTTATAACTATACACATAAATCTAGTTTTCTTTGAATATTTTTCTGCACAGGTGATGAATCTGAGTAATCGGTCATATAAAATGGTATGTACTAAAGTAAAATAAACTCTTATACTCTAAGCAACAACTAAAATGAACTAGTAACAACACTTATGGCAACCAACATATTTACGAGATCCATAGGCATGACCTATAATTGATTTGGATCTGAATGTTATAGTTCATGCGGACAGATCTAATTATTGGCGTTAGATTCCTCTTGAATGGAATTCATCAGCATACCGGAATGATTAAAATTAGCTTAAAAGGAAATCGATATGCACATTACTTGATGATGGTGGCTGCTGAATCGATGTTGGTGGAAGCGCACGAATAAAGAAGGAATACCTTTCGTACTGAGCAACGCAACTTCCGGAGCCGGCCACTGCTTTCAGAACAGTTCCATTCTGCGCAACATCTACCAGAAAGCTAATTGCATGCATTAAGCATATTTTGCAGTCCTTAACAGAAGTTAAATCGCTCCAACACTGAACCAGACTGGATATCGTATAGGATGTAGAGGTAGTCGTTGATCCAGAAGAATAGCGAAGAGGGGATCGAAGGGCTTCATTTGACAGATTTGTGAAGAGCCCTTTAACTGCCGTACTAATCACATCAGGCTTAACTCTGATCTTCCATGAACTTAAACCAACTTTTGTCTTGGTATCTAGTTTTCCGAAGAAGGAAAAATTCTCGTAGCGTATGAAGCACTTGTCCATCCAAACTTTACCGCCTACGACATTTCCACAGTCCTGGCGAATGCTGGTAATTGCGTCTTGTAAACAAGATAAGCATTCGTCCATGGTTGAGTCTCCCCAACATTGAAGAAGTCCATAAACTTTGTCTGGACTTCGGCCAGAGACAGACGTACTGAAACCTTTTGACGAAGATGTATTGTTTGCAAGATTTTGAAGAACTTTGTTTAAATTATTCTCGAACGTAGCGCTTGTATAGTTAGTATGCTTGCATATATACAGCGCTGCATTGGGAGGAATGCATAATAACAACACAAAATACAACATGATGTTGGTAACGATCTGCATGTTATTTTCCCTTTGGAATTCTGTCAGAAACCAGGCTTTTAAAGCAAATGTAATTGTGATTTATCCTTGATTTCTTCAATTTTTGAGATGATAGAGAAGTTACCTGTTGGAATACGCAACTTCGAGTCTTTTCCCGTATTCAATGCCATTTCTATATTTCAGAAAAATTGGACAAAGTTATAATAGAATTATGGCCTTTAATTTAAGCAAAATTAAAATTATGCATTGGAATTATTGAATGCTAACAACTTAGAGTTGGAGAGATTAAGAGGTCAGTTTAGTTTGATATTATTTTTTTATCTCTTAATAGTGTTGT
The DNA here is from genome assembly GCA_007258455.2 of Sequoia sempervirens. Classification (NCBI taxonomy): domain Eukaryota; kingdom Viridiplantae; phylum Streptophyta; class Pinopsida; order Cupressales; family Cupressaceae; genus Sequoia; species Sequoia sempervirens. The sequence continues at coordinate 516,282,645 of VDFB02058242.1, read as the reverse complement.
ATTTAGCAAGAGTTTTTAGAGTTTTTATTTTTTTTAATTATGATATTTAAGTCATTTTATTGATTATTTGTTGAAATGGTGTCAAGTGGAAAGAAGTCTTGCAAGTTAATTTCAAATTGTGTTTTTGTATCTTTAAAGAGATGGTTTCAATAGACTATTTATGAACTTTGTAGAAAGAAAATATTCACCTCTAGTCAAATTCCTATTGCTAAGGCAATGATACATAACAACAATTGAAGATAATTGCACTTAGTAAATTGAGGATGCAATGTTGATGTTATCTAAGATGTGGATAAAAAGAGATTGAGTGTTCACTTATATGAATTCTTTTATAGATTTGAAATAAGCTATAGTTTATCTTCTAATATAATATTATAACACACAAATTAAATAATTTCTTACTCATTTTCTTTTAGAACCTCCATTTAAAAAATGCTAACCTAAATCTAAATTTTAAATTTGAATTTACAAGTTTTAAGATTATTTTTACATTATAATAACAAATAAATTTAAAAAAAAAAAACTAATCCTTTTAAAATATAATCAACTTAAATTATTACACACCTTTGAAAAGTTAAACGAAGTACAGATGAAGATGCAAAATCAAAGTATAAAGAAACAGAACAGAATACACAAGAGATGACACCGATATTTTATCGTGGTTTACCATTAATGGCTACATCCACACTAAGAGCAGAGAAATATTTTTAATAGCAACAACAAAATACAAATGATACAGCAACAAATATAAACATGTATTGGAGAAGCTGAAGAGTTAGCAATTGGCAGGAAACACAAAGTGTCCATTGGGCTTCAGCACTTAACAAATCTCCCACTTGAAGTCCAATAGATGCTGCAACCACCAACCATTCCCCTACTCTAAATTTATGGTTACTTCTTCTTAACCAGACCAAGAGAAGACCTGGCGCATTCGAACTTCTCTTTGCCTACAACTTTGGTAAAAATATCTACCGGATTGACCTTTGTGTCAATTTTTACAACCTTTAACTTGCCCTCTTCAACCACATGACGAATGTAATGAGCATGTGTGTCAATATGTTTCGAACGCCGCTGAGATGAATGATTGTGAGCCATAAAAATGGCGCTGTGACCATCACAAAACAAATTATAATCACTTTGTTGACATCTCAGATCACGAAACAACCGTTGTAGCCAAATCATCTCCCTAGCACCTTTAGAAAGAGCCAAATACTCAGCTTCTGCAGAAGAAAGAGCAACAGAATGTTGTAGCCTCGAGATCCAACTAATGGCTGCACCAGCAAACATGAAAACATAGCTAGTGGTAGACCTTCATTTATCTAAATCTCCACCAAGATCAGAATCAGTGAAACCTTGCAGCTGAGTATTATTTCCATCAAAACATAAAGCATAATCAGCAGTACCTTTAAGATACCTTAAAATCCATTTGACTGCTTCCCAATGAGACTTTTCGGGATTGCTCATGAACCTGTTGACAACTCCCACTGCATGAGTAATGTCAGGACGAGTGGAAACCATGGCATACATAATACTACCAACTATAGATCTATAAGGAATGCTCTCCATAAAATTTGTATCCTCTTGTGTTTTTGGACACAAATCAGAGGACAAATGAAAATGAGCAGCAAGAGGAAGAGAAACTACTTTGGCATCAACCATACCAAATCTATCTACAACCTTGTCAATGTATGCTTGTTGTGATAACTTGAGTTCTTTCTTTTGTCTATCTCGTGTGATCGTCATTCCAAGAATCTTCTTGGCTGCACCTAAATCCTTCATAGCAAACCACATAGCTAATTGCGTCTTCAATTTAGAAACAATCCTCTTGCTAGTACCGGCTACTAACATCTCATCTACATAAAGCAAGAGAATAACAAATTCACCAGTAGAAATCTGCTTATAATAAACACATGGATCCACTTCACACCTGACAAACTTGTGCTCAATCATGAAGCGATCAAACTTAATATACCACTATCGCGGGGCTTGCTTGAGCCCATACAAACTGCGCTTTAGCCTACAGTAAAGATGTTCTTGCCCTTGGTGTTTAAAACCTTCTGGCTACTCCATGTACAACTCTTCATCAACATCACCATGTAGAAAAGCTATCTTGATGTCCAACTAGTCAAGTTCAAGATCCCAAACTGCAACCAAACCCAAAACTGCCCGTATTATGTTCATTCTCACAACTAGAGAGAAAATCTCATTAAAATCAATGCCTTTCTATTGAGCATACCCTTTGACAACCACCTTGGCACGATAACATTTCCTGCCTGCATCCTCTTCTTTCAACTTATACACCCAATGATTTTTCAATTAGGTGGAAGCGGCACTAAATGCCAAGTGTTGTTAGCCTGCAATGAAGTCATTTCATCTTGCATTGCGTCATGCCATTTATTAGAATCAGTTTCCTAACAAGTATCTTTAAAAGTAGCTGGTTTAGGTTGATCAGTAATTAAAAGCTCAGGCTCAGCCTCTTCTGAAAACAATAACTCATAATCAAAAAATTTTGAAGGACATCTCTTCTCCCGGGTAGACCTCCGTAATTGAGGACCTTCTTGTGGCAAATTAGAATCATCTAGATTCATTCGCTGTAGTTGATTTTGAATACTTTTTACCTCATTTTTCATAACACCTCTATTCAAAACATGTTCTTCATGACTGTGCTTCTGTATATCCCCTGACGACATAATCCCCTGTGCCAGGTTTCCAATCGTCTGCCCCTACATACCAACCGACTGATGTTGAGTTGGTGAATGCAATACCTGATGTTGTATGGACTACGCATCAAGTGAAGAGGCTAAGCACGTCATAGAAGGTAAAAAAGGTGGAGCAAAGTCTATAGAAGCCTGCGACTTAAGATTAGGAGCCTGCGTCCCAAAATGTGAAACTTGCGAAGGGTGAAAGGAAGGCTGTGGGATGTGTAAAAGAGGTTGTGTTGTAGTGATAGGACCTTGTGAATGACACAGACCCGAACCCTACATAGGAAACATTGAAGAGTGCGCACTTTGTAATGGAGGCTTCAAAGCATGTGAGGGGTGCACTAAAGATAGCGGTAAAGACTATGAAGAAAGGTGTGAAGGCTACGTATTGTGGGCCAATGTAGACTAAGAGGAGGAAAGAGTGGACAACAGAACATGCGTTGGAGGCTACGTAGCATAAGGAGGCTGCGTACCAACAGACCGAGGCACATAATGTGCAGAATTAGGGGAAATAGGGGTTGGTGCAACAAGAGGTGGAGGCTACGAATTAGCAGTATAGGAAGGCTGCGAATCATTCCCAGAACTTTGTTCAAACAAAGGCTGCATATCATCATTTGGAGAAAATAGAGATGATGATATAGAAGGGGCAGGGGATAAAACAGAGGTGGGTGAATAATTAATTCCACCGACATTACCTACCTGGGAATTACCTCTAGGTGATCCATTTGAATGATCATTTGCAAAAATTGAGAAAGGGACATATTCCTTAGTCACTATTGCCTGTGTCTGCAAAGCTGGAAAAACATGCTTATTAAAAACCACATCCCTGCTATGAATAATCTTATTGGCGACAGGATCCCACAGCTGAAATCCATATTGATCTTCGCCATACCCAACAAAGGTACACTTCTGAGATTTGGGGTCTAGTTTGGATCTTTTCTCCTTGGGAACAAGAGCAAATGCTTCACATCCAAATACCCAAAGATGTGAATAGGAGATCCGCTTTCCAAGCCACTCCTCCTCTGGAAGACCAAAATCTAACCATGATGAAGGGTTGCGATTAATTAAATAAATTGTTGTGTTGCAAGCTTCAGCCCAGAACTCTTTTCCTAATCCAGCATTGGAAAGCATACAACGTGCTTTCTCCAAAATTGTCCTATTTAACCTCTCTGTAGCCCCATTTTCTTGAGGTGTAAAAGGAACAATTTTGATCCTTCGAATACCAGTGTCAGCACAAAAGTTATCAAACTCTAGTGAACAAAATTCACCACCGTTATCCATTTGCAAACATTTGATGTGATGCCCACTTTGGTTTTCAACCAAAGCTTTAAAAAATTTAAATTTGCAAAAAACTTCAGATTTCCTATTAATCATAAAAATCCAAACTTTCCTAGTGTAGTCATCAAGGAAAGTTAGAAAATAGTTAGCCCCACCAAGAGAAGTTACCTCAGTCGGTCCAAAGACATCTGAGTAGACAAGCTCCAAAGGTGAAGTACATTTTTCATGTCCCGTCTTCAAGAAGCCGACCCTCTTCTGTTTGCCATAAAGACAATGTTGGAAAAATTTCAAATCCACTAATTTCAAACTCGGTAATTGATCTCTTTTAACCAGCACTTCAAGGCCTTTCTTATTCATGTGTCCAAGACGTTGGTGCCAAAGAACGGTCTCACTGTCTATCAGTGCCATAGCAGCTCCCACTTGAGAACCATTCTCAAAAACATATAAGCTGCCCACTCTATCTCCTTTGACAATCTGCAGAGCACCCTTATTGACTTTCCATGAATCTAGAAAGAAAAAAGTATTGTAGCCTTGTAAAAAAAGTTGGCTTATAGAAATCAAGTTCTTCTTAAGTTTTGGAATATGTCTAACATCTTGCAAAAGCCATGTGGTACCATTCTTGGATTGTAAGAGAACATCCCCTTTACCAATGATCTCTAAAGATTTGTTATCCCCCAAATAAACATTCCCAAACTGTCCTGCTTGATAATTAGAGAAGGCATCCGTACAAGAGGCGGCATGAAAAGATGCACTCGAATCTAAAACCCACAAGTCTGAAGTGACTTCACTTACGGACAAAACCAAAACACTATCATTGTGTTCATAAATAGCATTAACCTCGCTGTCTTTAACCTTCTCTTGTGCCTTCTTATAGGAATAACAATCTTTTTTAGTGTGACCAGGCTTACCAAAAAACCAACAGTCACCAATTCTGCCTTTGGATTTTGATTTTTTTGCAGATTTAGATCTTCTCCTATTATTGTCTTTGCCTCTATGATGAGACCTTCCTCTACTAATAGCAATTAGGGCTTCGCTTGAAGAGTTCTCTTGGTTCTTCCTTCGCATATTTTCACTAAGAAGAGTAGCAACAACATCATCAAACTTCAATTTATTTTTTGCAGCCACAGAAGTACTCATAGCCATAATAACTCCCTCCCAGCTATTTGGTAGCGAACACAATAATAAAATTGCTTTAATTTCATCATCCAGGCTGATGCCCACTGAAACTAATTGAGTAACCAACATATTGAAATCATTAAGGTGGTTGGACACAATTCCACCTTCTTTCATTTTCAGGTTATACAACTTTTTCATAATGAAAACTTTATTAGACGCTGAAGCCATCTCGTACATCGAAGAAAGTTTATCCCACAATTCCTTCGAAGTTTTTTCTATTGAAACATTAAACAATACATTACTGGACAGCGAGAGGAAAATGGTAGCCTTTGCCTTTCTGTCCAACTTCTCTCACTCTTCATCTGTCATTGAACTTGGCTTCTTCGCTTTCCCATCAAGCGCGAGTGAGAGCTCTTGCTTTATTAGCAATGACTCCATTTGCACCTTCCACAAACCGAAATTCTGACCCGAGAATTTCTCTATCTTCGCTTCCTCCATAATTCAGGAAATTCATCACCAATTTCCCAACCAAGCTATACTGTCACCGTACAGCTCTGATACCAATTGAAAAGTTAAACGAAGTGTAGATGAAGATGCAAAATCAAAGTATTAAGAAACATAACAGAATACACAAGAGATGAAACCGATATTTTATCGTGGTTCACCATTAATGGCTACGTCCACACTAAGAGCAGAGAAATATTTTTATTAGCAACAACCAAATACAAATGATACAGCAGCAAATATAAACATGTATTGGAGAAGCTGAAAAGTCAGCAATTGGCGGGAAACACAAAGTGTCCGTTGGGCTTCAGCGCTTAACAACCTTTATATTTAAATATTTCATTAATACAATAATTATTCAAAAATAAAGGCAAATTCTTTGATTTCATTTCATTTCAATTTCATCTCCTTTCTCATTAGCCAATGTCTATCCAGTTCCCGTTATGCGGTACGTGTGAATCGGGCATTTGTAACGGAAAAAATCTCTCATGTCAACCTGATAAAATAGCTAACAGCTGGACAATCAATTTTTCCCAGAAAGAGTGATTGTCTTCACTCACCGACGAGAGTGTCGGCCGTATAGCGTGTTTACTGTGACCTCCAAGTACTTTCAATAAATATAGAGTACAGTCAGCATTTCAAGATCGATTTTACGGCACAGATATTCAATTTTGGTGATCGGCACATCCTTTTTCAGAACGTGACAGCTGACTTGGTAAGAAAATTATATGTATGTTAGAGTATGTGTTCTGTGGTAGCAACTAGGCTCAGTCATATATATGGATTTCAATGACTACAAAGTGCACCAAACATGGATGTCTCGAATTGAGAAAATCTATCAGAAATGGATAGAGCAAAAGAATTCTTTGACAGCTATGTCACTATTTGGAACCTCGCTCTAAATCTAAAATAAACAATATGATATGGATGATCCATGCCTAATAAACACGTCTGAAATATTCTCTACCGATCCCTACATTGATTATTAAGAACTACTTAATCATGTTCAAAGACATTAAATGCAGTGAGAGGACTTGCCTATGCAAAAAGAAGGCAACATCTACATGTAGATACAAAGCTTCATGGAAGGATGCATAAAATCAACTTTAGTCCGTGATGAATCAGGAAACAAATCTTATGAATCAACAAGAAATGATGACAAGTTAAACATTCATAACCTTCAAATGTCATCAATATGCATGCAAATTCTATTTATATATGTATGGATTAAACAATTAATAATAAATGTTAAATAATTGAATGAAATAAATTTATACTCCCTTCAACTTCTCTAAACAACTTTAACATCTTTTAGAATTGAACCAACAAAGAATTAAGTGTTCATGAAAGACCTTGTTATAACAAGTTTTTCGTTCAAATTCAAACAAATTTTAGATCTTGCTGAATGCTGTCCATATACAATTTGAAATTCATTTGGTCCAACAAAGAATTACGTAATACGTTGTTCATGAAAGATTTGAAATATCACCCAATTTTGCCAATCATCTCGAAGAAATGTAATATTGGTAAACTCTTCTAATTGCATAACATATTGATAGGAAACTGAGTTTGTTGGCATTGAAGATCCAAATCATTGAAGGGTCCTAGAAGTCAGGCCTGAAGAATAGTTACAAACAGATGATTGAAACTTGATGAGATGATATAATAATAGATGATGTGTCACACACAGTGGTTAAAAAATTAACCTTTATACTTGTTCAAAAAACTATATTCAAGGGCAGATGTCATTAAACGCAAATCTCAAAACTGGTGCCTTGAATGGCCTTACGACACATCATAGGTGCATGCATAAAGTTATTGTAAAGGTTTAGACCTTTAAAAAAACAGGTGTCAGTTATCTGAGGTTTTATTGCCACATAAAAGGCTAGTATGAAACGTGGTAAAAGAACTAAAGGTTGCCTTCTACTTCCATTTTCAAAGAAATTTGATAATAGCTAACTAGACAGTACGTTTTCCAAAATAGCTGCAACGACTGGGAATGTCCTCTGATGAACAACAACTACAAACACCTAATAACAGTCTATCTGTTGATCCAAATGATTTATGATTATGTGCTATAATGGGCATATCATTATCAGTGGATAGGTGAGATGCATATGCAATCTTAACAGTAAACAAGAGAAAGTAGAATCATAACAGATGCATATGGCTGAAACAGTAAACATTAAATAAATAAGAAACAAAAGTAAAATAGTAAACAAATCATATTGTGGTTCTTCTCGGATACATTGTCTGCTGCAAGCTTGTAGTAATTTTATCTTCACATTATGCTTCTAGTTATTGATAGGGTAAGGCGGTGTAAAAACTAAAAATCCTAGGTAGTTTTTGGGGGTGAGACATATGTAGTTGCTTATCGGTGAAGGTCATTGATATGCATCTGCAAGCTAGGCAATGAAAGTTCTTCAAAATAAGTGAAAAATCATCTAAAAAGTAGTTACAACTCATTAAAACTTATCAAACTAATATCCAGTAATTTCTTTCATATACTAATATCCTGTAGTTTCATTCATACTTATCAAATTAATATTAGATTTGTTACGCCTAAGGTGTTTTCCTTTTTGAGCTTCACGAGCTCATTTTGTCTATGAATGGCGGACATTAGCAGATAAGGCTTGCAAGAAGGTTGAAACAATTACAACCGTTAGATTTTTTTCACCATTTTTCCGACTGTTTTTCGTCGTTTTTCCTGCTGTTTTTGGCCCTTTTTTTCTGCTTTCCCCCCCGCTATTGGTCTTCGCTCCAACGTTCACTGTTCGCTTTATCTGCTGCCCGTGTTTATTTTTTCCTTATTTTCTCCTGCGTTTTATTCTGCCCGACGTCTTATTTTCTCAGCCATTTTATTGTATTTTCATTTATTCCATCATAATCGATGCGTCCAGTTTGATTGCTATTAATTCCTTATTAATTAATGGGCTTTTTTTTGTAATTTGAATTTTTTTCTTAATATACAACTATCTGTTGCACCAGTTGCACCAGAAGAAGGTGCAATGATTACGCCGATTATTATTTATTTTTGTGTGTTTTATTACGCCGAAAGGCATATTCATTTGTAGAGGGATGAATGTTTCTCTGTAAACATTAACCCTTTTAAAAAAAAATTGACAGTCTTCTGCCTGTTTTGATAGATATTAATATTAAAATTGACAGTCATCTGCCTGTTTTGATAGATATTAATATTAATAATAATATTCGCTATAGATATTAATAATATTGGCCATTCATATGTAACGGCTTATACAACGTCACATATTTTCCTGTCTGTTGGCCGGGTAATAAAGGATGAGATATTTGCATAAAGCCATTAAAATGCAGCCAAAAGACTGTGTCGATGGCAGTATTGGAAGAGGAAGAGGCACGAAGGTGGTAGCCATTTCAAATCATTAATGTGGAAGTTAATGCGCCACAATGAAATGAGATTCTATATGATTAAGGATTTTGAACGATACAAGGGAATTCATCTTTGGGAGGTAATCCCACTCTGTACAGAAAACCATTTTTATTTTTTCTGAATAGTTTTTAATCACTTACTCTGAATAGATTGAAGTAGCAGACGTAGTGAGATTGGTTTGGGTTTGTCTCATTTAAAAAAAATTGCTTCCTCTCACTCACTCTTGCTGAGCTCTGGATATTCCCCGGATGATGAAAGTAACTGTGCTGCAATTCAAGATTGTGAGATGCTATTCAAATATGTAGTGCATCAGTTGAACGAGTCACTGAAATTGCTAAGGAGATCGGTAGAGTGGAAGATCTTTAAGCGTGTTGATTTGAAAGCTTTATCTTCAATTCGCAAATGCTCAAATTGCACTGGAGAGGGCTTTCGTTGTGATATTGTATGTTGTCAATGTTAATAGAAACAAGGAATAAAGTTTTGTTGTTTATTGCAGTTCCTAGCTTTTTTCGTGTTAATTCATTAATATTTTACTCAAATTGTCATTCAAATGATTTGCAGTAGTTGTGGTCTTGTTCTAGATTAGGGTTTGTATGCTTTGAGATAAAAAAGTTTTGAGAAATAATTGTACTTAAGAGTGTTGGCGAAGAGGCCCTCTTTATTGTTCTATTGTAACTGCATCCCTCGTCATAAAATTCCCAGCATTTGACAAAACATTAATACACATTGTGGAGGTAGGAAAGCCTTTCCTTATTTCTCTTGTCTCTGTTGAAATGCTGTTGGAAGTCACCCCAATCCAAGCTCATCACTGCCCAGGCAAGATTAATTATGAGCTGTTTGTTTTTCTATGGGAAAATAAATGGACTATTCTCTAGCATTTAGATTGCTTTATTTAATTAGTAATTTGTATCAAACATTGAAATTTATAAGCAATTGTTATTATTAGTTTTCGGTTAAATGAATGATATTCATTTGATAAAAGCCAAAAATATATAGAAACGTCTCTCTTATTTTAAGACTTAATGTGTTAATACACTAGCATTTTAATCAAATTTTTTTGGAAAGGGGCCGCCTTTCTTCCCAATGGTTATTTTCCATGGATCAGTTAGAACTTAACTCTCGGACTTCTCATGACTATACTGGTTATGCTGCTCACTTTTTGGATTATTGGAAGCATTTTGCTCTTACATAACTGAAAATATTTCTCAAAATAAACCCAAACTAATCCTTTGAATACTAGAAAAATATTAAAATAAGACTGTGAATACTAGAAAAATATTAAAATAAGACTGTGAATACTTGCAAATACTGAGTACTTAGATCATATAATGGTTGTATATCTTTTGAATATTCATCTCTTTATAATAATAAAATCTTTATTACAGTGGCCAGATTACCTATGTGCTCCATTTAACTAACAAACTGAACTTACGTCAATCACATCAATGTTTGCAATTAAAGACCAACATAAAACATTATAAATGGCACCACTTTACATATTAAGAGGCATTCTAAGAATAGCATAAATCCCCTCTATTTCAGGCTCTCCAGCTCTCAGATCAGCCTCTTGAGCTACTGGTTGCACAGATTAAAAAATGCATTAAAAGATTGTTAAAAAATAAAGATAAAAAAGGCATTATAACATATGCTAAAAATAACATTTTCGCCCCTCAATTATGGTTTAATCTTTAGTTATTGAAGTTGGATACAAAATCACGATAGATATTAAAAGAATTAAATTTACTATTTCTGTATTAGAAATGTTAAAAATCATTAAATTTTACATTTCAAGTAAAAATGAGTATTCTAATAATGAGTTCACATATGATAAAATTTTATATTTGTAAGTTTTTAATATTTTGCATGCTAAATTGGATATAAGGAAAACTATTACTCTTCACATGGGAAAATGTCTATTTGGAAAGAAAAGATCAAAATTTCTTTGTTGATATATGCCTCATTTTTTTACGAAGAAAACACATTTTAGTGAGCTTACTTAAATATTAAGTTTTTAAATTATTAAGTCAATAATATATCTACTTTATTATATATTTTTTCTTGAGTGTTTGTCAACATATTTATTTATTAAGGTTTAATTTCTTTGTTTATAGATTCCAAATTTAAATTTGATATGAATATATTTTATAATAATTATCATAATATCTTAATTTAAGTTTTATGCACATAGCACAAAAAAAAAAAAAAAAAAATCTATGGATCTTTCTAATGAAAATTTACTTTAATTTAAGAGAAGATTATGGGGAAACATATTGTAATAAGTATTGATCATTAGTGATAAATATTGAACTTCTTTTTATTCATCTTGCCTCATCTTCTCTTTCAAATTATTTTAAAAAATTAAATATTTTAATTTTATGAATTTATAAATTGAAAAGATTTTGTATGTGATTCAGAATATTTGATTTACTTTCTTATTCTTTCATGTCTTTCCTATTACCTAACTAATTGAACCCTAACCCTAACCCTAATGTTGATGATTTTTAGTTGATCATTTGTCATGTGGAGCTTAATGCTCACTTAAGTGAACTCTTATTCTAATCATAACTCTAACACTAATTAAACTCTAATCCTACCCCTATCTCTAATTAAACCCCAATCCTAATTGATTGCTACTTGAACCCTAGCCCTAATTAAATTAATTAGTTGATTATCTTTTATAATTAAATTAGTTCTTTTATAATTGGTTGATTATCTTTTATAATTTAATTAGTTCTCAAAGATAATGCCACCAAATAAATAAGTAGCAATCAATTAGGATTATGAAATTTATATTTTATTCAGTTCATTTATCATTTTAATTATTATATATAAATTTATTCATATCTAAATGTTTGAAATCATATAAATCATTTTTTTGTTTGAAAATGTTTGACACATTTCTACTCCATCCCAATACAATCAGTAATCATATTATATATTGATGTTGAAACTATTAGATAATCAACCAATTATAATTTAATTAGTTTGAATTTCCATAATAAATAATAAGGGGATGGAATTTAATTAGTTTGTAAAGTTTGAATATCTTTTATAATTGGTTGATTATATTTCATTTGTGTTTTATATTCCATAGTAATTTGAAATTGTATTATATTTTGAATCTTTCTTTTATAATTGGTTGATTATCTTTTATAATTTAATTATTTCTGGAAGGTAATGCCACCAAATAAATATGATCACAAATCATGAAAATTCAAGCCAAATAAAAGTTTGTTGAGCTCCAACATAAAAACACTCAATAATGATAACTCTTGGCGTATTTTATATATATTAATATTTAATATATGTATACTAGTTTAGGTGCAATGAGAGGTTTGTACTTTGGGTTGTGCATTGTTAGGTATAGATGTGTTTCACACATGTCTTCCATTTGTTGTACGTGTTTGATTATTATAAAAATTCAATTTTATTTGAATGTCAAAGTGTGAGTAATTTTTGTTATTAATGATTTTAAATACTTATTTAGTGACATTTTTTTTTTAAAAGTTTACATTGAAAACATATGTTTTCACATTTTGAAAATGAAGTGTTTGATTTATTGCTTATGTGTTTATGTTATATGTGGTTATTTTAATCAATTAATAATGAATATTAGATAAGGAAAGAAATAATATTAGATAGATGTTAATTTTTTTATAAGGAAATAAAGTATTAAATGCAAATGATAAATTAATGTTGGCATCATAATTTTATAAAAAAATTGTGTTTAAATAGATTGCTATCATATTTTTAAAATTTTACTATTGATATAAATTTAACTTGTTAAGTGTTTTTTTGGATTTTTTTACCATTTATGGATATTACTTTTTCTTCTATTGATTTTTCTTCAGTCTAATGACATTGTACATTATATTTCATGTATGTGAATGCTATGGTTGAAAACTTTCATTTTGCTCATATATTGATGCATACTTGTGAAATGATGAATCTAAATCATTGAACATATTCATATGTAATTGTATCATTTGGCTTAAAAACATTGGGCAAATTGAACATCAAAAATAGTTTGATTTTGGCATTGCTTATTTGTTTTATATTTGAATTGTACATTTTGTTTAATGTATGTCCATGCAATGGTTGAAAACTTCCATTTTGATTATATATTGATGTATTCTTGTGAAATGATGAATCCAAATCATTCAACATATACATATGTAATTGTAGCATTTGGTTTTAAAACATTAGCTAAATTGAACATAAAAAAATATATTGATTTTGGCATTTTTTTTTTGATTGAGGCTGACTTGCATTTTGTTGTCCTAATAAACTTTTCTTTCAAAGTATAATTTGGTTGAGAAGAGCTATTATACTTTTTCTTTTTGATTGTGTACCTGCAGAAGAATAATTGTTCGAATTAGTATTTGTACGGGAAAATATTGTGTAAGACATGTAGAATGAACTACATAGTTTTAATTTGAAAGAGAATTGATTACTAAGTGCATACCTTTTTTTTTCATTGTGCGATTATTTGTAATTGATTATCCTCTTTTTTCATGATTATTGTGTATAATTTGGTTGAGAATAGCATTGATACTTTTTGTTTTTGTTTGTGTAGCTGCATTATAGTAATTACTTGAATTGGTTTGCGAACGTGATAATATTGTGTGAGACATATAGTATGATTGTGTATGGATTGTTTTTCATTCTTGAGTATTGTTCAAAGGAGAATGTTGGTTGGATTCGTAGTCCATTTAATGATTTGACTCTTGATAGAGCTGTAAATGTTAGTCCTTGTCTTTCAACTTTACCAATATAAATTGTTGCTTTTTGTAGGGTTAGGCCTTGTGATTTATGAATAGTAATTTCCCACACCATGGATAATGGTATTTGTCTACAATTTCCTAGGGATATAGGTATTATAGGTATAGTTTTTGGATCATTTTGGTTCCATGGTGGGCCACTGTAGTTTTTAATTCTTACGACTACATACATTGGAATATCTAAAGGTTTAGAGCCTACATTGTAAACAATGTCAACTGCCTCCCCTAGTGATCCATTTACAAGTCCTACTTTTGTCCATAAGTTTGTTGTTAGCATGATTTGTTGTCCTTTGCATAATAGTAGTTGTTTTTAAAGTTGGTCATCTTGTGCATCAATGTCTGATTTATATCGCATGTTTATTGCAATACTTAATGCAATTGGAAGGTTTAATTGTTTTAACATTGTTTTGTTGTGTAGTTTGACTAAATCATTTGTTGCAAGTAGAAGAATTAAGTTGTCAAATTCTTCTTTTTTTCTATCATTGTAAGTACTTTGTTTGTACGAGTCATTAATATCTCCTAATCTTGTTCTTTTGGTTCTACATTACAAATGTTTTTAAGTGTTTCACGAAATTGTGTTTGAGTTTGATCAGTACCATGTTGTCGCAACATTGTTTGTAATGTAACTATTATAGTAAATTTTTCCCATAATAGTTTGGCATTTGAATGTGATGCATAGATGGGTTTGTCCATGATAGGTGGCAATAGTGCGAGTTCGCCTATTAGAATTATAGATAAACCATTGAAGCATTTGTGTTGTGTTTGAGGAAATGCTTCACATAATCTACTATCTATTTTTAATAGTAGTTTTGGTCCTATGAAACTCATTTCATCTATGAGGATGTATCTTATGTGTTTCATTTCTTCTTGGAATGTTGTTAATGTTTTTCCTTGCAATGGTTTAATTTGTTTTATTAGAATCCTGAGCTTTGAATGTATTGTTGATGTGTATATGTTAAATGGTGCAATTCATGTGGGAGCTAAAGCAATTAATGGGCTATTTTGTTGTGGTTGGTTACTTTGAAGTGCATCCCTTATGCAAGTGATAAGATATGATTTTCCAGTTCCTGCAGTTCCTTGAATGATCATATGTAAAGGTTTGTTTAAGGTATGATTTTTGTTGTGGTTTGGTATTATTGTAAGTGCTAGGTTTTGTTTTGGTGATAATTGATAATTTTGGACATCATTTCTTGTGGTCATGTTTCTATTTTGATTGGAAATTTTGTTGATGTTTATGAAGTGATTTGCAGTGGCATGTAAATTTGGGTGTACATTTTGCTCATCCCAGTTGTTGTTTCTATCAAAATCATGCCTATCGAGTATTTGGAGTTCATCTAGATTTACCTTATTAGTAAATCCCATTTGCGATAGCATTTCCCATTCATTCAATTCTAATGTATCTATAGTATTTACCTCATTACAAGTATCTTCTTCATCATCACTATTAGCTTCCTTTTCAATTGTATGATCAATGTGCCACACATCATATTTGTTTGTATTCATGTTTTTCCAATTATTTATAATTGTGTCTTTTGTAAGTCCTGTGTCAATTTCTATGTCACGAAAGTTCTTATATAAGAGTAATTCACTCCAACAAAATGTTTCATAATGTTCTGATTCCTCATTCGAAATAGTATAAAATTTTGGGAAGACATTGATGATTTCTTTTGCTTTCCTCTCTTTCCATTTACATCTTTTGCAACATGCAGAGTAGGTGAAGTATTTTGCTGATTCGAGCAATGTTATTGTTTCTAGTTGTGGAGGGCGTTGCATATAGGAATGCAAGTAGCTTTTTTTGAGTTCATTTTGATTTGTAGTTCTTTTGAAGTGATGAAATACTTTTTCGTCCAATATTCAATGATGTAAATGATCTATTGCAAATGACAAGGGGCAATTTCTGCAGCATATGACATGTTTCTTGTGCTCCTATATCATTGTCAACCACAAGTTCTGTCATGAATTTTTGATATGCTATTAAAGCTTCATCTTTAGGTTTTTGATTTGTTGCAATTCTTGTTAGCATATTAAGGCATCTTTGTAATGTTCTTTCTACTTTTGAAGCATATTTGGCAATGTATTTGAGAACAAGTCTTCGTGAGATGACTGGTTGGAAATCTATATTAGCTCTCCATATTGATATCATTTGTGGGTTATGTATGTTTAATCTATCATCATTTCTTACAAGTTCTTTTTTTTTTTGCATCATCGTCAATTGATAATGTAGAGATAAGTTGTTCTTTCCATGGAGCTTTGTATCGACATTCTGTTTTATTCCCTTTCTTACGTAGGCATGATCCCTCAGTGCATTTTGTGTGCCTTTAGACATGGTTAATTAATTCTTCATAGTTGTTACTTGCATTTGTACTAAATATTTCATTTGTGTTTAACAAACATGGATCATCAAGTGGTGATCGATGTGTTATGTTGTTGGTTTGAGATATAGTATGAGGGTTTCAAGCAGTGACATTTTAAAAAAAAAAATTGTGCTCTTTTGACTTCCAAGTTATTTTCCCAATCAAGTTTGTCCATGTCTGGAGAATTTTCAAGCCAAAGGAATTCGTGGACATGTGCAGTTCCATGATGTTTCCACTCATACCTATACCAATAATTTTTTGTGTATAGGAGCTTCTCAATGACTTCTTGACGGAATATAGTGAATCGTTGATGTAGATATAGGGATGTGGTATGGGGGTTATTGATTATGTTATCTGTACAAATTTTATTTGATTGCATTGTTAATCTTATGTCTTTTGTGAGTAGTAGTTGTAAATCTGGCTATTTTGTATTTGTTGCACTTAATGTGAAGAATAGAGTTGGTGATCCTATTTGGTTGATCATATTTGATAGCTCAGCATGGAATTTGTTCCAATATGGTCTTCTTCAGGTCTCATTGATGTTCCGAAATGCAAAATTTGTTTAGCTAGTTGTTCATCTGGAAGATTTTTTAGGTGTGTATGAAGGTTTTCAATAGTTGTTGGTATGTTGTCTTCTGCATTTTTTTTAAGGAAAACTGTTGCGAGTCCTTGGCTATGATGAAGCATCATAAGATTCAAGATGAAGTATCAAAATCTTGGGTGTGTTCAAAATCTTTGGTCATGAAATTGCATTAAATGCAATGCACATTCATGAATTTGTACTTCTCTTATTTGTGCTTGCATTTGTAGTGCATGTCCATTTGGAAAAAGTGTGGGAAATTCCATATCAAAGAGGCCTTCAGTGTTATACTCATTTATTGGAGAAGAGCTTATTTCAAGCCAATTTATAGTGTTATTTTTTGGATGTTCATTTTGTAGGGTTTCTTTAATTATTTCTAGTTCACGTGGTCTATTAGGTGGCCTAACCATAAATGATGATGTGTTGCTATTGAATTTTGTGATTGTTCATTAGTATTGTCAGATTCAATGTTTGGGTCTAGTGTTTCTTCTTCAATTTCATTTGTATGAAGCATGTTTGAAATGTCTGTACTTGTTTCTCAGAGTTGGTCTAGGTTGGTTGTATTTATTTGAACATCTCTATAGTATGGTTCATGTTTTACCTTGTATTGCAATGCATTTATAATATGACTTTTGCTTACATAACAATCATAATAGTTTCCTCTTGTATTTAATCATCGAACAATCAGAACATCTAGGTCTATAATTTTATGTGGAATTTCTTTTGCAATGCTTTTTATGTCTTGTGGGAAGCTAATAGTGTGTCCATTGTATTTATACTGGCCACCACGAGCATGGGTGACTTGTAGTATTGGGTTTACTCTTGCAATGAGCATCTCTTCTACTTGAGTGAGATTTTGCAACATAGTTGGTTGTTCTCCTGGGTCCATATTATTAAGGGATGAAAAGCGATGTACACCTTTCTCATTGAAACATTGTTTGCAAATACAATTTGTGTTTGTTGTGTGAACAAGCATACCAAGGTAGCATTCCTTACATATTGTGCATGTTTGCATGTTTGATAGTGCATCTATTCTATTTTAGAATTTTTTTGATGCGTTCATGAACTTGTTGTTGTTTAATGATGTTGTAGGTTGTGTTTCAAGAAGTGTTTGTTTGTGTATGCTTTGCAGTTGACGACATGAACTTATTTCCTCTTTATGATGGGAGTAGTAATCTCAACTTCTTTTACGACTTTATATTCGTTGAA
This sequence comes from Sequoia sempervirens, assembly GCA_007258455.2. NCBI lineage: Eukaryota > Viridiplantae > Streptophyta > Pinopsida > Cupressales > Cupressaceae > Sequoia > Sequoia sempervirens. The sequence continues at coordinate 516,264,712 of VDFB02058242.1, read as the reverse complement.
GTTCTTGTTTTTGAAAAGGAAAAAACAAGTTTTACAAGGACCTGAAACCACCAAGTTTAAACAACAAAAGATAGAGTAAAATAAGTCCAAACAAATGGACAGCTGTCCCAAAAAGGAAATGATAGCATAAAGAGACAACAGGGTCCAAAAAAAAGACCGCCCAAAAAGCTAGAAACAAACACCACCGCACTTCTCCAAGGTGTTCAACAACTCCTCAGCCTTCTTTTCAACATCCTTCATATCCTGAAGCCCCTACTTGAGGATTTGAGTCGTATGTGAAGAAATCGGGGTCTTCCTCTTCGTATTAGCCTAGGTGCGAGTCAAAATCCCTTCAACAGCAGATCTGTTGCAACCTCTGTCCGCATCCCAATCCACAACCAACGATCCCTTTTAATTTTTTTTGAGTTTTTCCACCATAGCATTGATGATAATAGTGTTATGCCTGGCAATTTTGTGATTATTCGCCACAGTGGCCCTAATATTTTGGCCTATCTTGGACATATCACCCTCGAGCCTGGTCAATCTTTCCTCCTACAAATGTTGTCTTTTCCTAGGTAATGGGGTTTCTTGTCCCTCATTCTCATTACGATTCCAGCAAATTTTTTGCTCCAAATCCATGACTCTATTGTTGAGATCTCTATTGTGGCCTTTCAACTCACAAACTTCCCTCTGGGTCCACTTGAGAACAAAGAAAAGGCCATCCGTACTTTTTTTTGCCATACCCACAAAGTCCTCAGACTTGAGCTTATTCAGGGCAGAATTAATTTCATCCTGAATAGGGGAATCATTCGGGGTATTCCCAAATCTTTTAGACGAAGGGCCACTAGGGGCCGACTCTTTACTGACCATAGGTTTATCAGAAATAATTTCCATAGAATTCCCAAAGTACGAGACTAATTTCATAACAAAAGTACCTTTAAAACCAGAAACTAAACCCAGGGTAGGGCAACCAGGAGGCGGTTGGAGATTAGGACAGGGTGGCAAGGCAAAACCCAGGATAGGGCAATCATGCAAAGACTGTAGATTAGGACATGAAAGCAGAATAGAATCCATAAGGGCTTTCCGACAAGAAAGGGACTGGGGAGAAAAGGTATTAGGACCAACAGGGGAACAAGCCGGAGGGGCCAGGGGGTCGTTCTCCCTGCTACTTTCAGTATCCTCATCATCCAAATCCCTAATATCAATAGTTTTAGGCAAAGCAAGTAAATTTTGATAATGCTCATAGATGAGCCTGACAAGACCAGGATGAATAATAGAGGTCCTCCTAGGGTTTCTTTCAACATCATCAAGGAAATTCTTCAAAAAAGAGAATAAGTAAAAATGCAAAGAGATACGAACCTTGTGACGGAAATGATTTAGAATGGCAAAGTGATAACCATACGCCCTGGTGAAACGCCCATCAACCGTGATATACTCCATTATAACTCTTAAAACTTTCCTCCAGATTGATTTAATGGACTCCACATCAAAGTAGCTATTAGCAACCTTAACCAACTTAGCCTTCTCCTTATCTTTTTTTAGGAAATCTTATGACTGCTTCATCAGAGAACCGACGGTCCCGATAAAATTTCACACCCTCAGTCGAAAGACTAGTAATCTCACCAATTATTTCCTCATTCAGCTTAACATTCCTGCCAAACAACACAATCTCTCCATTTTTCCAATTTTTTACAAAATAGTCCAGCATCCCCTCGTCAGTACCATGGAGCCTTTCCAAAAATGGGACTAAACCTCCCTTTTCAATTCTTTCCCAAGCTTTATCATTCTTTCGATGCTCTTGAAAGCTGCTCGGCTCCACACATTTTCTCTCTCTTCCCATCTTCAAAGCTCTGTTATACCACACCCTACTGTTCCTTTGGGTCCCGTTTAAGCATATTTTATCAAACACCCAGAAAGCGTGCTAGAGACTCTTCTTGAAAAAGAAAATGACGTCAGTCCCATCAAATCTAATGAAATCGACGTACCTAATGTTTATCCTCTTCATCATGACGAAGACAAGCTTCTCTTCCATGCATTGAATCATAATAAATTAGCGCTTTCACCTCAGAATGGAGGTAGTCATTCTTCCTCCACGTGTTTTCTCCACCCTTCTTAACCCCTTCATTGGCAAAGTAATCAGCCACCTTATTGGCTTCTCTATAGGCATGGGACATTGGCGAAGTTCTTGTTGATTGGTTTCAGTTGCAGTTTTTTCATTGCTACTGGCCATTACTTGTAATTCAAAATGTAAAATTGTAAAAAAACACAAACATTGTTAAATATATATTTATAAAGTTATGAATCACCTATTAATTTATTTTTGCATGCATATTTTCTACAGAATGAGATTCAAAATTAGACTGAATTATTTTCTTTTTATCAGGTTGAATAGAAAGGAAAAATAGATAGAAATTTGCAAAAAGCTTCTCAAGTAAAAATGCCTTAATGTAATGTCTATCTCTTGGAATGTTAGTTGCCTTATAAAATCTTCTCATAAGTTCTCAATTATTGTTATGTGTTCACATTTGGGCCCATTTTGACATCATTTGTTTATGAATTTTTAAAGATGATATTTTTTTAAGTTGCCTTGAAGACTATTTGGCCTTAAAAGGATACTATGAAGTGTCAAATGCATCACTATAATATGAAGACAAGCATCCAAGAGAAAAATTATAGGAATGCATGATAAAACGAGAAAATCATTGATTAGAAGGGCAGAAAACCATTGTTAATAGGAGCATTAATATCATAGTAAAGAGCAGCAATGATGATGATTTTAATGTGCAGTAATGTAAACTTTTCATGTTCAACAATATCATTTTCAATGTGCAGCAATATACTGTCATAATGGGCAGAAAATTAATGTCCAAAAAATAGCAGAAAAAGATGACAGTTGATATGAGAAAAGGAAGATAATTTAAATGGGAAAAAGATCTCCAGATAAGTGCAACACATATCCACTAAGTGAGCAGCAAATAATAAGTCAAAAGTGCAGCAAAAAAGACTTCATAAGGTTCAGAACATATGATCTAAAGGAGCATCAAATGTTAAAGTTAAAAAGCAATTTTATTGATGAAAATATGCAGCAAATGAGGCGAGTTAATGAGCAGCATTCTTAGAAGAAAAGAGCAGTAAATTCTCAGAAGAAAAGAGCAGCAAATTCATGTGAAAAGAGCAAAAAATTCATTTTAATGTTTACATTGGTAGTCATGAGAAACGGACAGGAGTCATACTTCACAATTATAATCAAATGTACATTTCAAACATGAGGACAGTGACCAATGAAAGAAAAAGCAATGGTTCCATAACCATAGAACCAGCAAGGATGACATAACAGTCATATAACAGTAAATAGAATGGTTTGAAAAGCATTGAAAAGGGAGGTAGTCCTCAAGATCTTTGCATTGTAAGAGGAGAAGAAGATGTTTTGGATCATTTGATAAACATTGATTGTAATAAATCTAGTTCTATTCTTCTATCGTCTATTTGATTATTAGAGAAGTCTTTTTCAAAATGTCCATTAGTGTTTGAAGTAGTGATTGAGAGCTTGAAGAAATATTGGACTTAGCATATTCAAGAAAGCAAAGATTATATTCTCAACGATATTGTAAAAGTTGTAAAAATGTAGCTGATGTTTGAGTAATTCTCTCCAATGTTAACCTATAATAAATATACTTTTTTGTATAATTAATGAAGAAGTTTGCTTACTGTTTGAAATTTTAAATTTATTCTTAGTTGCTTAAATCCTCTCTGCTTTTGGCTAAGTGCATTTGTCCAGAAGAGGTGATTACCTTTTTGAATATCTTGTTTAGGACTTTTAGTTAGTAATCCAGAAATACCAGTAAAGAGATTGCCTTCAGTTTTGTGATTTTTTTATTTTATTTTGATTGTGTTTGATTTGGGTTTTGTGTTTGCTGATAGTACTTGAAATAGTGGTATAGTTTTACAATGTACAGTAATATAGTGTTATAGTGGTGTATATTGCCATTATAAGTTGATGGTGATGTGGTCTTCAATGTGATTTGTCTTGACATTTCTCTTGGTGGTTCTAGTGTTTCTTTCTAGTTCTCTAATGCCCTTGATATAATGTGTATTATAGTTTTGGTATCAATCAATGCATTTTAAGAACCTTCCTAAGATAGTGCTATCAGAGAGTGACAGTCAGTTGTTTGTGTACAGTCGACAGTACAAAAATAATAATAAGATTTAAAATTAGTAAAATGTATATGTTAACATAGTAAAATTTAGTATTTGATAAATTGAAGTAACCAGTTCTTTTTACTCATAACAATACAGAAAAATAACAGAAGATAAATTACAGATTATATTTTATATCTATAGCAACTGAATATTTGAAATCAGTAAACTATAGATGTAAAAACAGTTAGATATAGCCTTAAATAATATTTCAAATGCCTACTTGCAAAATAGGGTGAAGCTTGTTTTATTCATTCTTTTTTCTAAATATTAGAAATACAAGAATAAGAATATATACATTGTATTAAATAAATAAGGAATGTACTTTTAGTTGTTAGTATCATTCCACTTCTCATTGATTTTTGAAAGCAAGAAATTGCTCTCTGCAGTAAAGTCAATCTTCTCAGCTTTAATGATTGTCGTTTTTAAGCGTTCCTCATTATTGTATGTTTCATTTCTACATGAGAGTGTGAATAAGAACCGTGAAAGAATAACACTTTTAATTACATCTTCAGTAGGTGTTTCTACTTCATGATTAAATTGTAGGGTATATAGTGTTTGTGCTATCATACCCATGACTTTTGTTGCTACCTCATCGAAAGCAACTGCCCATACTATATTAGTATGATCCTCCAATTCGACTTGAAGTATGTATCTATAACTTGAAGTATGTATCTATAATTGCAATCTTCAACTGTGGTTGCACATTTTGAGCAATACCATTTATCCTCTTCATTTTGTATAACCTTTTTCTTACATTGCTTTCCATCTGATTGAAGGGGACAAGTTGGATAATAGAAAGAGTCAGATTTGATAAATAGAATTGTTGCTTTGGTAATGTATTGGACTAGTTCTACTATTTTTGTTGAATGCTCTCGAATGCTGCTAATTGTCTTTCTTGTTATAATAGCAGACATATCATCAAGTTTTGTGGAGGATGGTACAACATTAGCCTCATTCAATGCAAACCATGTTTTAAGTTGTGTTGCTTCCTCTATATCAGGTTCTATAGATAGGTGTGTAGTGACTAATGTGCTTATTACTTTTCCATTATAGTCACAAACATGTCCATTTTTAATAGCTAGAACAATGGTTTGCTCTAAGTGGTCCATGTTTTGAAGTTTTGTGCCTTCTTTTTGAGTTGTAGGACCCCATAAAGTTACATCTATTGTTGATGTAGACATATCTAATATTTTGATCGCCTGCCTTAAAACTTCTATTCCATCCCTCCTCCTTATTGTAGAGCTTGGGTCTACACAAACAACAATACTAATTACATCAACAAGCGAACTATTTCTTTTATCCATAATTTCCTTAATAGGTGTAAAAGTGAATTGATATTTTGGAATAGTGTGATCATCATCATAGAGATTGACATTTGATTCAACCATTAATGTGATTTCTATTCCACTATTAAGCTTGTTGTAAAGCTTATTAGCAGATTTAATGGCCCCACCAGAAATTGTATATATGGATCCAATATTAATATTTCCATAATGAAAATCTATAGCTTCATTAAAGCAAGTTACATGTGTTTCCATGTGTTCACTTTCTATAATATCAAAACTGAAAACTTGTCCACTTCCCTTTTGATTGGTGTACTGGTGGATTTCTTTTTTTTTAGTTGCACAGCCTTTGATAGTCCATCTTGTCTAAAATGGATTCAAAATTTTGATAGGACTGATGCTGGTAGTTACATCCTTCCTAGATCGAGATGGGTTAATGCCAAACAACATTCTTTTTGAGTTTGGAGTTGTGGGTTGAAAGAACCTATAGATCACAAAGATAGAAAACAAGCACAATAATGCATTAGCTCATCCTCATTGATATTAGATAGTCAAGGGTCTCCTTATAAAGGAGAAATATCCAAGAATGACAAATATTTTAGTATGAGAAAAATATCTAGAAAATATCTAGCAAATATCTAGCAAGGCAAAATATCAGGAGATATTTAACCGGCACAGTAAATGGCATGCCCAATAGGCTTAAGTCAACATGGAGATAGGAAAGCATTAAATATAAACACTGACATGGGTGATACGTGTGAATCAGATGTTTCTATTGCATTTTTTTGTATATGTTTTTCTTGCTCTAGAAATAGGTAGTTAGTTTCACCAATAATGGAAGTGTCCATACTTGTAATCTCTAGTTGTGAAATGATAATCCACCTATATAATTGTAAGTAAACATTGCATTAGTAATATTTTTTAGAAGTTGGAAACTTAATAATAAGGTATACTATTACTATTGAACCTGCATACTGACCTTGATGTAGAAATGATTGAGCAACTATACTCTTTTAGTTGTATTATAGTTCCCTCATGAAGTTGTTTAGAAATTATATAGTGGTTGTACTTTTTTGGCAATGAAGCTCTTTGTTTATGCTTTTTGTCAGAAAGTTGGATTCTATATCGATTGTTTCTCTCAAGACCACGGCCAAAGTTTAAGATAGCAATTATTTGGAGATGCGGATCCAAGCATAGATTTCCATCATTGATAAGCTTGATTGCATTTGTTGTTAATAATGAACTCATAGCTACAGCTCTCCTATAAAAGTAGATAAGATTAGATGTCTTTAGTGGTTAACAATTGGAACTATATTTCATTATTTTTTTAAACAGCTATGAATGAATGCATAAATGAAATTCAAATTGAAGTATTTATTTATTGGATTAGATGTCTTTAGTGGTTAACAATTGGAACTATATTTCATTATTTTTTTAAACAGCTATGAATGAATGCATAAATGAAATTCAAATGAAATTCAAATTGAAGTATTTATTTAATCAATCATCTGGTTATTAATTAGAACTATATTTCAAACTGCTTTTTAATGAAGTCATAGCTATAGTTCTTCTATAAAGTCATATATGGTTATTAATTAGAACCATATTTCAAACTACTTTTCAATGAAGTCATAGCTATAGTTCTCCTATAAAGTCATAGCTACAGGTCTCCTATAAAAGTAGACTGGATTAGATGTCTATAGTGGTTAACAAATGGTACTATTTTTCAATAATGACGTTATAGCTACAGTTTACCTATAAAAGTTGTTTGGTTGTTTGGATTAGATTTCTATTGGAGTTAACAATTTGAACTATATTTCCTTATTTTTTGAAACAGCTATGAATGAATGGATAAATGAAATTCATAATACAATGAATGGATAAATGAAATTCATACTACAGTATTTAGTTAATCAGACATTTCGTTTTCAATTCGAAACCAAATTTCAAACTAGTTTTCAAATTATAACTATTTGTCATTAATTTTTCAAACACAAATATAAATAGCTATGTACGTATGGATGAATGAAATTCAAACTACACTATTTTGTTAATCAGACATTTGGTTATCAATTAATCGGACATCTGGTTATCAACTTTATTTGAAACTGGTTTATTTTTATAACTATTTTTCATTATTTTTCCAAACACCAACGAATGGATAGTTAAATGAAATTCCAACTCCATTATTCTGTTTAGTAGTTATTTGTAATCAAACATTTGGTTATCAATTAGATCTATATTTCAAACTGGTTTTCAATTATAACTATTTTTCATTAATTTTTCAAACACCAACGAATGGATAGTTACATGAAATTCAGATTACATTTTTCAATTAAATAGTTATTTGTATGGTTTAGTAGAATACCTGAACGTTTTCTTCCAAATAGTTGTTAAATGACTAGCAGCTTCCTTTGGAATACAAGGTGATAAAAGTTTTTTTGTACTGTACCTGAAAAAGAATTGCAAATTATTTTTTTTCTAAATGATTATTCTTTTCTTCTAAAAATCCATTCAAGTGAAATGCATTGCAAAATGGAGTGGAGTAACAGAATTTCTTAAGTCTTAGTGGCAAAATTTTAATCGGATAGAAAAACAGGCTAAAATTTAGTGGTGGCTCTGTCATTCTAATCGAAGCCAATCATTTAGAAACAAAATGCAATGAATAGCGCCATCGTCTTTTGCATACCAAATACCCCTATATCAATTTGCAGACATGTGGTTGAATTTGTAAAACAATTTGCATTATTCAAAATTCCTGACATGTTTGGATGGTATCTCTTTTTTTACTACTGGGCTACCTGCCTTTGCCTTAGAGCGTTATGATTAGTTGGGATGACTAAAATCAAAATCCTATTCGCATTACCCATTACCCATATTATGATGATGGTGGATTTAAAGGGCAAAAAGAATTTACTTTGTTGAAAAATATGTGGCAGCATTTCTACAGTCATGTGAAGAAGAGAAAACCCAAATTCAGATCATTTTACTCTCAAAAGTAAAATCCACAAGGAAAATATCATAGACAGTGCAGTGTTTTTTATTTAGATTTCAGATTTCATGAGAAGCTTTATCGATTGATGTACATGTTTTTGTGATTGCAAATGTTTATTATAAGTGCAAATTATTGCACCAGCAAAGTCCTCAAAATTACTTTTCTTTAAAAATTGTCCTAGGGTGTTGCAGAAAGTAGCTGCTGCATCAGGGGATATGATGAAAGGTCTTCATGTCTGCAGCTCTACTATCTTCATTGAATCCTATAAGTGCATTTGGCTTGCTACACAGTTTAGAAAATGGTGCCAGTTAAACCGGGTGAGCAGAAACTTTCCTTTTGGTCATCTATAATGTTGAGATTCAAGGCATTTCACAGTATATACGAATTTTGATGAATTAGTCCAAGATTTATGTGACATCGTATTTAACTTTTAAGGTGTCTAGTTTTGGTGGTTTGTTTATTAAAATATTTAGGTATTCTAATTGTACTCAATATAAATTTCATGAAGCATTTATGGTTGTTGCAAGTTATACGTGTTTTAGATTTCAATATAATGTTCTAATGATTTTGCTCATTGCAGGGCTGCTGTTCAAATGCTTCAAGCTGAATTAGTTCTTGCAGTATATTTCTCAGATAAATTTTTTTATGAAAAGCTGCTTAGCCATCCAAATTTATCAATTGAGGGCAAGTTAACAAAGCATGAATTGCACATTTTTAGTACTTATGGCTGATTTAGAAATCTTCCATAATTAAAATGGATAATATAAATGGTGCATGTTTAGTGGCAGCATTGTATGATATTCCAGTTTTTGTAAGCTAGTCTTACCTCACAATCAAATTGTTTTATTTGGTTCGCCTGTTTGTAGGCTACTCTTAAAATGCAAATTTTAAGTCTAGTTTACAGGTCAAGCTAATTGGGGATTTAACCTTCAAAGTACTCTGAATAGGAAAAGGTTCACGGTTGAAAGCTTGTTCATGGGGGCTCTGCATCACTGTGTCAAACATATTGTTTTATTTAAATACAGTCCAAGGCAGTCTGACTCTAGTATTGCTCTAGCCATGAATTACATTCAATTTATCATATTATGCTGATGATTTTATTCTAAAAAGGCCCTGAGTACATTATGATTTCAAATATTGATGCCAAAATCCAAAATATTGATGCCAATAAAATTCTATATAGAATAACACAAGAATACTTTTAGGTATATATCCCTAGCTTTAGATTATGTGGTTATACAATCCTACTAATTTGTTTAAGAAAATAACCCTAATTTTGTTTTAATTAGGGATACAATTTAACTAATTTATATGAGCAAATACCCTACCTCTACTTTTCTTTGGAGATATCTTCTAACGAATTTATTTGATGACTTGTACACAGTATTTTCAAGGCTACTGTCAAATAGACATTTCGGAAATGAGGGATGGGTATTTCTAACCTAACTTGTTATTACCTTTCAAATAGATGTCAGATTCTCATTACATTTCAAGTAGCTCAAACCAAAATCCCAGCAAGCCAAATGTTAACAGTTTTTCACATGGTTTAAATAAAAGTGATAACCTTCTCTCAAATGATGAGAAAGGGATTTCTAAAAAAGTGGATAAAAAATATAGATGATCATAATGACAAAGGTGTAAGTCACACTGTAGAACAAAGTATGGGACTAAATGCCTAGATAAACTCATCTAGCGTTAAATTTGCTTGTTTGCTTTGTCTTTGGCAATTCACCGTTGTCTAATTTCTTATGACTCTGCTTATCAATTTGTCTATCCTTTGTATCAGAGAAGTTGGTCACAGAAGTCAGCAATTTACAAGAGAAGAAAACTTTAGACATTGAGATGCAATGTTTCAAAATGATATTTCAAAAGTCTTGCCTATGAGAGTGTTTAATTTTCTGTTGAGGGAAATTTGAAATGAGTTTGAGAATTCAAGATCAGCTACTAATCAAACAGGGGAGTCATCAGCTAATATATTCCCTGTCTCACCTATATCAGAGCAACATTCTTGTTCACCATATAGAAATGATAAACTTACGATCATTACTGAAGGAGAAATAGAGAACTGTAAGACAGGATGTGCATTTCTGCCTGCTGCAAATAGTTTTCCTGTATTTAGGACTAAACCTATTAAAATAAGAAAGGCACCCTTGCCGCTAGGAGCTGTAACACACCTTAAAGTAGGGTTTTCTCATAAGACGAACAAAGTTCATGTTCAGAGCATGCCACAAGATTCAAGAAAGCATTTAAGAGTGTCTGAGTTAAGAATTTAAATTTATATTCCTGCTGCAAAGTCTGATAAAGAGGGGTGTGTTGAGATAGGGAATACATGTCCATTGTACATGAGGACATATATTACAAATACAGCAAAGGATTAACAGTTAATTCTGTAATGTTTGATAAGGTGGCAAGTACATCCACTAATTAAAAGAGCTGATTCAGATAGCTAGAGAAACTTTGGGGAATATGACTACAGCTTGGCTATAGAGACTCTGCCTGAGCGTATTGGTAATCAAAAGTTGTGGTCAGTCAACCAAGACCCTGCATGGACGCTACTATTATCTTTTTTCATAGTTTTGACTTTGGTTGGTGGCATAGGCGGATTTCTCTTAGGATAGTTAGTGGTTAATCCTTGGCTATTTAGATCTTGTCAATTTTGGCTTAAACCCATTTCCATCTCTATTGCAACCCATAAAAATTTTGTGTCTAAATTAGGGTAACCCATGTTTTTAGTTTATCCATTTACATTTCGGCTTACGTTACATGATAGTTCAGATGCAATTTTGCAGACCTATGTGCTCTATGATGGTTTTGGAGGCAAATTAAATTTGACATACTGAAATTTTTTGGCTGCTAACAAACTTAGGTTATAGACTATAGACTATAGTATTGTTCGAAGATGATGGTGATTACATGATAGTTCAGATGCATTTCTGCAGAGCTGTGTGCTCTATGACGGTTTTGGAGGCAAATTAAATTTGACATACTGAAATCTTTTGTCTGCTAACAAATTTAGGTTATAGACTATAGTATTGTTCGAAGATGAAGGTGATTTTTGTACCAAATGCATTACCTTATTATAATTGGGGATTTCGATTCTATTTGTTTGGCCTCTAAACTTACGAAATTTGGATTTACAAATTTGCTTAGGGGTCCTGTTAAAGAAGATTAAAAGGAGGGACAGAAAAAAGAACAGAATACACTTGAAGGCGATGCAAAGGAGGAGAACAAAGCAAAAGCTCTAAAAATTGTGTATGTGCCCATTAGCTACGACTATAGACCATATCAACATACTGGTGTTAATGGAAACTACGTGATTTAAACGGACATCATTTAAAGTTATGGACTATGCTTTCTCAAAATCAAAGATTAATGGCCAAATGCACATTACTTAAATTCAGAAGAAAATAACTGATACGGAATAGTTTCATGATTGCGGAGAGATTAAAAAAATTAAAAATTTATGAAAATGCGCCAAGTGATTTACCTCAAGATTCTGGGTGAAATCCTAGCACGGCAGAATATTGACACATGAGTTGAATATTCCTTCACTTGCTGCTTCAATCTCTTCACAGTAGACAGAAAGTAGCAGTTTGGCCGCTCATGCAATTTAAAACTTATCTAAGTTCAGTTGTGCTTTAAACTATTCACAGTCTTCTAGCCGTCAATGTATTCTATTGGGTATTGTTCTGAATAGTTCCACAAAGCTCGAACAAGCACTCACTCTGGTTAAAAAGTATTGAAAAATGTAAAATAGAGGACTCGAAAAGAAGAAACCCAAAACAAATTTGGAAATCTGAAAAGGGAAATCTTCGCCAAAGAAGTGAAAATGTGGCAAATGTTTTACCTCCAAAGACTGGTTGGCGATGCTCGATTTTATAACGAGTTTTGACCTGTGCGTCGCGCGATTTTGTTGCAGATTTATTGCCAGTCGTGGTTGTGGCAAAATTTCGGGTGCATTTCACACGCGGCCACCAGCAGCAATGGTTTCTATCAATGGTTTGAATCGTGTCCATCTTTCGCACATAAATTGTGTCAATCTTGCCCACACAAACAGACTCTCCACTTGTCAAAGCCTTCGCAACACAGTCTCTTTCGAATGAGCACCATTTGGCATGTAAATCTAATGAACTCAACATCTGGATCCCACGAACTTCTAAACTTCCTCTTCATCGACCAAAGACTCGGTTGATGGCAGTTCAGAAGATCCATTGACTCAGGTTTATGGTAACAGTAACCATTAACAGTAAACCTCTTTGCATGCGGCAAATAAATTTCCGGCCAAAATTATTCAGGCGTTACAGACGGCGGCAAATAATTTTCCGGCAAGAATTATTCAGGCGTGAGACAAAGTAAGTGGGTTGTACCCACAATCAATAGCCTATCGGCTAATAATAATATACTAGCGTTTGCACCTTAGCAAGGCGCAATGGTTACGCCGATAAGAGGGTATACTATGGTAGTGTATTCGAAGGGCAGAGAGGGGGAGAATGCATGGGGAAAGTGCAATTTGGTTTTTTGCAAGAGCAATTATTCGTAGCGAATGTGAATGGGTGGCGGGATGCAAGTAGAGTTGAATATGAACACGTTGTTTGAAGATGCAAGTAGAGTTGACTATGCCAAGTGGATGAACAACACAATATATTATCTTAAATGGTAGAAGTGTTGCAACATTATAACTCAACTGGACCAAGTACATTTGTTGGTAGTTCATGATATACAAAATGTGTGCTATGAAAAGTCAAAATATTGATGAGCAATTTTGTACTAAAACGTTTTTCTGAACAAAATATAGTACAATTATTGGTGTTTGATGGTGAGGGGTTATGATATATGCCATTTGGCTTCAAAGCCTGCAAAGCAAAAGAAATGGAATGGTAAGGTGGAAACATTGTTTGTTGACATGTACAATGATTGCTCCATGTTCAATTTATCATAACACTATTAATGGGAACTATTGTTTTTTGCCAATAAAATAAGAAAATTACCCAAAGGACATGAACATGTTGAGGGCATGTTCAATTTGTATAAGAGAAATTGCTGATATAACAATAAGTAGGAGCGACATGAGGGAGAAAGGGAAAAGAGTTGTGTACCTTGACTTTTTAGAGATAGTTGTTGTAATCGGGCTTCCTCTTCTTTTCTCATAATTGTGTATGGGTGGTTATGCATTTTTGAGTATCTCTCAAAGGAGAACATTGGCTGAATACGAAGGTTGTTGAACGATTTCACTCTGGATATAGCTGTAAATGTTAGTCCTTGTGGTTCTATTTTTCCAATGTCGATAGTTACTTTGGCCAGCATTAGGCCTTGGGATTTGTGTATGGTAATAGCCCATGCCATTGTGAGCGGAATTTTCCTACGGCTACCCAATGATATAGGTATTATCGGTATACTTTTGGGGTCATTTTCATTCCATGCTGGCCCACTATAATTATCGATCCTTGCCACAACATAAAGTGGAACATCTGGTGGTCTGGAACCAAGGCTGTAAACTATCTCAACAACTTCACCTAGAGCTCCATTTACAAGGCCTGCTTGTGTCCATATGTTGGTTTTCAGCATGATGCGTTGCCCTCTACAAAGCAATACCTGCTTTTCAAGTTGTTCATCAGTACTTGCATTATCTGCTTCAGTCCTAGTGGTAGTTGCAGCACTTATTGCAATTGGATGGTTTAACAATTTTAACATTCTTCTATTGTGAAGTCTAACTAAATCATTGGTAGCAAACAAGTGCATTGAATTGTCGAACATTTCTTTTTCGCTAGAGGTGAGATGCTTGTCTGTGCGTGTCTTTAAAAGTTCCCAATCCTCTTGTGATGCTTCTGCATTGCGTATGTTTTGCAACAGTTGACGGAATTGTCTTTGTTCTGAAGTCTCACCTTGTTGACGAAACACTGTTTCTAAGGTGACAACGGTTGTGAACTGGCTCCATAGTGTTTTTTCATTCAAGAGTGTGATGTGTAAATAGGCTTGTCCATTACAGGCGGGAGCTGTGCAAGGTCACCAATCAGGATTATTGACACCCCACCAAAGTAAAGATGTTGTCGATGCGGGAAGGCCTCACGTAGTCTTGCATCTATCTTTGTAGCAACTTTGGTCCTATGAAGCTCATCTCATCAATCAACATATATCTTATGTGTTTTATCTCTTCTTGAAATGTTATTAATGATTGTCCTTGCAGTGGGTGCATTTCTTTGATAGGAATTCAAAGCATTGAATGTATAGTCGATGCATGTATATTAAATGCAGCAACCCCTATAGGAGCCAATGTGAGTAGCTGGCTTTTTTGGTGTGGGTTGTAGCTATCAAGTGCTTTTCTTATGTGAGCAATCAAGTATGATTTCCCTGTACCTACTGTCCCTTGAATAATCATGTGCAATGGTTTATTTGAGTGATGTTTGCTATGGTTGATAATATGTGTGAGTGCTAGTTTTTGTTTGGATGATAACGTATAGTCTGGGACATCATACTTACTTGGAGCATGCCTTTCATGGCTACATGCTTTTTCCATGTTTATGAATTGTGTGGCAATTTCATGAAGCTCCTGGGGCACTGCAAGTTGTTCCCATCTGTAGCTGCTATCAAACTCACACCTGCCAAGAAGGTCAAGCTCATTTAGGTTGATGTTGTTTGAGGGGCCCATTTGTGAAAATAATTCCCATTCATTCATTTCTAGTATGTCCCTTTTTTCCATCTCAATTTCGCTGTCTGATTCTACATCGTTGTTGTTTTCGTCTAAGGGGGTGGTGCGAGGGACATGCCATACATCATATTTGGATGCATTCATTTGCTTCCAATTTGCAAGTATTGTATCCTTAGTTATCCCTATGTCGATTTCCAAGCTTTGGAAGTGTTTGTACAATAGAAGCTCACTCCAACAAAATGTTTCAAACTAGTCTGAGCCCTCGTCTGGGATGGTGTAGAACTTTGGGAAATCATTGACAATCGCTTTGACCTTTCTTTCCTTCCACTTGCATCCCTTGCGACTCACAGAGTACGAGAAAGATCGTGCAGATTCAAGTAGCGTTGTTGTCTCCAATTCTGGAGGTTGATTAATGTACGAATGAAGGTAGCTAGGTTGTAGGTGGCTTTCATTTGGTCCTCTTGCTATTCGATGGAACATTTTGCATCCAACATTCAAAGATGTAAAAGGCCGATTACAAACAACAAGCGGCAATTTCTAAAGCATATGGCATGTTTCTTGTGCTCCAATATCACGCTCTGCCATGATTTCTGCCATGAATTTTCGGTATGCTACAAGGGCCGAGACATCTATTTTTTGGGTTGTAGATATTCTTGCTAGCATATCAGTACAAGTCTCAAATGCTCTCTCTGCTTTTGATGCATATTTGGCAATGTATTTCAGAACAACTGCCTGTGAGATGATAGGCTGACAATCTATGTTGGCTCTCCATATTGAAATCATTTCTGGATTATGTATGTTTAGCCTATCATCATTACGTGCAGGCTCATATTGTTTTTTCCCACAATTGTCATGTGATAGGGTAGATATAATTTGCTCTTTCCATGGAGCTTTGTATCAACACTCTAGTTTTTTCCCTTTCTTTCGCAAGCATGTCCCCTCTCTGCATTTTGTGTGCCTCTGGACACGATTGATGATCTCTTCATAGTCATGAGAGGGGTCTATAGCAAATATTTTTGTTGTGTCTAGTAAGCAAGGATCGTCTTGGAAAGATCAAAAAATCAAGTTGTTTCTTGCTGATGCAACACGGGGATTCCAAGCACTGACATACTTGTCAAAGAATTTCCTAGCTTGTTGAACTGCTACACTGTCATCTCAATCAAGTTTATCCATGTTTGGTGCATCATGGAGCCAAAGGAATCCATGTACATGTGCAGTGCCATGATGTTGCCACTCATACCTGTACCAGTAATCTTTTGCATTTAGGAGTTTCTCAATTACCTCTTCACGAAACACTGTGAATCATTGATGCAAGTATAATGATGTGGTGTGGGGGTTGTTGACTACATTTTATAAGCATTGTTTATTTGTTTGCATTCCTACCGGTACACAATCTGAGATCAAACATTATAGGTCTGGCCACTTTGTGTCAGCTGCACTTAATGTGAAGAATAGAGTGGGAGACCCTATTTGGTTGATCATATTTGTTAGTTCAGCACGACACTTGTTCCAATATGGTCTTGTGCCCCGCATTGAAGAGCCAAAGTGCATGAGCTCTTGAGCTAATTATGTGTCAGGTAAGTTTTTCAAGTGTGCTCGAAGGTCCTCAATAGTGGTTGGCATGTTTTCCTCTGCATTTTTTTAATGAAAACTACAGCAAGCCCCTGGCTACGATGCCACATCATAAGATTAAGCATGAAATATCGGAACCTTGGATGCCTTCCAAATCTATGGTCATGAAATCTCATTAAGTGGAGTGCATACTCATGCATGTGTACTTCCCTAATTCGTGGTTGCATTTGTAGTGCAAATCCATTTAGAAAGAGTGTTGGAAATGCCATATCAAGCAACCCCTCAGTATTGTATTCATTTATTGGCGATGAGTTTATTTCAGGCCAGTCTATAATGTTGCTTGTGTTGTCCTCAAGGTCTAATGTTTTCTTAATAATTTCTAACTCACGGCATCTGTTTGGAAGTCTAGCCATAAATGATGATGTGTTTACTATGCTATGTTCAATATCATCCCCATCAGAGTCAATTTCATTATTTGGAACCACCATGTCTTCACTGGTTTCAACGGTGTGTAGCATATTCGATATGTTTGTTCTTGCTTCAAGAAATTGCTCTAAGTGCTCAAAACTTATTGCAACATCATGATAGTATGGGTCATATTTGACTTTGTATTGCAACGCATCTCTGATATGACTTCTACTGACATAACAATCATAATAATGACCTTCTGTATGTAGTTTTCAAACTATGAGAACGTCCAACTCTTGTATTCTTCGTGGAAGAACTTTTGAAATGTCTGTGATATCTTGTGGGAAAATAATCATGTGGCCACTATATCTATACTGGCCTCCAAGAGTGTGGGTTACTTGAAGTACTGGGCTGACTCTGGCAATGAGCATTTCCTCCACTTGGGTGAGTCTTTTCAAAACAAATGGTTGCTCTCCTGGGTCCATGTTGTTGAGTGCAGAGAACCTATGGATGTCTCTCTCAATGAAACATCTTTTACAAGTTGCATTAGTATTCGATGAATGGACGAGCATGCCTGGGTAACATTCCTTGCATACAATGCATGTTTTCTGGTTAGACAGTGCATCTATTCTTTGACGAAATTTTTTCATTGCCATCATGAAGTTATCATTGTTGTTGCATGTTGTTCCATGTTGATATAGGCATGTTTGTTTCTGTAAAGATCTATTGCGCTTTTCTGCATTTATTTCCTCTCTATGACGATCATAGTAAGCTCGACTTTTCTCGCAATCTTGTAGTCTTCGGGCTTCTGTTTGTTGGGGGCTATTTTGACTTTCATACAATATTTTTTGTCTCCTTCGAGTAGCTATCTCTTCTCTATGGCGAGCATAGTAAGCCCGATTTCTTTCTCGGTTTTGTTGTCTTCTTACCTCTTTTTTATATGGGTCACTTGCATTGTTTCCTATTGAGGAGTCTGCCATATGTGGGTCTGGACATATCAGGGTAGATCAGGAATAAGAGCATAGCAAAACTAGATGAAACCAAAATGCTTACATAGCCAAAGTGTTGATGAAAACGTAAAGATATTCCTCACTGGTTCACGAATGCATGTTGCAATATGAGAAGGAAAACAATTTGAAGGTAGAAGACAAAGCTGCATATGTAAGCTTCTAAACAAACATGTGCATTTTTTTAAATAAAGAAAAACAATATTTAACATATTTCTATCCATCTAAAGGTATTAACATGATAGTTTTTTACATAAAAAAGATATTGACATAGTTCTTTACAACATGAGTTATTTTTTCCATGCATACCATCCATAGTCATACTACACTTGTAAAGAGAACATGGCAACTATATTAGGCTATGTAGTATGGCTAGGGTGATCCTATGAGTTGCACAACCAGCTCTGGTACAACATCGGGTTCAATGGGGGGAGAAGCCTTTACATTGCACATTTCCTGGATTTTTTTTAGCAAAAAGCTATTCTCTTCAATGCAATCTAGTTGTTCGACCTTGGCAATGGTTGCTTTTAAGCATTGCTCTGCATTGTACATTTCAAGGTTACAACACAATGTGAATACATAATGCTTGTTCAACGCACTCCTAATCACCTGCTCCACTTTCTATCAGCAGCTTGATCAAATTGTAGATTGTATAGTTTGTCTGCAGGCATTCCCATGAGTTTTGTCGCCCCTTCATCAAATGCGATTGCCCATATTATATTTGTGTGGTCCTGCAACTTGACTTGAAGTATATACCTATAGTTACAGTTGGTAATTATTGCATTACATTTTGCACAAAATCACTTTCCATCATTTGTCTGCGATAGTCTTTTCTTACAAGGCTTGTTACTTGAGCAAGAAGGGCATGCTGGATAGCAAAATGAGTCAGTTTTTATGAATCGTGTTGTTTCCACCAACATGCATTGTAGAGGTTGTGTTGTATTTCGAGCCTCTTCATGAATGGCATTGATCGTCAGTCTTCTAGCAGGTGGGGGCATGTGAAAGGAGCTAGTAGACAAAGCCTGAATGGTAGTGTCATTTTCTTTGAACCATGTTTTAATCTGCTCTGACTCTTCTATTTGAGGGTCTATCGATAGTTTTGTAGTGGACGAGCTGTTGATCACCTTTCCATTGAATTTAGACACATGCCCATTTCTAATAGCGAGAACTGGTGATTCACGCATGAGGTATTTCTCTTGCAGCTGTGCACCCTCCTTTTCGGCTGACGAACCCCATAAAGTAACATTTATATTTGTGTTGGACATGTCAAGAATTGTTAAAGTCCGTCTTGCGATCTCTGTCCCATCTCTTCTCCTAATTATGGTGCATGGATGTACACAAATGACAATTCCAATTGCATCAACATTTGAACCGTTGCTTTTGCTCACCAATGCATTGAGGGGTGTGAAAGAGTAGTGCTCTTTAGGGATGGAATCATCATCTTCATAGAGGGAAACCCTTGAGTTAGGCATAAGAGAAATTTCCAACCCGCTATTAAGCTTGTTATAGACTCTATTAGCAGGTCGAACCGTGCCTCCAGACAATGTGTATGTAGCTCCTACGATAATTTTATCACAATGGGTGTGAGCTGCTTCATTGAAGCATGTCACACGTGTCTCAGTTCCTTCAAAATCTATGATATCAAAGGTGAAGATATGGCCACTTCCTTTCTGTGTGGTGTGGCTACGTATTTCAGACTTCATAGTTACATGACCTTTAACAGTCCACCTTGGCTGAAATGGATTCAAGTTTTTGATAGGCGTTATTGTCAATGGTGCCTCCTTCGGTAGGATTGTATTGACACCAAATAGTAGACGTCGAGGAGCTAGTCTTCCAGGAAGGCAAGGGTTTTTCGAAGATGTGGCCAAGTTAGAGGATTCTCCTGTTGAGTGCCCAAGTTGTTCAAGATCTTCTGTGCATAGGAAAACTGGCTCCCCAACAATAGCATGTATTGTGTGCACAATGTCAACGTCAACAATAACAATCCACCTAAATATTTAAAGCGAGATAAAGTATAAGTAACAAAATCTAAGAGGAGAGTAGGTCTCACTTATTCTTGTGCCATATAGAAATTAGTTCATAAACATACTGTGTGCTAGCTGTTTGAGGACAACTGTATCTTTTCAATTGCACGATGGAGCCAGGTGCAAGCACATTGGATTCTATGTAGGAGTTATACTTTTTTGGCAATGGCGCTTTGTGCCTGTGCACACCATTAGAGATTTCCAACCTATATCGATTGATGTGTGTATATTCAAAGCCAAAACTTGAGATAGCTATGACTTGGACATGAGGTTCCAAAGCGACATTTCCTCCATGCATCAATCTAATTGCATCTGGAGTCAATAAGCTTACCATGGTGCAAGGCAAGGAGAGAATCCTGCACAAATGTATTGGATGTAAGGCGCTTGTGCGAAGAAGTCAATAGAACAACCCTTCCATCAAACTATAGCAACTTATTGGTAGATAAAGTCAAGTAACCCAAAGAAGAGCCAAGCAACTAAACTAAAACAGGTGCAAGTAGCAACATGGCTAGAAAAAAATTCAGTTATGCACATTTTTTATGAACATCTACCTCATTATGTGGAGTGAGGAAAGGAAAAATAGATACTCTCTATGTAATTTATTATCAGCTATACTAATTTTTAGTCAGTTGCAAACATGGCATATGTATAGTTTTGATTGCAATAGCTCAAAGATACATGTGTATAGTTCAATTAGAATAGATTGAAGATACATGAAGTCAAGAAGACAAAAAATTAACACGTAGAAACATCGAGTCAACTGCCATATTGGTTGATGCATATGTACAATGGAAAGGACCAAAGGAAAAAGTAGTAAAGTGGGGGGGAAGGAGTTGTACATTCTTCCCACTGCACAATAGATTTTCCAACACCACATATAAGATTTAACTACTTGTTGTGCTAGAAAAATAGAAGGGGTCGGATGATTAGTAGGCGTTGTATACATTCTATATCAAGAGGCAAGCCATGCTCCCCATCTTCACAAAAAATCATAAGTTGATGTCGTCATGTTGTGTCAAAAGCAAAACCATTCTCCCCAACACCACAAAAAAACAAGTAGCTATCTTAAGCAAGCTATTTACAATCTACTTTATGTCTGCTCTGAGTTTTAGAAAATCTTCCTTAATCCTAGTACCATTTCCCATTCCATACAATGCATCATATTTCATTGCTCGAAGGAAGTCGCAATACGCATCCAAAACAAAATAAGTTGTATGGAATTTCTGGACTGCCTATTGCACCATCTCGATGTCATGGTTTTCCACGTGGAAGGCTTCTTCGCACGTCTTTTTAGCATCTTCAATAGTGTCTTCACAACCTCTCACAATGTTCTCTGCGAGGACTGCAATGTTGCTTTGGTACACGCCAGCCCAAATAACAGAAGAAGAGTCTGAAGGTGAGGGAGGAGCAACATTAGCTTTTGATCCTATAATGTATCCCTCAGAGAAGCTGCTAGATATCGTGATAATGTCTGCTGGTGGGTGCAAGTTTGCCATCACCTGGGGAGTTTTGTAATAGGAACACCTTTGATTATTTGATAACAATAAAAGTTGCATGTGTGTGATTTGTAAAAGGACATTTGGAAATGGGGTGGGAAAATGACAGCCGTAATAGAAACAAAATCTTCACCGAGAAATGATTAGAAAATAAAATAATGATTCTCTTTACGAGCATGCTTGGAATTGATGAAGGGAGATCTTTTATTATTTCAATTAGTCATATATTTGTAATTAGATCAACAAATAAATAATAGCATTTTTTTTAAAAAAAAATATATTCTATCTAAGGAGTAGATTTAAAATTAAATTACAATTTTTAAAAAATAGCATACACCAATAAATAAACATACAAATTCCCTTATATGCATAATCAAGATCAACAAATATAAATATAGATTAAAATTCCCATTATATTCATGATGTTATTTTCCTTTCAACTATAAGGAAGCGGGACAATTAAATTCAAAATCCATATATATAACTATTATAAAATTCCACCCACTATTTTTTTTTAAAAAGCACATTTATTCAAGCACATGTAAGCCTAATCTTTTTAACATGAAAAGTTCATTAGTTTAAGGTCTATAAAATTATGCATTGCAATGAAAAGCAATATAGAGGATATAAAGTGATGTAATTAATGGGAGAAGAATTGTCTACCCAATAATTCAACATTTCAAAAGTTTATCAACATCATTTATTTACCTAATTTTTCCACACATATCTAAATAGCATGAATCACACTATACTACCTAGGAATATACTAATCCATCAAGTAAACATTCGACAAACACCCATGAACCAATCTCTTGATATACGATAGGTACTCCTATGGAGGTACTTCATTGGGGAAAAAACAATAAGGGAAAGTACTCTACCCAGGGCAAGGAATTCAATCTTCACAACAGAAAAGATTAAAGGAGGCCCCTTTGCTTAAAATTTGTAATGCACCTACCAAGTGACCATCAAAGAAATATTTATAACCAACTACACTATTTCCCATAATACTATTTACCTTAAGACATCAAATTAGAACCATTAAACTAAGCAATGCACTAATATGGGAAAAAGTGATGCGAAATGATTTAAATGATCGTACATGTTTGATGGTTCTAGAAGAGATGCAAAAGAATTTAAATCATCTTACATTGTACTTTAAATTTTTGTATTTGATTATACACCTAAATGATTAGATAAACTTATGTTAACAAGACATTTCTATTTTGAAACATAGCACCTTCAAGACTTTAGATTTAAAGAAGTTTCATGAAGAATCTCATCATAGTCCCAAAAGATGTCATTTCTAATGTAGTTTCTAAGAAATTTTTTTTTTGTTGAATAAAACCATATTTTTCGGATGAAATTGTATTTTTGAAAGAGTTGTTCTTATTTTTTCAAATTTATAATGAGAAAATATATTTATACTTATTTGAAGTAGTTTCTTTTATTTTATCAAATTTGTAACGAGTAAATGTATTTATACCATAAGTATTTTCAGTAAAAGAAGTATTTGGCAAAATTAATTTGAAAATATAAAGGACATAATGATGTGTATAAAATATTCTGATAAGTATAAAATGATTTTTTATAATATAAGTCATATAATGTGTAAAATGCGATCAAAAATTAAATTTTCAAGTACATAAAGTTGAATAGAGATTATTATGTTCATATTTCAAGATGTATGCCTATTAAGCATTAATATATATACACCATATTAAATAAATAGTAATTTGTGAATAAAATGGAAATTTGGAAAGATGTGGTGGCTATATGTCTCTACAGATCCTTTTTCCCAATTCACTTTTAGTTGAGAAAATCTAAATGACAATATAACTGGATGAAGTATTTGGAATTAATTTTATCATTGTGTTGAAGAAAAAACCAGTAATATAATGAATATCAATTTATGAAGGTAAAATAGATATATAGTGTGAATGAGAAATAAATTGATTTCCTCTTGAAACATATATTTATCTCTTCCATATGGGTAAATCTGGCATCCGCGAAATTCAGGGCAGCAATTCACCGAAGGAAAATTCACCACCATGGAAAATTCATTGACAAAAAACTCAACCACAAAGATGAATCTCATTGCCAAGTAAAATTCATCGCTCACAATTCATAAAGTTTGTGTAATATATATTAAAAAACATTGGTGATTTGTTGGCGGTAAATTTTCCTTGGCGGTAACTTTTTTGTTGATGAATTTTCCATGGCGGTGAATTGTTGGTGGTGAATTTTCTTCTGGTAAATTGTTAGCGATGAATTTTCCTAGACCAAGATAAATTTAACTATAATTATTAGAGGATGTATATTTCAACTATATGAGTCATAGGTGTGAAACTTATTTCTAGGTCAAATCTAACACTATATATAATCTATGGACTAATAAAATAAAACAAAATAAAAAAATATTAGTACAATTTTCTTATTAACTTGCTGAATTAATCCAACAAAAATATTGATTTCATCCAAATCAGTAAACAGGGAAAATATACAAGATTTATTTAACAGTCTTTTATTATATATAATAGAATAAAAATAAATAAATAGAACTTTATTATTATTATTAACACGGGGACATCCAATATAAAGACAAATAGTATGTTGTAACATGACGTTATCCCAAAAAAGATAAGGAGAAAGCGAAGATGGTTAAGCTTACTAATAGCTATTTTGATGTGGAGTCCATCAAATCTATCTGGAGGAAAGTTTTAAGAGTTATTATGGAATATATCACGGTTGACAGGCACTTTACTAGAGTTTATGGTTACCACTTTACCATTTTGAACCATTTTCGTCACAAGGTTCGTATATCTCTGCCTTTTTACTTATTTTCTTCTTTGAAGAATTGCCTCGATGATGTGGAAAGAAACCGTAGGAGGAATGCTATTATTCACCCTGGTCTTGTTAGGATCATTTTTGAGCATTTTCAAAATTTACCTGCTTTGCCTAAAACTGTTGAAATTGAAGAGTTGGATGATGAGGAGACAGAAAGTAGTAGGGAGATCGAACCCCGGCCCCCCCTGCTTGTGTTCTTACTGGTCCTGATACCATTGCTCCCCAGTCCTTGTCTTGTTGGAAAACCCTTAAGGATTCTGCCCCGCTGTCTTGTCCTAAACTGCAACCTTTGCATGAGTGCCCTAGTCTGGGTTTTGCTTCACTGCCCTGTCTTAATCCCCAACCATCTCTTGGTTGCCCTACTCCGAGTTTGTCCCCTGGTTTTAAAGGTAACCCTATTATGAAACTTGTTTCGTATTCTGGGAATTCTATGGAAATCCTCTCTAATAAGCCCATGGTCAATAAGGAATCGGCCCCTAGTGCCCCTGCTTCTGGAAAATTTGGGAATGATCATTTTGAGTCTCCTATTTAGGATGAAATTAATTCGGCCTTGAATAAGCTTAAGCCTGAGGATTTGGTTAGTATAGCGGAAAAAAGTACGGATGGCCTTTTCACTGTTCTCAAATGGACCCAGAAAGAAGTTTGTGATTTGAAAGGTCGTGTTACTGATCTCAGCAACAAGGTCACAGATTTGGAGCAGAAGATCAGTTGGAATTGTAGAGATAATGATGAACAGGAAACTCCATTACCAAGGAAAAGACAGCAATTACAGGAGGATAGATTGGCTAGTATCGAGTGCAGCATGTCCAAGATTGGACAAAACATTAGGGCCACTGTTGCAAACAATCACAAAATTGCTAGGCATAACACCATCATCATTAATGCGATGGTGGAAAAGCTTGAAAAAAACCAAAAGGGTTCGATGGTCGTGGATTTGGATGCGGACAGGGGAGGCAGCAGATCGGCTGGTGAAGGGATTTCGACTCGTAGCAGGGCTAACATTAAGAGGAAGACCCCGACTTCATCACATACGGCTCAAATTCTCAAGCAGGGGTTACAGGACATGAAGGATGTTGAAAAGGAAGCTGAGGAGTTACTAAACACCTTAGAGTAACGTGGTGTTTTTGGTTGCTGGTTTTTTTGGGCGGTCCTTTTTTTTTGGGCCCTGTTGTCTCTTGGTGCTGTCATTTCCTTTTTGGGACAGCTGTTTGGTTGTTTGTACTTTTTCTGTTTATCTTTTGGTGTTTAAACTCTGTGGTTTTAGGTCCCTGTAAAACCTGTTTTTTCCTTTTCAAAAACATGACGTTATCATGAGGGCCTCAAAAATGACAGCTTTATATTTGTTTTGACAGTTTCTAATTATAATGTGCACTTTTTTAATATTTAAAAAATGTATTTGTTTTTTAATAATAATCTATATTTTAAAAATTTTAAAATAATTTGAAATTTTTATATTAAGTTTTATGAAGTGAAGCTATGTATTTCCAATTTATTAATAGAATTTGATATATTTGAGAATGCAATCCTTAATTTTAGAGCCATGTTGTATAGTTTAGTCAATTAGGTTATTATGCTTTAGAAGCTAGGTAAACATGGGGACATCCAATATAAAGACAAATAGTATGATGTAATATGACGATATCAAGAGGGCCTCAATAATGACAGCTTTATATTTGTTTTGACAGTTGCTAATTATAATTTCTGCACTTTTAAATATTTAAAAAATATATTTGTTTTTAATTAATAATTTCTTTTTAATTTTTTTTAAATAAGTTGAAATTTTTATATTAAGTTTTATGAATTGAAGTTATTTAAAATAAAGACTACATATATATTATTAATATTAAAGATAGTTTTTTTTTTTTTTTAAATAAATAAATAATTTTGGTTTTTTGTTTTATCTTCTTTATTAAATTTATTATTATGTTGTTTGTAAAAAAAAATGTTAAGTTTTCTGTATAAAAGTGAAATTTCATATTATTTCATTTATATTTGTGTGAAGAATGTGTGAAGTATAATATATAAATGAATGTAATTGTGAAGATTTAAATAATGACAATCTCAATACTTGTCTCCAAATTATAAACAATTTATTGTACCTTCTAATAATGTGCTTCTCCATATCAAGTTTTTTAATTACATTTTGTCAAAATATAGATTAGGTGTTATATATAAAAGAAAATACATTCCTTATTATGTTGACGTCATTTGCATTAGAATTGTGTGACCCTTGAATAAAAATTATCTTTTTTGTATTCTTTTGGAATCAATTTTGTTAAAATTCTAGAGTTTTGATTCTCTTAAATGGATCTATCATGAAAGAAAACATTTGTTAATGTAAATTTTATGTTATGATTATTACACAAAAGTAACATTTTGTATCATATATATTTGTCAAAATTACACCAAAGCATATAATGGTACAAATGTATATAATTGTGACATAAAAATTTACATAAATTTTATTTTAATAATATATAATAATACAAAATTTAAAATATATCAATGTGAGTTATCTAAGAAGCTCTACCTTATTAATAGGAAAACTATAACTATAACATTGCAATTGAAAAGATATGATAACAAAATAAAAAAAAAAGCTAAAAGATGAGCATAATCCAAAGCCCAATTTAACTTTAACACTAAAACATAATAACATGTATGAGCAATACAAAAACCCTATGTATAAGATAACGTACAACCTCAAACCACCTTGTATCAGCCACTGGGAAATGATGCTCAGTATCTACCACCTCCTAAACCTAGGGCTCTTCTACATTAAAATACCTACTACTCCTATTCATAGCCAATGACAAAAGTCTCACGTTATGTCAACTCTCCCTCTCTTATCTAGACCTTTGCAGCATTAGAGAACATGCTCATGTAATTAGAGAAATGGCAGCATTTCTCTACCACTCCTATGGCGACATTTAGCATATCACTTCCCACTTCTAGCCATCCCTAAAAAATGATGATCATGATGACCTATTAAGACTCAATGAAAGTCACCACAAAAAGAATTTAGCATTCTAACCTCATTCTTCAACTCCACTCAAGCAACCTCAAAACATGAACAAGTAGTGATGCTGTATACCTTCTAAAGTATACAACATTCTATTTTCAGTACTGTAGAAGTGACAGGTTGCCAACAGAAACAGGAAGGCTATTTACACCTCCACATGCTTCTGTGGTCGAGTGTTACTATTGAGACAGGTTGCGAATGGTCTCAGGGAGATTATTTGCAGTTGTAACCTGGTAACCCCAAAACACAGAATTATTCATCGCCCCTTGCTGACAATGTGGTTGCTAAGGATAAAGGGCCTGAAAATGCAACTAAACAGAGAGCAACAAAACCAACATACTATTTTACTGAGACGCTTTCAATTTATATCTTAAATGATGTGTTGAAGTATTATGATGTTAATGATAAATATCACAATTACAAATGGATGACGATGATGGGAATTGTACTATACCATCTACCATTTTCTGTCTAAATGGCAGTCACCAGTAGTGTGCCCCTCACCCAGGTACTCAATGCACTATAACTATCTCTTATCTTCTGGAGCAGATGCTAGTTGTTCCATTCACACAGCCATGTCTAATTTCCTCCTCCAAGATAACTTTACAACTATAGTACCCTTTGTACCAACTTTGGGCATTCAATCCCCCAATGAACTACTGCTTCTGAACTGTAGTATTATGTCATGGGGCATCTTGGAAATAAGATCCTTAAAGCTATAATTATATCTACAAATAAACTCTCCTAAAAGTTTTTTTATATTCTTCAGCTCAGGAGACTTAAATTCTACCAGAAGTTATACTTCAACTCCTGGAGGTTAAGTGCAATATCATAATGACAATGAAACACAAATTTCTTTTTCCTGGATCTACTGTTGTCTTGATTATGTTTGAGGAATCATGTTGAACAGATGATGCAGAGAACTGGAAATAGTAAATATCACTGACAATAGGTGACCTTAAAATCTGAAGTTAGAGCT
Organism: Sequoia sempervirens; assembly: GCA_007258455.2. NCBI lineage: Eukaryota > Viridiplantae > Streptophyta > Pinopsida > Cupressales > Cupressaceae > Sequoia > Sequoia sempervirens. Next base: position 516,236,254 of record VDFB02058242.1, on the reverse strand, counting down.
AGGGAGCAGAAAATAATGTTGTATATCCCGTGAATGACAAAAATATGGTGGGATGTGTGGGAATATAGTCCATTCATGATATCAATAATGAAGCTTAAGGCTCAAACACTGTGGTTGAGATAGGTTGACAATAGAATCAGAGATTATTTAAGCCTCTACTACATTATAATTCCAAGCACTACAGGTTGTGGGAAGTCACCATACCTCAGAATACAGAGCTAGTAATTGCAGAGAAGTTAATTCCGCATTCACCTTCCCAACTGCTTGTTCGCCGCACAAAAATAGTAAACGTGGAAGCCATCTTAAAGCAGGTTGCATTTATTAACTCAGAAAGATTTGGTGACTTTGTAAATATCATCCAACGCACGCAGAACAGGGGAGTGGTGTAGAACGGCACGAACGGCTCCCAGCCATACCAGGTGAAGCGAGAACAGGGGGAATGGCCATGCCTGCTGACGTGGAAACAGTGACTTCTAGAAGTGATATTCGCATACCTAACGTACAACACGAATAGAGGAGATTAGGGTATTATAATAAAATATATTATCTCAAACAGGAAAATGTGGATGGCATGTCTCAAACCAGAATCCAACCGGAATAGTCTCAGCCGGCACCAGACAGTGAGACTTTTCCGGTTGAATTCTCACCTATAATATCCTATCGGCTAATAATATATATAATTCGATAATAAATTTGTGTTAAATATATAATTAGATAATAAATTTGTGTTAAATATATAATATATTATTTTTTCTCCACAACCTAGCCTAAATATATTTTAAATATTTAATATATTTAATATAAATATATATTTTTTAGATAAAAATACAATTTAAATTTTATATATAATTAGATAATAAATTTGTGTTAAATATATAATATATTATTTTTTCTCCACAACCTAGCCTAAATAAATTTTAAATATTTAATATATTTAATATAAATATATATTTTTAGATAAAAATGCAATTTAAATTTTATATATAATTAGATAATAAATTTGTGTTAAATATATAATATATTATTTTTTCTCCACAACCTAGCCTAAATATATTTTAAATATTTAATATAAATATATATTTTTAGAATATAATAGTATTTTAAAATTATATAAATATAATTAACATTATATATATAGTTTTTTAAGTTTTTCTTTATTTATTTTTTAAGTTTCTCTTTGTGGTAACAAGCATGTTATTAGTAGGTTTTAACATTATGGCATCCTTTACCTAGATATAAATATATCTTTTACTGTAAGTATAAATTAGCATAATTAATATATAATGTATATTTTATATAATATAAAATAATATAAAATTATTAAATATATATATAACTATTATATTTTTATATAATATACAATATAATTAATATATTATATATATTTTATATAATATACAATATAATTAATATATTATATATATTTTATATAATAGATTACATGATATATAATATAATTATATTTATGCAAAAAATAGAGCAAAATTTATCTTAATTGATCTTCCACACTTCTTTAGCATACCCATTGCACACTAAGGTTTCATAAAATGTAGATTTGATTTGATTTTTTATAATAGATTTGCTTTATTTAAATATTAAATTTTATTATTAATAGTATAATATGCAAATGACTCGTCAAATATAATATAAAAATCTCAAATAAATATATTTCCATATTTTTAAAAAATTATATTTAAAACATCTATACTAATATAATAAAAAATAATTCATTTTTTAATTATATATAAAAAATTATATAACATGATTCTTATTATGCCCATAACAGTGAAAGCAATTTGTGTCAATAAAAACCTAGCAGATTTAATTTTACATCTTTCACTCGTCTTTTTTATTTAAAAATAAAAATTAATATTTTTGAAAGTAGCCTTACATAGTTATCTACTGAGGTAGCAATGTGAACAAGAATATAGGCCTTATTTCTGATGCATGCATATTTGATCAAGAAGATAGGATGTGCGGTAGTTAAAAAAAAATTGTAATTGAAAGTTTTTTTATACTGGATCATAGTGGTTTAACCTTTATTGGTTCTTGCCCAAAACTATGAGGGTTTATCGATTTTCTAAATGCTAAAGAAAGATGTTGATTCATAGTTAGACTAATAGATTCAAACAAAGATCATATATTACTAGGAAACCCATGAGCTTTCTTAGCCATTCTCAATTAATCTTCCAGTTAAATCTGTGTGTTTACTTTTTAGCTTGCCCAATGTATATGTGTAAATGTGTGGTATATTATAGGTTGGTAAAGCAATGCATGAAGTCTTTTAAGTGCAAATTTTCTTTATAGTCTGGTATGTCCAGGATCATCATGGAAAAAATAGGCCCTTAAGTGGCAAAAAATTCAAAAAAATCAGAGTTAGGCAACTTGACGTAAAAAATTGAATAAGTTATATATATTATTTCAAAAATATGTAAGAATAGAATTTGTAGAAAATTGAATATAGTTTCTAAAGTACTAGGTTTATTTTGAAAAAGAAAAATCTATTTGGTGAAAATTTGAAATTTCAATGCAATAGTACTTAAATTTCAAGGAAAAAATATGAAGTAGGTGTTTGTCTGACCACCCTAACCACAATAAAAATAATAATATTTTTTTATAAGATTTTAGACATAAGTAGAGGACTCATGTATGGATGTGATGCATATTTTTTTATAATTTTTTTCCAAATAAATAATTAATTATGAATCTTTTATTACAACTTTTAAAAAATATAAAAACTCATATGTCTGGCCACCTTAACTTGGTCAAAACTTCATGAAATTCAAATTTTATTTTTTTAATTCTATAGTATGCAAAGCATATAATGTGATGCATATTTTGGATTCCAAATATGTGATACTATTTAAAAGCTATAGATGTTTTTCAATCAACCTATCAATTAAAACTTTAGTCATAATTCAAATAGAAAATGAATAATAATTATTTATTAAATTCAAAGTAAAGCATAATTTATATTGGTGGAAATATGATAATCTTCTTTAAAAACCCTTTTATTTTAACAATTTTGGGTTAAAAAAAGTCATTAGCCACATACCCTACAAATACCCATCATATCGCCATGTTTTGGCCCATCATGATCTTGCACATACCCAACCGCTATCATGGAAGTATTCCTCGTTGTCCCTAGTGCCAAACCATCTCGTAACATCTTCTTTGCACTAATCTCTATAATTCTTGATGTCAATATAAATGACCAGATTTAATGACCTTTCAATAAATGCACTTTGTTGTTTACTACTTCAACTGCATTCCATGTAATTGACTTTCTTGAGGTTTTTCTTTGTCAATTATATTAGTATGCCATGCAATCGCAGATCACATGCACTTTTACCGAAGTCTAGATTTCCCTCATTATCTGCAAGAATTTTTGTATCACACTTATGGCAAGGATTTTGTTACAAGGAAACTGACTTTGGATTTCAATTGATTTACCCTTTCCATATGATACTCATGCAAGTTTCTAAATGTATAACCAGTAAATCAGTGGTGTGTAATTGCAATTATGTTTCCTTTTAAATTTCCAAATACCTATATTCTTTGCTCACAATAATTTTACTTAGTAAAACATTGTGGCTATATGATTTTAAATATAGGGTATGAAGAATTATTATGTCTATAATGCATGTTTCCCATCAATTATACCCAAGTGTGGGAAATGTACAAGAAAGTTGTTGCCAACTTCTAGATTGCTATTTTCCAATTTGGCCTTATATAGTGTTCCAATGGAATTTCAAAAGTACTTGATGAACTACTTAAGATGATATTGTGCATAGTATTTCATAAGCAAATAGGTCTGAAATCCTCAAGTTTTCTAGAATCGGTCCTTTTGGGAATGAGTGCTATGAAAGTAGCAACGAGTGCCTTTATGAAAAAAACATGATTCCTTTGATCCCTGAATCACTTCACATAGCTCCTCATCCATTACATTCCAAAACTTTTGGAAAGAGAAGGTACAAAAACATTTGGGCCTGGGACTTTGGCATCTTCAATTCTAAAAATAGATGTCTTAACTTCTTCCATGACAACATCATTAGCTACATTCTTCCTTAATGACATCTTTATCTACTTTATTACAATTTAGAATCATCATCCAAGGTTGAGATATGATCCAAGAAGAGATCCTTCTTTTCTTCTCTTTTCTATCTTCATTTTCCTCCATGAGCATGTTTTCCCAAGAGGAAACCAAGGAAGCCTTGATGGTGTCAGGATCATCAGAAGTTTATCCATAAGCATCTTCAATCTTCATATTATGATTCCTTTCCTTCTCATTTTGCATGTTAAATGAAAAAAAATGGCTTTACACCTTATTTAAGTTATTTAATCCTTGATTTTTGTCTCCACTGTAGACACCATCCAATTGAACTATGAGATTCCTCTCTTCTTCTATTACGATGTAAGAAAAATCATTTGAGAGGTCTTTTGGATCTTAGCCATTCTACTTTCAAGGAGATCCTTTCTTCAAAAAGGTTTCTAAAGACTTGGATATTCCACTCTTTCAGTCTGAGTTTTATGAATTTTAACTTTCTATTGAAAATGCACATCTTAGTGCGATGGTCAATTGTTTGGGTGAGCTAGGAGTTAGTGACAACCATTTTGGATTTTGGGTTTTCCATTTACACTTTTTCAAACTTGAAATACTCTCTTGTAGGGAATTTGTCCTTATCTATGACCCAGTAATCTGAACCAACTTTAAATAGGGTTACAATTAGGGTTCAAATAGCTTTATGATTAGGGTTAAAAATTAATTGATTAAAAATAGGTTCCTTGAGAAGGATATCTCTCGATGTACTTTACATATATTTTTAAAATATAGGTATGCTAGTATGATATTAATATCATAAAATATATTATTGTATAAATAACATTCATATCTTAAAACATGGTACTATATAGATTATATAAAACATAAGTAAATGAACAAATATAATTGAAAGTAAATTATTAAATTAATTTTTCAATTATTAAAATGATTGAAAATTATGATTTTCGATGGATTTAGTTTAAAAAATTATGAAAAAACAACTTTAAAAGGATAAAAAAATCAATTATGAAATCAGTCAAAAATGATAAGATTATATTACAAAAATTTGTTATATGTGGATAGTTTTAAAGCGAAAGAGGAGACAATGATTATTAAGTTGAAAATATGGGGATTTATTTTAAAAACAAGCATATCATCCTTTAACAAGTTGTTGGAGGATAAATATATATCGCTTAAAAACAAAAACAACTTTCAAACTTTTCAATGGGAAACAAGGCTATTGTGTTGAATTTTTGCTCATCCAATTATTGATCGCATCATTAAACTAGTGCTTACAAACTAGCAATTGCACCAAGAGGGGGTGCGCTAGTAGAATAACATATGTAGTTGAAAATGTTAGTTTTATTTTGTATTGTACAATAATAAATGTAGTTTAAAATGTTAGTGTCTTATTTTGTATTGTATATTTTTTATTCTAATATAACAAAATTGTTGACATTTCTTATCATAAATTACATTGATGGGACTTAATTTTTCAATTTATTTTTATGATTAAATTTTAAAAAAGCCATTCAAGCTTGATATATTATTGAATTTTGTATTTTAAGCATTATATGTGTTACGAAAAAGATGAAAGAGTGGCTAATGAAAAACAAGAATTATCATATTTAAGAGAGAGAGAAGCACATGCTATTATCATATTGAAAATTTCCACTAGCATGATACATCAAGATAGGAAGACAATATAGTCAGAGAAACTTAAATATAAACTATGAAGTCCCAAAAGAAACTTGGATTTTATATTTCAGAAACCAATCTAGAATATGAGAATGAATAAAATAAATTTAATTACCAACTATCTCAATATAGTTAGGAATATTAAATTTGGGAAGAAGATTGATGGTATAGATAATTCTAAATTTAGACATTCAATTCATTTGAAAAATGTCAATGGATTTGTAACTATCATGTATTGATAGTAAATCTTTATGATCATTTAATTTGATACTAAAATTTGAAACTAATGCCTTTAATTAATAAATAAGAACAAAATTGTTTTAGAATGAAGTAAAACACAACAAAAAATGAACTAGTCACATATAGATTTCCCACCCCCAAAAAAAACTCACTGAAACCATGGCAACTGACTTGTGAAAAACCTGTCGTGAGTTTTCCCTATCTTACTCACAAGAGTATTGTCCAAGTTTTTAAACTATTGTGTTATACCTAATAAAAAATTGAAATACAACACTAATGAATAGAGGGTATGGTGATTGGTATACTCTGCACTATCCTTGAAAGTTTGTTCAAAATCAATATTGATTCATGGTACCCGTAGCTAGATGGTGAGATACACACATTTATCTACAGATGCTCACAGTTCTCATCTTGACCACTTGTATTTGTATGTACAAGTAAGGTAATCCATGGAAAACAAATCAAATTCCCTAAGAAAGAAAAGGAGAAAATGAAATTGGTCAAAGTTTCCAACAACTATTTTGAAATTGACACCATCAAGGCGCTTTGGAGAAAGGTGCTTCATGTCATAATAGAGTATATTAATTTAGATGGGAGATTCACCAGAGTTTATGGTCATCATTTTGATCTCCTTAACCACTTCCGCCATAAGGTAAAAAAAATTTTGCCTCATTATTTGTTCTATTCATTGAGCAATAGCCTTGAGGACCACAAGAAAAATCCCAGGAGATACCATATTCTTCACCCTGGTCTTATTAGGTTAATCTATGAACATTTTCAAAGCTTGTCAGCTTTATCCAAACTAGTTGCGAACACATCGTCTAAGGACTATGATAAAAATAGTGGTGGTTCAAAGAATCATTCTAAGCCTAACCTAGAGAGAATTGCGGAAGCCCATCCATCCCCTATCCTGTCTGGTAAGAAAACCCAGCTTTGTAAACCCCAACTCGTGAAAGCTAACCCTGAGATTTACCCTAGTTGTCTAATTCCTTTAAAGAATCCCGCTCTCAAGGGTTCCCCTACCAATAAGTTGGTTTCCTACTCTGCGGACTCTTTGGAGGACAAAACTGAGATCCCTGAAGCTAGCAGAAACTCTGTCTCTAACCCTCCTGCCTCTTTCAGAGATGATGGTACTAGATGGCTGGGCTTAACCAGCACACTCTAAGCGTTGACCATGCTTAGGTGGCTGGTGTGGGGCCTAATTACCTTTCCCACTTGCTGATCGTCATTTCCGTTTCTCCCATTCACCGTTAGCATTCAAATTATTCCCGCGCAGTCTCACCATTTCAACACATTCAAAACCAGGTTTCCCACGTGATTGGTTTTCATTTGTCGCTCTTGATCTGTACAAAAATGGCAGCTTTGGAACAAATTATGGACGTCTATTAAAGCATAATAGACTAGGGATTATTCAATATGCTCTAGTAGACATGTATGCAAACTCTAGAATCATGGACAAGGCACGTCAACTATTTGACAGGATACTAGTCACAAAGAAATCTGGTCTCGTGAAATGCTATGCTTGCAGGATATGGACAAAATGTGTTTGCTGAAAAGGACTTACAAACTTTCAATCAAATTTAATCAGCAGGTGTAAATCAGAACTCCACAATCTTTGCCAACATCCTCCCTGCCTGTGCCAAAATGGGAGCTTTGGAACGGGGTATGGACATCCATCACAACAAAGAGGAAAGCATTTTTTTGTCAGATGTTGTAGCTGCAACCGCCCTAGTAGAATCTATTATTTAGCATGTATCTATTTAAAAAAACAATTAAGAGTCACTTGCAAGATGACTATAATTCTTATTTTTTCGGTGGTTCAATAGAAATTGCTTATTTCTCATATACTTAGTGTAATTGATTATGGATATTTTCAATTTCTAATATTATAGTTTTATATAATTCTTATGTAATTTATTGTATGAGAATAATCTTATATTATTTAAAATTATAATTTATTTATGTAAAAATTCAAAGATTATATTGATATGAGCTCATATATATAATATTTTTCACATTATTATTTAAGTTTAGGATAGTGGTGATGCATTTTAGTCTAACCTCCTCTAACTACCTTTTTTCTTGTTCATCTTAGAATTCTTAATTCAATTTATCTTTGTGTAGCTTCCAAGTCTAAAATTATACAATGACGCTTGTAATAACCTATTTCAACTATTTTTCTTTAGGTAGGGAGCATTCTATAGATATTTGTAGTAGATACTCTTCAATATTTACTATTGATTTATCTAGGGATTCATTAATTTAGTAGTTGTTCCCTAACATTGTTATGTATGATATATCATATTTAAAATTGTTGGAGAGAGAGATTTATATTAAATTCGCCTATTGATATTATGGTGTAGATGTAAAAAGTGTTGTAGTTGGGAGGTTCTAATTACTTCTATTGGACGATAAACTCCTTAATTTTTCTCATAAGTTCCAAAATTTTATATTATATAAGAGTAATAAATTTGTCCACTCTTTTTATTTTATTTTTTTAAGCCTTTACTTCCTATTTTTTACCCAACCTCCTACCATGTGGTGTATCATTAATGTGTTGGTAGTCTCCTTTATTCATTTTATTAAATAGTTCCATCTTTAGAAATATTTGTGTTTCTTTCTCAATCCATCTTTATTCTATTCTCATTTCTTCTATATGAGTGGTATTTTTCTAAATCTATTTGACATAAATTTGTTTCCTATTCTCATTGTGCAATTTCATCATGTAAATCTTTCACCAATTCATCCAAACTATATATCCCATATCATAAAATAGATTTTATACTTGACCTAAATTATTCTTATTTATTATATCTATTTTTGTTAATAAGGTGTTCTAGGCCTTCTTTGTAGTCTCTATTTTTCATTACCGACACTCTTATTGACTTCTATATCTTTTGACAAGAGAGTATTTACTCTCTATTTAGATAATTTTTGTATATTTTCTGCTAGCTTGTCTCTACTATTTATAAGAGATCATTAGTTATCTTTTCTAAGACATATATCCTTATTATTTATTTCATTTGTACTATCTCTTCTCTTTTTTCTTAAATATGTTTACGAATTCTTCAAGAAACTTCTTGATGATTTGTAGTGCATCATATGAGGACTTCATGTTTATTCTAACATTACTTTTAAAATAATTTGTTTTATTTTGTTGGATTTTTGTGTATATATAGTTTTTTTGTGTAGTCATTCCTATTGTAAAAAAGGTGACCTATACAACAATTGGACATCTATTATGTCTTCTTATTCTTCAAAAAAAAAATTCTACTTTCATCCTTTTAGGTTCTTTTTCAACCACTTTTATTTGTAATCATGGCACAAATGAGAAGGTGATGGATTTTATCCTCTATTATTAATGAGTTATTTCATAGATCTCCTATAACTTCTTAAATTTAATATCGAGAGGGAAGTTATTAAGAATATGTACCCAAAGCTTTGCAATAAAAAACTCTTTCATAAATATCCAACTTTTATAACACTTTACAACACCTTTTCTAATTATACATAGGTGACAGATTAGTTTAAGGCCATCTCCTCTTTGACCTTTATGCCTCTATTTATAAATAACCCTATCATATTCTCAAGAAACCAACAATTATACAAAGAATAACACTAATAACTTATGATTTTCTCCTTAATCCAACCCTAATAATTAACTAAACTAATTGAATATACCTTTCTCATCTTCGTCATTTGAACTTACAATCTCCCTTCATTCACAAGCTAACTCTAACTGGATAAAGCTAGAAAAAATCCCAATTCTATCTTTCATGAGATTCTTTCCAATAACCCCATCCAATTTCATCCTATTCAACCCTTTATCCCCAACCTTTTTTATTATTCTACCAAATTTTCCAAATCTTTTTACTATATATAGATCTATTTTTCTATGAAACATGCCTTAACAAATTATCCTCTCCTTTTTATTTTCTTAATTAGCTCTTTGGACTACCTTATCACTAAATCATATTCCCTTTACCTATTTTTTTCATCTTCATTTTCATAAATTCTCCTAAGATATCCTTCTGTTAATCCAACACTAGTAATTACTGAAGTTATTTTTCTTTTTTTCTTAAGTTAGAACTACATGCCCTTTTCCTTGACTTTTTCATTTTTTTCCTTTGTATTAGTTTTCCAATTTCTCTTTTGTCAATGAGGATTCTCCTATTCTACTTTTTTTTTTACATTTGATTTCTTACATTGTCTAACATTTGCTTCTCTACTTTACTTATTCATTACTACTTTAGCATCATAGGTTACATTTGAACTAGACAATTATTCATTTTCTAGGCATGGTGCCAACACATTCTTATATAAGTATTATATTTGGGACAAATATAAATATCATGTAATTAATCACCACCAAAATCACATGTGAATTTTCCTCCTTTTTTTTCTACACTCATCACCATAATGTCCTAGAGTTTACCGTAGTTATAACATTTTGGCCTTTTGTTCCTTCCTCTTTCTCTAGTTCCTATATTATTATTATTGTTGTAGCCTCCCCTACCACCTCATTTTCAATAGGTATTATGATACATCATGGAGCAACCTATATCTTGAATTTGTGGTACCATATAGTGTATATTGTTAGGTGGTCTTATACTTTTTCTCAATTGAAGTTCCCACTAGCCATGTGCCAAACAAACATTGAATGCTATTATAGCTAAACCCTATGCTCTCTCCATACCCAAATCCAAAAAAATTTCCCTAGGACCAATCCATGAACAATTGGTTCATATTCATCTTCTTCATGAATTAACATTTCGAACCTATTTTTGTCATGTTTGTCACACTTTATACTTTATAATATATATGTACTATCATTCTATAGTATTCATAAAGTTCCCCTCTTAGTGTGGAATCCCTCTTCATGCCTTTGATTATCAAACAATCATTCCTTAGATGTTCCTCCCTACTATAACTTTTAAACCAAAATTTACTTCTTCTAGGTGGGGGAGAAGTGTCAACCATCTCACCTAAGTTCATTATAATTTATTACTCCAACATTACATTTTCTAACTCTAACTTGAAATTATAAATTTCACTTTCCCATTAAATCATTATCCTATATATTTGATTGGGAGTATATTTTAGTGATCAATTCTATTACATCCTTATATGAAGAGGAAATTTTCTCATCTACTTCTTCTACAATGTGAGAGGTTAAACCTAAAATAAAACACTCAATTCATTTATTTTATGTCAAGTTTTCTTCTAGCTTTCTAACCACACTTTTAAATCATCATTCCTAATATTTTATTGATTCATCCTTAGTTTAAACTATCATCTTCCATTTTTTTATTTTTATTTTTGTTCATACATTAGGTGAGTGGAAAGTTTCCATAAATAATTCACTCAATTCTTTCCATGTTTTATCATACTTAGGGCATTCTTTAATGCACCATAGTAGTGCCTCATGATTGAGGTTCTCCAAAAAATTGTATAATTGGGTTTAGTCATCATCTAAAATGCCAACCCCACTCCAATGAAATTTCAAGGTAAAGAGATGTTCACTAGAATCCTTGGTGTATTTACCAAAAATAGGGAGCTTAATTTTATGTGCATTCATATTTTGATTATCCTTTCTCCTAATCTATTATCTACTCTTGGATCTCTTTATCTCTTGCTATCATGGGTTCTTTACCTAGTTTCACTCTTTTTCTACTTGACCAAAGTTCTTTCTCTACTATTATCTCTTGACAATTGAACATCTAAGAACTCACATCCTAATATCTGTCATATAAATCTCATACACAATTTCTTCTTGATATTGTTTTTTCTAACCCAATTAAGGATTCACTACTTAATGGAATCTTTAGAAATTCATCTTCATTTTGACAACATGGGATGTGACTCTTATTCCATGAGGTTCATTTCCTCATAGTGTCTCTTTAGCTTGGGAAATGCGTTGGTTGATAACACATCATTTATTAATTGATTTATCTTTAATTTGCTTTGATTGTTTTCTTTCTCAGCCTAGGAATTAATCTTTGTATCATCTCCAAAGTTTCCTTGTAAAACTCTACTTTTTTGGTGACTAGATTTTACTCTATTGCTAAATATTCTCTCCTCTTCTTCACCAATTGACTTCTTATTTCATTGATTTTTTATTTTCCTTTCTACTCAATAGAAACCACATCTATAGTATCCCAACAAATAAGGTTAAACTTTTCTAAGCTCATTGTTGTCTTATATTCTTTCAATTTCCTTATCATTTTAGATAGATTTTTCTTTATAGATCTAATTTCTAGGTTATAAAGCACTCTATTTCAAGTGCATCCCTCTTGATACACTCTCATGATGCTTCTCTTGTCCATTATCTTTTGTCTCAATCTTAGGATTGTTTCAATGTTCTTCCTTCTTTCTTCTTTTCTATCATGATAATTAAATTCTCTTCAAAATGTATCTTGATGTCACCAATACATTCTTTTACTCTCTTATTATAAATTTTCATAAATATTTAATTTGATTTTTAATTTATCCATCCTTAACTCCTTTATTTTTAATACCTTAATTTATCAAGATGTACTACAAGACACACAATATTACCACTTGACTTTCTTTTTAATACCTACAATGATCTCTATCTTATTTTGTATTCTACTAGATTAATTTCAGAGGACATACCTTCTAGTGCACTTATGGGTTTTCATCACTAGTCTCCATTATGCTACTCTTTTTATTTTCCAATTTAATAGGAATAGATCCAACTACCCTTTAGAATTTTTAGAAAGTCATTTATAGGGACAGTATGCCTTAGCCTAAAATCCTTTTTCAAGGGCTAGATCATTGCATATGACTAAGGAAATTTGGGAAATTTTATTGGTAGATATATAGTTCATTCTAGTGAAGGTGGTCCTTGCAAGATAATCTCTAAGAATTAAGGGTAGATTTCCTATCTATCTAAGGCTAACCCTAAAGCTATTTATAATGTGAGGGGTGTGAAAAGGAATAGAGGTTGGATGGATATGGGTAGAGGTTGCTTGGCTAGGCATACAAGTTACTTAGATACATAGGCCTTTTGATCAGTCACTCAAGTTTAATTTTTAGAAAGGAATTCACAAGTAAATCATTGCTTGGATAAGGATGTTGTAAAATTTAATCACATCAAATGCACCTTTCCACTAGCTTTGGGTGGTTAAGTGCATGCAAGATGTGTGTCATGTTGTGATTAGTCCAAGAAAGTGACTAGGTGACACAAGAAAATATTCATATCCACATATGGCATTGGCTTGGTCATTAAGGGATTATCTTGTGGTAGGTTTTAATTGGTTGGTAAAATCTAAAGAAGTCTAGGTTGCATTAAGAAATTTTGGGAACTAGGGTTTAGGTTTACCACAAGCTAACTTACTTTTAGGGAAGGTTGTATAAAGAATGTTAGGAGTTTGAAAGTAAAATATGCAAGGAAGAGTGAGGATCAAGGAAAGGGATATTCAATACTAATGGAAGAAGAAGTTGGATCAAGGTGAGGGAAAATATTATACCACTAAATAATATGGACAAAAGGATAAAGGAAAGGAATAAAGGATTAGGCATATAGAGTATGTACTTTTTGATCAAGGAAAATATTGAAGTCCAAAATTGTATGACTCAAGAGAAATGGATTAAGGATCATTAATGTGGTGTGCCAAATGCTAGAAGGAAAAGAGTGAGGGAAATAGGGTGGAAGCCTTTCAAGGTTTAGAGATTAGTTTTGCCACACATATTTTACCTTTTAGATATGATGGTCTGAGTAATCCTACAAGTATGGATTCCACAAGGAGGAAGCAAGATGGGAAGCAGGTTGAGGGAAATGAGTAGGGAAAATACTAAAAGCCCACGATTTTGAGACTTAAAGGAAAAGTAAATCTTCATATTAGGAATTAAGGATGGTGAATACTCAAGGCAAAAGAAGAGGAAACATGGAAAATTGTAAGTGGAGAATAATTGAGCTTCATTGATTAGTCTTATAGCTTAAGTACATTATTATATGGAGACCTAAAATCATAAGGCCAAAGGAAAAGACAAAGTAGGAGTGGAAGGGTGGGTAAAGCCATGATAAAGTACCTAAGTAATGAGAAGTAGTCAAAGGTCTCAATAAGAAATGGAAATGCTAGGTTTCAAGGAATGGAGGGAAAAAATATTAGCAAGAGGAAACCAACAAACCTAATAAAAGCTACAAATAGACATAATCACCCCTAACACTTAGAAATTTCTATAGTTTCAAATATTTAGGCATGTGATGAGTATACTAAAAGACAAAACACTACAACAAGAACATTTTTAATAAGGGTGTCTGTTGAATGAATTCTTAGATTGGTTATAGATGGTGGCCAAAACATTGTACTATTAAGAAAGGAAGCACTCAACTTTGGATAAATTTGCACTTACTAATATAGGCCCCAACATCACCTAGAAAGGGGCAAGGCAAAGATATCACATAAAAACTATAGGGAAAAAATATAAGTCTTTGATCAAATATCAATGGACTCTATAGGCAACAAAATCAAACTATAAAAGAATTAGAAGCACAATAGGGTCCTTTCATTAAAAATAATATGTTAAGATAGAGGCTCAAAAGGACAAACATCAATAAAGGAGTTAGTTCTCTGATTTTATCTTAAACTAGAAATGGTGTGGCAAGGCATAAATAAGTGGAAACTTTATTAGAGAATGTTCATAAGCATTCTAAGATAATCAAACCAACTTAGGAAGCCATATATTAAGGTTTATCATAAGTAAAGCTTTTTAAAATAACTTCATTAATGAAATTAATCCTCATGAATTACAAGACCCTTGATTGATCTATGGCAAAATGTCTATGCAATTGAGTTCATTTCCTCTTCATGAAATCAACTAAACTAATTGTTAAAAGTAGGAATTACAATAGTCCTGAAAATAAATTTCATTTCATTGTGACAATTAACACATACTCGAAGGTTCTTAACAAGACTAATAATTGTTGTAATAGGCATGTCAAGAAAAAACATAAGAAATTGACATCTTTTCATTATGGTGGTAGAGAAATAATTTGTTTCACTCCTTTTCCACACAACTAAGTGTCTTGCATCTGGACAATATCCAATTGCCTTCATCTCCCAAGCCAATTTCTCCAACTTCACATAGATTTACTATGTCTGTGGATGTCATTTGTCTCCTACAAAATAAGCACATGGTGTTCAATACATCTAGAGAGCTTGTTAATTCCTTATCCTTCATCAATCTCCTTACCATTCGCTCACACCACCGTCCACTACTGCATAGATGCCTGAAAGAACACAAGTCAATTTTTTTAAGATCCAAATAAAAAATAGCATTGTTATAAATAATCCTAAACCTGTATTCATATGTGATCTGCAGGCAGCAAGAAAATACATCGGCACATCCACCACAGGTTTAACTTACAAAATAGCTCTATCCTTTATGCTTTGATGGATGTCCATACCCTGTTCCAAAACTCCCATTTTGGCACAGGCAAGGAGGATGCTGGCAAAGGTTGGCAGGCTGGGTTGTACACCTGCCAATTGCATTTGCTTGAAAGTTTCTGAAGCCTTTTCAACAAACCCATTTCGTGCATACCCTGCAATCATGGCATTCCACGAGATCACATTTTTTTGAGTCATTTGGTCAAACAGTTCACGTGCCTTGTCTATGCTTCCACGCTTTGCGTACATGTCTAACAGGGCGGTTGCAGCTACACCATCTGACAAAAAAATGCTTTCCTTTATGCTGCGATGGATGTCCATATCCCGTTCCAAAGCTCCCATTTTGGCACAGGCAAGGAGTATGTTGGCAAAGATTGCGGAGTTCTGATTTACACTGCCGATTAAATTTGACTGGAAGTCTGTAAATCCTTTTCAGCAAACGCATTCTGTCCATATCCTACAAGTATAGCATTCCATGAGACCAGATTTCTTTGTGGTATCATGTCAAACAGTTGACGTGCCTTGTCTATGTTTCCACAGTTTGCTACATGTCTAGCAGAGCATATTGAATAATCCCTAGTCCGTTATGCTTTAATGGACGTCATTACTTTGTTCCAAAGCTGCCATTTTTGCACAGCCGCGAGTGACAAATGAAAACGAATCGCGTGGGAAACCTTGGTTTTGAATGTACTGAAACGGTGAGACTGCGCGGGAACATTTTGAATGCTAACGGTGAACGGGGGAAACGGAAACGGAAACGGCGATCATCAAGGGGAACAGGTAATTGGGCCCCACACCAGCCACCTAAGCGTGGTCAACGCTTAGAGTGTGCTGGTTAAGCCAGCTCGATATAATTTGGCGAGTTCTTCCTATCTTAGTTCTACCATTTTTAGTTTATCTTTCCATCTCTCCTTTGTTTATATAAAGAAAATCGGGGCATTTTTTCTGTGCATAGCTTTGTGTTTTCCATAGCGTAGAACTTCAAACACAGAACGAAGATGTCTTCGACCAGAAAGCTTTATGTTCTGTTTGTCATGGTATTAGTTGTGCTTGGTGTGGAACATAAGTGTCTGGGAACAAGAGTAGTCAAAAACAAAGGTCTGCTACGCAGAAGATTAATTATTTCAAACTCCACCATTCAATACGACCGACATTCGAACATGGTGGACGTTACAACATTCTGTGCGAAGGGCGACGGAGCCACCGATGATACCAAGGTCATATTTCTGTCTGTTAAAATACTCGGCTCATGCGTCGCATCGGGTTCAACACCAATGTGTTTGGCTGTTTACTTGGCCTTGTTTACAACTTTTTATTGAATTTTTCTATGGATTCTGGACGAAACAGGCGTTTCTGGCAGCATGGCAAGCGGCCTGAACAAGGTTTCGGCTACGATACACATTCCAGTTAACTATCGCTTTCTTGTTGGGCCTCTCACCTTCTCGGGACCCTGCAAATCGAACATCGTATTTCAGGTGTGGTACTTATATAACGACATATTACTAGAACTCGAAAGAGAAGCCAGAATATATCTCAAGTCTTTGTGTTTTTTTTAAATCTATGCAGGTTGATGGAGATGTTGTCGCACCGGTGAATCCACAGGCCTGGACATCTAAACCATCGGAATGGATAAATTTCAAAATACTAAACTGTATAACTATCGCCGGCAAGGGCACTTTTGACTGTCAAGGTGCAGCTTGGTGGAAGCTTTCCCAACTAGAAGACGAGGTAAATCTTAATTTAGAAAGAAAACATAACGTCATTCTATTTGCAATACTGCGGATTCAAAAGACGTTGGAATTTTGTATGTTTCAGGATAGCAGCAATGGGAGGAGGAGTTTACCGAGTGTAAGGCCAACGGAGAGCCATAAGAGAGAAATCTCTGTTTTCCTCAGGATTTTTATTAAAATAATTCTGAACTAGCTTGCACTGCAAAAATAAATAATTTTTGTTTATAATACTTTCCAGTGCTTCAATATAAACAAAATACCACGCTGAAATGTAATTTCGAAATCTGGCCAGGCAGTGAGATTCTATAAAAGTTATGACGTAAGCGTACAAGGCATTACCATACAAAACAGTCCCAGATGCCATCTTAAGTTTGACTTCTGCACTTCTGTCGAAGTGGTTGGCGTGACAATATCCTCTCCTGAAGACAGCCTAAATACAGACGGAATTCATCTACAGGATTCCAGTGGGGTTGAAATTCACCATTCCTCTATGGCATGCGGTAAGTATACACAGTAGAATTCCTATTGATCTCTTCAGTTTTTAAATTTTGTTGATGTCTATAGTAAGCATGTTTGATCATTGAACGAACAGGAGAATACTGTGTGTCGATACAAACAGGTTGCTGATCAGGCATCCGCGTTCACAATATCAATTGTGGCCCTGGTCACGGTGTCAGGTACTCTTTTTAATCTCACAAGTTATTTATTATTCTTTCAATTGTCTTCAATAACTAAACTGGCCTATTTTATGTAATTTACATCAGTATTGGAGGACTTGGAGAAGATGGAACGAAGGCCTGCGTTTCCAATGTGAGCGTCTATGACAGTAACATCCATGATGCTTCCAACGGAGTCCGGATCAAAACATGGCAGGTCTGGTAAGGAATCCATTTTCAAACTTGATTGTAAAACTGAAGGCTAGATATCGATCACGGTGTGATTGTTTATTTCTATTTTAAATACAGGGCGGAGTTGGAGAGGTGAAAAGAGTATCATTTTCCAACATACAGGTTTCCAACGTACGAGTGCCCATTGATATCAATCAATTTTACTGAGGAAAAGCCTTGAAGCAATCATACCTCAGCCGTATTTGTATCAGACGTCACTTACGAAAAAATAACTGGCACTTACTCTCAAACTCCAATTTATTTGGCTTGCAGCGACGACATGCCATGCACTCATTTAAAGTTTACAGATATTCAACTTAAGCCTGCTGATACAGATGAGAAGAGTCCCTTTTGTTGGTATAGGTATGGAGAACGAAACTCAGGTGCTGGCTGCCTGAAACCAGGAACCCCACCCCATGACCCTTCCAACACTCACTCCCCCAAAGATGCATGCTAAAGTTAATACTGTACCAATCACATATTCATTGTCGATTGACGCTAACCAATTCTTTCAATCTACATGCTATGATTCATTTGGGATCATTTATCAATTCTATGACGCACATAAATGGATTGCTTATAAATGACATTTATATTGCTATGGGAAAGCTTTCTTTCCATAAGATGATGTAATCTTCAAATGAATCTTTCACTAAGCGTTGATAGTTTTTCACTTGTCCGAAGTTCACTGGGGAGTTCTCTCTTCGTATGATCAACGAGGGCCTAATATTTATTTTCCATCCTACTCTATCTTAGACTTTTCTTCTCTCTCTCTCTCTCTCCATCTTGGCGAGAGATGGCAACAAATGAGAGCATATTGGCTCAGGTCATCCCTAATCCAATTGTATACTTCACAATCATCACATCTCTTAGCAATGGTTGTGGAGGAGTTTAAGTCCCTATTAATCATGTATTGGTGTATTGTGAAATAATAACTTAAATATTTGTGTAATATATATAATTATAATTTTTTAATGAAGTAAATTTTAAATTAATTGAATAATTAATGATCTATTTTAACAAGGTTTTTTATGATTGAAAGGTAAAGTTGAATATTGTTCTTTCATTGAAGAAAAAAAAATATTTATCATAGAAAGGTATCATCTTGAGGTAAAGCATGCCCCTTAAATTTAGGTTTAATCTCATTGTGAAGAGTATTGAACCTACTAAAGACAACAATTAATTGTTTAGTTTCATAAAAAAATTAACATATGAACAATGATTCCTATAACTAAGGACTAATAAAATATAACATCATAAACTTATTTTTGTCCACCTACTTATAAATGTCCCCACTTAATAGATTTATAATATCTATGATATAAGGTGAAGGGAAAGATAGTGTGCTTGTATTCTTAATATTGCTATTACCCTATGCAGAATAGAAATACAATGCTCAAAATTTAACAAATATAACTCTCAAATTTTGTAGATAAAAATACTTTATTTGAGTTTCTTTTGTTGTAACATACTTTATAGGATTATTTAACTCCAAGGTGTACTTAGAAGAATATTTTCTCATTATCAAGGTCTAGTTAATATACTTGCAAGAAGGAAAATTAAAATTCTCACTATCCCTAGAAGAATTGCATGTTACCCTAAATTACAACCTAATTGTCCAACCTATTCAATATGGTAAAATGCTTAATATACACAATATCTATGGACCTATTTATCAAGTATATCAATGCCCAACTATAAGTTGTTATAGTGAGATGATAATCAATTAACACATAAAGTAAGTCACCCACAAAAAAATAGCTAGAAAACACCATTTTTTTTATGTGCGGCCAAGGTCACCTAAAGTGGAGAGTTTCACAAAATGGCTGCAAAGATAGGGATTACATATCTAAATACAATAAATTTCTAGATAAATTTACATAGAGAAATACTTTTCTAGTCATGAACAATGATAAGCACAAGACCATTGTAGAAGGTAAAACTTCACACCATTTGAAGATCAAGTTTATCATGTTACAATGCTTTAAACCAACTAGAAGAGTTATTGATATTGTATTTCCACTAATATTTTAAAGATCTTAGAAAACTAAGAAGAGGATATTTCATTAATTCCCATTGGTTAGTAGTATATGATAAACACACAAACATATAATACTCAACAAAAATTTCATCAATATAAGCTTCATTTGTAAGTATCTAAGCAAAGTCCTCCATAATTTTTATACTTGTTTAAAAGTTATTCAATATCTCTATCTGGTTTGATGCAATTGTGATGACATGTGAAATAAATATTAATTTGTCTCAATGTATACTAATATACCATTAATCTTATAATAAACAATCTATGTTACACTAATTAAAACCAATATCAAAATGAATATCAAACAAGAAAGAAAAATAATAATTAAAAAAATTGCCTCAAAAAGAAGAACAATAAGGCCACTTCTATTTTTCATTTAAAAATAGGTTGTCCTAAAATGGAACTTACCCATTATGAGCATCATAACCTATTGGATTAATAGGTGCTAAAATTATACTTTATTTTCTCAATTGATATATTGGTGCAAGATTGTTATTTTTAATTCTTACTATGTGGGGCCTCTTCAATACTCATTTCATGATGCTTAATTTTTTTTATAAAATATTATACCTTATTTTTATGATGGTTACTGAGAATATAAGAATAAAAAATAAAGAAAAGAGCCTCATCTTAATCCTTCTTAAAAATTGGGCTTTAACTAAAAGTGGGAGGAGTAGAATAAATATCTAAAACTCCTAAAAAACAATCCTTATAAACAATTGGGTTGTTAGCATTTTACCCTTTATTATTTAAGTTTCTTAAATTATGCTCCTTTACTAGCATAAGTGTAATGATGGAAAATGTATCCCTCTACATTTTCACACTTGTTCTGGCCCTCCTTGTTAAAGTTAAGTTTAATGTTGCCTTGATTTAGTGTTGTCATGTGTTTAACACATTCACATTAGGTCTTGGGCCTTGTAAACAAAGTAGATGTAATTGTGTCTTATTTAGGGTTTTGTAAAGTGTACCTTTACACTTTCACACTAATCTAGGGTTTTATTAACTATTTAGGCTTCCTTATGATTTAATTGACCTTATTTTGCATCCACAAGCCTTAATTAATGCATCTTTCCAAGATTAATCTTGATATTTACTAGCATCCAATCATAATTCATGCTTTTTTGGATTGGATGACCCATATTTATTGATATGGGACTCATATGCCACCTTGGGAATATGGGTCCCACCTAAGTTTTAGGGCTTCAATTTGGATTTCACATAAATCTAAGTCTTTCTTGAAAATTGTGGCCCAAAGCCTAGCCTAATGGGACTCATATGTCATTTTTGGCATATGAGTCCCATGTGTCTTAAACCTAAATTAAATTCAAATTCTTGGTGGGATTTTATTCTCCTAGATCTCATGTCAACTTTAGTGTTGTAATTTCAAGAAATTTAGCATAAACAGGTATAAATACAAGGTTATTTAATTTATTTTTATCCTAGCAAATTGAATAACCTTATGGAAAATTTGAGTTCACAAGAGCATTCAAGAGTCTACAAGAGCATTCAAGAGCCTTCAAGAGTTCATTATCAAATGTTTCAGAGAATTTTTCAAGTATCAAGCATCATGCCAAAGTCATCACGCATCATGTTTGTTTTTGAGCTAACATTTTTTATGTAGAGTTTCATGATTCAAGAAAGCATTCAATTGAAGATCTATATCATTCAAGAAATAGTCAAGATCCACATTCATGCTAGCTAGATCTCATACATGTTTGTAACACTTGTTTTTTAGGGTTTGGTGAGTTGCAACATATCATTTTTTTCATTCATCATTCCTCCTTTCTATTTCATTTCATTTCAAGGTTTGATTACCAAAATGGGGTTTGACCAAGGTAAACCCCTTTCTACTAAAAAAACAACACTTAAATTCCCTCTCTTTAGTGTGTGATTTGTAGATCTAGGTTGAAGAGACATTCAAGAGTAAGATTGGAAGAAGTTGTCAAGATTGTAAACTTTTCAAAGTTGTTATCTTGTTTACAAGATCACTAGAAGACATCTACAGACCATAATTTGACATTTCAAATCATCAAGTTGAAAAGATAGAGGAGAGATTGAAGAGCAGATTTAGATCTTCATCCTCCAAAAAAGTTGAGTAGGACTAATATGCAACTTGTGACATATGAGTCCTAGTATAGTCATTTTTCCAGATTTTTGAATATCCCAACTTGTCATCACTAGATTCTTGTTTCAGCCCAAAAACCCTAATCTAGGATTGGTATGCCCAACATGGCATATGAGTCCTAGTGTGCATTAAATTCAACATTTTTAGCATCTTAGACCTTGTTCCATGCTTCTATAGGTTTCCAGGTCCACCTCTTTGATTTCTCAGTTTCATGTTTCTTTTAATATTCATTTCTAGGTCATTTATTCAAGTCTTGCATATCATTAAGTTTCATAATTAGATATTTCATGTTACTAGTATTTCCAAGCCCTACCTTAGTGGTAAACCCATTTGTAGTCTCTAATCTAAGGAAAACTTTAAGAAATCCCCCCTCAGTGAAGGTGTAAAATTCTAGTGAATCTTGTATACTTTCTGATAAAAATATTAATTTTAGTGGTGAATTTTTTTTTTTTGTGAAAAAAATAATCTTCGTTGGTGAATATTTTCTAATCGCTTGAAGTTTGTGGAAAATCCTAGCAAATTGCAATTTTTTTAAGCCACTAAAATATTTTCATTGGCGATTAAATCTATTTTCAAACCTAGAAAATATTTCCATTAGCGAATTAAACCTATTTTCAAAACAAAAAATAATAATTTTTGTTGGCAATTAAAACTTTTTTTAAACTAAAAAATTAATAATTGGAAAATTAGACCTATTTTCAAATGATTAAGAAAAAACATTGTCAAATTAAACATAATATCAAACTAATAAAAAAAATTCAATGGCGATTTAGCGAAATGTCAATGCAAACCAATATAACCATGAGCATTTGATGAATTGTCAATGGACGGTTGTAGTCGCATTCTGGGAGTAAATCTCTAAAGTAGTAGACTTGCAAATAGAAATAAACAAGGTAAAGTCAAAAAAGGTGTTGGTATATGTGTGTTGAATATCAACAGTCAACATCATCAGGTGCACATGCATCTTGGTCTGTACATCGATTCCCAACACTTGGAAAACTGCAAAGTAGGTGTTTATAAAATAATTCTTAAAAAATTGATAATCAAAGGGCTCAACATCTGTCCTAAAAAATGAAATAAGCTTCCATTCCTTCTTCTCCCTTCTATGTAATGGAAGCCATTTTACATTGAAGCTACCTTTGTCCCACTCGTATTCCCTCCCTAGAGATAATATGTCAATAGGCATGTCGGCATTAGGTGTATCACATGACCATGGTACTAGAGGGTGTGTCGCATGACCGATGAAATTTTTTTACCAGGTGTATTGCAATTTATAGGGGGGAGGCTACCCGATTCTGATTCTTGTAGTCTAAAAAAATTAAAAATAAATTTAAAAATATGAATTATTCATTATCTTGTATTTAAAAATAAGTAAGTCATCAAAATTTATTTTCAAATGAAACATAATTTATTTTAATTCATTGCACCTAAAGATTACATATTAATATATTATGCTATTAGAAGAGAATACTAGAATAGATATCTTAAACACATTTATCTAAAGATAGAGATATATCTCTTAATTTTTGGTATTTTCTAGATACATGTATTTAATATAATATTTTATCTACAATTTTAATAAATTATTGACCTCATATCTAAAGTACATAATCTAGTTTTTATAATTTAAAAAATTGAATGAAAATAAAACAAGTTATTTGTTTCATATGTTTAGATGTTTTTAAATGAGATATTTTTTAATTTTAACTACTACAAATACACAAATGAATAACCAAATAGATGAAAAAGTTGCCTATGTCCAATCTATCGAGTTTGAAGGTTTCCTTCTCTCTTATTGATTGTGTATTTTCAATGTATCTGAATTTCTTGATTCTCTAGAATTAGTGTGTCATGAGTCTTTTTTAAGACAAGTTGCCCACCTTGTAATCAATTATGTATATATATAATATTTATGTGAAAAGTACAAGGAAGAAAAGACATAAAGCTATTTTATTTTACTTTGAAACTAACTGATTTTTGGAGATTGTAACAAACTTATAAAATCATTATTGAAAAGTATATTTAAATTTAAAATTAACTTGTAATTGTAATAAAATAAACAAAAACAAAATTAATTTAAATATACTGTCATTTTTCTTATAACAATCCTAAATGTTTTTCCTATATTTTTTCACCACTCTAACTTTTTGTTTTGTTTTTTTCTTAAATACATGAAGAAAGGTAGTGCACAAGGAGGAAACCAATTTTTGATTTTATTATATTCCATGTATTTATATTTATATTTATTGATAAATATTAAGATTAGTGAAGCATAATGAGTGAAACAACACATCTAAGTTCCTGTAGATGTGGCGTATGGGCCCCATCGAGGAAGACAATGCACAAACTAATAAATGAGCTTTCATAATTATAAAGTTGCGATATAAAAGCGGTAGACTATAAAAATATGTTTTAAAAAGCATAGTAATAGACAAATTGTGTAATATGACCCACCATATGAATATTCGATAGACTAAAGCAATGTGATCAGATGGAAATAAAAATTAGAAAAAAAAAATTTAATGATCTTTAAAAATCCTTACTTTGAACTGGGGTCCACCTTGACACGTGTCTCAATTTTGATTATGCTTTGTACGAATTTTGTTTTTTTGGAACTTAGGCCTGGAATTGGACCTAAAGGCCAGTCCCACATGAGAAAGGACATCCAACACTCATAGCTCAACCAATTATAATTCATCACTAGGGCTCTCGCAATACAATAAAAATATGACATTTGTTCTTAGTTCCTGTAGATGTGGCTTGTGGGCCCCACTAAGGATGACGATACACACTTGGACTAATAAACGAGATTTCATAATTATAAAGTTGCAATATAAAAACATTGTGATAGATGATAAAAATATTAAAAATAAAAGCATATTAATTGAAAAATTGTGTAGCAAGTAAGAAATCATACCCCACATGGTCCCTTCATCAAGGAGTTATGTCTCACAGGGTAGCAGGATGCCTATGTTGCTCACTAAAATTGGTCTTTACAGAGGCTCTACCAGACTACCAGTCTCCATTATGTTAAATGATATTAGGGAATTAGTGTAATTTAGGGGAAAGATTAATGTATACACGATGTACACCACTATCATACAAATTGAAAAAATATGTTACATAAATGAAATTTGAAGAAAACTTTTACAATTTAAATTATGCAATGAATCATGGAAAAATTGAAAATTGCAATTGCATGTCAACATTCATTTATATAGTAAAAAGCTATAAAATATCATGAATTAGACAATTATAGATTGCATTTTGCAATAGCCCATGGGATTCAATATGAATTGAAGTAAAAACTATAAATACCTAGAAAATGTTGTTTTGTCAATCGTCAGTGCTAGCCAATTTGAAATGCCAATCAAAATCTGACTCCTCCTATTCTACAGTTTCTTCTACATCCTCTGAATCATCTTGTTGTGTTTGCGTACCTCCGCTTAAAATAAAACCATCACTGTTATTTGATCCTCCACCATCAATTTCTCCACCAAAAACACTTACAAATTGTTTTTGTCGAAGTTTGTTATACAACAATGTCTATAGTAGCAAATTGTCTATCATCTGAATTGACTATAGAGGGCTCAGAACATAAAAAATTGTGACAATAAAGTACCAACTTTTGACTATATTTATACCAATCCAAATTTGGTGGATTTTGTGGGGCATTTTAAAAATAATATTAAATTTTGGCGAATTTAAACAGGTGATTAACATCGTTGAGTGACAATGGGTGAATCTCCCCAACTAAAGAAATGACACATTTCAATTTCCAAGGTGATCATGGACCTATAATTACTATTAACTTACAACATGACTGGCAAAAATGGGTCCTCTTAAACGATAACTTACAAAATGGTTGGCGAAATGGGTCCTCCTAAACGATTATTGTATCGAACTACTTAGCTCGTATTGGAAAATAAATCGGTGCATGTAGATTGGAACTCTCTAAGATATTGGCAAAAAAAGCAAAAAGTATGAGTGGACCCCAAAATATGGTGGCGAAACACCTTGCCTATAGTCAAAAAAATGAAAAAATTAGGCGAATGGGAGATAGACCTTTGATTATCATATTCACTAATCTCAAAATCCTTGATCCTGACTATTTTCCAATTGGAAAAAATTCACCACTAAAATTTACTCTACTCTAATCATAAACTAGGACAACCTAGAGTAGATCTATTTTTCTCATTCTATCATTGGATTGAGATATCTAGGGTTTCCTTGAGTGAAACTTGAGCGAAATAGGCCCCCTTGTGTGTGTTCCATCTCCTAAAAGGTGGGGCTACCTATTTCTATCATTTCATTTTGTGAACCTACATTTAAAATACCTTATTTTTGATTTGGAATGCATTATAATCCTAGATCTAGCTTACATTAACTTTGCATTAGGGTTTTCATTAGTTAATTTGCATCTAGGGTTTCTTAATTTTTCATTAGTAAAAGTGCATATAGGCTACATTTTTATATCTTGCATCCTTGAATTTCATCTGAAATATGCATTTGCAGTTAGTCTAGACATCATCGAAAATAGAAAACATAGCATTCACACAAAATTTGCTGAAAATGGTGAAAAAACCCTAATATGGAACTCATACATCCCTCTGGGTGATTTAGTCCCAATATAGGTGTTCTTCCCTGATTTCTGGTTATTCTGTGGTGATTTTTATTCAGCATTCAGATCCATTAAAGAACCCTAATTAGGACTCATACACCCCTCTAGGTGATTTAGTCCCATTTCATATTTTAAACTACATTTTCTAGCATTAAAAACTCTTTTTCTATGTTTTTTTTTGCTACAATTAGTTATATGTTTCAGTTTTTAGAGTTTCTATTTCATTTAATTCATTGTATCTAGCTTGATTTGGTTCATTTTTTCAATTTCATAATTTTAGAATAACATTTAATTCTAGGTTATTACATCGCATTTCATCATGGATATGTGCTTTGGTAAGCTTTGGAAGTCTTTGAAATCATTAGTGGATGTGTCAAATTGTGCTTTTGGAAATGACCCTAGTGAAATTGAACTTACTCATGTGCTCACTCAACTCCTTATGCATGTCCTCATGATTTTGACATCATTGGAGAAGATGATGATATCGTGAACAACTTCATAAATGATTTCCTTAACAACCTTGAGATTAATGCATCCTTTTACCCTTCAATGAAACAACCAACACCCCCTACCATCCCATCACTTGAGATGTTTGGCCTTTTACATCCTGAAACTAAGATACAAGCTAAGCCTAAGTTCCATACAATAGGTGAACCTAGTTTCTCTAATCAAGCAAACATTCAACCATCCTATGTTAACAAAGTGACAAACACATCAATCAAACTAGAAGAGACATATGTAGAAGGATTTATGATCTTAAGAAAAAAAGGATGTGATACAACAAGAAAACATGAAATTCACCAACTTTTAGAGAAAATACCAATTGAAGACACCAAAGGGTTAGGATATCAAGATCCTCCTCCCAATATAAGTATCCTGCTTTCTAAAGAACAACCAATGCCTCGTAACAATGATAAGCATGATAGGATTGTCTTAGGTACTCCTCCTTAACATTCAACTCAATAAATTGGTGAATCTAGAAAATGATGAAGGTCTTACAAACTAAAGAAACTACAATTCCCTTATCCACCATCTACAACTAAAAGGGATTTATAGATGATTCTACACCAATTGATTGCATTACCACCCATAAGAGAAGATTGAAAACTAAATCCTAAGAATACAAACACATGACATTATTGATATTATTAGGTTATTGGAGGTAGTACTGATAAGTGTCATGCTCTACAACAAATACTTAAAATGCTTGATATCATAGAAATAACTCCTTAAAGCATATCCTTTTTCTCCTCGCCATTTAGTAGTTGTAGGATCCCAACATTCTCACTATTACATGACTTCCATTCATTGCAAATCATTTCAAAATGTGATGAGCTCCTTCTCATCACATACCTCAGCTCATTCTTGTCTTGCACATAGTGGGGGAAAGAATTAGATAGCCTTGTCCTAGTAATGCATTTGTCATTGTCCCTTTGGTTAGTTGTTCACCTTTTGTATATGATGAACATGATTGGGATGCAGATGACCTGCTAATAGGTTAATTCACATGTTCCTTACTAGCCTTGCTTTTGTTTTTTTTTGCATATTTCTTTATGTAATTGCATGTGCGTAATGTGATCCCTCATGATATTTCATTTGATGTATCTCTCTCTTTGTGACATTCATCTATTTGTACCTACATTCTTCTCTATGTCATAAATCTTTTACCTTTTCCTTTATCTTTTCTTTGTCTTGTGTTTTCCTTTTGGGGATGACACAAGGCATCAAGACATTGATGTCTCTTCCATGTTGACCCAAAAGCTTTTTCTTTATCTTTTCTTTTTCTTTTGTTTTCCTTTTGGGGATGATACAAGGCGTTGAGAAATTTAGGTCTCTTCCATGTTCACCTGAAAGTTTTTCTTTATTTTTGCTCTCTTTGTATCATTATTCCTGTTCCATGTGTATTTGAGGAATGATGACAGTTCTAAGCTCTTTAATAACATTGTACCAAAGACATACTGACCCCAAATCCATGGATCCCTCATGTGTTTGGAGTTTCATTTTGAGGGAAACCCCATCCCTTTTTTATGACTTGGCATAGGGCTTTTTGAATAAGATCTCATTTCCTCTTTATTGTTAGCATCTATCATTTGCTACTTTAAAGTTATTTCTCATAGCATGGTGTTTAGCAATTTATTTAAAGTGGGATCACACATTTGAATTATTCTTTTCTATTTCATGTTTCATTATGTACTCTTCTTACTTCATGCAATGCATCTTTCACTTTGTGGTGACATTGAGTATGATGTCCCTCAAGAGTGTGATTTATTTTAGCATAATATATTCCTCTTAGTGGCTTGATGCAACACACTGCATCCCCTAAGTTGTGAATTTTCTATTCTTTGACTGGTCCTCTCTTGGAGACATTAGGCACAATGTTCCCTAAGTTAATACCTTACTTGAACTAAGAAAAAATCATTTGAATGTACATTACACTATTTTGAACTTACATTTTCAGTTATATGGCCACCTTGAATAACACACTTTTCTTTCCTATGGTATCGTCTTGTTTGTTCATGAGTTTCAAGCATACAAAGCTTTGCTTGCTTCATGAAGCTCAAAATTCATTGTTGTGTGGCACCTTATCAATGTTATCAGGAGGTATAACTTTGGTTTGGTTGTACGTATGGGAGCCAAACTTAGGCATGAATTTTCCATAGCCACTTACTTGTTTGTGTGAGCACATACTAACAACATGCATATGTGTCTCACTGGGGGTTCACCTAGTGGATGGCCTGAGGTTCCACTAGCCCTTATGAGTGTGTGTTGTTTTGGATAGTGGATGTTGTGTTTCACTTGCAAACTATCCCTAACAAATAGCTTAGATCTGATGCATAACATGCACGACAAATGGTCAAAGGTTGATTGACCCCTTTTTGTTTTAATTTTATTTTCTTTATGTTTTTGGAATTGCATGCTTGTGCTTTGTTGTTTCTTCTTATATCATTTACATGTGTTTTATTTTGTGCTTATGTTTGTTTTCCATAGGATCTTGATCCTGGGGGCTTGATCACCCCTCTTGATCATTGTCATCCAATCTCACTGGAATTGGTACACTTGGACCCTTCTTCATGTGAGTTTTTCTACTTTAGTGTGATTTTGGATAAATTTTCCCCTCTCACTAAAGTGGGGGCTAAATTTAATGACATAAAATGTATCCCTCTACATTTTTGGACTTGTTTGGGCCCTCCTTGTTAAATTAAGCTTAATGTTTCCTTGAATTAGTGTTGTAATGTGTTTAACACATTCGAATTAGGTCTTGGGCCCTTGTAAACTAAGTGGAACTATTTTTTCCTTATTTAGGGTGTTATAAAGTATACCTTTGGGTATTTGCAGGATCATCATAGAAAAAATAGGCCCTTAAGTGGTGAAACATACAAAAAAATCAGAGTTAGGTAACTTAACGTAAAAATTTGAATAAGTTATCTATATTATTTCAAAAATATGTAAAAATAGAATGTATAGAAAATTGAATGTAGTTTCCAAACTACTAGGTTTATTTAAAAAAAAAATCTATTTGGCGAAATTTTGAAATTTCAATGCAATAGTACTTAAATCTCAGGGAAAAAATAAGAAGTAGGTGTCTGTTTGACCATCCTAACCATTATAAAATGATAATATTTTTATAATATTTTAGATATAAGTAGAGGACTCATGTCCCGATGTTATGCATATTTTTTTGTAATTTTTTTCCAAGTAAATAATTAATTATGATTTTTTTATTACAACTTTTAAAAAATATAAAAACTCATATGTTTGACCACCTTAACTTGGTCAAAATTCATTAAATTCATTTTTTTTAAATCCTATAGCATGCAAAGCTTAGAATGTGACACATATTTCAGATTCAAAAAATGTGATACCATTTGAAAGCTATAGATGTTTTTCAATCCACCTATGAATCAAGAGTTTAGTCATAATTCAAATAGAAAATGAATAATAATTATTTATTAAATTCAAAGTAGAGAATAATTTATATTGGTGGAAATTTGAGAATCTCCTTTAAAAATCCTTTTTTTTCATCAATTTTGGGTAAAAAAAAATTGTCAGCCACATACCCTACACATACCCATCATATCGCCACTTTTTGGCCCATCATGATCCTGCACATATCCCTTTATACTTCCACACTAATTATTGGTTTTATTAATTAATTGGGCTTCTTTATGCTTTAATTGGCCTTATTTTTCATCCACAAACCTCAATTAATGTATCTTTGCGAGATTAATCCCAAAAATTACCAACATCCAATCATAATTTATGTGTTTTTGAATTATATGGCCTAGATTTAGTGATCTAGACTCCTACGCCACCTTGGACATATGGGTCCCACCTAAGTTTTGGGGCTTGAATCTAGATTTTACATAAATGTAAGCCTTTCTTGGAAAATGTGTCTCAAAGCCTAGCCTAATAGGACTCATACGCCACTTCTGGCATATGAGTCGCATTTGGGTTAAAACCTTGGTAGGATTTTATTCTCCTAGATATGATGTCAACTTGTAGTGTTGTAATTTTGGGAAATTTGGCATAAACAAATATAAATACAAGGTTATTTCATTCATTTTTCTCTTAACAAGTTGAATAAGCATCCTTATAGAAAATTTGAGTTCACAAGAGCATTCAAGAGTCTACAAGAGCATTCAAGAGCCTTCAAGAGTTCATTATCAAGCATTATGTCAAAGTCATCATGGATCATGCTTATTTTTGAGCTAACATTTGTGATGTTGGGTTTCATGATTCAAGCAAGCATTCAATTCAAAGTTCATATCATTCAAGCAAGAGTAAAGATCCACATTCATGCTAGCTATCTCATACATGTTTGCAACACTTAGTTTCTATGGTTTGATGAGTTGCAACATATCATTTTGTTCATTCATAATTCCTCCTTTCTATTTCATTTCATTTCCAAGCTTGATTACTAAAATGGGGTTTTCAACCAAGGAAAACCCCTTTCTACTAACAAAACAACATTTTCCCCCTCTTTAGTGTGTGATTTTCACATCTAGATTTAAGACAAATTGAAGAGAAATATTGGAAGAAATTGTCAAGGTTGCAAATTTATCAAAGTTGTCACCTTGTTTACAAGATCACTAGAAGACATCTAC
This sequence comes from Sequoia sempervirens, assembly GCA_007258455.2. Classification (NCBI taxonomy): domain Eukaryota; kingdom Viridiplantae; phylum Streptophyta; class Pinopsida; order Cupressales; family Cupressaceae; genus Sequoia; species Sequoia sempervirens. The sequence goes on along the minus strand of VDFB02058242.1, from coordinate 516,204,352 downwards.
AGAGTAGAATTTGACATTTTAGATACGAAAATTAGGTTGAGAAGAAAAATAGAGATTGAAGAGAAGATTCAGATCTTGATCTTTTGAAAAATCTAAGTAGGATTTATACACCACTTGTGGTGTACGAGTCCCAATATAGTTATTTTTCTAGAATTTTTGAAGATCCAGACTTGTGATCACTAGATTCCTATTTCAGCCCAAAAACCCTAATCTAGGACTGATATTCCCAACATGGTGTATGAGTCCCAATGTGCATTAAATTTAGCATTTTTCGCATCTCAAACCTTATTCGAAGATTCTACAAGTTTCCAGGTGCAACTTTATGATTTATTAGTTTCCTACATTCTATTTTACATTCATTTCTAGGAAATTTATTCAAGTATTGCATATCATTAAGTATCATAATAAGATCTTCCATGTTACTAGTCTTTATGATCCCTAGCTTGGTGGTGAACCCCTTTTTAGTCTCTAATCATACCTTAGGACAACCTTTAGTAGATCTCTTTCTCTCATTCTATCATTGGATTAAGATCTCTAGGGTTTCCTTGAGAAAAACTTGAGTGAAATAGGCCCTCTTATTTGTCTTCCATCTCCTAAAAGGTGGAGCAACCTATTTTATTAATTTCAATAAGTTAAATTAAAATATAAACACTATCAATTGAAATTCTTCCTAAAATCATAAATAAAAATATGAGTGATCTAGTACACTACATTATACTCTAGAGTTAAATGATTTCATAGGTTATTTGTCAATAATTAACATATATTAGTCATTCAGGAACCATAGTTCTTGTGGTATTGAAAATTAATAAATTGGGAAAAGCCAAACCCAATTGGTATAATTTAAGAAAACTAAAAAACTCAAAATTGAAAACCAAAATAAGCTCACAAGAAAAAGGAATTTAATATATTTAATATATTTTCTTCATTTATACAATGTGAAAACATAATAGTCAAATATTTATTTCAATTTTTCTACATCATTATTATAAGTTATGTGGACACTGAAAAAGGATACCTCAACTTCCTTGTTCAAACCAGAAGGGGAATGAAGAAAGGGGGATCCAATTTCACAATGCTCACATTCAAGAACAAACCCTTGATAATTCAATGCAAAAGAGATTGAAATATTTCAAAGAAGAATGTCCTAAATATTGAAAGCTAATAAAAGGGATTACCAATAATGCAAAACTTGGAAAATGTAAAATGTTTGAAAACATAGTGTGGTATGCAAACATATACTAAATGACCTAGAAATGACCATGAAACAAAATAGAAAACTATAAAAATGAATGTGTGCACTTGGAAATATGTTAAGGACTGGAATGAAGACTGGAAATGTTGTTGATTCTAAAACTTTGACCTACTAGGACACTTACACCATTCTAGGTGACTTAGTACCAGATTTGGAAAACTGTATCGGAGCTTGTTTTAGAGAAATGGGTCTCTAAAGCTATAGAAATTTTTGAAAAACATGTATAGTGGGAAACATACACCATTAATGGTGACTTAGTCCACTTTGGCTTTTCTAAAAATCCAAAAGTGGAAACATAATCTCTCGGTCTATACTTTCTACTCCTCCAGGTATCTAGATCTAAAACTACCAAATATGGTCCTATAAGTGGATTTTTGTGCATATTTTGACCTAGCCAACAATGATATGTATTCAACAAGTTTTCAACTTCTTCTTCAATGATTTCCAAGCCTTCAAAGAACCTAAATCTACAAGCATACAAAGAAAGAAAGAGAAATGTTGAATGTTAGGGAATGGGGGTTTTCCTTGGTCAAACCATGTTTAGGAAATTAAACAAAATGGAGAAATAAGATGAATCATGAACATGAAATGAAGGAATTAGAAACTTTCCAAGATGATAGCTCTTGAATTTCTGTAACAATAGATGAAAAATCTACTCTTGAATGCATTAGAATGTTATCTTGATGACTTAACCCTAGCTTGCTTGACTTGAGATGGATAATGAATGATGAATGGATTAAGAATGAATTGTTATTTGAATGAATTAGGGTTTAGAAGCTTGTTTATGTAGGAAATCCACCTAAAATTCCCATTAATTCGATCCCCAAGGGTGACATGGAGGAAAATTAAACTTAAAACCCAAATTTTCCTACTCAAACCTAAAAAATGGCCCAAATGGGACTAAGTCGCCAAGCTGGGTGAGTTAATCCCACCTAGATGGGTGACTTAGTCCCACAGGTGTTCTTTTTCCAACTATATGTTGGGGAGTGAAGAAATTACTATGCTTTTATGTTGATTTTATTGGGTCTTAGATCAAAATATGCCCTAGGATGCACAATATGGATCATAGGGGCCTATTAATGATAATGTAAAGGGTAATTAGCGCTTGGGATACAAATTTCAATGTGAAAGTGTGATTAAATACACTCTACAACATTAAAATGAGGTCCACATAGCCTACAAAGGCACACCATCTAATGTGAATGTGTAAAACACATTACAACACTATATTAAAATTAAATTTAATTTACAAGCCTTCTAGACTAATGTGAGAATGCAATTGAATACATTTTATAACATTGAATTAGGGGAAAAAAAGGTCCATTAGACTTATATGCTTAATATAAGTCTAGAAAAGTGTGACAGTCTCTTACAACACTTTACAACACTTTTCCAAGACATCTTTAAATGCATTTTATTCATTTTTCAAGGTTCCAAGACCTAATATGGATGTGTAAAACACATCACAAAAATAGATCAAGGCATACTTAAGTCAAATTTATCATCAATTACTCCCATATGAAGCAAGAAATACTTTTTTCTATGCTACATTTTTCCCCCACTTTAGTGAGAGGATGAACTTGCTTCAAACTCACACTAAAGTAGACATTCGAGAGGAGTCCAATCATACTAATGTGTATGAGAAAAGATGAAAAAGATCAAGGCATCAGTCAAGCTGCTAGGATCCAAGATCCCAAGTCAAACCGTCATGAGTGCAAAAGGACACGCAGAAGGTGAATGATTTGCATCAAAATAAGATACGTGGTCATGCAATGGAAATAAATAGAATGAGAAGAAAAGAGAAAATAAAAAGGTGGATCAAGCTTTGACCATTTTTCTAACACATTATGAATCAGATCTAGGTTGTTTTTCCAAAAAAATACATACTTGAACTTTGAGGTGACGGAACTCATGGCTATCCACTGGGTGAGAAGTCCTAAAAGGTGAGACACATATACTCATGGCTGGTATGCACTCACACACACACAAATGGCTATGAGAAAAGTCATGCCTCAGAATGGGCTTCCTGCTCAACCATATCAAAGTTATACCTTCTGATAACTTTAATAAGGAACCAAAAAAAAATGGTCTTCGAGCTCCATGAGGCAACCGAAAATTCGTATGCTTTAAACTCATAGCCTTTATAAATGCAAAATAGTGCAAGGAATGTTCAAATGGATTTTTCTTAGTTCGTGCAAGGTCTCATCTTAGGGAACACCATGCTTAATTTCTCCAAGAGAGGATAAGTGTGAATGGTCTCATCTTGTTTCCAAGAGAGGACAAGTGCAATGTCTCATCCAAGGTAACATTGTACCTAATGTTTCTAGGAGAGGAAATCACAAGAAGAAAGAAAATCGCACAATGAAATGTGAATTTCAATGCATGCCCCCATTTTAAAGTGCTTACTAATACCATTATTGTGAGAAATTACTTTAAAGTAGAAGAAGATATGATAGCTTACTGGGAAAGCTCTATGCCAAGTCATATGTTTCTGATAAGCTACATCATGAAAAAGGTAGTATGTCACATGTGAAAAAATTTAGGACTTGTCATCCACATCCCAAGCTTGCTCTTATATGTTCATGAAAGATTAATGACTAGCCAAAAGAGACAATGGCAAGTGACATACAAGGACAAGGCTACCTAACCCCTTTCCCCCACTTCTTGGGGGAAGGGATATCAAGTGATCCTTGAGGAGTCTCGATAAGATACCCTCTTGATCAATGGTAGAAGGTGTTCCTATAGTTTGCAACAAATATTTCTCTTTCTTAGATGTACAAGATGCCCTACCTACACAAGACTCTTTAGATTATGAGATTTTGTTCTCTCCTTTCTAGGAGGGTGTAAAATCTAACGAACTCAAATCGTTAGTGTTTTGCGAGATAACATTCACATTAAGCAAGGATTTCTTTGTTTTTTCATTGCTTGTAGAGGAGAACGATCAAGACCACTAGTTTCGATCAATTCAGGATGCACTACTATTAAGGTTGGATGCGAGGAATTATTTATGATGGTGTTGATGTTGATTCAAGGCTTGGTTATTTCTATCAAAGGAGAATAACCAAGACCACATGAGTTGTGCATGGATACCTTGTTCCCTAGTACCACATCCTTTTCCACTATATCCAAGTTGTTTCATAAGTTCATAACCTTTTCCATAAAGCTTTTTCATCTCTTTTGGATTGGGTGGTTGTTCATAGTTAATTTTGTCAAATTTTGTTATGTAATTTGTTTTCTTGTGTTTGGAAGTGGTTGAGGCGGATGCTTTCAAAGGGTTGTCCAAATATTGTGTTGACATGACTGCTTTTTCATTTCCTTTATTTGAATCTTGGTTTATGATCTTGTACTCACCCATGAATGTATGTTCAAAATCGAAGGAACCCCAATCACCATCCAATAGCTTCATTATTTGTTCAGTATGTTGTTCTTTGACTTTCTATTGTATGAGTTCCAATTGTGTGGTTGATGTTAATGTGTTTAAGGGATTCTCTTTGTTTTCTTGAGTTGTAAGACACTATAAGGCTCAAGATTAGTGTCAAGTGTGTACACTTTTTTGTTGTAGATGAAGAGTAGAAGGTGTTAGAAACCAAGATCAGACATGTAAACAAAAAAAACCTTCCACAGAAGAGAAAATCAGAAAAAGAAAAGCTATTGCAAAAAGATGTGCAAAATATTATTATTTAGGAATTCATAATTACATGAGATGATTTGCTTTATAAAAGCAAGTATGCATAACCCTAATCTTATCTTAAGCAACAAGATAACTCAACAAGATAAGGATGAGAATAATTAACCTCAGAATTAAAATATTACCTAAGTAAAGTTATGCAAGTGTAATTAAATATTAATTACACTAACACCCCCCATAAGTGCAACTTAGGGAGACTAAAAAAGCATGCACCTAAAACTAAGATGAATACAAAAAATCATGAATGGGTCTCGACAACAAAGGCCTGATCAGCTACCCATGTAGAAATGCAATAATGAGGTAGAGAAGGAAAACCCAGTGGGAAAAAACCCCCCTACAATGAGATGACTGCTGTAAAGAAGCACTAGAAGAAAACTGTGGAGTAACATTGGAACCACAATCCGATAAGCAAGGAAAGATACTTTTGTCTATAAGAAACCAAAGCAGAATCATAATAATGTGATAGCAGACCTAATGCCAGGAAACACTGGAAAACTCATTAGAAACTGGAACAACCCTAAAATCTGTGAAGTAATAGTAGATGAAATGATGACACAATTTGGAAACCGTGTATCTTGATGCTGCTACCAAATTGTGACTAAAAATATTCCATGGGAACAAGTACCATAAAGACTCTAGAACATTAACCATAAAAACATGGCCCTCAAACTGAGAAGGATCTTAACCAATGTGGATCAATAACCATAAACTCCCAATCTAAAGTGTGAACCGATGTGAATTTGATATGTGTCAAGTTAAGACAAGATGTGGCCAAAAGAAACTAAGAAACCAGATATAACCCATGTGAGCTATAATCAAATCAAGATGAAGATGGAGATCAAAGTGCATGCACACTCTAATCAGATTATTATGCAAGAAACCCCCTTGATGGAACTTTATCTTAGTTCATTTATTACAATAATCCAATGATTGTAAAAGGAGAGAATTATTAACATGCATAAATAGAAAGTAAAAAAATACCTCAGGTCTGTGTAGAGAATAGAACCAGATTTCCAACGCCGCAAGAATGGTGAAAAATGGATAAGCGAGTCAAAAGATATGTCTCCCAGAGTGAAAACAACATCATACAACTTTTGAGGCTGAAAAAGGCATCAAAATGGAAAAACCAAAAAATAACACAAGTACCATTGCAAAGATATCAGAACCAGCTTTCCGATGATATCTTGTTTGCAAAAAAATGACATCGTATATAAAAGTTATTCCCAATTCCGTGAAACTATTCCAAAACAGCCCAATATGACCTCCAGAAGCCCTCAGGGGCTAAAAAAATAAAGCCACTGGTTGCCTGGGTGGACCAAGGGGCTGGCGGCTGGGTCCTACAGCGGAGCCCCAAGTCATAGATATGACTAGGGTGGGTGTGTAAGAACTTGGTGGGGGCTGACCCTTGGGGATCTGTCCCCAACGTGACCACGACCAGCTTTGTGTTAAGCCCGCGGGGGTTGAAGGGAGGTGGAGTGGTGGTATGGTGGTGGTGAGGTAGCCAGTGGCCGCTTGGCGGCAGATGGGTGGCCACCGAGTGGTGCTGGGTTTTAAACAAGCAACAGAAAAATCCCATAGTTTTTTTAATTTTTTTTAATTTTTTTTAATTTTTTTTTCAAAATTTGTACCTCATGAAGCATGCCTTGGGGCTGTACGGCCCTTGGGCAAATTTTTTTTCCCTCCCTAGTCGACTATGTCCAAATTGGACAAATTTTATATGAAAATAGGGGTTTTTGGGCACTACGAATCCAACAATGAGGTTCCTTTTGGCCCAAAGTGCCCAGAAAATCATGTGACCCCCAGATCTCTCAGAAAAATCACCGAGCTTGAAACCCTCATGGATCTAGCAAATGATGACCAAAAACTACAAAACAAAAGCCAATCCTAACTTTTTCTTGCACTCTAAATCCAATGGAAAACCCCAATCTGATCCAAGACGCTACATAGATATGCTCAAGGAATAAAACCCTTGAGGAACCTTGAGCATGCTCTGCACTAAAAATCTCCAAAAATTCGAGAAGGGGCTGCAAATAAAGGCTTTGATACCATGTTAGAAACCAAGATAAGACATGCAAACCAAAAAAACCTTCCACAATAGAGAAAATCATAAAAAGAAAAGCTATTGCAAAAAGATGTGCAAAATGTTATTATTCAAGAATTCATAATTACTTGAGATTATTTGCTTTATAAAAGCAAGTATGCATAACCCTAATCTTATCTTGAGCAACAAGATAGATCAACAAGATAAGGATGAGAATAATTAACCTAGGAATTAAAATATTACCTAAGTAAAGTTATGCAAGTGTAATTAAATATTAATTACACTAACATAATGCACCCCATTCATTGCATGAATTGACAGTCTGCCTAAAAGGAGGTTATATGAAAGATCGTCAAGCATAACTTGAATCGATGTATCCAATGTGGCCTTCCCAACTATAATAGGTAAAGTAATCACATCGAGTGGTTTTTTTTCAACATTGTCAAATCCGTTAAAAGATAAAAAATTAGTTTGAATTTTTTATTTATCCACACGAAGACTATCCAAAAGGTTTATCCTACAGACATTAAGGGTTGATCCATTGTCAACAAGGATTCACTTTATCCTTATGCATTTGTATTTAGATAGTATTATGAAAGAATCATTTTATTTTTGCACTTCCAAAGGGGGGAGTTTACTTTGGTGGAAAACAATGTCAGCAAGTAGTCCTTGAATCATGGCTGCTATGTCATTTGGTTGTGCATTATAAGGGATAAGAACTTGTTGTAAGGTTGTTTGAATCATGTTGTGGTAGTGAGGGGAGGCCTAAATAAGGTCCCACAATAATATATTAGTAGGATTATTCTTAAGTTTCTCAACAAGATCATACTCCTTTCCACGAGGAGGACCTAGTAAGATAGGGTTAGGTAGGATAGGATTAGGAAAAGATAAGGGTGTTGGGGTTGGTTGTTGCGGTTGCAGACTGTTGCTAGTGTTATATGTATGAGAAATAGTATGATGAATCAGTTGTTACGAAATAGTGTTCTTAGGTGGGTAAAGGACAAGTTTAGATTTATTTTGAGTTTGTTGCTTGTGTGATTGGGGGTAAAGGATGAGTTGGGGTTGAATATTAATATCCCTTAGTGAGTGATAGTCTAATGCTACTTCATCAACTTCATCTAATGGCATAATATCATTATTGTCAATTATTTCCTCTTCTTGCACCATGGTATCCTCCCTAGGAGGAGAGTTGTTAAGAGAACGACAAATCGAATGTTCTTGACATGCAAGGATTGGTTCTTCCAAAATAACTTCATCATAATTGAGGGCTCATTATCAATGGTTGGATTTTCTTGTTTATCGATAGTGGGGAGATTATGGGAAGGCTCTATTTCATTTTCATTTTTCTCTATGGTCTCATTCTCTTGATCCATATTATCTACCCTAGTAGGAGAGCTTGTAAGATGTTCACCACATTCCATGGTTAGATTTTGTAAACTAGCTTCATCACAAGTAGGGGAGGCAGCAAGAGAAGGACCACTATGATTTTAAAATAGATTATGGGTAAGTGCACCAAGATGGTTCCCAAAAAGGAGGCTTAAGTGGCCACTATTTTTTCTGAAATCAGGAAATGCCGACCTTGGATGTGAAATTGAGGATAGTTACACTCAAAATTTTGAGATGGAACAAAAACAAGGATCAAA
>VDFB02058242.1:516171069-516195625 GCA_007258455.2 Sequoia sempervirens | reverse complement strand
AATTGATTAAAAATAGGTGCCTTGAGAAGGATATCTCTCGACGTACTTTACATATATTTTTAAAATATAGGTATGCTAGTATGATATTAATATCATAAAATATATTATTGTATAAATAACATTCATATCTTAAAACATGGTACTATATAGATTATATAAAACATAAGTAAATGAACAAATATAATTGAAAGTAAATTATTAAATTAATTTTTCAATTATTAAAATGATTGAAAATTATGATTTTCGATGGATTTAGTTTAAAAAATTATGAAAAAACAACTTTAAAAGGATAAAAAAATCAATTATGAAATCAGTCAAAAATGATAAGATTATATTACAAAAATTTGTTATATGTGGATAGTTTTAAAGCGAAAGAGGAGACAATGATTATTAAGTTGAAAATATGGGGATTTATTTTAAAAACAAGCATATCATCCTTTAACAAGTTGTTGGAGGATAAATATATATCGCTTAAAAACAAAAACAACTTTCAAACTTTTCAATGGGAAACAAGGCTATTGTGTTGAATTTTTGCTCATCCAATTATTGATCGCATCATTAAACTAGTGCTTACAAACTAGCAATTGCACCAAGAGGGGGTGCGCTAGTAGAATAACATATGTAGTTGAAAATGTTAGTTTTATTTTGTATTGTACAATAATAAATGTAGTTTAAAATGTTAGTGTCTTATTTTGTATTGTATATTTTTTATTCTAATATAACAAAATTGTTGACATTTCTTATCATAAATTACATTGATGGGACTTAATTTTTCAATTTATTTTTATGATTAAATTTTAAAAAAGCCATTCAAGCTTGATATATTATTGAATTTTGTATTTTAAGCATTATATGTGTTACGAAAAAGATGAAAGAGTGGCTAATGAAAAACAAGAATTATCATATTTAAGAGAGAGAGAAGCACATGCTATTATCATATTGAAAATTTCCACTAGCATGATACATCAAGATAGGAAGACAATATAGTCAGAGAAACTTAAATATAAACTATGAAGTCCCAAAAGAAACTTGGATTTTATATTTCAGAAACCAATCTAGAATATGAGAATGAATAAAATAAATTTAATTACCAACTATCTCAATATAGTTAGGAATATTAAATTTGGGAAGAAGATTGATGGTATAGATAATTCTAAATTTAGACATTCAATTCATTTGAAAAATGTCAATGGATTTGTAACTATCATGTATTGATAGTAAATCTTTATGATCATTTAATTTGATACTAAAATTTGAAACTAATGCCTTTAATTAATAAATAAGAACAAAATTGTTTTAGAATGAAGTAAAACACAACAAAAAATGAACTAGTCACATATAGATTTCCCACCCCCAAAAAAAACTCACTGAAACCATGGCAACTGACTTGTGAAAAACCTGTCGTGAGTTTTCCCTATCTTACTCACAAGAGTATTGTCCAAGTTTTTAAACTATTGTGTTATACCTAATAAAAAATTGAAATACAACACTAATGAATAGAGGGTATGGTGATTGGTATACTCTGCACTATCCTTGAAAGTTTGTTCAAAATCAATATTGATTCATGGTACCCGTAGCTAGATGGTGAGATACACACATTTATCTACAGATGCTCACAGTTCTCATCTTGACCACTTGTATTTGTATGTACAAGTAAGGTAATCCATGGAAAACAAATCAAATTCCCTAAGAAAGAAAAGGAGAAAATGAAATTGGTCAAAGTTTCCAACAACTATTTTGAAATTGACACCATCAAGGCGCTTTGGAGAAAGGTGCTTCATGTCATAATAGAGTATATTAATTTAGATGGGAGATTCACCAGAGTTTATGGTCATCATTTTGATCTCCTTAACCACTTCCGCCATAAGGTAAAAAAAATTTTGCCTCATTATTTGTTCTATTCATTGAGCAATAGCCTTGAGGACCACAAGAAAAATCCCAGGAGATACCATATTCTTCACCCTGGTCTTATTAGGTTAATCTATGAACATTTTCAAAGCTTGTCAGCTTTATCCAAACTAGTTGCGAACACATCGTCTAAGGACTATGATAAAAATAGTGGTGGTTCAAAGAATCATTCTAAGCCTAACCTAGAGAGAATTGCGGAAGCCCATCCATCCCCTATCCTGTCTGGTAAGAAAACCCAGCTTTGTAAACCCCAACTCGTGAAAGCTAACCCTGAGATTTACCCTAGTTGTCTAATTCCTTTAAAGAATCCCGCTCTCAAGGGTTCCCCTACCAATAAGTTGGTTTCCTACTCTGCGGACTCTTTGGAGGACAAAACTGAGATCCCTGAAGCTAGCAGAAACTCTGTCTCTAACCCTCCTGCCTCTTTCAGAGATGATGGTACTAGATGGCTGGGCTTAACCAGCACACTCTAAGCGTTGACCATGCTTAGGTGGCTGGTGTGGGGCCTAATTACCTTTCCCACTTGCTGATCGTCATTTCCGTTTCTCCCATTCACCGTTAGCATTCAAATTATTCCCGCGCAGTCTCACCATTTCAACACATTCAAAACCAGGTTTCCCACGTGATTGGTTTTCATTTGTCGCTCTTGATCTGTACAAAAATGGCAGCTTTGGAACAAATTATGGACGTCTATTAAAGCATAATAGACTAGGGATTATTCAATATGCTCTAGTAGACATGTATGCAAACTCTAGAATCATGGACAAGGCACGTCAACTATTTGACAGGATACTAGTCACAAAGAAATCTGGTCTCGTGAAATGCTATGCTTGCAGGATATGGACAAAATGTGTTTGCTGAAAAGGACTTACAAACTTTCAATCAAATTTAATCAGCAGGTGTAAATCAGAACTCCACAATCTTTGCCAACATCCTCCCTGCCTGTGCCAAAATGGGAGCTTTGGAACGGGGTATGGACATCCATCACAACAAAGAGGAAAGCATTTTTTTGTCAGATGTTGTAGCTGCAACCGCCCTAGTAGAATCTATTATTTAGCATGTATCTATTTAAAAAAACAATTAAGAGTCACTTGCAAGATGACTATAATTCTTATTTTTTCGGTGGTTCAATAGAAATTGCTTATTTCTCATATACTTAGTGTAATTGATTATGGATATTTTCAATTTCTAATATTATAGTTTTATATAATTCTTATGTAATTTATTGTATGAGAATAATCTTATATTATTTAAAATTATAATTTATTTATGTAAAAATTCAAAGATTATATTGATATGAGCTCATATATATAATATTTTTCACATTATTATTTAAGTTTAGGATAGTGGTGATGCATTTTAGTCTAACCTCCTCTAACTACCTTTTTTCTTGTTCATCTTAGAATTCTTAATTCAATTTATCTTTGTGTAGCTTCCAAGTCTAAAATTATACAATGACGCTTGTAATAACCTATTTCAACTATTTTTCTTTAGGTAGGGAGCATTCTATAGATATTTGTAGTAGATACTCTTCAATATTTACTATTGATTTATCTAGGGATTCATTAATTTAGTAGTTGTTCCCTAACATTGTTATGTATGATATATCATATTTAAAATTGTTGGAGAGAGAGATTTATATTAAATTCGCCTATTGATATTATGGTGTAGATGTAAAAAGTGTTGTAGTTGGGAGGTTCTAATTACTTCTATTGGACGATAAACTCCTTAATTTTTCTCATAAGTTCCAAAATTTTATATTATATAAGAGTAATAAATTTGTCCACTCTTTTTATTTTATTTTTTTAAGCCTTTACTTCCTATTTTTTACCCAACCTCCTACCATGTGGTGTATCATTAATGTGTTGGTAGTCTCCTTTATTCATTTTATTAAATAGTTCCATCTTTAGAAATATTTGTGTTTCTTTCTCAATCCATCTTTATTCTATTCTCATTTCTTCTATATGAGTGGTATTTTTCTAAATCTATTTGACATAAATTTGTTTCCTATTCTCATTGTGCAATTTCATCATGTAAATCTTTCACCAATTCATCCAAACTATATATCCCATATCATAAAATAGATTTTATACTTGACCTAAATTATTCTTATTTATTATATCTATTTTTGTTAATAAGGTGTTCTAGGCCTTCTTTGTAGTCTCTATTTTTCATTACCGACACTCTTATTGACTTCTATATCTTTTGACAAGAGAGTATTTACTCTCTATTTAGATAATTTTTGTATATTTTCTGCTAGCTTGTCTCTACTATTTATAAGAGATCATTAGTTATCTTTTCTAAGACATATATCCTTATTATTTATTTCATTTGTACTATCTCTTCTCTTTTTTCTTAAATATGTTTACGAATTCTTCAAGAAACTTCTTGATGATTTGTAGTGCATCATATGAGGACTTCATGTTTATTCTAACATTACTTTTAAAATAATTTGTTTTATTTTGTTGGATTTTTGTGTATATATAGTTTTTTTGTGTAGTCATTCCTATTGTAAAAAAGGTGACCTATACAACAATTGGACATCTATTATGTCTTCTTATTCTTCAAAAAAAAAATTCTACTTTCATCCTTTTAGGTTCTTTTTCAACCACTTTTATTTGTAATCATGGCACAAATGAGAAGGTGATGGATTTTATCCTCTATTATTAATGAGTTATTTCATAGATCTCCTATAACTTCTTAAATTTAATATCGAGAGGGAAGTTATTAAGAATATGTACCCAAAGCTTTGCAATAAAAAACTCTTTCATAAATATCCAACTTTTATAACACTTTACAACACCTTTTCTAATTATACATAGGTGACAGATTAGTTTAAGGCCATCTCCTCTTTGACCTTTATGCCTCTATTTATAAATAACCCTATCATATTCTCAAGAAACCAACAATTATACAAAGAATAACACTAATAACTTATGATTTTCTCCTTAATCCAACCCTAATAATTAACTAAACTAATTGAATATACCTTTCTCATCTTCGTCATTTGAACTTACAATCTCCCTTCATTCACAAGCTAACTCTAACTGGATAAAGCTAGAAAAAATCCCAATTCTATCTTTCATGAGATTCTTTCCAATAACCCCATCCAATTTCATCCTATTCAACCCTTTATCCCCAACCTTTTTTATTATTCTACCAAATTTTCCAAATCTTTTTACTATATATAGATCTATTTTTCTATGAAACATGCCTTAACAAATTATCCTCTCCTTTTTATTTTCTTAATTAGCTCTTTGGACTACCTTATCACTAAATCATATTCCCTTTACCTATTTTTTTCATCTTCATTTTCATAAATTCTCCTAAGATATCCTTCTGTTAATCCAACACTAGTAATTACTGAAGTTATTTTTCTTTTTTTCTTAAGTTAGAACTACATGCCCTTTTCCTTGACTTTTTCATTTTTTTCCTTTGTATTAGTTTTCCAATTTCTCTTTTGTCAATGAGGATTCTCCTATTCTACTTTTTTTTTTACATTTGATTTCTTACATTGTCTAACATTTGCTTCTCTACTTTACTTATTCATTACTACTTTAGCATCATAGGTTACATTTGAACTAGACAATTATTCATTTTCTAGGCATGGTGCCAACACATTCTTATATAAGTATTATATTTGGGACAAATATAAATATCATGTAATTAATCACCACCAAAATCACATGTGAATTTTCCTCCTTTTTTTTCTACACTCATCACCATAATGTCCTAGAGTTTACCATAGTTATAACATTTTGGCATTTTGTTCCTTCCTCTTTCTCTAGTTCCTATATTATTATTATTGTTGTAGCCTCCCCTACCACCTCATTTTCAATAGCTATTATGATAAATCATGGAGCAACAGGCTATATCTTGAATTTGTAGTACCATATAGTTTATATTGTTAGGTGGTCTTATGCTTTTTCTCAATTGAAGTTCCCACTAGCCATGTGCCAAACAAACATTGAATGCTATTATAGCTAAACCCTATGCTCTCTCCATACCCAAATCCAAAAAATTTTCCCTAGGACCAATCCATGAACAATTGGTTCATATTCATCTTCTTCATGAATTAACATTTGAAACCTGTTTTTGTCATGTTTGTCACACTTTATACTTTATAATATATATGTACTATCATTCTATAGTATTCATAAAGTTCCTCTCTTAGTGTGGAATCCCTCTTCATGCCTTTGATTATCAAACATTCATTCCCTAGATGTTCCTCCCTACTATAATTTTTAAACCAAAATTTACTTCTTCTAGGTGGGGGAGAAGTGTCAACCGTCTCACCTAAGTTCATTATAATTTATTACTCCAACATTACATTTTCTAAATGTAACTTGAAATTATAAATTTCACTTTCCCATTAAATCATTATCCTATATATTTGATTGGGAGTATATTTTAGTGATCAATTCTATTACATCCTTATATGAAGAGGAAATTTTCTCATCTACTTCTTCTACAATGTGAGAGGTTAAACCTAAAATAAAACACTCAATTCATTTATTTTATGTCAAGTTTTCTTCTAGCTTTCTAACCACACTTTTAAATCATCATTCCTAATATTTTATTGATTCATCCTTAGTTTAAACTATCATCTTCCATATTTTTTTATTTTTTTGTTCATACATTAGGTGAGTGGAAAGTTTCCATAAATAATTCACTCAATTCTTTCCATGTTTTATCATACTTAGGGCATTCTTTAATGCACCATAGCAGTGCCTCATGATTGAGGTTCTCCACAAAATTGTATAATTGGGTTTAGTCATCATCTGAAATTCCAACCCCACTCCAATGAAATTTCAAGGTAAAGAGATGTTCACTAGAATCCTTGGTGTATTTACCAAAAATAGGGAGCTTAATTTTATGTGCATCCATATTTGGATTATCCTTTCTCCTAACATATTATCTAATCTTGGATCTCTTTATCTCTTGCTATCCTGGATTCTTTACCTAGTTTCATTCTTTTTCTACTTGACCAAAGTTCTTTCTCCACTATTATCTCTTGGCAATTGAACATCTAAGAACTCACATCCTAATATCTGTCATATAAATCTCATACACAATTTCTTCTTGATATTATTTTTTCTAACCCAATTAAGGATTCACTACTTAATGTGAATCTTTAGAAATTCATCTTCATTTTGACAACATGGGATGTGACTCTTATTCCATGAGGTTCATTTCCTCATAGTGTCTCTTTAGCTTGGGAAATGCGTTGGTTGATAACACATAATTTATTAATTTATTTATCTTTAATTTTCTTTGATTGTTTTCTTTCTCAGCCTAGGAATTAATCTTTGTATCATCTCCAAAGTTTCCTTGTAAAACTCTACTTTTTTGGTGACTAGATTTTACTCTATTGCTAAATATTCTCTCCTCTTCTTCACCAATTGACTTCTTATTTCATTGATTGTTTATTTTCTCTTCTACTCAATAGAAACCACATCTATAGTATCCCAACAAATAAGGTTAAATTTCTCTAAGCTCATTGTTGTCTTATATTATTTCAATTTCCTTATCATTTTAGTTAGATTTTTCTTTATAGATCCAATTTCTAGGTTATAAACCACTCTATTTCAAGTGCATTCCTCTTGATACACTCTCTTGATGCTTCTCTTGTCCATTATCTTTTGTCTCAATCTTAAGATTGTTTCAATGTTCTTCCTTCTTCTTTCTTCTTTTCTATCATGATAATTAAATTCTCTTCAAAATGTATCTTGATGTCACCAATACATTCTTTTACTCTCTTATTATAAATTTTCATAAATATTTAATTTGATTTAATTTATCCATCCTTAACTCCTTTATTTTTAATACCTTAATTTATCAAGAGGTACTACAAGATACACAATATTACCACTTGAATTTCTTTTTAATACCTACAATGATCTCTATCTTATTTTGTATTCTACTAGATTAATTTCAGAGGACATACCTTCTAGTGCACTTATGGGTTTTCATCACTAGTCTCCATTATGTTGCTCTTTTGATTTTCCAATTTAATAGGAATAGATCCAACTACCCTTTAGAATTTTTAGAAAGTCATTTATAGGGACAGTATGCCTTAGCCTAAAATCTTTTTTCAAGGGCTAGATCATTGCATAGGACTAACGAAATTTGGGAAATTTTATTGGTAGATATATAGATCATTCTAGTGAAGGTGGTCCTTGCAAAATAATCTCTAAGAATTAAGGGTAGATTTCCTATCTATCTAAGGCTAACCCTAAAGCTATTTATAATGTGAGGGGTGTGAAAAGGAATATAGGTTGCATGGATATGGGTAGAGGTTGCTTGGCTAGGCATACAGGTTACTTAGATACATAGGCCTTTTGATCGGTCACTCAAGTTTAATTTTTAGAAAGGAATTCACAAGTAAATCATTGCTTGGATAAGGATGTTGTAAAATTTAATCACATTAAATGCACCTTTCCACTAGCTTTGGGTGGTTAAGTGCATGTAAGATGTGTGTCATGTTGTGATTAGTCCAAGAAAGTGAGCAGGTGACACAGGAAAATATTCATATCCACATATGGCATTGGCTTGGTCATTAAGGGATTATCTTGTGGTGGGTTTTAATTGGTTGGTAAATCTAAAGAAGTCTAATTTGCATTAAGAAATTTTGGGAACTAGGGTTTAGGTTTACCACAAGCTAACTTACTTTTAGGGAAGGTTCTATAAAGAATGTTAGGAGTTTGAAAGTAAAATATGCAAGGAAGAGTGAGGATCAAGGAAAGGGATATTCAATACTAATGGAAGAAGAAGTTGGATCAAGGTGGGGGAAAATATTATACCACTAAATAATATGGACAAAAGGATAAAGGAAAGGAATCAAGGATTAGGCATATAGAGTGCTAGATGTACTTTTTGATCAAGGAAAATATTGAAGTCCAAAATTGTATGACTCAAGAGAAATGGATTAAGGGTCATTAATGTGGTGTGCCAAATGCTAGAAGGAAAAGAGTGAAGGAAATAGGGTGGAAGCCTTTCAAGGTTTAGAGATTAGTTTTTCCACACACATTTTACCTTTTAGATATGATGGTATGAGTAATCCTACAAGTATGGATTCCACAAGGAGGAAGTGAGATGGGAAGCAGGTTGAGGGAAATGAGTAGGGAAAATACTAAAAGCCCACGATTTTGAGACTTAAAGGAAAAGTAAATCTTCATATTAGGAATTAAGGATGGTGAATACTTAAGGAAAAAGAAGAGGAAACATGGAAAATTGTAAGTGGAGAATAATTGAGCTTCATTGATTAGTCTTATAGCTTAAGCACATTATTATATGGAGACCTAAAATCATAAGGCCAAAGGCAAAGACAAAGTAGGGAGTGGAAGGGTGGGTAAAGCCATGATAAAGTACCTAGGTAATGAGAAGTAGTCAAAGGTCTCAATAAGAAATGGAAATGCTAGGTTTCAAGGAATGGAGGGAAAAAATATTAGCAAGAGGAAACCAACAAACCTAATAAAAGCTACAAATAGACATAATCACCCCTAACACTTAGAAATTTCTATAGTTTCAAATATTTAGGCATGTGACAAGTATACTAAAAGACAAAACACTATAACAAGAATATTTTTAATAAGGGTGTCTGTTGAATGAATTCTTAGATTGGTTATAGATGGTGGCCAAAACATTGTACTATTAAGAAAGGAAGCACTCAACTTTGGATAAATTTTCACTTACTAATATAGGCCCCAACATCACCTAGAAAGGGGCAAGGCAAAGATATCACATAAAAACTATAGGGAAAAATATAAGTCTTTGATCAAATATCAATGGACTCTATAGGCAACAAAATCAAACTAAAAAAGAATTAGAAGCACAATAAGGTCCTTTCATTAAAAATAATATGTTAAGATAGAGGCTCAAAAGGACAAACATCAATAAAGGAGTTAGTTCTCTGATTTTATCTTAAACTAGAAATGGTGTGGCAAGGCATAAATAAGTGGAAACTTTATTAGAGAATGTTCATAAGCATTCTAAGATAATCAAACCAACTTAGGAACCCATATATTAAGGTTTATCATAAGTAAAGCTTTTTAAAATAACTTCATTAATGAAATTAATCCTCATGAATTACAAGACCCTTGATTGATCTATGGAAAAATGTCTATGCAATTGAGTTCATTTCCTCTTCATGAAATCAACTAAACTAATTGTTAAAAGTAGGAATTGCAACAGTCCTGGAAATAAATTTCATTTCATTGTGAGAATTAACACATACTCAAAGGTTCTTAACAAGACTAATAATTGTTACAATAGGCATGTCAAGAAAAACCAAAAGAAATTGACATCTTTTCATTATGGTGGTAGAGAAATAATTTGTTTCACTCCTTTTCCACACAACTAAGTGTCTTGCATCTGGACAATATCCAATTGCCTTCATCTCCCAAGCCAATTTCTCCAACTTCACATAGATTTACTATGTCTGTGGATGTCATATGCCTCCTACAAAATAAGCACATGGCATTCAATACATCCAGAGAGCTTGTTAATTCCTTATCCTTCATCAATCTCCTTACCATTTGCTCACACCATTGTCCACTACTGCATAGATGCTTGAAAGAACACAAGTCAATTTTTTTAAGATCAAAATAAAAAATAGCATTGTTACAAATAATCCTAAACTTGTATTCATATGTGATCTGCAAGCAGCAAGAAAATACTTCGGCACATCCACCACAGGTTTAGCTTACAAAATAGCTCTATCCTTTATGCTTTGATGGATGTCCATACCCTGTTCCAAAGCTCCCATTTTGGCACAGGCAAGGAGGATGTTGGCAAAGGTTGGCAGGCTGGGTTGCACACCTGCCAATTGCATTTGCTTGAAAGTTTCTGAAGCCTTTTCAACAAACCCATTTCGTGCATACCCTGCAATCATGGCATTCCATGAGATCACATTGTTTTGAGTCATTTGGTCAAATAGTTCATGTGCCTTGTCTATGCTTCCACGTTTTGCGTACATGTCTAACAGGGCAATTGCAGCTACAGCATCTGACAAAAAAATGTTTTTCTTTATGATGCGATGGATGTCCATATCCTATTCCAAAGCTCCCATTTTGGCACAGGCAGGGAGTATGTTGGAAAAGATTATAGAGTTCTAATTTACACCTGCCGATTAAATTTGATTGGAAGTCTATAAATCCTTTTCAGCAAATGCATTATGTCCATATCCTACAAGCATAGCATTCCATGAGACCAGATTTCTTTGTGGTATCATGTCAAACAATTGACGTGCCTTGTCTATGTTTCCATAGTTTGCATACATGTCTAGCAGAGCATATTGAATAATCCCTAGTCTGTTATGCTTTAATGGACGTCATTACTTTGTTCCAAAGCTGCCATTTTTGCACAGCCACGAGTGACAAATGAAAATGAATCGCGTGGGAAACCTTGGTTTTGAATGTACTGAAACAGTGAGACTGCATGGGAACATTTTGAATGCTAACGGTGAATGGGGGAAATGGAAACAGAAATGGCGATCATCAAGGGGAACAGGTAATTGGGCCCCACACCAGCCCGTACTAGATTTCCCAGCTTCCCTAACCTAGATGATTTTAACTTCATTTTAGACCAGGATCAGTCTAGAGATATCCTTGCCTCTGCTAGAAGTGGCATTGGTGATATTTTCAGGGTTGTGAAATGGGCCTATCAAGAAATTAATGAGCTTAATTCAGAAATAGGGTTCTAAATAGCAAGTTGGAGGAACTGGAATAGAAGTTGTCTACTCTGAGCAATGAAGAAGGAAAATGAAAAAAGAACAATACTGGAACGAGAGAAGATGACATTAAGGACAAGTATAATACTTTGGAAGCTGAAAATGTTAAAATAAAAAACAATATGAAAACTATTGTGGAACAAAACCATAGAATGGCAAGGCACAATGCCATTATCATCAATGCAATGTCTGAAAAGTTGGAAAAGTCACAACAGGGCTAGCTGGTTGTTGATCTAGAAGAGGACAAGGATAAAAGCAAGAATGAGGACCAAGGAATATCGAAGAGGACCCATGCTAAATTTAATAGGAAAGCGCTTCCTACTACCCAGATGGTACAGATCTTAAAGAGGGGAGTTCAGGAAATGAACAGCATGGAAGCTGAGACAGTGGAAATTTTAAAGTCCCAAGTTTAGTTGCTGCTGGCGTTTTTCTAGTCTTTTTGGGTCTTTTCTATGGGCCTTGATGGCCTTTTTTTGGTGGTTGTGGCTTTGTCATTTTTTTCCCTCTCTATAGCCTCTTTGTTTTAGGGGTCTTTGATGATCTTTTCTTTTGTTTGTAAACTATGTGGTTTCAAGTCCTTGTAAAACCCATTTTTGCCTCTTTCAAAAACCATAATTGAAATTTAATAAAAAAGTACCACTTATCAATAATTATTACATATAATACATTTCATCAAAATAAATGAAAAATTGAATGAAATATAATATAAATATATAACCAATAGAAATTACATATAAGTTAAGATAATACCAAACACCATGGTAGCTAGGAAGTGCTAACATAATACAACTTTTTCGAGTGAAAAAACTGAATTGTTCATCTATACATATTTTTTGTGATTAATTTTAGATTTACAATTATATGACTTGAAAATCCAACATAATATATTCATTACTTCTTGAATTCTAATTTAAATACTTATGCATAGTACCTCTTCTTTTTAATAAACCACAGAGCACTACAATAATTTTTCCAATTAACGTGGCACTCACAGTGCTCCCCATGCAAACAGTAATCAGATGATGCTCCATGGAATATCTATCAATACACTTAGATGCATCTTCCAAATGTATATTACATTTTCTTATAAGGAGATAGTGCTCAAACAAAGAGGGGCAACACTTAGATTCCAAACTATTCTGTGCAATTTTAAATTCATCAGAGAGATGGATTTGATATAGATGTTTCTAAACTTAACATTTCCTCCTTTAGTGATGTTCTTCTTGGAGTTGGAATTTCCTCCTTTGGCATTGATGAAAATGTGTGGGTGGCTTTATCATTTCATATTTTCTAAGAATATGTAGGGAAAAGTGGTTCTAATCACTGCTTCATCTTCTGGAATTGGAGAAGTATGTGTTTTCAAGAAAGCCCAATGTGCAATGTTCAATTGTTTTGTAAAATCTTAGATGTATTAAGTGTATGATTTGTTTGATGGAAGAAAATGGCTTATTAGTATGCTAAGAAAGGATCAAAGTTAGACCTAGTTGCCAGAAAGGTGCTGCCACAATAGTGTCTCACTTTTGGGACATGCTGATTTTTGCTTGAAATCACTTTTTTTAGGAAAAATAATGATTTAATCCTTGAGAGGTTCCATCAAAAGGTTTTTAATTTAAGAGGGATAGATAAGACCCCCTTATATTGAATCCCCTTAGCTAGAGCCCCTCTAATATTAAATCATACCCACAATAGAGTCTCCTTTGCACCTAACAAAATGCTAGTAAAAAAACACTTTTTCTTTACCTTTTGAGGGATTAAATAACGTTGTTTATAAATTATATTTTATAAGATTGTAGCCCTTGAAATAAGCTTTGCAACAACTATAGTTTTGATTTTTTTCATTTTATCATGTATTTAATTTTCAATTTTTATTGAACATAGATTTTTCTTCGAATATCAAGCTCTTTGTTTTACAAAGGTTTTAAAAGAGTAAACCACTGTAAAAAAAAATTAAAATACCATTTCCATGGGTATTTATGTCCTTGTTCCACAAAAAAAAAAAAGGATTTTGATATATACACAAGTTAGGTTGTACGACACACATGTATGTCCAAATTATAGTTATAATGACTTTGGAAATTAATTAAAAAATATATATGTAACAAAAATTTATGGAAAAATATCATTTTCCTATATATTGATGTTGAGAATGTATATTTCAAAAATTAGAATTTCATCCTTTATAGAAAAAAATTTATGTTGTACAACACAAACATTAGTTTATGAAAATGTTGGTTTTTGTTTAAAATTAGTTATTAAAGGAGATGTTGAAAGATTCATGATTTATTTTGGAAATTAAAAAATATATATTTAGAATCTACACACAAATTTACATAAATCACTAGTTTGCATCATCTTCAAATTCTTAATGGTTTAGCTACTATAGGTCTCATAAGATGAAGATTCAGTTAAAAATATTGATGTGAATGTCCAACTTGGGAAAAAAGTGAAACACAGTATTGTGATTCCACCAAGAAGAGAAGACCATCTTAAGGTTGTTGCTAATAAGTCCACCTCCATTCATGCTCATGGCATTTAT
The DNA here is from genome assembly GCA_007258455.2 of Sequoia sempervirens. Taxonomy (NCBI): domain Eukaryota; kingdom Viridiplantae; phylum Streptophyta; class Pinopsida; order Cupressales; family Cupressaceae; genus Sequoia; species Sequoia sempervirens. Next base: position 516,181,451 of record VDFB02058242.1, on the reverse strand, counting down.
GTAATTGCTACCAATTTTTCCAAAGAGGAGGACTACAAAAAATTCATAGAGGAAATAATCAGGACCTATGGTTGTTGTAAGACTCACATTTCTGACTACTTGTTTTTTCCCTAAATTATGAAATCTTGTAGAGATGATTTTTTAATTATATTTTTTTAACTAATTGAATTTAAGTGCTTAATATTCACCTTAGTAATTCTAGTTGTGCATTCACTTGTAACCCTTTCCTTATATGTTCTCAAACCTATGTAAACCTATAGTAATTTTCTATTGCTTTTCTACAAATGTCAATTTAGGAAAACCTTCACATAACTGGAATTTTTAGTTCCTCAAGCCTATGCAAAGAGTATTTATATCTTGAAAACTAGACACAATCAGTTGAAATCTACTATAATTTATACAAATCCTAGCATAATGAAATTTAATAGGGCTTTAGTTACTCCTTTTAAGGTCTACATTCTAGACCCTATTGTTATATTAATACTTCAAATAAGTAACAAGGAAGTTTTCAAAGTACAATGATGATTTCTTTAGAGTATCTTTTGTTGATGAGGAATAGAGTATGCTCCATTCTACTACCTTAATTGCAAATGCTAAATATGGGTTTCTAGCAATGCCACAAAAAACTCAATTATGTAATAGGATATTGTCTACTTCGAAAGAGGGAATCATTATAGGAAATAAAAGTTTTGAATTCAAAACCTTCTTAGCTAGTCAATTGAGGGAAAATTCAATCTAGATGTTTTCTCTATTCATGAAATAGTGCACTGGACACAACATATAATTAATAGGGTACTATCAGAGGGTGCCTTGGATTTACTTCTTTACACCTCTTTATCAACATGTCACTTCTCTTGATAGTCAAGAACAACAGGCTCTTCATCTCAAGAAGCTTTTCAATTGCCTTGTCATCTAATAGAAAGCAATTTGATGCATTCAATGTGCATACAGAGGTCAACTGCCTGAAATCATCAGAAACCATCTTCAAATTAGAGAAACCCAACATGTTCAAATATTTGAGAGAATTGAGCTGACTAAAATCATCATAAACCATCTCCAAACTAGAGCATCAAGACATGTTTAGAAATGTGAGACTTGAGTTGATTGAATTCATCAAGAAGTCTTGAGAGTCTTGAGCAGAATGATATATCTAGCATCTTCAGATGGCTCAATTGATTGAATGACTACATTAGGCTTTCTAAACATTCAAACTTACTTATATCTAGCTCTTCCAAGTGACTAAGCAAGCCAAAGCTATTTGAAATACATTCTAATATCTTACATTGACTTATATCTTACCTTTATTACACTTATCAATAAACCTCCTACTATTTAGATATTAAGTAGATAAATTTGACTATTTACACATCTAGGGTCATTTTTATGGTTTTAGGGTCAGCTATATAGATACGAAATTGATGTTTCTTTTTTAATATTAGAAAAGAAAATTTGGTTAAGTATCACCCTTCATTTTACTATGTTGAATTAACTTAACACACATTTACATAGTTTGATGCTAGATGATAGCATTTAATGAGACTTAATTATATTCAAAATCAATCATTAAATATTTCAATCATCATCTCATCCTAGAATATGAAAGGAGCAATCAGTAGTAAAATATTTAGATTTGGTATAGTAAAAGGAACCAAAAAAGTCATACATCATTTTAGGCGGTTTTCTGATAGATATTTTGGGAGGTTGACCTAAGAGAACTTATCTCCCTATGACACAACACAACTTCTCTCAAGGTATTCTTACATGTCAACTCTCAATTAGTGGGAAGAGTAAAGAAAATGAAGGCTTACCAAAAGAAAAACATATATAGAAGAGATATCCATTAAAAAAGGTCAAGTTTGAAAGTATAACATGATTCTACAATATTGTAACTAACTCATTTGGTTGGACTCAACCCAAGATTGCATAAATGACCAACACAAACCCTGAGAAATTCTCTTAACAAAGATGTTTGACTATTAGGGTAGAGAATATTTATAAATCTTCATCACATAGAAATAATTGAGATAAGTATCCTACTCTTCCTCATTTACTTTCTTAGAATAGCAAGTACACTAGTCTAAATTATCAATCATAAACAACCACTATTTAAGAAAATTTTTATTTATGCCCATTTATACACATTTGATTAAATTAAGCTAAATTGACCTATTAAAACCCTTATTTTTCTTTACAACAATTAACAAAACAGTATTAGATTTCCACCCTTTATTTTAAATAAATATTTATTTTTCACTACAATTTTAAATAAATATTAAAAAATATAATGGTCTTCCTCAATGTTTAATTAGATAATTTTCTTAGCATCAAATAAATATTCACTACTGAGAATTTTGTTTAAAGGTGAGGTTTCAATGTTCTTACATTCATTATTTAAATTAGAAAGACTAAGTGGGATTATCTAGAACCCAAATCCGTTACTGATGCATCATTGATAGATGGGTATGAAGTAGATGAAGTATTGCTTGCAACTAAATATTTTGATGTAGATATATGCGATGAACCATCTTTTTGAGTAACATTTAACCAATTGGGCTTCGTGGGATTTGGTAAGTTGGTCACTGAAAGGTTTAAAAGCATTGCGTATACATTGGCCATTGGTGGGCGAAGTGATGCATTTTCTTGTGTACATAAAAGAGCCACATGAATGCATCTTGTAAATTCCTCAGTAGGAAATCTTTCTATTATTGTTTTGTCAATCATGTCCACAATATTTCCCCTTGTATAAGATCTCCATACCTGTATAAGAATAATGTAAATTCATTTTCATAAGATATATAGCTTTTGAAAATAAACTAGAATAACATATCTTGTTTTTATCTTACCCATTCTAAAAGGATTTGAAATTCGGAAGGTAAATTAGTGTTTGTATTCTTTCTTCCACAAATTATCTCTAAAATGACAATACCAAAGCTATACACATCAGCTTTAATAGATAGTTGACCTAGCATAACATACTCTGGTGTCATATAACCACTGCATAACAAAAACAAATTATTAAATTAAAACAATATTCTTACTAAAAATATAAAATTTGAAAATAACTAAAAAACTAAAACAATTGTAAAATAAATAAATAAGAAATTTATTTTTACTATATATGTATATATATATATATATATATATATATATATATATATATATATATATATATGTATATATATATATATATATATTATGTGTTAATCCAAATTTTATGTATATAATATCCTTAATTTAACTGGGAAAATACAATTGTACTTTGGAAGTGATTTCTAACAATTGTAAGTGATTTATTGGTTTAGAAAGAAAATCATCATAATCCTTTTTATTGCTATCTAAATACTTAAATATGTTTGTATATAAATTTGTACATTTTTATAATTATCAATATTATAAATAAAAGTATATTTATCATAATATTAAAATAGAGATAATTAAAAAATACCTTTAATATTATAAAATATTGTATAAAACAAGCTTGGACATTTACCAACATCAATTAGGTTTTAGAGATATTATAATGGGAGTATTACTAATCTTAATTTTTATACTAACAAAATTGAGGAAACTTATTTGTGTAATGTAGTGATTAGATTAGTCTTACAATGTTCCTGCAACCCCTGTGCTAACATGAGTCTCTTCTCGACAGAAAAGTCTTGCTAAGCCAAAATCTGATATCTTTGGTTCCATTTTTTCATCAAGCAAAATATTACTTGCTTTAATGTCCCGATGAATGAGGGGCAGCTGGGAATCTTCATGCAGGTATAGAAGCCCACGGGCTACTCCAAATATGATATTCAAACGCCTGTCCCAATCAAGTTCTTTGCTCCTCTGCGGATCTATGGCCATGCATACAAATAAAATATTTTATGTCTTCCACTTGATTAACCTGGAGAAGAAAAAGTATTGTACGACACTCATTTAAAATGTAAGTGGAACAAACTTACGAAATAGAATTTTGTCAAGACTGTTGTTAGGCAAGAACTCGTAAACAAGCAACCGTTCTGATCCCTGTGTGCAACATCCGAGCACATTCACAAGATTGCGATGTTGAATTTTTGCTACCAATTTCACCTCGTTTAAAAACTCTTTTTTCCCTTGTAAAGATTGTGCGGAAAGCTTTTTAACTGCTATTTGTTTTCCATCTGGCATTGTGCCCTGACATAAAATAAAACACTCAAATGATCAAAAGTTTATATCAAACTATAAATGTATCCAACTTGAAGGAGCTCTAAATTGAATAAAATACTGCTTCAAACTTGTTATACTGGGGCCTTATTGATTTTGATGCATCGCTCATGCATATTGCATACTTAGCGATATTTTTAGTTTATCTTTGTTTCAGCTCGCAAAGTGTTATCAGACGAGATTGATAGTGGGAGAGCTGGCTATTAGAATTCTAATTGATTTGTGTTTGCAAACGCAGATTGAAGACTGAAATTTCATCATGAAACTGACAAAGCTAATCGCCAAGAAGATTTTTAAGTCAGGGATCGCTTAGTTGTTGTCAAAGAGGATAGATCGCAGCTATTAAAGGAGAACACAGCATTGATGCCAGTTTCAGAATAAAATCAGACAGAATTGAAGGTTTTCTGTAGAGGCCACCCCGATAGTAAAGGTAGTTCTGTTATCCTGTCGCAGCATGGCTGATTGAGTCTATGTGTTAAGCTGTTGAAGAAAAGATCTGCATCAAGAAATCACTGTTTGCAGTTTAAAGAAGAGGATCGGAAGTTTGCAGCCCAAAGTCGCCATAGTCTAAATCGCCCTCCAAATTAAAGGAGAATTCACTGGCTCGAATCCGCATATCTGATAGAGACTACAGCCAAAAAGAATTTGGATCGTTGTTTTTATCAATGCAAAATTCGCTCAGTCAAAGGAGTTAATAATATATGTAAAGGGCGGTACTAGTTGAATCGAGGGTTTTATAAGATTTGCTGAAGAATGAAAGTTCGCAGCCTCTTGTAAAGTTTCTGCCAGTTAGTTGAAGGAAGAACTGCCACTGTTTGTATCACCCAGGCCGCTCCAACAAAGATAAATCGCCCAATCACTGCAAAGGGAGCTCACAGCTATTGGAAAAATTACTGGCCAGAGCAAATTCTCGTAACCAGCTTGTACCCCTCGACAGGTTCGAGAAGGTGTGATGAAATTTGCAGAGAGATGATTGTTCATCTACAAAGGAGTTGCAGCTACCAAAAAGATAGCATGCCGAAAGGGAAAGAAAATATCACAGTTCTTGCTGAATCGCTAGTCATAGAAAGGAGTTCGCAGTTTTTCAAGAGAGGCCGCAGAAGTATAAAAGGTGTGCCCAGTTCAAGTCGTCGCTGTAAGATTCATCACTAGTGTTAAAGTGTGAAATAGATCGCTGTCCAGTAGTCTAAAGTTTTAAGGGTGAATGGAATAAGGGAAAGCCTGTAAAGTCATATCGTAGAAAAGAGATCGAGTGAGACCGTTGGTTGGAGAATGAAAGCTGTGAGGTAAGACGCCACCTCGGTCAATTAAATAGTCGCTAGTTTAAGAAAGAGATTTGCAATTAATATATGCCAAGTCGGTCAAAGGAAGTAAGGAATACACACACCTTGTAGCTGTCAAAGGGAAGCCGTCCAATGTTGGTGACGTAGACTCCGGCTGTACTGTTGTAATCTCCCCTGCCATCGTTCCTCAACTACTTCAACCATCACATTTATTTCTTCTACCTTCCTTCTTCTATATCATTCTTCTATGTTTCTAGACTCTTCCAATGTTTTTCCGTAATCTGGAAGCTTCCAACGTCTCTTGAAAAGGAGCTCTATTTTTGTAAAAGGATTTAGGGGAAGTTCCTCTGTTTTAGAAAAATGGCATGAATGCCTGAATGGTAGAGCATCGACAACTCTGGCATTAATACAAAAAATCTATTCAGTTTATAATACAAAAACTCTATTTTGTATTTTGTTCCTTTCTCTATAGCATTCTGGAACTCTGTTTGTCTCTATTTTTAAAACCAACATGTGGTATTAGAGCTAGGATGATGATGTCTCTAGGGAGTGTAGATTTATGAAGTTGTGGATGAAGCAAAAGAGATCAAATTGTTGGTTGAGGAGGTAGTCGCAAAAATAAGAGATTGAAGTTGTCTGTATGTGTAAGCCGAAGCTGTCCAAGGAGTGTGAAAGAAGACCCCCAAGGTTTTGTGGAGTTGCAGATATTACCAGTCATGCCATTCGAAGGAAGAGGTTGTCGATGACAAAGGTGCTACTAGTAAAACAAAAGCCACAAGAGATCGCTGCCAATCAAATGAATCTATTTGGAGTAATATGTTTTGTTTTGTAGATGAGTGAGCTATTAGTGCTATTCTGATTCAACATGGAGGAAAATATAATTTTCTGAATAAATAAATATGGCTGTGTCTGAGTAATTGTTGGTAGTGCTGAAGACAAATATTAATTTTTGAGACAAATGAAATGCGTTGTGTTTGATGAGATTTGTGTTTGAAAGGTTATCATTGTATGAACTATAAATTGTTTATATAGTTGTTGTAGGGAAGTTTGCAGGTATTGAAAAAAATTGAAACAAAGGTTGAAGACACATCATAATCAAGTAAAAAGGTGAGTTTCCTTGTTCATTGCAATGGGAAAAGCTGAGAGTAAAGAAAGAAAAAACAAATGAATTGGAAGAAGAATTGAAGGAATATAAGAAAAAATGTTCAGAAATGATAATACTCTTAAAGGATAAACAAATGGAAAAGTGTAATCTTTTAGATGAAAAATTATGATCTTGAAAAGGAATTAGAAAAAGTTAAAAAAAGGAATTAAGAGTTAGAAGAAAAACTATAACTCTTTGATGATGTGAAGAAGAAAAATGAAGATCTGGAAGAAATGTTAAAAAGGGTAGAAGATGAAAACAGTTTGCAAAAAAAAGAAATATCAAAACTAAAACAAGAGAATGAATGTTTGAAGTTAAAGCCATTTGTATGTGATGTATCATGTGGCACTGAAGATTTGTGTTTTTCTTATCAGTCATTGGGTATGTGTAATTTTGCTAAAACTGATGAAGAATGCAAGAAAGAAGATGATGTATGTTATTCCTTTGATCAATTAATTGATTTTGTTGAAGATATTCCAAATAAAAGGTGTCAAGATGAATATATTAATGTATTTGAAAATGTTGTTGGTTGTTTTGATGATAATGTTGGTTTGAAAATTATGAAGAAAATGGGATTTGAAGGAAAAGGTTTGGGAAAACACAGGCAAGGAATAAGTGAGCCTATTAAGCCAGTTATGAGACCCAAGAATGTAGGCCTTGGATATGAGACCCAAGAATGTAGGCCTTGGATATGGCAAAAGTGAAGAAAATGAAAATGATGTTCAACATGATATATATTTAAACAAATCAGTGCTAAAAAGGAAAGAAATTCAATGTTTTCATTGTAATAGAGAAGGTCACACTAAAGAGATGTGTTGGGATTTACATCCATGTAAAATTTGTGGTTTAAGAAATCATTCTAAAAAGATGTGTTGGAACAAAGAATGGAATAATGAATCTATGACAGATTGTATAAAAATGAATTGTGGATGGTGTTATGGTTCTAATTGGGAAAAGCTTACAAGTATGTTAAAAAGATTATACAAATGTTCATATGTGAAGATCAATACAAATTATGAAAGGAATGAATGTTCAAAAGGGATGAAAAATGTTTCGAGTGAAAGAAATTGTTGTCAACCAAGACATTTGCAAATTGTGAAGATGCAAAAAGTTTCAGTTTAATGTTTTGAAGAATTGAAAACATGAGTTTGAGAAACGGCCGCAGCAGTTGGATGTAGCCGAAAGAATGGCACTATTGTTAAAAATTATTGTTTGAAGTTTCAATGTTTACAAGAAAGGAATGCAGCAGAATGGTGTAAGTCATGTAAGAGGCTACTAAAATCAAAGTTTGGTAGAGCAGCAGCTGTTGAAGAATCAATTAAAGTAATGCTCAAGATGTTTTAAAAAGAAAGGCATCATGATTGAAGAAAAGATCTGAAGATCGGAAAGTTATTGAGCAAGGAAAGGTCGTAAGTCTTAAGACTTGGTAGTAACCGCAAGAAAAGAAGACAAAAAGAAGAAAGCAGTCAATGGCAAATGAAGAGCAAAGGAATTGTAATAGTAGACATATATGGCAGTGAAGATTAAGGGGGAGTGTTGGTGACGTAGACTCCGGCTGTACTGTTGTAATCTCCCCTGCCATCGGTCCTCAACTACCTCAACCATCGCATTTATTTCTTCTACCTTCCTTCTTCTATATCATTCTTCTATGTTTCTAGACTCTTCCAATGTTTTGCCGTAATCCGGAAGCTTCCAACGTCTCTTGAAAAGGAGCTCTATTTTTGTAAAAGGATTTAGGGGAAGTTCCTCTGTTTCAGAAAAATGGCATGAATGTCTGAATGGTAGAGCATCGGCAGCTCTGGCATTAATACAAAAACTCTGTTTTGTATTTCCTGTTCCTTTCCTTTGTGGCATTCTACACTCTATTTGTCTCTGTTTTAAAACCAACATCCAAGATAAAAAAAACACAAAAAAGAGAACAAAGCTGAAGGAAGAAGAGTTGAGTAAGAAGATCTGCCTCCAAATTGCAGTCAAGAAGTAACATAACAAGAGGTGATGATTAGGTATCAGAGAAATCTTTTGAAGACCTTGAAAAGTGCAATCATTGAAGAAAGAAGATTGGAAGTTGAAGGATCTAATCAGTTAAAAGAAAATCGTGAAGAGTGAAGGCATGCGAAGTTGCTGAAAGAAAGTGATCTAAATTGTTGTAGCGGAATGCAAAAATAAGGTGAGTTTAAATCATTTGCTTTAATGGGAAGTTGAATAAAAGTTTTTTTAATTGTTATAGCAATTTTATGTGCATATGGTTTTGTTCTGTTTTTAGTTTGTTTTATTTTTACTTTCAAAGAATTAATCTTGTAATCGACGAAGAGAAATGAGTAAATGGGTATTTAATTTATAGAAGAAGTGTATTATGTCTATAAGACTAGAGTACAGTAATCTTGTATAGTGAGTTGCACAGGTTTAGTTTACAAAACTTCAAGATCATATTGTGAGTCTTAACATCAACGGAGAATATGTTGATGTTGATGCCATCGCCCATCCATATTGCATTTTTTAGGATTCTTAATTAAGGGGTCTTAAAGTTAATCAATGAGTTCTTTATTTATGCCTGTTAAATGCATGGAACAAACAAGGCCAGTTAGTGTCTATTTTTAAGAGTTGTTACTTCTATAAAGAGATCTCCTTGTCTAGTTCATGACTCAGTGTGTAATTGAGAAGAAGATACGGTTTGTAAAATGTCATCCATTCTGGAAACCTGAATAAAAGATTTTTGTTTGTGTTAAAACTATTCTGTGTTTGCTGTTGCAGTTTTGTTTACTGTCTGTGGTTTAGTTAATCTCTAGTAAATTTTACCAGATAACTATGCGAAGAAATATCTGAACAATTGTATTTAAAACAAATAGAGTGTGGATAATTGTTTTGTGAAAATTTTGGATTGTAGACGGATCTGCGATCAAGATCAAAACAAAATACTAAAACAGTCGTGAAGAATGGATGAGTAACCTTCTGCAATTTTATAGCGTATATAACATTGCTCTCCAAAAGAAGAAAACACAATCAGTTGGGGCTATGTTACCTTGTAAACAGGGCCAAATCCTCCTTGTCCAAGCTTGTTATCGTCATGGAAATTTCTAGTTGCAGCCATTATATTTTCCAAGTTAAATATTATTTGTTGCTCCTGGGCGATCGCATTGTCTACCCCTCTACCTAGATTCTCTGGGTAAGTAATACAAGGGTTAAAAATTCACATTTGTGTATCGAATTTTAATTAAATTATAATTTAAGAAAAATATAAAAATGAAAATAAAAATTATTTTTAACGTTTATAAATAGTTTTAAAGGATAAGGAGATTAAAGATAAAATCTAATATAATAGATCAAGAGACCTGTCGCCATTGTCTTCTCAGATTCTGTTTTAATAACCTAACCAGCAAGGGATTTTGTGAATAAACATATACAAAGACAAATTTGAAAATAAAAATCCGCCGCAAAAATACCTTGGCTTGAGAGGGTTGTCTTAGATGAAACAACAGCAAACAGGCATAATAGTAACATCGCCAACAAACCACCGAGAATACCAATAACTATAACCATATCAGTAGTTTTCTTTGAAGACTTTTCTGCACAGGATATGAATTTGAGTGCTAGTCATGTAAAATGTCATGAAAACTTCACAAAGCAAAATAAACCCTATTCGAAGAAACAACTAAGATGAACCAGTAACTACACTTATGGCGGCCAACATACGAGATCTATCGGCATGATCTATGGTTCATTTGGATCTGAAAGTCATAGATCATGCAAATAGATCCTTTATTAAATAT
>VDFB02058242.1:515867002-516170969 GCA_007258455.2 Sequoia sempervirens | reverse complement strand
ATCCCTCAACCCTTATGCCCTCTACACTATACATTGAGCCCACAACCCTAATCCCTCAACCCTATACCCTCAACCCTCTACCATCAACCTTAAACCCTAAACCCATAAACCTTCTACCACTATACATTAAAACCATCAACCCTCAACCCCTAGGTAGGTAGGAAACATAGGTGAGATACAAAGTGATGATGAAGGGAGAGGTAGAGTAAATAGAGGAGAGGAAATAAATGCTAACTAGAGAGGGAAGGAGACATAGAGAGTGAGGTGAGAAATGAGTGAGGGAGAGGAGGATAGGGAGGAGATAGGAGTGAAGTGTGTGTGTGTGTAAGAGAGAGAGAGAGGTAAGGAGGGTATAGTTAAGATATAGAGTGATGGAGGGAGAGGTGGGTAAAGAGGGAGAGGGGAGATAAAAGATAAAATGGAGAGGAAGGAGATGTAGGGAATATGATAGTCAGAGAGAAGTAGAGAGTGGGTGACTAAGGAGGGAAAGGAGGAGATAGAGGTGAGTGTGTGTGAGAGGGAGGGAGAGTGAGGGGAGAGAAAATGAGGGGATAGAGGAATGGGGAAGAGAAAAAGAGAGTAGAGAGGGAAGGGGGGAGAGATAGAGAGTAGAGAGGGAAGGAGAGAGTAAGAGAGAAAGAATGGGGAGGGAGAGAGAGGTAGAGAGAGTGGTAGGTAGTGGAGGGAGAGGTAGGTAGAAAGGGAAGGAGAGAGGAAGGGATAGGAGGGAGGGAGGGAAGGAGGGAGAGTGAGATGGAGAGAGTGGTGAGATACAGAGTAGAGAGGTATGGAGAGAATGAGAAAGAGAGATAAAGAGAGAGAGAGGGAGGTTGGAGGGAGGGAGAGGTAGAAAGGGATAGGTGAGACATAGAGAGGGAATGAGGGAAAGTGGGATAGAGAGAAAATGGTAATTTAGAGAGGAGAGAGTGAAAGGGAAGAAGGGAAAGTGGGAGAGAGAGAGAATGGTGATTTAGAGAGGAGGGAGTGAGAGGTAGGGATAGAGATAATGGTGAGATAGAGAGGAGAGAGTGAGAGAGAAAGAGAGGGATTGAGAGATATATAATAGAGAGGGAAAGAGGTAATGAAGGCGATATAGGTTAGGTAGAGAGGGATGGAGGGAGAGGTAGGTATAGAGAGGAAAAGAGAGATGAGAGATAGAGAGTAGAGAGGGGAGGGAGAGGTAGCGAGGGCGATAGAGGTATGTGTGTGAGTGAGAGAGAGAGAATGGTGAGATAGAGAAAAGGAGAAATTGAGAGAGAAAGAGGGGGGAGGGAGGGAGGGAAAATAGTGAGAGAGATTGGGAAGAGAGACAACAAGAAGGGGGGGAGGGTGAGGTCAAGAGAGGGAGGGAGAGGAGAGAGAGAGAGAATTAGTGAGGGAAGGAGGGAGGGAGGGAGTGTTAGGGAGTGGGATAGAGGTTTGTGAGAGAGAGAGATAGAGAGAGTGGTGTGATAAAGAGGAGAGAGTGAGAGGGGGGAGAGAGAATTATGAGATAGAGAGGGGAGTGTTAAAGAGAAAGAGGGGGAACAAAGGGATAGAGAGTGAGAGATGTAGGTAGAGGGAGGGAGAGGAGTGATAGAGATTAGAGAGGGAAAGAGGTAGGGAGGGAGACATAGGTGAGATACAAAGTGCTGGAAGAAGAGGTAGGTAAAGAGAGAGAGAGGGGAGATAAAGATAAGTAGAGAGGGAGGGAGATGTACAAAGAGAGAAGAGATAGAGAGAAGTAGAGAGGGGAGGGAGGGAGGAAGATGTAGGGAGGAGATAGAGGGGTGAGAGAGAGAGAGAGAGAGGAGAAACAGAGGAAGGGAGAGAGGGAGTGGAGAGATATAGAGTAGAGAGGAGAGAGTGAGAGAGAAATATGATACAACTTGCTGACTACTAAAATTTGACCTCCTGATTACTAAAATTTGACATGCTGATTACTGAAATTTGACTATCTTAAATTTTTAAGATCTTCCAAAAACTAGAATTTGCATTATAACTCCTAGAGATCCGAAACCACTCTCAAAAATCCTAAAACTATAATGTTTCATTTGACAAAAAAAATTAATTCACCTAATATCTATCAAAGAAACATTAACCTCAGATCATCAACTTAGAAAAATGCATTACAAAAGAGTTCACAAACATTCATTGCAAAATTCAAGCTATTTGGCAAGTGCCAAATTTGGCGCTCTCCAAATTTGGTGAGTGCAATATGGCTTGTTGCAATTTTTTTTGCAATTTGGCAACAAAATTATGTCACAGATCCATAAACGTACCTAGTTCTCACGTGTTCAAGTATGGATCCATTTTGACCAAAATTTGGTTAATTTTCTATTCACATGCATGAACTATAAATATTTATAATATATATAGTATAAATATTTATAATATATATAGTATAAATATTTATAATATATATAGTATAAATATATGGTAATATTGATTATTATAAGTGCAAGTGGTATAACAACAATTGGACCCTATGCAACCACTGGCCCATCTCCCGTATTCATATTGAAATAGTAAGGATTAGATCGAACAATGGTACCACTCAAAAAGAACCTTTCCAAGTTTATTTTAGAATTATAACATGTATGCTTTTAAGGGGTTGATGTTTATGGACTATTTAGGAAATTTTTAGGGAGGCATTGTTCTCCTCTAGTCAATCCCTATTACAAAGTCAATGATACATAGTACACAAATGTGTAATGATTCCTAGTAAGTTGATGATCCAAGGTTAATGTTTCTTAATAATGTTATAGATATATGTAAATTTATTTCTCATGTTCTTAAGTGGATTCTTTGATAGATCTTAGGTGAAGTAATTTTTTTTTGTCAAATGCAACATTATAGTTTATGAATTAAAAAATTCATGCCTAAATTTTTTCATAATGACTATTCAGAGGAAGTTTATGATTAAGGGAAAAATAGATTTTGATGAGGCCCCGAAACCCAGTACATACAAGTTTTACAAGGACCTAAAATCTGAACAAAGAGAGGGGTTGCCTAAAAAATAAAATGGATACCATCAATAGCTAGAATAACAATAACCATATAGAGAGGGACAAGAAAAAATGAGCTGCATGAAACAAGTTCAGAAGGGGCCTTAAACCCTTTTACAAGCAGGTCTTGACATGAGCCTTAACCCATAAATAAGCTTGAGCCCTGCCTAAGTCAGCCAAGCATCAACAAACCAACTACTTAGAACATCCATTTTTTATCCTAGAAAAATAGAGAGCATCCCCTGAATCATCCAAGCATTAGCAAACCAAATAATTAGAATATCCATTGCAGAACCTAGAAAAATAGAGAACAAAATGTTGTAAACCATCAACTAGACCCTATTTCTCAAAAAAATCAAAATATCCCCACACCCCACCTCAATAGGGGCTTTGGGATTCATAGTAGAAAATTGCAAGAACTCAACTTCCCTGCAACACAAAAACACCTGGTACCAAAAAACCAACTCATTCTCCACCTATCAAGGAGAGAGCTCCCCTCTAATGGAGAGGATGTCGTGACCAAATAATCCACCACTAGCTGAGATCTCTATCCCCCTCAACCTCCACCTCCATAGGAGAAGCATCCATCTAAATAAGGTAATCAATTGAGAAAACTGAAAACCATCACCTCCCATCTCCACCTCAAAAGGAGAGGAATCCACCTCCATAGGATCTAAGGAGAAAACCAGCACAACAACCAAACAAGTGACTAGAGCATTGTTCAATAAATGCAACACTAGGACCATACTATGGACCAAGAGAAGAAGATCAAATAACAACCACAGAGCCACCATAAAAACTTTCAGGCTAAAAATCATTTGGGTTTCCAATAAAAGCTTGAAGAACAACCCAACCATAAGACAATAAACAACAACAAGAGAAAACAACATCTGGGATCTAGTAAAATGCTAGAAAAACACCCAACCAAGAGAACACAATCTGGAAACAACCTAGACAAAGAACCACATAAGAAGCTACTCATAAGATTTGAGCCCAAAGAGAGTAGAAGCAAACAAGACCCAAGAGGGAAAAGGGAACAACCCATATAAGAAGGAAACTAAGAGAAGGCCAAACCATAAAACACCCAAGCAACCCTAACATGCTAGTCACAGCCAAAGATATGAAAAAAATCCACATAACCAACCAATGGGAAGTACCACCAAACCACAAAAGGGCAACTAGCAGCAACCACAAAAGGGCAACTAGCAGCAACCACAAAACACCCAGGGCAAGAGTCGCTAAAAAGACACCACTAAATAGACAGTAGAGAGGGGCTAAGGGAAACCAAGAAGAAACCAGAAAGAGAGATGGCTAGCAAAAAGAGCACCCAATCCATCCCATTATACTCAATAGGACCAAAACTAAGCCCATCCTCCAACCAAACCTCCTTAGAAAACCAAAAGCACACACTCACTAGCTGCAAGGAAAAACAAGCGCTCCCCACAAAGGCCACAACCAGAACCCTCAAGAAGAAATGCAAAGGGTAGGATGAAAAGAAAACAAAAACCAAAGGAATAGCAACATCCTCCACCCCATCCTCACAAAGAATCAAAACTATCACCTCCCAACTAGACAACAACAACTTGCTTTGCACCACCTCCACCTGACTAGAAGAAGGAAGCAAACAACATGAAGTTGTTACAACCTAATAGTGCAATAGCAACAACTAATACAACCACAAGTCATCGTCATCCCCCAATAGTGATCCAACTGCATCCTCTGCATCCTCTCCTTCTCCATCTGCATCATCTCTAGAATTCAAATTTCCCCCTCTTCTCCTCTTCCCACTCATCGCCATTCCCTCTCAATAAATTGTGTGATATTAAGGGTTTGATCCTTTTGGTTGTTGTCTCTACAGGAAAGAAGTCCTGCCATTTCACCAAAGGGTCTCCCCTTAACACCAAGGTCAAATAGTCTCTCGACTATTCAGAGGAAGTTGACTTACACCTACATTTTAAATTTAAATATCATTATAGTATTTATTTCTTTTAAATAATATGAAAGTTGAAATAAGAGACAATTTTTTACAGTTAATTATTTGTCAATTATTTTTTATATATGTATATATATGCATATATATACATATACACACACAGATACACACACACAGATACACACACATATATACATATTATAATTTAAAAAATAGATTGATTTATTATCTAATTAATTAACAAAAAATAATAATAATAATTAAAAATCCCATTATAATAATATTTGACAAAGACTAAAATGATATTGGTGTCTTCACATCTAATAAAATTTGCAAATTTTTGATGCTTCTTATGAAACCATTAAAAGTTATATTAAATTAAATTATGATGCTTCTTATGAAACCAAATGAAGCTAAATTAAATTATTATTTTTTAAATATGATGAAATCATTTTTAAGATTAAATCGAAAATAATAAATCATGATTTGACTATAAATCATTGAAGATGTCAATTAAAAATAAATAAATTTAATCTAATTTTGTACATGTTACCCATGAACATTAATTCACAATTAATAATTGATCTCATAATTTAATGGGAAAATCCTCTCAACTAAAATCCTATAAAATATTCTTTACTAAATATCTTATTAATTGATAGGTTTTCACTATGGACTTATCAATTCATAAATGACCGATAAACCCTTCTTGCACCTGAAAAAAATTCATCTCACTATTTACCACACCTAAAAGAAATTTACAATTTTAAAATAATAAATTTGATCTTATTTAGCTAATAGGCTATATTTTGTACTAGTTTTCATTTGGGAAGTTATCTCATTCCTGAAACTTTCTCCTATCCAATAAATTTCACTAGAATACTAGAAACCTTCTCCTGTCCGATAAACTTCACGAGAATACAAGCTAGAAAATAGAATCCAGTAATGCATTTAAACATAATCTTCAAATCAAATCAAATTATGAATAGGGATGAAATCGAATTTTAACTCACAATCAATATTTTGGTTTAAAATACTGGAATAATCTTATCTCCAACTCAAGAATCTGATATTTCTAGATTTAATTTTTGGCTATTATAAATAGGTTGAAGTAGTAACTATAGGGAGATTATTTTTGGTTCATCTCGTCTCAAAGAAATTCATGCTTTGATACGGTTCCATAATATTTTTCCTACAAACTCTCCCCAAATTTTCTCATCGACATCATTGATAGGACTACACAATTTGTGTAGAATCTTGAGGTAAGTCACTTGCAATGGTTTTTAGTGAGTGCTTTATTTGGGAATATGTATGTGTTAGATCTTTTATGTTGTGTTTTATTTTATTTTAAATTAGTAGTGTTTTTATCTATTAAATGAAGGATTTGTGTTTGAAAAATAAAAAACTTTATTTTTCACTATAATTTTAAATAAATATTTATGGTTTCTTTTACTATACCAAATCTACATATTTTACAATTGATTGATCCTTTAATACTCTAGGATGAGAGGATGATTGAAAGATGTGATGATTGATATTGGATATAATTAAGTCTCATTAAATGTTATCAACTAGCATAAAATTATGTAAATGTGTGTTAAGTTAATTCAACATAGTAAAATGAAGGGTGATAATTAACCACATTTTGGTTATTATATTAAAAAAGAAACAACAATTTTGTATCTATATAGTTGACCCTAAAACCATAAAAATGACCCTAGATGTGTAAAAAGTCAAATTTATCTAATTAATATATAAATAGTAAGAGGTGCATTGATAAGTGTAATAAAGGTAAGATATAAGTGAACATAATATAGTATGCATACATAACTTGAGCTAAGTATGATGGGATGAGTATGCATAGAGGTAGGCTAAGCCTATGGAAGTGATACCAACTTTGCATAAGATTAGAGAACCACTTATTGATATATAGACTCTTTAGAATCTACAAACCAAGAATCAACATATTATGCTACTAGTAATTAAAAAATTTAAAATGTTGATTATTTAGTAAGATAAATTTATTGAATAAGTAGAGAAACACATGTTGATCATAAGAATAAGCACATAATTTTATCCTATAAATTTTCCACAGAGAAAAAAAAAAGGGTAATTGATAGTGTTAAATATCTATTAGAATTATTGAGTAAATAGTAATTTACCAAGAATAGTTATATGCTTGAATGTAAGTTACCTTTTATCCCTTTTAATGGCTAGATTATTTTCATAGTCTTAGAAAATAACTTTTATTAGCTTGAACATGTTATTCTTGCTCATACAATGCTATTTTTTCCTCCCATGCCTTTTATTGCAAGAGTGGCCAATGGAATCAAGCTCTTGGGATCACCTACGAAACTAAAGATTACATTCCAAAAAAAGAAATAAGAGAAATAATTTTTTGATTATGGTACAAATTTAATTTGATAAAAGAGATATATATTTATGAAAATGTACATATGACACTTATAATATCGTATGCATACATAACCTAAGCTAAGTATGTGGGGATGAGAATGCATAGAGGTAGGCTAAGGCTATGGAAGTGAGACCAACTTTGCATAATATTAGAGAACCACTTGTTGATATATAGACTCTTAATTTAGAATCTACAAACCAAGAATCAACATATTATGCTACTAGTAATAATAATTTTTTTTTTTTGATAATTTAGTAAGATACATTTATTGAATAAGTAGAGAAAAACATGTTGATCATAAGAATAAACACATTATTTTATCCTTTAAATTTTGCACAGAGAGAAAAAAAACAAGGTAATTAATAGTGTTAAATATCTATTAGCATTATTGAGTAAATAGTAATTTACCAAACATAATTATATGCTTGAATGTAAGTTTCCCTTTATCCCTTTTAATGGCTACATTATTTTTATAGTCTTAAAAAATAACTTTGATTAGCTAGAACATGTTATTATTTCTCATACAATTTTATTTTTTCCTCCCATACCTTTTTATTGCAAGAGTGGCCAATGGAATCAAGCTCTTGGGATCACCTACAAAACTAAAGGTTACATTCCGAAAAATAGCAACAAGAGAAATAATTTATTGATTATGGTACAAATTGAATTTGATAAATGAGATATATTTATGAAAATGTACATATGATGCTTGCTTATAAAGGAAAGGTTGAGAGATATGACAAGAAAATATTGCGACAAGTGTCATTATCCTATGTCATGAGAGAAATAAAGATAAAATGACATGTGTTCTAGAGACTTCTAGAAAGATTCCTAAAGCTCTAGGTAAATTTAACATGTGAACAAATATTGTGAATAGATAATAACCAATGACTAGTTAGATAAGGTGTAGGTTGTTCACACTAGACAAAGGGGAAACTAGATAGAAAATACCTATCTTCACACTAACACAACATTTATGTGAAAATTAGGGAGAAGTAAACAAATACAATTTAATTCAAATATACTCAAATGATTAAAGGATGATAGTTTATAGCTACTAGTCCATGTTAGGTAGGCATGTAAAATTATAATATCTCACAAATGAAGAAAAGGAGAAATCCTATTTACTATAAAATCCTCTCCAAAAGAGAGAAAATATGCAAAGAAACATGTACAAGAGGTGGATGGAGAACTCAAAAATACCCCCCAAGGATGAGATCCATTACAATGATGAATTATTAAATAAATTAATCCAACACCAATGATGAATGCTTAAATAAAAAAGATAATCCAATGCCTACAAGAAACATTCATTCCCTTGAAAAGAAACAAGTCCAATGGTATAAATTGAAGAAACTCCATCTCCAAGATGAGATATGAAGGAAGAAGTCTCAAGATGTGTGCCTCTAAAAACTACTCAAGTGTATACATGCTAGAGTGTAACACAATAAAATAAGGTTGGGATTTGAAGACCTCCTTAATATATTTCAAATGCCACAAGAATTATGAAAATTAGGAATGTAAGCAAAAAGTTATGAAATTAGAGGCTGGAAATGGTTATCTAACTTCAATAGGTGATAAAATGTACAGGTAAATAAATTTGATAATGAGATGTACACCAACAAAAAGTATGGGGAACTAGTTTTTTGATGATATTTTTTAAAATCATTACTTAACTATATATCTTTTCTATATATATTTTTATATCTTACTATTCATAAAATTCACATATTTATGCATGATTAATTACATTTTAATAATTTTGATTGGATCACACCTCCCTTGTTAGAGAGCCCTTTGGCACTGCAAAAATTTAGTGAGACTCAAGGTGAGGAGAATATTCTCCAATCTCTTCTTCCTCCATGGAGGGTGGCCACTTTTATACACTTTCCACATTATAAGCTTAGATTCTTTCCTTGTCTATGTCAATGGGTTGCTCATAACTATTTTCTTCCTAATATGAGAGTCATGTCCTCCAAGGTACTTGATCAAAAATTTCTCTTCTTCCAGGTCCATGCATACTAACTATCTTATGTTCAAAACTCCATGTTGTAGTTCTACATATATTTTTGCTTTTTTTTTTTTTAAGAATTCACTTAATACATTTTTTCATATTAGTGGTTTATGGTATATATTTTTTAAAATTAATTCATTTAATTCTTCCCAAGTTATTGCAATTTTCTCATTTCTATTTTCAAAATCTATTACATAATTTTGGAGCACCTGAAAAGAGCATGACCCATTATCTTTATGTGTGCACATTTAATTATTTATGCTCCATTAACTTTGTGAACACTAAAATACACTTTTATTGTTCTAAACACCAATTAAAAAAAAATGCATTATGGATATGGTGTGACCTTTATATTATTTGGAAAATTTATGTATTTACATGGTTTAAATAGATAAGCAATTTATTATATATGTTTGATCATATGAATTATATTCCAATATTATCTAAAATGATTCACTATAGCAGAACAGGAAAATAGTGCTAGATTTCAATGTATTTCAGCCCATGAATTGAATGAGTTGGTTAGCACCAAACTCGGAAAGAATAGGCATGGTCATCTTGGAGCTGACTTTTATGCCAAAGGAGGTGCCAGACGTATCACCAGAGTTTGTGCCTGTGTTAACAACTAAAATAGCACCTTTGTTAACAACTAAAATAGCGCTAGGAAATAGCTTCATAAATGGTGTCTAAATTAGTGCCCAATTAGGCTTCTAGTTTTGCTTCTAGTTTTGATTCCAATATTGCTTCTAGTTTTGCTTCCGGTTTTGCTTCCAAGATTGCTTCTATTTTGGCTTCCATTGTTGCTTCCTTTTTTGCTTCTAGAAATGCTTCTTGTGTTGCTTCCTTTTTTGTTTCTAAAAATGCTTCTTGTTTTTCTTCTAAAATTGCTTCTTGTTTTGCTTCCTTTTTTGCTTCTAAAAATGCTTCTTGTTTTGCTTCCTTCTTTTCTTCTAAAATTGCTTTTTTTTTGCTTCATTTTTTGCTTCTAAAAATGCTTCTTGTTTTGCTTCCTTTTTTGCTTCTAAAATTGCTTCTTGTTTTGCTTCTAAAAATTCTTCTTGTATTGGTTCCTTTCTTGCTTCTAAAATTGCTTCTAAAAAAAATTCTTGTTTTGCTTCTAAAAATGCTTCTTTTTTTTCTTCCTTTTATTAATTTAATATGTTTTATTTCAATTTGATTAGTTAAATATATTGTGCCTCTTAAATAACTCATATGATTATAGACTAAGTAATTTAATTATTTAACTCATATGATTAAATAACAAGATAATTATTATTTTTGGATTGGTAACACAAAAATTTTGTATTGCTTGTAAAGATAAAAAAGTACATCTATTGTTTTGTGTCATTACCCACCAAAATTCCACAACAAATGACAAAAACCAAAGGCACCTTAATGTGTAGAGTAAAAAATTAAATAAACAACGTAAACAAAAAATAACCTCCACTAACAGTGTTTAGAGTTGCACGCTTTAATACAACAAAATCAAACACATACAAAAACAACCAATCTTAATGAACTCCACACAGATGCTTGGCTATCTCCTTCAGAGGCTTCTTCAACTTCCATCGCTTCCCCGACTTCTTCTGGTGCTTCCTTTTCACTTCAACCTCCATGAGTTTGATGAAGAGTTTGAGCGCTTTCCATCCCAAACGTGCTTCCTCGCGACAACAAGCTTTGTATTTTCCTTCGAGCCAACGAATAAAGGGTTTGAGCCCTAGTTTCCCATAGAGCTCCTCAATTTCATCATCTACCAGTCCTTCAAAATAATCTAAACCTACACTCAGAACCGCCCATTCAAGAATTGACTCCATGCCTTCCAGAAAATCTTCATGCACAAATTTTTGCATCACCATCCTCACCATTTCCACTAGTTCACATAAATACAAGCCCCATGTCGTAATTATGGAGTAAACGTCCATGTTGGTTCGGTATCTATGTTTCAGAAAGCCAAAATCCCTACCACAAATCATTTTTGCACACTACACTAGATGCTCATTGTCAACAAGGAAAAGGTTGTCCATTCATTTTTTCAGGCGCCTCTCCATAAAACAAGCCCAAAGATCTTCGTGATTGAAAGGTGAAATTGGCTTCCATTTCTCCTGACAACCAGCGCCGCCACCAACAAAAAAATTTATAGATTTTTTCTCAACCATTTCCAAATGCAATTAACACATCTTAATTGAGGGCTTGTATTTAACACCATCTTGGATTTCCCACACTTTGTATTAATGAAGTACTACTTCACCATGGGATTGGCTTCCCACCACCCCTGCCTTCGCTTGTCATGTCAAACCTAATTCACTCGCTTCACCACCTTGCTCATTTAAGGAATTTTCCATTAACTTAACACCTCTAAAATCCTCCAACCTAAATTCCCTCATTTCAAAGTACCACCTCTTTTAATGTGGCTCACCACAAAACTTTCAATTACATTATGGAGGTGCCAAGCATTAATTTTACCTTTCATCACCGCCTAAACTATTATTGTTACATGATCATCATCTATAATTAAAACAAGTGAGTCAAATATCTATAATTTAATTGAATTTGAAAAGTAAATTAAAATCGTCATATGTAATAAATATCCATCCAAAAGTCATCAACTGTTTTTAATCTATATAAATTGACAAGTCAATACTAATAAGATAATCATCATATATAACTAAAACAAGTGAAATTCAAATATGCCAGTACATCAAAAAAAATTCAAAATGATACATGTCCAATAGTCGACATAAGTGAAAATGATACATGTACAAATGATATAAACAAAATTGATAAATTATGTAACTCAAACTGATACAAGTCAAGATGATAAATGTCCAAATGATATAGTAAAAAATTGAAAATGATACATGTCAATATGATACAACTCAATAATATAGTACTGTAGGCCATGAAAATGATACATATGATAGTAACCATGAAAGAGTCATCATAACAATATATTAGAAATGATCCATGATTCAATCTATATGATCATGAATGTCGCTAATTACTACCATCATTAACTATCTCATCATCATCATCACCATCGTGATCGTCATCATCATCATCATCATTTTCATAATCTTTGTCGTCGTCATCATCATTCTCATTGGCCTCGATGTCGTCCATATCATCCTCTGCCATTTGATTTGTACCGGCAGTTGAACCAATATTTTGTGGATCTTTATTATGTTGAGGATCATCTTGATCTTCTGGAAGACCCGTGTTCTGCAAAAAAAAGCATTTAGAATGAAAAGTTATTATTTATTTCATGCAATAATTTATTTTTCTGTTATCTATCTAATATTTCAACATATGAGACAAAACCATAATCATATTACATCATATCAAAGTGCACATACCATAATAAAATTTCAAATTCCCTAGCTAATACTTGAGATTGAGATTGTTAACCTTTAGAAAGTATGACCTGGGAAAAAGGAATTTGATATGGTTATTATTTTCAAAGACTTTTCAAGAAGGATATACTCCGCATTGATGCCATTCCTCAATCTTCAATTGTGGCATCAAGGAGTGGCTGAACTCCATCGATATAAATTATTATGAAATAAGAATGAACTTGAACTAGCGGCCAATTTTGAAGAGTATTACTAATGATCCAAATAAATTTATTGAAGATGGTGGTTGGGAACATTTGAATATGGAAGCTAGTGATTCTGATTCTGATAATTCAGAAGAGTCAGATCAAAGATATGAACCCTCTGATGTAGAAGAGGAATCAGAATCAGATTTCATGTAGCCACCATCAAGAGTGTTACAAGCCAACAAGATGGAGGGAATTCTTATATAAGGATAATTTTCAATGTTGCAGGTACCAATTTTAATGCCAACTACAACATGGAAACATTGAAATTTCCTAGCAGTATTTATGTTAAGGAAATTTCCTTTAGATGCAAGGATTCAAAGAACATCAACCATGTTGTACAAATGATTAAATACGAAAGATGATTTGTAGCAATGAAAGATTCTGAAAAGGAAGATAGAGCTACTTTGGTGACTCAAGAAAAACTTAAAATTTCAAAAACAAAGCCAATTAGGCTGGTAGACATGTGGATCAGGCCAACATTTGGTGGAAGAGGAAGAAAGATGACTAGAACTCTGGAGGCCCACCATATTGGATTTCAATATTCAACCATGAGAGCATAAGAGAGAGTTGATATCATGTATCAAAACATTAACCATGCATTCTTCCAACCAACGGAAAAGGAGATGATTACTTTGCTTCATTTTCATTTGCATAAGCATATCATGGCATGGGAACCAAGAAGACCAAGGATGTCAAGTTTTATGTGGAGGTAATGTATGTGGTCCAAAGTTTAGGAGGGGAAAGAAGGTCAATGTATGATCCTAATGAAATTGAGGAAGGACAACAAGAGAGGGATAGGAAAAATAAAATTAATAGAGAGTTTCAAGGATTTTCCAAGTAAAAGAGATTATATGGGAGAAACCTCATCTAAAATATTTTGAACTAGAGTTTGATATACAATTTAGAGAGCTTGGTTTTCATGGAGTTCCTTTCAAAGCCTCTACTTTTATTGTTCCCACATTAAAATATTTGGTAGAGTTGATGGAATTACCTTTCTTAGTAATTGTTATTAGTGAGATTGAGATTGTTAACCTTGAGAGAGTATGACTTGGGAAAAAGGCATTTGATATGGCTATTATTTTCAAAGACTTCAAGTGGGATGTACTCCACATTGATTCCATTCCTCAATCTTCCCTTGATGGCATCAAGGAATGGTTGAACTCCATGGATATAAAATATTATGAAAGTAAAATGAATTTGAACTGGTGACCAATTTTGAAGAGTATTATTGATGATCCAGATAAATTTTTTGAAGATGGTGGTTGGGAATTTTTGAATATGGAAGCTAGTAATTTTGATTCTAATAATTCAGAAGAGTCAAATCAACAATATGAACCCTCTGATGTAGAAGAGGAATCTTAATAAGATTTCATGTAGCCACCGTCAAGAGTGTTACAAGCCAACAAGATGGAGGGAATTCTTATATAAGGATAATTTTCATTACTGTTGGAGGTACTAAATTTTATGCCAGCTACAATGGCAACATTGAAATTCCCTAGCAGTATTTATGGTAAGGAAACTTCCTTTACATGGAAGGATTCAAAGCACATCAACCATGTGGTACAAATGATTAAATCCCAGAGACGATGCATAGGAATGAAAGTCTAAAAAGGAAGAGAGAGCTACATTGGTGACTCAGGAGAAACTTCATCTTTCAAAAATAAAGCCAATTAGGCTGGGAGACATGTGGATCAGGCCAACATTTGGTGGAAGAGGAAGAAAGATGATTGGAACTCTGGATTCCCACCATACTAGATTTCGGTATTCAACCATGAGAGTAGAAGAGAGAGATGATATCATGTATCAAAACATTAAGCATGCATTCTTCTAGCCAATGGAGAAGGAGATGATTACTTTGCTTCATTTTCATTTGCATAAACATATCATGGTGTGGGAACCAAGAAGAAAAAGGATGTCAAGTTTTATGTGGAGGTAATGGATGTGGTCCAAACTTTAGGAGGGGAAAGAAGGTCAATGTACGATCCTGATGAAATTGAGGAAGAACAACAAGAGAGGGATAGAAAAAATAAAATCAATAGAGAGTTTCAAGGATTTTTCAAGTGAGTAAGAGAGATTATATGGGAGTAGCTTAATCTAAAATATTTTGAACTAGAGTTTGATATACCATTTAGAGAGCTTGGTTTTCATGGAGTTCCTTTCAAAGCCTTTACTTTTATTTTTCCTACAGTAAATTTTTTGATAGAGTTGGTGGAATTACCTTTCTTAGTAATTTCTATTAGTGAGATTGAGATTGTTAACCTTGAGAGAGTAGGAGTTGGGAAAAAGGAATTTGATATGGCTATTGTTTTCAAAGACTTCAAGTGGGATGTACTCTGCATAGATGCCATTCCTCAATCATCGCTTTATGGAATCAAGGAATGGCTAAACTCCATTGATATAAAGTATTATGAAAGTAGAATGAACTTGAACTAGAGGCCAATTTTGGAGAGTATTACTAATGGACCACATAAATTTATTGAAGATGTTGGTTGGGAATTTTTGAATATGGAAGCTTGTGATTTTGATTCTAATAATTCAGAAGAGTTAGATCAAGGATATGAACCCTCTGATGTAGAAGAGGAATTAGAATCATATTTCATGTAGCCACCATCAAGAGTGTTACAAGCCAACAAGATGGAGGGAATTCTTATATAAGGATAATTTTCAATGTTGTAGGTACTGGCTTTATTGCCAACTACAATGGCAACATTGAAATTTCCTAGTAGTATTTATGTTAAGGAAATTCCCTTTATATGCAAGGATTCAAAGCACATCAACCATGTGGTACAGATAATTAAATCCTAGAGATGATCTGTAGGAATGAAAGAGTCTGAAAAGGTAGAGAGAGCTACATAGGTGATTGAGGAGAAACTTCAAATTTCAAAAACAAAGCCAATTAGGCTAGCAAACATGTGGATTAAGCTGACATTTGGTGGAAGAGGAAGAAAGATGACTAGAACTTTGGAGTCCCACCATACTGTATT
The DNA here is from genome assembly GCA_007258455.2 of Sequoia sempervirens. Taxonomy (NCBI): domain Eukaryota; kingdom Viridiplantae; phylum Streptophyta; class Pinopsida; order Cupressales; family Cupressaceae; genus Sequoia; species Sequoia sempervirens. The sequence goes on along the minus strand of VDFB02058242.1, from coordinate 516,155,037 downwards.
TTGGTATTCAACCATAAGATCAAAGGAGAGAGTTGATATCAAGTATCAAAACATTAAGCATGCATTCTTCCAGCTAGTGGAGAAGGATATGATTACTTTGCTTCATTTTCATTTGCATAACCATATCATGGCATGGGAACCAAGAAGACCAAGGATATCAAATTTCATATGGAGATAATGGATGTGGTCCAAACTTTAGGAGGGGAAAGAAGGTCAATGTATGATCCTAATGAAATTGAGGAAGCACAACAAGAGAGGGACATGAAAAATAAAATCAATAGAAATTTTCAAGGATTTGTCAAGCAAGTAAGAGAGCTTATATGGGAGTAGTGTCATCTAAAATATTTTGAACTAGAGTTTGATATACCATTTAGAGAGCTTGGTTTTAATGGAGTTCCTTTCAAAGCCTCTAATTTTATTGTTCCTACATTGAACTATTTGGTAAAGTTGGTGGAATTACCTTTCTTAGTAATCACTATTAGTGAGATTGAGATTGTTAACCTTGAGAGAGTACGAGTTGGGAAAAAGGAATTTGATATGGCTATTTTTTTTAAAGACTTCAAGTGGGATGTACTCCGTATTGATGCCATTCCTCAATCTTCGCTTGACGGCATCAAGGAATGGATGAACTCCATGGATATAAAGTATTATGAAAGCAAAATGAACTTGAACTGGCAGAAAATTTTGAAGAGTAGTACTGATGATCCAGATAAATCTATTGAAGATATTGGTTGGGAATTTTTGAATATGGAAGCTAGTGATTCTAATTCTAATAATTCAAAAGAGTCAGATCAAGGATATGAACCCTCTAATGTAGAAGAGGAATCAGAATCAAATGAGGAAGGTTCATAAGATGAATCTCTTGTGGAGTTAGAGGAGGACGATGAAGAAGAAGAAAATTATAAAGAGGAGGAAGGTAAAACATGGGATGAATTAGAAGCTGAAACCAAAAATGTATATAAGGAAAAAGGATACGAGTCTCATAGTGAAGTGGAAAGGTGGAAACGAAAGGTAAAAGCTATAGGGAAGTCTTGAGCACTTGATATTAGAGATTCAAGAGGAATGCTTTCCAAAAGGAATAAAGTCAGATGAATTGAGCTCATCTACATCCTTCTACTATTTATTCATGCACATAAATGGTCATCTTTTAATCATAAGATTTGAGCTCTATTTACTCATCCTATGCATCAATAAACAACTCAACACAAGAGATGAAAATTGACATATTAACACAACAATATCCAACTAAGTTATTGAAACTCAACTATTGATACCTCATTCTCCATCCAGATTACAAAATTGTTCCACTTTTTGCTTTGTAACATATTATTTTCAAATTGCTTTGGATGGCGGCCATATTCATTCTCTTGTCAAAACATGGCACATGGACTAGTTAAACTAATTAATATGAAATCATTTAAAATTTCCAACGAAATAAAAAAAATATCATTTAACATATTAAATATACTTAAAAATTTACAGATCAAGGCCTGTAAACCTTTTTGGCCACTACGATGCGTGGAACGAATTTTCTCAAGCCTAGCCTTAGAGGCCTTGTCCTAAAACATATAATAATTCAATTTAACTATGCACAAATAAAATTTAAATATCATTTAATAAATTTGATATAATCTTATGAGAAAATTCAAATACCTGTGTAATCTCCTCACCGAACTTCCTCTATGCATCAAAATTCTCATATGCTTTTACAAGCTCTCTCCATACTTTCACACTTACATCAATTGGCCTTTTTTTCTACCTTAGCTTAGGAGGGATTCTTTTTATCTTCTTTGTTTGGTTGCACTGAAATCTCTTGTAGTTTTGAGACATTCCTAGCTTTATCTTCTTTATAGACCAACCTGTGCCAAAATTAGTCTCCATGTCATGGATAACTGCCTTTTTTAGGTGCATGGGTATCTTTGAGAATGGAAAATGTAGATGGTATTTGAACCATTGAAGGCATGATTCCTTCAACCTATTCACATTTTTTTTCCCAGCATCCGTCATTTAGACTTCCCCTAAAAGCACCTTGTATTCTATCTTCGTATTATAGCTACCAATGCAAGATTGATAACATGGCGTGGTGGAACTCTGTGTCCCAGGAGTGGAATTCTTTGTTCCCTATTCTACATTCTTAGAGTTTATTGTCACTTATTTCCTCCTGGATCTTTTGCTTGATCTAGGTCTGGGTGGGGAATTAATTGATTCCCTTTGAGACAATTGATTTATTTGCAATGTTTGAGGGGGGTTAATAGATTATTTTTCTATGTATCTGGCAAGTGTTGTCCAGTCCACATTAACCAATTTTTTCACTGCCTCTACCCATAATAGGGAAGTCAATTCCTCTTTATCTTTGTCAGTCTCATGTCCCTATATATATATTTTTTTAAATTATATTTCTTCTTTTAAATTTGGAAATAAAAAACTAAAAAGTAAAATTCAAAGAAATAATGGAAACATTTACAAATCTATAGATTGACAATGAATTACCTCATTGTGGCCAGAGTTTGTTGTCAATGGTCGCTTCCCTCCATTGCTTGAAATTTTGAGGTGACCTTGGGAAAATCATTTTCGTCTAGTCTATGGAGGCAAAGAAAGTGCATACTGTCAGGTATGAAAGTTTTCATCAAGTTTGTGGTATGAAAGTTTTGTTTTGTGTGAAAATATGTTCACTAGGTTTGCTTAGTGTTGATAACCTAGGGAAAATATGTTTGCTCAGTTTTCTTAGTGTTGATAAGATTATCATGAAAACTCTTTCATAATGCAATCTTGCATGAATTTTTCATGGCATCAGTGACTATGGCACGACTGGGAAAAACCAAGTTGTTTCTACGTTTATTTTCAATAGTTTCTCAGTAGTGACCAACCCAATTCCCATATTTTCCAAGTAGTTCACTATTTCCTTGATACCTAGGTTAGGGAAAGAATAAAGAGGAATCCTCGCTTAATGGTTTCTCAAAGGTTTTATAATTTATAATGATGGGACAATTTAGAGGCTACCTGGATTGGTTAGGCCACGAACTAGTAAACAATCATGAATTCAAATGCAATACAAAGAGTAGTAAACAATCATGAATTCAAGAAAGAAAAAAAATTTGTAACCTTACCTATGGTGTCACAAACTAAATTAAATTTCTCATAAAAATTCAACTTAAAGGCTGACAATCTGCATGAGTTGTTTAAGGAGGAGAAGATCAACAATACAACTAGTTTTTTGGTCAAAATTCATAAAAGAAGGTCCAACATGCAAAAGAGTTTGGAGATTCCTTATATTTTTGGTTCTTGGTCCCTTAGGTTGCTTGGTCTCCTAGATGTCATTGAAATCTCTCATTCATTCATTAGTTGCTAGTAGCACCCTACTCTTTTCCTTCGCATGGCATTTTTCCCTTTTTTGTCGTCTGATTTCTTCCCTCACGTAGGAAAGTTTTAAATTTTTGATTTTGATTAATTAGTTGCACTTTATTTGTCATTAGTTAATGCCAACTTTAGTGCCGAATTTTGGCCATTAATTTAATTTGTTTGGGACATATAAGGTGGCGTCAAGTGTGCCTAATTTAGTGCCTATTATTGCTATGTAGTGACTATTTTCATTGTTGTGTATCAGAGGACCTAGAGTGTTGGAAATAATTGCAACTCCTTCCTTGTTTTTGTGACCACCATTGTCACATGGCTCCTTCATCAATTCGGTGCGGTAGAGCAGTTTTTATCGTAGTCCCACAAGGTGCTTCATCCTTCTCGGCAATAGTGCAATGAAAGCTTCTATGGTGGCACATGAATCTTCCTTCTATTCCTGGTGGTGTTGCAGTGACTCTCGCAGTCCCGAAAGTCTTCTACCATTGGCATATGGTAGTGCGGTAACCACGAGGGTCCCACAAGTTTCTTTTTCCTTCTCAGTGGTAATGTGGTGAAAGCTTCTGTGGTGACATTTTTATTCACATAGGAGGCCATGGAAATAGATGAGACAACGAAATCTATAGATACAATAGAGGTAAAAAGAGAAGGCAACCTCAACCAAAGTAGGAAGGTGTTTATGACTTAGGAAAAAATGTTCTGATGGAATTTTGTGATATTTCCATCTTTTTTCATAGTATTATTGAAATTTATAATGTATTATCCAATCTTGACATAAATTAATGTATGTTGTTGATAATTTTAGATGGAGATTGGAGCAAATGCAAAGCCTAAGTGTTCAACTAGCAAAAGAACAAGATATTTACATGGATGTGGACCTAAAACTGTTAAATCACATAGATGAAAGTGGGTGGAAGAGGATATGGCAATGGATACTGCAGAGACAAAAAATTATTGCATTAAAGAAGAGGTAGGTCAAGACTATAGTACATGGGATGAATACTTTGAGAAATTTTTTGTTTGTGGATGTTCTATATGTCGTGAAAAGAAACAATTCAAATGAGCGACTATACAAAGACACTACATATATGATGAGATTCCAATTGTTAGTATGCCTCCTACAATCAATTCAAATCGAATAGGAATTGTGTTGAGGAATTTTCCAATTTGATATAAATAACATGTATACTTCATTTAAACATTGTTTTATATTATTTAAAAAACTATTTTTTTCTTAATGGATACTTGCAAGATAAATTTCTTGGTTTAAAGTTTCCTAGATGACTGACTTCTAGCCTAGAGGGTAATGATCATTTATGAGTTGATACATCTAACAAAAATATGTGCCAATATACTATCTTGAAAGATGAGGAATTTTTGAAAAAAGTAACAGAACAAGAACCGGTGTGAAGATGCATAATTTTCTTAAAGATAAGGGGAAGGTGGACTACATACCCTATGAGAATGAATGTGATGGGGATGATAAATTTCCCTTGATTTTGAGATCAATTTACAAAGAGACATTTGATCATCAATTATATTGCGCTTGGCCTAGTGATCAACAACTACCTAGAGTGTACAAGGTGTTTCAATTTTGGGGATACACCTACATGATATGACCCTCCAATATTCATGGAGAAAATCTAGGCCTCTTTATTGTCCAAAATGTACATGTGGGATCAAAGCATAGAAACAATTTAGAACAAACCACTAGGAGATTAATGCCATATTATGGTCCATCATATTATAGTGGTGAATGGAGAAGGCTGGTAGAATATAAGCCTAGCATGTCAGCATATGGTCTAAATTCAAATATGTATACAAATCGTCTCCAATTGGAAAGTTGAAAAGAAATGAATAGAGGTCATCTTATGTATATAGATGGATGTGGATACACACACAAAAATATTGCATGATTTATAAATAGTAGTAAGGGAAGGGACCCTAATGTAAGACTGAATTGTCAATTTGTTGAGGTTATAAATGATAAATATGGAGATATGGAAAGAGAGGTTGATAGATTGATAATGGTTGAGGCTATTATGGACCTTACCATTGTGGATGAGTTATTAATTGACTACCCCTTCTTAAAACACACTCCTGTGTGAAAGAAGAGGGAAGAACAAGGTCTCCCTAAGGATATTCTTAAGGGAAGAAAACCAAAGAATAATAAATGAGTGTGGACTGATGTTTTCTAAACCATGTTGTCAAAATTGTTTTTTATAGCAATTATTTTATAAAAAGGTATTCTATGAATAGGATATGAAAAGTGTGGACAATGATGGTGCTGAAATTGAAAACCCTGATTTTGATGATATTACTATTTTATGTCATATGAATTAAAGAGCACATACAATTTTATATACATAGAAAATGAAGATTTGAAACTAGTAAACTGAAAATGTAAGCACTGTAATATTTTTCCTAAACAATAATTCACATACTCACCAAAAAGGGTGAAGCATTTTTTATTCAAAATCTATTTTATTTAATAGACATAACAGTAAAAGAATATTTACAAGTACAAAAATATATCATCATCATCATATCCTTAATTAATACCTATTGCAATATCCTTAAATTATTCAATCTTTGGTATGAATTGTTGGTAGAAAAAAATAGGATTACTTGGATGCTTCTTCCATTCATTTTGTATCAACATATGTTCATGAAGACACAAAAGTTAATAAAATATTAATGCACACGTAACTCACAATTATTTAAATAAAAAAAATTGTTAACTCTATTATTTTTAAATAGTTTCCATTTTTATGTTGCACATGTAACAATGCAAAATAAGCTCAAATTTTCAAAAAAAATAGCAGCTCTACCAACATCCACAATAAATGCTTTACTGTATCAGCATATTCATTCACATAACCACAATATTGAGGCTCAATAATTGATATTCATTCAAATATAAGAAGAAATAAGTATGGAAAACATAAGAAAAATACATAATGATAACACAGTCATGTAGAATCTCTGATAATAAGATGTTCTCCATTATATTTCTTCAATTGATATATATTACTAATAGAAGTCTTCAAAATGGAAATGATATATGATGATGATAATTTAAAACTAGGCCTTGGTTTCCTATTTACATAAGAAGCAACAAGCTACAGGCCATTTACAAAAAGAAACAACCTTTCATAACTACTTCTTTTACTAACAACTATTTAATTAGCATAATTAAGGAAATAACAAGAATTAAGACATTTTGACATATGGTTCCATTATTCAATGTAGAAGACCCATGATGATTGATATGTAAAATTATTCCTCTCCATGATGAACGTCCAAATGCTCTTTCCTCAGTGTCCTATTCTTCTAAAACCAAATACTTTTCCTCCCACTGATACACCATAAAATTTGATGGCCACTTATATTCTTGGATATTTTGCATGTTTGCAAGATGAGTTTTCCATCAACTAGCTATTAATGCCTTTGTATCATTGACAAACTTTAGGTATCCCACATCAAGAAAAATCAACCCATCCATGATCTGATTTAGCCTAGGAAGACTGGTATCATCACCCTACTATATATGAGTTATGCACTTATGAACAACCTGACTAAATTCTTTCTTCCACTTATCCAAGTCCTCCAACTAATCACCATCTCTCATGATTTTAGGTACATACCATGGTTTGTAGGTATGGAATAAATCCATTCATGTTACAATCTTTTTATCAAACCCTTCTACATATTGAAATTCATCAATAATCATCTTCACAGTTTGTTCAATTGTCTTTAATGTTGTGAGTACATCAGGACTTCTTTGTAGAACTTTTCATAACTTAGCCAAAGTGGGGTGAATAGGCTACCACCTTTTGAACAAAGGATCTAAGACAAGCATATGTGTCTTTATTTGATCCATTTTCCACTGAAGTGTTTTATAACTATCATGCACATTCTCTAGTTTATCCATAACTTCACAAATTTGTCTTTTCACTTCATCTTGGGTTTGATTTTTGGCCTTCTTTACATCATCCACTTCCTTCTTTGTATTTTTTACTTTTTCTATAGAAATTTTCTTCACAATATCCATTGGAGTAATAGGAGGCATGTATAACACCATCTCCTTACTTTGTGAGGGTCCTACTCCTCTTAATTGTTCTTTCAATTTGACATTTTGCATGAACAATTTATTAACTTCATCATTTAGGAACCTTTGTTCCTTTTCATACTCCTTCAATATGTCTTCTAATCCCTTAACAGTTGCTCAAGTGAACATGGCTGAATGCATGGTCATTGTGGCTGCCTCCAAAGAGGTGGTATCTTGTATTGTCCTTACCATTGTTTCCCCTTTCATCCCTTGAATTACATCCAATAATTTTTTCTTTTGTGTATTTTTCTGTTTGATCCATATGGCTAGTGTTTCAATCTTTGGGTTATACCAATTCCACTCACACCTTCATCGAAGTAAAATTCTACAACTAGCATTCGATCTTCCTGAGCCCACACTTGATCAAGCAGAAACATTTTCTTTAATTCCAAGCTAGGGAAAATGGGAATATTTCTCTTCAATACCATTTCTCTCTCCTTTTGGGGGATAATGTCAATGTTGTCAACTCTTAATTCCTAGAAATTTTGTGCTACCATTTCATTTTTCTCTAATTCTTCAATTCCTGCTTGAGATGATTCCATCCTCTCTTGAAATTATTTTATCTTCATCTTCATCTAGATATCCTTAAACTCAGGAGTCTTAATGAATTCATCATAGTCTATGAATCTCCTAGCTGCAATTTCCCTTTCATCTTCATGTACCTATGTACTAGTTTTTTCTACATCACCCATCCTTTCCTCATGTTTATGGGCACTAGTCTCAAGGATGGGTTTATCAACTTCAATATCACCTTTCAATGACTACAATACTATAGCCACTTCCTTAGTACCACCCACCTCATAAGGTACTAACTATTCAATGCTTCCTGTCTTCTATCTTTTGGGAGGTAACTGCTCCATGGGAGGCTTAGAGGTTTCAACTAGGGTATGCTTTGTAGTTGCACCACTATGATGTTCTTCGAGATATGCTTCCTTCTTTTTGTACAATTCTTCAAATCTACCAATTATCAATTCTATCCTCTTGATGGGGTCCTTTTCCTCAACAAAGTATCCTAGGAAATCCTTGGACCTCCACTTCATCCTTTCTTCAACATTCTTCATATATTCCCATTTTTTCCTTCTACTAAATACACCATTATAATTAATGCAGTTCCTTATGACATCTTCTTGAAAATCCACTTGGTGTACTTTCATTTTGGTAAGAATATTGTTCCTTATGTTCATATGATTTTTAGGGTCAAAGGCTCTTTCTTTTCCATATTTCAATGCATATCTTGTCTTCAAATAATATTGTAACTCCTCTAATGTATCTAAGCCTATAGTCCAATCTTCACACTTGGTTTGGTTTGGAAGGAAAGTGCCTTTCTTCTACTTGTGCATTACATATTTCTCCATCCACATCATTTTCCACATAAATTCAAGAAATTTTAATTTGAGGGGCACAAATTTTGGCAGTATGTGTGGAGCAACAGGGCATCCATAAATTCTTATTATTGTAACTTTTGGGAGGAAGAACCTATCTTGAAAATTGTGTGTATGACCCTGCTCTAGTCTTAAAGCCAAAGGTATCACTAGTTGTAACATTTTGGTTGGAAATCTTAGTATTGCATACCCAAGAACTTGAAGGATTTTGTGTACAAAGTCTTCATAGAATACAAAAAAGCTTGAATTCTTGCACCAACTATCCCAAATATAGCACCATTTCTGGATAGGTGTGGGATTCCCTTGCTCATCTACTGTAGTCAAGTCCATTCTTTTAGTCCATTGGCCCCTATTTTGGTACAATATCAGATGACATAGTAGGGAATAGTGTCTGATGTAATCAGTGCTCTATCTTCTATAACTTGGGAGAATTCATCATCTAATGCATATTGAGCAAAGTCATATTCAATATTAGTTTCAAGGTTTTGAATTCTCATGGCCATCATCATTAGGCCTATTGGAATTTTATCTTGAGAATCTATCCCCAACACTTGGCAAAGAGCTAAATGTGTATTAAGAAAGTAATACTAAAAATCTGTCACATGAAATGGTTTAGTAGTGGTAGTAGAGATGGGGAATGTTCTATTACCAATGCCTCTTTTCATATATAGGGGTACCTCATCACTTCTATAAGTATTTTTTAACCTAGCATAATCCTCCACACTTTTTTGTAGGTCTATCTTGGTCAAAACCTACTTGTTTAAGCCAAAACACTCAATTATGTCTTTTTTGGTTACTTCTACCAATATTGTGTCGTTTGGAGACCTTACTATTTTGGTAGCTGAGTGATAGTGTTTGGCTAGTAGTCTAATAAATTCTACATCAACAAACACATTTGGGACAATCAACCTTGCTATATGCAACATCCAAGCATTTGAAACTAGAATCTTCTCATTTCTCTTACTATAAAAATACCAAAATAGGTCCCATCCAGATTTGGAAATGAGGGCATCCCTACAACTTTGTGTGGTTTCCATGAGAAAATTCTTATTGCCCTCTTTAGTAGACCCTAGAAATATATCTAATATGGACTGATGGAGTGATCTCTTCTTTACTTTAGGTTCATCTTTAATTTTAGGCTGACTATCTTTTACTTTTGATTGTTTTCTTTTAGGAGGCATGTTTCAATTTTCTCTACTATAGCTTCAGATGACAAAACCTTGAAATATTTTTTATATTAGCAGAGCTCTTTCAGAGAGTTTTTGTGCACTTACCTGAGTATTTCATGCTTGAAGGACTTATTCTTCTAGTATCCTTAGCTCCTTCCACACTAGTGCACTGCAATTGAGTGCAATATTGAGAAAACTCACTTATCTTTGGTTGACGTGGTATTCAGTCATATTATTTTTGGAAACCCTTAATAATTTAATAGCATTTAATTTTGGCAACTTATGTGATTTTCTATAAATTGTAATAATGCCACGTTTACCACACTACTACTTTGCTCAAAGCTTCTTGCTGCGGGGTTGGGGTGTATACCACTCTACCACATATGTTACTCACCTTCCTAGCAGTATAACGGTGTATGATTTTGATCATTAATTGAAGAGTGTCAATGAGACAATCTTATTTGTCTTACCAATATCTCAATGTCTCATCGAAATTAGATCTTATGTTCATCTAATGTTGGTTGCCCGTGTTGATGAGAAAAGTTAATATATCTTGCCGATATGCCACTGTCTCATCAATATTTTCCTTCAGCGGTATTTATTTATATATCGATTTAACTCTACCATGTCGAGGAGACTTATGATTATCACTGTGGTAAAGCGGTGTTTTTCCCTTCCTTTCTATTGTTTACTGCACTACCACCTTGCTCACAACTTCTTGCTACAGGTTGCGGTGTATACCACTCTACCGCATATGTTACTCACCTTCCTAGTGGTATATAGCGGTGTATACTTTTGATCATTACTTGAAGAGTGTCGATGAGACAATATTATTTGTCTTACCGATATCTCAATGTCTCATCGACATTACTTCATTATATCCAAGAGTTGTGTTTCATCGAGCACTTGTAGATATACCTTGTTGATGTGACATAAGTTATTCTCTCCTTGATATGCATGTATCTTATTGACATTTCACTATTTTACATCGTTGATGGGACATATAAATAAGTCTCTTCAACATAAGGGTGTCTAAACTGGTGCTAAACTCGAAGCTAAACACGAAGCTAAAGTCGGAGCTAAAAATGGTGCTACGCTCGAAGCTCTTATTGGTGCTAAAGATGACGTTACTCCAGATGGTACTAGTGCCTAAATTAGTGTCAAATTGTACTAATCATCACAATAAATTCCAAAAGTTGAGAAATCCTAAATAGCACTGACGTTTTAAAAAAAATTCCAAAAAATACATTAAAATAGTGGGTGGAAGCAAAAACTGGAGCAAAAAGTGGAGCAAATCACAAGGATTTGTTGTAGTGATTGTAGGAACTAAACCAAGATTTATCTTGCTTAAGGCATTTAATTGGTAAGATATAACCCTAACTATATTATACTTGTGATTCTAGGGAAAGATTTAGGGTTATTAAAAAAGGGGGCATTATAATTGGTATTAGAGCTTTAATCCTGCTAGCCTATGGATAGACCAACTTTAACCACCATTCAATTATAATTAGCTATTCAACTTTTTTCTTAAGTTGGCCAATACTGCATTTCTATATGTGTGTTCCATTCATGTGTTGAGAAGTTGTTGAGATGATTTAGCATTATTGTCATTGATGTCAAAACTTGGATTCAGAAGGTTGTGCTCCAGATGATATACATAAATGATATATCCTATCATATGCTTTGATGTTTTTTAGTATGGATGTTATCTTTGATTTGGATATGGCAGTACTTCTTTTTGGGACATTCGTGGAAGACAGTAAATGCAAAATAATGAATTCTAATTTTTTGATGTTGGCTACTATGTTTCTCTAGTTGATACTGAAATTGATGATAATCAAGATTTGGTCTTGGTTGTGGCATTCCCATCAGCTCCTGAATATATTTCATGTAATTCAAAGTTTGATAATTATGTAATGGGTCCCTTGGTAATGTGGTAATAATATCTTTATGTGTGACCTATATTTTTGGTCCAATGCTAGTGTGCAAGGCCTTATTGAATATTTCAAGGTTGTTCTTCATGCCAACATGTTATGTGGTGATCTAAATTCCAACTATGTTTGGCTGACTTAGAAGACTATGAACACATTGTGTCTGGACAACCGAGGAGATTATGAAGGCATGGAATGGCATAAGTAAAAGTTTTTTTTGTTTGATGAAACAAGAAGTGTGGAGTATGATATGTGCGATTAGATAAAAGGGTGTGAAGGAAGAAGTAATTTGTTTTGCAAAGTTTGTGCAAGGAAGTTTTATAGAAGATTCTTGATCGGATCTGCTGCAGACAATTATTATGATCTTAACTAGAACTAAATTCATGCATATGTAGATGCAAATTCATCAGTTCACTTTTTTAGTGAGACTATTTTGTAATTAGATGTATTAATTGAGCAGTGAGCCTTACCTATAGTGAGAATTTTGGCAATGAGCCTTTGGAAAAATCACCCTAATCAGTGTCACCTTAACCAGTGCTTTATAATTGAGAATTATCATTCTTCATTGTTTTTCCCTTCTTGGGTTTCCACATAAATTTTGGTGTTCATTGTGCTTGGTGTTGTTGTGTACATTCATGTTCATATCTATTTGATTATTTTCGTACTGATATAAGCCTACTCCGGATTAATTAAAGAAAAGAAAATTAATTTATGATAACTGATTCACCCCCCCTCAATTATCCAGACTATTCAACAATTGGTATCAGAGCTTGGTCCCTTACAAATAGAGGGGTGATCCCACAAAGCTAGTTTACAATTTGTGGGAGATTTTGATTTTTGCTGAAATCGCATATTTTTAGAAAATATAATGATTTAAGCCTTAAAAATTTCCATTTAAATCATTTCAATTGAAGAGGTTTTGATCAAACTACCTTAGATCAAACCCCCTTGGATAAAACCTCGCTAGTTTTAAACCATACCTATAATGGAGTCTTCTTTACACCTATCAAAATGCTAATAAAAAACCACTTTTGATTTACCTTTTGGGGGATCAAATGAATTCATTTAAAAAAAAAAAATTGTATGTAGTCCTTATTATAAGCTTCCCAAAAAGTATAATTTTAAATAAATTTAATTTTATTATTATATTTATTTTTTATTTCTTGTGAATGTAGGTTTTTCATTGAAAATCAAGCTCTTTGTTCTGCACATATGGAAAAATAGAAGATTATCAAAAAAAAAAAAATTAAAATGAGTTCACTAGATATTGAAGTCCTTGATCCAATAAAAAAAACAAATTGAATTTCAATACATACAAAAACAATTGTGTTATATAGTCCGCCTTTGTCTGAATTGTAATTGGTTTGACTTTGAAAGTTGACTAAGGAAAAAGTATTCAATAAAACACTATGAAACCAATTGGAAGCACTAGATATCATAGTTAAAAATCTAAATTCAAACAAAATATAATTTTATCCTTCATGGAAAAAAATTTGTGTTATACGGTGAGCGTCACTCCTTACAAATGGTGTTTACTGAAAAAAAACTAGTTTTTGAAGGAGATGGAAAAAGAAGTACAATATGATTCCAAAAATTTTGAAAAAAATATATTTAGAATCTATAGACAAAATGTCACAAATCACTAGTTTGCATCATCTTCAAATTCCTCACGATTTAGTTGCTATAGGTGCTCGAAAGTGAAGATTTAGTTAGAAGAAATAAGTTTAGTGTCAAGTTTGGCCAAAAATTGTAAACCAGTATTGTAGGATCACTTGCCTAACCACTTGAGCGAGATCTTGGTAGGTTGCACAGATGGTAGGATATTATCACTTTGAGAAAGAACCGAAATTAATGTTAGATGATATGGAAGACACAAATTTTGAAAATGAAGAATTGAAAGGAAACCTCAAGGAGCCAAATGCTTGTATCACAAAGCTAAGGGAGAAATTTTGGAAATTCAAAGCAAGACACAAAGAGGTTACCTAGGAATTAAAGGATTCAAAAGAATGTATTGTGGATTTAAAGCTATATTTGGATGAATGCAAGAAGATTGAAGAAAATATCAAAGAAACTATGAAATAGAAAATGGATTTATGCAAGAAGACTAAAGAAAATCTCAAAGGAAAGTCATAAGAAAATGAGAAGTTAGATCAAGAGTTAAGAAAAATAAAATCAAAAGCAAGAGTATGTGAGAGTATCATTATTCTAGATCAACTCTTGTCCTACAGAAATGTCACAAGGATAAGGGAGGACTTGGCTTATCAGGTGAATGCTCAAATCAAAACCCTAAGGGTGAAGACAATGCTGTTGAAGCTGAAACAAGATTAGGTGTAACAAGCAACATCTGAAACTATAGAACATCTACAAGAAGACCTTTGGTCAAGAAACCAAATACTCAAGGGTACTTATCATTTAATGGCCATTATTTTCTATGCAAAAAATTTGGACATAAGGTTATAGAGTGTAGAAGCAAGAAGGAACTAAGTACTCAATGCTTTAACGTTCACAAGTTTGGTCACAAAGCAAGTCATTGCATAATTCAATTATCTAATCTGACTAGAAGGAATTGAATGAATTATCTCTTTCATGGTGATTGCTATTTATGCCATGGTTATGGTCACAAAGCTAATCAGTGCAGATCTATGGTTCACTCAGTTAAGTCAGGAAAAAGATGTTACAAGTGCAATCAACCTAGACATTATGCTAAAAAATGTAGATATGTTGCTCTGGGAAAGCCTAAAAACAAAAAGAAGGTTGTAGAATTAGGTGAATCTAAGAAGAAGACCATCATGGTGTAGAAGAAAAAGGAAATGAGTGTGGAGAACTATTATGTGGTATCAGATCCTAGTACAAACTCTTCTGGCAACTAAGCCAACCGCCTTGGCTCAGGGGGAGTGTTCCTATTCATATCCTGTCGGTTCCCCCTCTCTGAAGCAATATTGTTGTTTTTTTCAACATGACTAAGTTTGATCTAGTTGGTGATATATGATGAAGCTTAATTTGATTGATTGAAAAGTATAGTACATTTGATGACATCATCAATGTAAGTTTTTGGTGGCAAGTTCATCATGAGAAATTAAGGTTAAAAGGTGGAGTTTTCAAAGCATTTCTCATAGTTTGAAAATATGAAGAAGTTTCACAGATCAATACAATATTGAAGAAGATAAGCACGATGATGGAATCTGTTGATAGAGAATCAAGTGGAAATATTCCATTGAGGTTGAAGGGAGTAGAGTTGGATGAATTTGATCATCAAAAGATGAATAAAATGGAACTAGGGTTGAAGACTAATGAATTGAAAAATGTAAGTGCTATGTGTATGGATTTATGGGGAGAATTTCCCTAGTTTTCTGAAAAAAGAGGCTATCTTGTTCCTATTGAATCGATTCAAGGATGGCAACTTTGTTTTGGAAAAACCCTATCCAATCACTAAGGAATCCATTGAAGCTATTACTAGATTGTGCAGTGTTGGTTACCTCACTAGGAAGAAAATGGTGAAATAGAAAGATGTGGAGGAACTTACTGGTATTGAAAAATACCCCCAAGCTCTACTAATAAATACCATTGTCGATCTTGCAGTAAGCTATGTTGCTTATGGTATCACTTACAAAATATACTTTAGAAATCATGAAGGTTTCACTTAAGCTATTGTTGTGTATCTTGTACATAAAATGGTGAAGGAAAATAAGCAATTTGACTTATGTAGCCTCATAATGGAAAACCTAATTGAGAATGTCAAAATTTATTTTCTTGAGAGTTATCCTTCTAGTTTGGGCCTCTACTCATATGTTTAGTATTTTACTTTCTGAATTCGCTATTGTCAAAAGAGAATGTTAATGGAAGTCCAACATCCCTATTGGAAAGGAAGTTTATAGGTATTTGGAATGTATGGAAGATAAAGCAGGTGCATGCAAAGTTTATTTCTCATCCTTGCAGATGAATTTGTGCTCTAGTATGATAGGGTCTAGTCAATTTGAGGAGGGTTCCTCCTTTGGTAAGAAGGATTTAGAGGTTGTCATTGGTGGTTCCCCTCTGAAACCTAAAAGGAGGAAAATTAACACAAAGGATGTCATTTCTATCTTAGAAGAGAAGGAGAAGGAAAAAAAGTCTTTACTAGACCTAACTCTATCAATCTAGGCGAAGTTTGTTTGGTGATATGAAAAATATTGGTGAAATGTGGTATGCCTGCCCTCCAGTCATTAGGCTTAGAATTGATGATTCCTTGGTTGATTATCTACTCAAAAAGGGCATTACTATTTCAGATGTTTCTAACTCGTTATTGGATGATCTGGTAGAAGTTGTTGAAGAAAGGTTGTTGTGGGAAGGATCTAAAGGACATAAGTTCTAAGCTATGATTAAGAGAAGGTGTGTCAAAGCCAAAAAGAAGTTATCCAAACAAATTGGTGAGAAAAGAGAACACATTAAGGAGATGTATGACATGTACAAGTATTGTCTATGGTGGCCTACTGTAGTGCTAGCTTGGAAGAGGATTTTTCCAATTATGAGAGAAAGGTACAAGAGGTTTTTTCATGTGAAAAGTGTTATTTTTACTTAATCTCTTGAATGTTCTTATTTTCCCTTTTCCTTTGATGGAAAAAAGGGGGAGAAAATGAAGAGAAAACAAAAACAAGAGGAGTAAACAAAAACAAGAAGAGGTATTGAAATTATTTTCTAAGCGAGGGTGCTTGAAGTTTTTGGAGTGTTGTGTTTTTGAGTTTTGGTTGTTTTTCTATCAATTCCAAAGGGGGAGATTGTTGAGAAATTGTTGAGATGACTTAGCATTGTTTCCATTGATGTCAAAACTTGGATCCGGAAGGTTGTGCTACAAAGGATATACATAAATGATCTATCCTATCGTATGCTTTGATGTTGCCTAGTATGGATGTTATCTTTGATCCGGATATGGCAATACTTCTTTTTGGGACATTCATGGAAGACAATCAATGTAGAATAATGAAGTCTAATATTTTGACATTGGCTACTATGTTTCTCCAGTTGATACATAAATTGATGATAATCGAGATTTAGTCTTGGTTGTGGCATTCCCATCAATTCAAAAATATATTTCATGTAATTCAAAGTATGATAATTATGTAATGAGCCTATCTTATGTATGACTTTAAATGGGTCCCTTGGTAATGTGGTAAGAAGATCTTTATGTATGACCTATCTTTTGGGTTCGGTACTAGCATGCAAGGCCTTATTGAATATTTCAAGGTTGTTCTTCATGCCGACATGTTTTGTGGTGATCTAAATTGAAATTGTGTTTGGTTGACTTAGAAGACTATGAAGACATTGTGTTTGGCTGACCTAGGAGATTATGAAGGCATAGAATGGTATAAGTAATATTTTTTTTGTTTGATGAAACAAGAAGTATGGAGTATGATATGTTTGAGCAGATAAAAGGGTGTGAAGGAAAAATTAATCTATTTTATAGAGTTTGTGTAAGGAAGTTGTGTAGAAGATTCTTGATCGAATCTAGTATAGATAGTTATTATACTCTTAACTGAAACTGAATTCAATATGTAGATGAAAATTCATAAGTTCACTTTTTTTAGTGAGGCTATTTTGTAATCATATATATTAATCAAGTAGTGAGCCCACCGATAGTGAGCCTTACCTGTAGTGAGCATTTCGACATTGATCCTTTGTAAAAATCACCTTAACTAGTGCTTTTATAATTGATAATTATCATTCTTTATGGTTTTTCCCTTCTTGTTTTCCCATGTAAATTTAGGTGTTCATTGCACACTTGGTGTTTTTTGCATTCATGTTTATATCTATTTGATTATTTTTTGATTAATATGAGCTTCTTTAGATTAATTAAAGAAAATAAAATTGTTTTATGATAACTAATTCACCCCCCCTCTTAGTTATTTGGATTGTTCAACATATATAACATGATGGTATGTGAATGGTCACAATGCCAAGCCTTTTAAGAATATTAAATAGTCAAGATCAAAAATTGTGTTAAGGTAGAACTTGCACATAAAAAATTAGGATTTAGTAAACGTATTCCTAACATCATAATGCATCTTTTTTATGATGAGAATTACCATAGGGTATACATAACACAACTATTACATTTATGGTATCTATTGCAACTAAGGAAAGAAAAAATATTTGATTAAGGAAGATAACATCACTTATAGTGCACCACCATAATTTTCCTTTCTTTGCACCTTGGGTGAGGGGGAAAGAATACCAACATTAAACATCACCATTAAGATCATACATGTGTGTCATGCTTCTAATCATCATCTTAATACGTGGAAATTTTCCAAAGGTTGCTTGAAAAATCTAAGGTCTTTGAAAATTCACCTATTTTCATACTCATGCATATCCCCCAGCAATCACAGTCCTTGAGATCTCTTAAATTGCTAAGAAGATCCTCTTCATTAACAACACATATGCACTATAAATAAATAAACACTTGAACAAACATCCTGCCAAACACAATATTTTTGAGAAAAGGTAATTAATATTTCTCAACCCTTTAGGAACTAGTGATATAAGAAAATATTTGAGATATTTTCATTCTAGGTTCTTCTTCTCCTAAGTCATTTCATTTTCTTACTCTATATCCATGATTTAAGGTTAAAGACATCAATATTAGGTATCTAAAATAAATTCGATACAAATCAAGCTACAATAAAATTATTACCTAATCCTATGCTAAGTTGCATTATAGGTCCACAACCCACAAATCCTAGGATCAATCTCACCTTTGAAACTTTGCGATAAAGTGATATTGTTTAAATGATAGGTAAAATGAAACAATATTTTCTCAAGATAGGGAAAGAAATTTAATACCAAACATGGGGATATTTTAAAGAGGAGTAATAACCTCCAATTGATTTGGATGATGGGACAAGAGTTAGATATTAGGGTAAACCTATAAATTTAAGTCCTATTGCTTGCTAGGAATGCTAAACTATTGTACATATTTCATTTTATTGAGTTGGTCGATCTAATAAATATTTAAATATTATCTAGGAAATATATACTTAGAATCTTATAACATGTCATTAATGAGTCTATGTCAAGATTTTGAAAAATGTTGGACTAGGTTAAGTGTTAAAAAAACATACAAGATATTACATCATTAGAATCTATCTTTCCTCAAACCTTGTTTGAATAATTATGTAAAATAAAACATACTTTATTTAAGGGAATTTCTATGTAATCCCATTTGATTGGACAACCAATGGTAAAGTACATCTAGATCCTATACTCAAATTGATAATTGGCTTACACAAATAATCTCATTATTCACAAATAATCCATCATATTGAAGGATACAAAAAAATTTCTATCATTGTAGATTTCAAAAATTGGGTAATGAAGAATTTGTACCATTTCCAAGGATCATTGTGGTCATAAAATGAGAGAAAAATTTTCTTAAATAGGTCTTTCCAATTTCCAACTTTTGGTTTTGTTGTTGAGAAATAGTATTACATAAGAATATTATACAATACATTGTCCTCATGCTTAGAGGATAGTATTAACATTATTGGTAGTAAGTGCATTGAATGCTACTCTCCAAGGATATAGAGTCAAACATAACCAAAATAACCATCACTTGGTTTAGAATTTTCAATTCCTATCAAAGTGTCACACTTGAAGCTAATATTTAAAAATTACAAATCTTAGTTTGTGATTGCTTGAGGATAAGCAATCTTGGGTAGGGTGGACTATCATGCCCCTGCCATGATCATCACTGAAGTATTAAAAATATATATATAAATAAATATTAATATAATTATAATCATTGTAATAGAATACTATAAATATTAAAATAAATATAAAAATAAATATATTTACATTAAATTTAATTTATAAATATCTTAGTAAACTAAGATATATATAACATATTTAATCCCCCATATAACATAAAGTGTCATTCCCCACCTATGTAAGATAGTACCAAGTCAATCACAACAAATAAAAATCTATGAGATCATTGTTGGGAATGAATTTAGCAAGGGGACCATCACTAATAGACCAGCATGGGAAACAAATCCATAATAATAATAATAATAATAATAATAATGCAAAAATTAAAATTCGAGAGAGAAACAATTCATAAGCTAAATATGGCAAGGAAAATGTTTAGTATTAATAAGATATTCAATTAAAATTAAAGGTTTTCATATCGGCGATTAAGGGAATATTTGTGACTCTTTGAAAAAGGGATTGACCATGAAGGGGTGCGACTCCTAAGAAAAGAGAAATATGTAAGGGAGGATCATTAGATCATTGAGAGGGAATGGAAAAAGGAACTAGAAAAGTAAGCTAGAACAATGTAGTATAATCATATTTAAGGTAGATTAGTAGATTTATTCATAAAGAGTTTATAAGAAGATTGGGATAAGGAATGAAATATCAATTGATAATTGGAGCAAATATCAAGTGAAATATAAAAATGTGATACACCCTAAGTTTAATGTACAAAAGCTATGGTGTATTCCATCATTTATATAGTTTTATTAGGATGCAAATCAAAAAGGGGAATAAGTTGACTATCAACCTCAATGGTGAGCCAATCATACCTAGATCTACATCCTTTTGAGGATAGGAATGATTTGGAAATGATTGTGACTGATTTCCTTGATTAAACTATATGACCTAATGCAATAAATGCAATTATCCAATAATTGATAAATAGAAATAGTAAAGTTCTAACATATCTAGAAGGTGTAGATTGATATGTACTTGCCTAGAAAACTTTGTTTTGTTGTGCCTAAAAGGATTGGGTCACCATGTGGTTGCTAGTCCTTGTAAGGGTCTCCTTCTCAACTTTCAAGGTCATTTAATGTCAAATTTGAGCTTCTATTTTATGCCTATTCCACAATTGGAATGCCATAAATAAATTCTATAAATGATTTTTTGTGTCTTGAAAAGGTTGATCACAATAAATGAAACAATTCAAAATGGATCTTCAAGATATATTCAATCCACTTCAAACCTACAACCTACATATTCACAAAGAGGGGAATGTTGTGTCATATAATGGCTTACCTCAATCAAACCCTGTGTTAGTGTTTCCAATTATACAATGGAAATGGTAATGATAAAACATTGAATGGAGAGGAAGGAAATTATGAATGAATACAATGCTATAACACACCACCCTTCAATGGCTTCCTTGAAGGAATGAAGACATTCACATCTCTTCAAGGGATTTAGATCTTGCTTTCTTGATTTTCTTGAATGCGTTAATGCTTAGATGCTTGAATACCTACAACAATGTTATCCTTCACATAGCATGAACATGAACACACATAAACTTTGACATGATGTTGGATCTTGAATTACTGTAATAATGCTCTAATATGCTAATCTTGACTTGCTCAATAGTTCTCTTGACAATAGTATTTTCTTAATTTTGTTCCTTAGGTTTCAAAATGATAAAAGACTAGGTATTTATAGGTTTTTATCCAATTTCTTAGAAATTAGATTCCAAAATTTGACACTTCATATTTGAATTTTGGATGTTAAAATATTTCCAATAACATATTTAAACTTAGGTATTGGCTAAGGAGGGGGCTCATTCACCCTTGGGTGAATGGGTCCTAACCCAAATTTATAGGACACATTTGATCCAAGGAAATTTAATGATTGAATACATTTGTTTAATACTATTCCCCTTTAGGAAAATAGTAAAATGGGGCTTTGGAATGCATAATTGGGTAATTTACAAGCTTAATTAAGTCCAATAAATTTTGGGGCCAAAAAAATAATGTAAAAGTGTAAGTGTATATACTTTTTTACACTACATTTATCCCCAATTGTAGTGAGAGTATGAACTTATGCTCAAACTCACACTAAAGTAGAGAAATATATGTCAAGAGAGGTTCGATTGTACAAATGTTAGAAATATGAAATGACTAATGATAAAGGAGGGTGATCAAGCCCCTAGGATCTAAGATACCTTGGAAAACCAATATAAGAACAAAGGAATACACATGTATGAATGATATGTAGCAAGACAAGATACACAAACATATAATGTCAAAATAAATGAAAAAGGAGAAAGATGGAATAGCAAGTTGTATTATGCTATGTTTCCATGAAATACATTACTCACAAGGGCTAGTGAAGTTTGATATTTTCTAGGTGATCCCCCAAGAAAAATTAAAATGTGAGATGCACACTAGGTTTGCAAGGTGTTCCCATGATAAAGTGGAAAAATGGGAAGGATGCACCAAGTCTACAAGTGTGTACCCATTCGTCAAATGATACCAAGAGGTATACTCCCTGGTAACCTTGATAAGGTTCCAAAATAATTATCAAAATGTTATTCCAATGATTACACTAGGTTTAGCTTGTGAAAAAGTGAAGAGAAGAAAATTTCAAATGTCAAACGCACCACTAAACTCAACTTGTGAACAAAGTGAAGGAAATAAAATGTCAAACATGTTTGGAAAGTTGTATTATGCTAGGTTATATGAGAATAAAAAAGGATTAACATCTTAGTGGGGTAAATAAAATGATAATTCCACATAACCTCAATGAATGTTGTAATAACATCACCAAAAAAGGCCAAAATAAAAAACAATCAGAGGATTCTTGCTTAATTCATGAAAGGTCACACCTTAGAGAACATCACACTTGATATCACCACCAAGAGAGGAATAGTCAAGGAATAGAAGATCATACCTTAGGGAAAACTAGTGATAACATTACCACCAAGGAGAAAGTTATATTCCAAGAAAAGGTCACACTCTTGTGGGATATCAACTCTAATATCACCACAAAGGAGACACATCACATGGATTAAAAATAATACACCTTGATCAACTTGAGGTCACACTTCTTAGGAGATGTATGATATCATCACTAAGAAGAGATATTTTATTATGTAATAATGAATGAGGGACTATATGCCCCTCCGTAAAATGTTAGTGTACTTTCTACACTAATGTTTTAAGGAGATACAAAGGGATACCTTACTAGAAGGAATGCACCTAGGAGAAGGATACCTAACCTCTTGTCCCCCTTGTATAGATACAAAAGGTGATCCTAAATAGGCTATGATATGATCCTCCTTATGAAATTAAATATTATTGAATAAAACCAAGTTTATAACCCTATGCATGGTAGTGAATATATTATGATAGTACAACTACCTCCTGGCAAGGAGAAACAAATAATGCTATTGATTATGATGAGTAGGTGAAGTATCATTCATATCAAAAAATTCCCCTACCGACTCATCATTTTGAATCATATCCAATGACATACCCACATGTAGTGTCTATCAACTCAAGATGTACCAATCTTAAAGTTGTCTTAGGATAATCTTGAATGATAGCATTAATGTTAAGAGAAGGTTTATTTCATTCTTTCATTTCTTTTAAAGGACAATAGCCAATACTTCTTGTTGTTTCTTGTGTTCTAGGCTCTATAGGGACACAAATACTTTTTCTCTTAGACCACATCCTTTTCCCTTATAACCACACTATTTCAAAAATTGATATCCTTTTCCATAAAGTACTTCCATTTCTTTCAAAGAAAGTGATTTTTATTAGTCACTTTCATCATAGGTAGATGTGTAATCTATGCTCTCATTACTACTAGAAGTTGTGAATTCTTGTGTCTTGGATTTTTCAATGTCAAATTGTTTTGATACCACTACAAATTCTTTCTCTTTTTTCTATTTTTTTTTGTAATCTTGTATGCCCCCATGGATGTAGGTGTTAAATCTAATGAACTCCAAAAATAATCACAAATTTATCACCTTTGAAATACACTCATCTTTATCCTCAACTTGTAAAGGTTTCACTTTTGTAGTTGGTATCAATGTGCTAAGAGGATCCTTTGTTCTTGTTTCAGTTTGTAAGCATTGTTCAGATTTAGGGTAAGATTTTACCATGTGAACCTTATTGTTGTACATGTATTTTAGCATACAGTGTAGAATTGAAGGTATTGCATTCATTTCATGAATCTAAGGTCTACCCAAGAGATATTATATGAAAGATCATGGGGAATGATATGGATAGTATTTTGTAATGTAACCTTTCCAAATTTAATAGGTAATGTTATCTACTCCAATTCTATCCAAAATATTCACACTACTAAAATTATGGGAAATGGTGAGGTTAAATGAAATAAGGGTTCACCAATAATTTACTATAAATAGAAAGGTCAAAATGGGGTATAATGTACCTATCTCCCTTTATCCCAATAGGAAAAAGAGATGGGTATGTGCGGGATCATCATGGAAAAAATAAGCCCTTAAGTGGCAAAATATTCAGAAAAATCAGAGTTAGGCAACTTGACGTAAAAATTTGAATAAGTTATCTATATTATTTCAAAAATATGTAAGAATACAATATGTAGCAAATTGAATGTAGTTTCTAAACTACTAGGTTTTTTTTAAGAAAAAAAATCTTTTCAAGGTGAAAATTTGAAATTTCAATGCAGTGGTACTTAAATTTCATGGAAAAATTAAGAATTAGGTGTTTTTCTGACCACCCTAACCATAATAAAAGGATAATATTTTTTTATAATATTTTAGATATAAATAGAGGACTCATGTCCCAATGTGATGCATATTTTTTTGGTATAATTTTCCAAGTAAATAATTAATCATGAATTTTTTATTACAACTTTTAAAAAATATAAAAACTTGTATGTCTGACCACCTTAACTTGTTCAAAACTTCATGAAATTCATTTTTTCTTTTTTTATTCCTATTCTATGCAAAGCATAGAATGTGATGCATGTTTTGGATTCAAAATATGTGATACCATTTGAAAGTTATAAATATTTTTCAATCATCTTATCAATTAGGACTTTAGTCGTAATTCGAATAAAAAATGAATAATAATTACTTATTAAATTCAAAGTGAAGCATAATTTATATTGGTGGAAAGCTGAGAATCTCCTTTAAAAACCCTTTTCATTTCATCAATTTTGGGTTTAAAAAAAGTTATCAGCCACATACATATCATATTGCCACTTTTTGGCCCATCATGATCCTACACATACCCAAATCCCTTAAGGGAAGGTTGACTTTCAGCCCTTAGGTGAGTCAACCTTGAAGGAGATCTTGTTGTTTTCCTTATGATCTTGGATGGGGTAGGTCATATAAAACAACACTTTTGGGAGAAAGACTAAAAATAGTAAATAAACCCAAAAATTGAAAGTAACACATGAAATTAGAAGATTAAGCCTTAATCTAATGGAACCTACAACTTTTAGAATGAGTTTGAGAAGGTTTAGTATTTTTCTCCTATAATCAAAATGTTGTTGTTGAGTTTCCTCTTGGACTCATTCATCCAAGGGTGAATGGGTCTTTGTAGGTTTTTCTGAAATCAATTTTTGGGTCCTCTAGTCCTATGTCTGCACTCTCAAATTCTCCAAATTTCATAGTTGGAAAGTTGGAAACAAATTATGTAGATTAGTTTTTGTGGCTTGATGACAACTTTGAAAACTTTTCCAACTTTACACTTGATAGATCTTCAAATTTTCTCTAACCTAAGATCTACAAAACACACAAGAGGGAAAAAATGATTAATGGGGGTTTTCCTTGGTCCAACCCCGTTTTGGTAATTAAACCTTGAATTGAAACAATGAAACATGAAAAGGAATGATGAATGAACAATTGCTATGTTTCAACTAAACAAACCCTTGATTTGAAACCCTTGAAGGACTACAACTTAGTAGATCTCTCCAAAGTCTTGAACTTGCATGAAATGGCTTGATTGGATGTTGATCTTGATGCTTGAAGTTTGACTTGAATGCTTGAAAGCTAAATTATAATGTTAGCTCCAAAAACATGCATGATTCTTGAGAACTTTGACATGATGCTTGAGATCTTGATTGCTGCAACAAATACTTGAGAAATTATCTCTTGAATACCTTTGAAAATAATCTTAGCTATTGTAATAATCTCTTTCTTATGTTCTAGGATTTGAATTGGTAAAAGAACTTGCTTTTATAGACAAGTTTGTAATCTCCCAAAAATTAAAAATTACAAGAAGACACTTAAAACTTGAATTTAGGACCTTAAGATGATGCTAAAAAAATGTTTAAAATTTGAAATTATGATCTTAATGGGGACCCATTTTCCCAAGGGTGAATGGGTCCTGACCTAAATGAGTAGGACCTCTTCATTTCTTGGTGTTAATAATGATAAATGGATTAATAAAATCTCAACTCCCCTTTCAGAAATTATAATTAATTAGCCTTGTAGATGTAAAATTTAGGAAATTAGAGGCTTTAATTAGGTCCAATTTATTAAGGGACCCAAACATACAGTGGAAATGTAAAGGAGTACATTTTTTGACACTACATTTAGCCCCCACTTTAGTGAGAGGATGAGCCCTGTGTCAAAATCACACTAAAGTAGTCAAAAAGTGTCAAGAGAGGTCTAATTGTACAAGTATTGGAAAGATAAGATAATAAAGTTAAAGGAGGATGATCAAGCTTTCAAGATCTAAGATCTCACGAAAAGCCAAGACACAAAGAGACACATACCTTTGTTAAATGTGTAGTTCCAAGAAATATACACAAGCATACAATTTCAAAATTAATGAGAAGAGAAAGAAAAGGGGTGGATCAAGCCTCAACTATTTTTCCAACTCATATGGATCAAGTCTTAGTTTTTTGTCCAAAAATATTTGCAAGTGGAAACCCATTGTCCACTAATCAAACCAAATGTGCTAACACAGGCTAGTGATTTTTATTTCCACTAGGTGGGCCCCAAAAAGTGGCTAATGGGAATTCATACCTCAATATAGGCTCCCATTGTACTAACCATACCAAAGTTATACCTCCTGATAACTTTGAAAAGGAACCACAAAAATGGTCAAAAGGCTAGAAAAAGGATACACTAGAAACCAAGTTATGTTATGCTTGGTGGCCTTGATACATGAAATAGGATATTCAAAGGGGATTTCCTTAGTTCATGAAAGGTCTCACCTTAGGGAACATTGTTCCTAATGTCTCCAAGAGAGGACTAGTCGAGGATAAAAGATTCATAACTTAGGGAATGCAATTTGTAGCAATACCACTAAGAGGAATGTCATATGCTTAAAAAGGTTGAATCTTTAAGGACATCAAACCTAATGAAACAACCAAGAATAATTATCATGTGAAGTAAGATCACACTTTGAAGCAAACAATGAGCAGGGAAATGTATGCCCCCACTTTAAAAACTTTATAAACACCATGCTACAAGCAATTAATTTATAATAGAACATGATAAATTCAAATACATAAGCTCGCTTTCTTTGGAAATCCATATGTAAACATATATTTCTAAGATAGAGCTACATCATATAAAGGAGGTTTTTCCCCTATATGCAATTCTAAGACAACACATAAGGGATCCATGGATTTGGGGTCAATTTTTTTCATTGTTGTAATGATATAATTGAGCTTGGAACCGTTATCATTCCGCAAATAACTCATGAAACAATGAACACAAAGGAATAATGACACATAGAGAGAGAAGAAAAAGGAATGCTTTTGGGTCAACATGGAAGAGACCTAAATGTATTGATGCTTTGCATCATTCCCAAAAGGAAAACACAAGAAAAAGGCTAACGACATATAGAAGAATGTAGATACAAATAGGAGAATATCACAATAGATTCACTTCTTTTGTATCCTTTCACCGAAAGAGTGATAAGGGCCATCCAAAGTAGGCTCAAAAACATATAAAGACACACCAAGCAATATAATACATGAGATCACATTATGTTCATGCAATCAAAAATAATACAAAGAGAAGACTAGCGTGGCACATGCAAGTCAAATGATAGCAAGTCATCTGCATCCCAATCTTGTTCATCATATGTAGAAGGTAGATAACTAGCCAAAGGGACAATCAAAAGTGTCAAACTAGGACAAGGCTATCCAACTCCTTTCCCCCATTAAGTGCAAGACAAGGATGAGTCGAGATGAGTGATGACAATGGGCTTCTTGCAATATAGAAATGATTTGCAATAAATGTAAAACATGTAATAGTGATTATGCTATGATCCTACAACTATCACATGGAAAGGAGAAAAGTGCATGCATTCTAAGGAAAAAATTATTCAATGATATCATATTCATCTAGAATATTTTTCAAGGAATGACTGTCCAATGAGGTGGAGAAATTAGGGTTTACCAAGATCAAGATAAACCACTAGAATCTCTCCACCAAAATCACTAAATTTTAGGTAAATATGAGGGCCAAAACATGCAAATAATAATAAAAAATTGACCCTAAATATTATAGCAACTATAAGGGGAGTTTTTAGAGATTAAAGAGGTGTGTACCTTTTTGCAAGAAGCCTATTTTTAGGGTACAAAGGACTCATTCGCCTTTAGTGGCAAATGGGTCTCTATTAGGGTTTCTGAAACTATGATATGGGTTATTATCCTTGATATTTTCTCTCTCAAATTTTTTGTTGTCAGCTCTTGAAAACTTGTACTTGATTATGTAGCTTCAATTCTTTTTTCTTTCACTTTGAAGGACAATCTTGTAACTTGACAACTTTGACAATTTTGCTTCCAATTTTTTCTCCACTTGATCTTCAACTTGTAAATCTATTAAAAAAAATTCAAGGGAAGAAAAACATGTTGATTGTTAGTGAATAGGGGTTTTCCTAAGTTAGAACCCTTGTAGGTAATTAAACCAAAAGATGAAATGATGCAATTTTGATACCTTGGATGTTGTCTTGTAATACAAATCTACAAACTAACATGTAGTGGCCATGAAGAATGTAGATCTTGATCCTTGAATAAGATGTGAAAAATGCTTGCAAGTAGGTGAAATGATGAATGAGTGCATAATGCCATTGACATGAAATTATCTTGAATTACTACAATAAAGTATTGATAATCTTCCTTGAAATTCCTTTGAAATGCTCTTGTAATGCTCTAATGCTTGAAAACTTCAATACTTAGGTCTCTTGTAAACTTGCTAGGTTTTATTGTAAAGTTGCTAGGATGCTTCATAAAATTTCTAGGAGAAACTATGTGAATTAACCCCTTATTTATACTAAATCAAGAGATTAACCCTAAAATTCAAACAATTCAAGCTGACACCAGATCTAGAGATAAACATTCTTAAATTCCCACCACATTGAAATTCAAAAAAGGGGTACCCATCAAAGGAGGACCCATTTTCCACCTAGGGTGAATGGGTCTTGGCACTACTTTCTAGGACTTCACCTTTGGGGATGAAAGATCATTAAAAACCCATTTTATTTATGTTGATAAAGGGGGGTCCTAGAGAGGGAGGACCCATTCACCACCTAGGTTGAATGTTTCCTAGCACCAATTTCTAGGACCTTGATTCAGTCCAATTAATTGTTATGCAATTTGAATTGTGGGTGTCGTGATAGATCCTTGTCATAACCCAGTTTTATTGTATTTTAAATTATAATATGGTAAATCAAATTATTGAAGAAATTCAATATATTAAATGAAAAATTTGAAATTTTTGAAAAGATTGAAAAAATTTGACTAGTGTTGACTATGCACAATTTTTTTAAAATTATCTTATATGTTATCAAGAATTGAATGTTACTGATGAATATTGGCAAGTGCAAGTGTGTGAAGTTGCAGGGTGACAAGTTGAAGGATGAGAAAATGGTTGAAGTGAGATCATTTAGCCAGATTGAATGATAAGCCAAATGGAATCTAGGTACACACACCACAAATGGAATGATGATTGCATTTGAAATTTTTGGCATATTGAAGAACTTAATTTCATGAATTGAATTATTCCAATGATTGAAAATGAATGGCTTGTAGAAAAGGTAAACCCATGAATTTCATGTTTAAATTGTTTACTTTAATTCAATGTTTTGAGAATTTTATAGAAAATGAAAGTATGTATTTTAAAGTATGATTAAAAAGGATAAGAATTTCATTATATGAAATTAAGTACAAATCCCTTTTATTTAAATATATTGATGCTCAAAATGAAATAAAAGTTCTTTATTTAATTATATGTCAGCATATAGAATCCATAAACCTCTTCAAACAAATAATCTATTGTAGTGTCAAAAAATGTCATCATGTACATTTTCACACTTAATTTGGGAATAAATAATGATAAATTGGTCTTAATGTCACCTTGATCTTGTTGTGATGCATTTTACACATCCACATTAGGTCTAGGGCCCATTTAAGCTAAATAAACTTATATTTTTCCTAATTTAATGTTGTAAAGTGTATTTATTCACACCTTCACTTTAAATTTAGGAGGCTTGTAAAATAAGTGGACCTAATCTAGTGTTGTAATGTGTTCTACAAATTCACATTGGATTTAGGGCCCTTCTAGGATAAATAGACCAACTTTTTCCTTAATTTAATGTTGTAAAGTGCATTATTTTACACTTTCACATTGAATTTTAGGCCCCCTTGCATTTATGACCTTAACATAATCATTAATAGGCCCTTAAGACCTTATATTATGCATACCAAGGCATATTTTAATAAAAAAATCTGACAAGATCAACATATAAACTTAATTTACACACTCTACAACACTTTAGCAATGAAAATAGGCCTTGTGGGACACATTAGTCACTTTGGGAAAATGAGTCCCATCCAGGTGGGACCCATTCACCTAGCTTGGCAAATGAGTTCCATTTTCCCTATTTTCAAGGTTTTGAGTGGGAAAAACTAGGTTTTAGGTTCAAACTTTATGTGTGTCAGCCTTTGTGATCTAATACATGAGATATTAGATGGATTTCCTATATAAATGAAATTTCAAATCATTATTTTATGTAATCATTCATGATATCAAGCTAAGAACTCAAGATCTAAGAATTTCAAGACTTCACAAGATCATCAAGAGAGCATTCAAAATCATTTCTAAGGAATTCAAGGGAAAAATTCTTCATCAATTGTTGCAGCAATTCAAGATTCACCATCATGTCAAGTATATCAAACATTAAGCATGTTATTGATCTATTCTTGTGATGTAGCATTGAAGAGCCAAGATCAAGCATTGTTTTACACCTATTCTCAAGATCAAGATCTGCATCCCTCATGGCAATTTCATGTTGAGTTGCAGACTTACAAAAAATCATTTACAAGGAATCATTCAAGGTATTATTTTCCATGATTCATGTTCTTTGTTTCATGTTTCATGCCTTCATTTCATTGTCTCATCATTGTTTTAATTGTGTACAAGAGGATTGACCAAGGAAACCCCTATTCCCTAACAATCAACTCTCTCTCTCTCTCTCTCTCTCTCTCTCTCTCTTTGTGTGATTGCATATCTAGGTGTCTTGGAGCATGAAGGGTCATTGTTCATATTAGGTTACAAGCTTGGAGAAAACTATTGGAATTGTCTCCTCATTTTTACAGTTGTAATCTTCACTAAAAGGTCACCATCACCCTAAAATTAGAGTTTCAGATCTCGAAACAAAGAGAAATTGTAGTACCCCTCCATTTTTCTTATGTTTCTAACAGTATTTTTTCACTTTCATAGACCCTGATACCTTGTTTTGATGTATTTGATCGCTAACTGTAGAGCGATGGTGGATTTATTTTGTGATGTGATGATACACTATTTGGTGGTGATTATTTATGAAATGCTTTATGTTAGCATAGATGCTTACTTGTGATGTTATTGCTATATATGTTTATAGTAGATTAACTGATGTTTATTTTATCAGTTCAATGTGATATTGTATTGGTGAGGAGAATGGAGTTGTATCACTCACTTGCGAGTGCCCTATGATTTCCATGATTTTCTCTTCACGGTGTGTATGAGTCATGGATTATATATATATGTATGTTATATGTTTGATTGTAGGATTGCAGGTACATGGCACCAGCTCCACCTAGTTTCACAGGTCTGAGCATGTCCAGACTCAACGGTAATGTTGATTGGGAGGTAGTAACGAGGTTTATCCTAGTCTAGTCTCAAACCTAGTCACAGAATGTCATCAGTTTAGGTTTGGTATTTTTGGTTGTCTCATTTGTATCAGTCTTGATTATTTCTTATGAAAGGTTTATTTTGTGAATTTAATGTTAGATTAATGTTCTTTATAATTTAATGCTTATTTAAATTAATTTTAAATATTGTAGATAAAAGCTTCATATTTTATTTAATTAATTAGATTAGTTTATTGGTAAAATAATTTAATCATTGTGATTAAAGTTATTTTATTAAATAAATTAATTAATTGATTAAATTTCCTATTATTGAGTGAATAGATTAAATATTCCTTAAATGCTTTTGTGCGAAATGGAATTTTAAATATGTATTAAAATAAAAATGAAATAATTTTTGAATTCTTAAATTCAATAAAATAAAATAAATTCTTGATAATTGTTAGAAGAAAATATCCGTGAGTTTGTTAGAAGATATTTTCTTGATTTTCCATGTGTGTTAGTAGAATTAATGCAAAATTCTAGTTGAGGATCTTCTCAGAGAGAATATGGCAAGAATTGGGTAAGGCAAGAAAGCACTTCACGGAAAAGAAAGGAATAGAGTATTGCTGGAAAATTTGTGATTTCTTTTGGGATTTGATTTTAAAATTTCTGGAAGAAGATCTCGGATTTATATTTGTTCAATAATTTGTATTCTTTTGGAAAGTGGAGATTTGAAAAGGGCTTTGGAAGTTGTACGCAGCAGGCAAAGCTTTTCTTCAACAGTCAATTTTTCAAGCTACAGGAAAAAAGGTTCTTTACTGTTTAATTAGTTGTATTGTGTTTTGAAAAGATTGTCTGTATAAAGATTTAAATTTGTAGAAGTTTTGTTAATTTGTAAAAATTAAATATTGCTTGTAGAAATAAATCTTAATGAAGCTTTTGTAGTTCTTGGTAAATTTTTGTTGGAAACATTCTGTAGAAAAATTGTTACCTCTTTGTGTAAATTACGAAACAAAACTTTATAGTGAAATCAGAGAGCAACACAGAAGGTTACTGTTAAATAATATAAAAGTTTCAAAAGAAAACAGAAGAAATCTCTGTAGATTAAATTGAGGAAATGGAAACCTCTATCAAAAACTTTAATAAATATTTCCCATGGAAAAGATTTTGAGGATTTGGAATGAAAATGAAACCCTCTGTTATTGAAATTGAAAATCTTTGTTAAATTAGTGTAGATTGATAAGTCTCTCAATTTCCTGTAGAAAACCTTGTTTAAAATAATTACCTAATTATAGTATTTTATTTGTGTAAATAGTGTATATATTTATATATATATATGTATATAAATAATATATATACATATACATATACAAATTTATACATATGTATTTTATTGTGAAACTGGTGTATGTTTGCTCCAGGGTTTGCTTGCACCAACCTACTAGAAGACTTCTCTCTATCTTCACCCAAGAACCTGATAGCTTCTAGGTTTTGATTGACTTAGATCATCAACTAAGCCTTGTCTCAACTCTGCTACAAGAGTCTCACTCCTTGTGCTTCACCTTGGAGGACTTAACACCATTTGAATTTGTAGACTATCTCCTACACTTAGAAAGATCTAAGTGCCAACTTCATTATCAAACTTGAACTACTTGCAAGGGTGTTAGAGACACTGATTTCTTGCATTTCACATTCAATTGAATATATCTTGGAGGGTCTTCAGTCTTCACTCTTACCGATCTCAAGATTTTGTCTTGAAAAGGCCTATTTCTTGTAGCCCTTACCAGTCACCTTTTTGCTTTGTTTGGCCAAACTCTCCAAACAGCCTAGAAAATAAATTGCACTTTTGGACACCCTTTTTAGTCCTTTAAAACATTCATAGGGTTTTAGACCCCTGTCTCCTCTGTACAGTAGCTTCCTACAATCAAGGGCAATTAGGGCTAGTAGGCCTAATTCCTAGGGTTTTACCACTTTCTCTTTCAAATCTATCTCAAATGGATTGGTTGAAGTTTCAATCCTTCTAGCATGCTTAGGTAAGGTTATGCCCCATTTGGAATTGTACTTGTTCTGTACAGTACCTCGTTCCCCTGCCTATGTTCTTCAATTTGTCACTTGCAAACCTCTAACCGGGCACCTTTAGCTCGCTTAGGGTTTGTCAATACATCCTGTACCGCCTGACTCTTCAAGACCCCTACCACTACATATGTATAGACAAATGACTCCCCTAGAAAATCCATCCACTTTCAAGAGATTCTCGTGGCTAGATTTCAATGGGGAGCCATTAAAAGACTGACTGTTCCAAAATAGAGACTACAAACCCTTTACACTCTAATCTATGAATTCACAGCAACAAATTAACTCTAAACAACTTGACTACAAAATGAAAGGTACTCAAAACTATCCTATGAACACAAATATAGTGCTAAATCAGTATATATAGTTCCTTTGATATATTTGTTTCTCAAGATACTCGAGAAAACACATAATTCTGCAATCCTTTCTTCTATTCCACACAACAAAACTTGATTACAATGCACTCTCTAACTGCTTGTCTTCGAGCCATTACCTTACATAGATGCCTTTGCCTTGTTTCAAGGGATGTTGATTGATCCAATACTCCTAATTTTTAGGGAATCCAAGACAACTAAGTTGCATGCAACCTAACAAATGTTGTCATGCAACTTTGCAACATTCTTGCAACTTTTCCATCATCCTACATCTTAGGACCTCAATCTCCCTGATTTCGAGCCATCAACTCCCTTAACTACCTCTTGGCATCTTCTAACAATGACCATGTGTTTAGAACACATTAAAGGCTCAACACTCAAATTAACCTACTAATCTAATTAAAGCAAAAGATGCTTAACAAAGACTAAGCTATGGTGACCTTAGTCCTAGTGACTAATTCACTTATTCCACACCCAAGCAAGACCTTCTAAGGTCCAAAATAAACACACTAATACCCTAACTTGGCTAAGGTCAGGTACAAGCCAAAATTGAACATAACAAACTAGAGTTTAGCCTAGGTGCTCCTGCACCATCCTCCCCAAAACAAAAGATTTCAATCCACCCTTGGATTGAGCAAGTTAAGATCAATGCCCAACTTCTTGAACTTTGATTCCTTGATCCACACTGCATCAGCATCAGGTTGACCATGCCTTTTAATCAGATGTTCTTTGTATTCTTTGGTCTTAGTCTTCTTGTAGACCCTGGTATCCAATATCTTGTCAGCTTGTTTGACTATAACAGAAGGAAATTTAAGTTCTTCCACATCTTGGATAACTTCATGGAGGTTCTTATCCATGTATGGTGGTGGTTCTTTGTAATGAACCAGATCTGCAACATTGAAAATAGGGGATAGTCCACTGTCATCTGGTAGCTGCACCTTGAAAGCATTGTTTCCATATTTCTCCAAGATAGGACAGGGACCTATCCTCTTCATTTGCAACTTATGAGGAACTCCTTTTTGCAATCTAGACTTTTTTAAATGCACCATCACCAAGTCTCCAACATGGAACTACACTTCCCTTCTATGCTCATCCACCTTGGTCTTATGTTTCATGGTGTTTTCTGCCAGTGTCTTTCTGACTGTATCATGAATCTCCTGCATTGCATAGGCAAAATCATCAGCATAACCACTTCCCTTGACTCCATCCTTTAAGTCTCTCAGCTCATAGACACCTCTAGGATGTAGTCCATAGACAATTTCAAAGGGACTCTTCCCTGTTGATCTGTTGACAGTATCATTATAGGCATATTCAGCTTGCCCAATCAACTGATCCCATTGTTGACCATACTCCTTGGTCAAGCATCTTAAGAGATTTCCAAGTGTTCTATTTACAACTTTGGTCTGACCATCAGTTTGGGGATGGTATGCATATCCAAAAGATAGATTAGTGCCCAATATTTGCCAAAGAGTCTTCCAAAAATGGCTCATGAACTTAGTGTCTCTATCTGATACAATGTTGATTGGAAATCCATGAATCCTTACTATCTCTTTGAAGAAGAGAGAAGCTATTTGACTGGCATCATTGGTTGTCTTACATGGCACAAAGTGAGCCATTTTGCTGAATCTGTCCACAACTACATAGACACTGTCCATGCCTTGCCTTGTCTTGGGTAACCCAACTACAAAGTCCATACTCAAGCATTCCCATGGCCTAGTAGGAATAGGCAGTGGTTGGTATAGGCCTGCATTTGAAGAAGTACCTTTGGCCTTTTGACACACTATATAACTCTCCACATACCTCCTAACATCTAGGTTCATCCTTGGCCAATAGTAAAACCTTTGAACAAGTTTTTGAGTCTTTGTGATCCCAAAATGACCACTCAATGCACCATTATGCTTTTCTTGTATCAAATTCTCTCTAATGGAGCCTCTAGGAACACATAGCTGATTCCCTTTAAACAAAAGATCACTTTGCAAAGTATATTCAGCATATTTGCTATGAAAATGATTCTTGTATTCAGCACATACCTTATAAATGTCTGCAAAATCTTCATCATCTGCATATAGATCCTTGAAGTGATCTATTCCCGTGCTTTTCAACTGAATCTCTTGAATGGTGAGGACTCTTCTACTCAAGGCATCTGCCACCTTGTTGAAAAATCCTTTCTTGTGCTTGATATTGAAGGTGTAAGCTTGCAAGTACTCCCCCCATTTCATGTGTCTGTGACTCAACTTCTCTTGTGAATTCAAGAAACTAAGTGCTTGGTTGTCTGAATACACTATGAATTCCTTGGGAAGCAAGTAGTGCCTCCATTTCCTTAGAGCCTGGACCAATGCGTACATCTCAAGGTCATAAGAAGAATACTTCTTCTTGGCTTCACTTAACTTCTCTGAATGAAAAGCCACTGGTCTGCCCTCTTGACTGAGAACAGCTCCAATAGCTACATTGCTTGCATCACACTCTATAGTGAATAGTTTTTCAAAGCTTGGCAACACCAAAATAGGTTGGGTAGCTATCTTTTCTTTCAACAACTCAAAACTTTTGTTAGCTTGCTCATTCCACACAAACTTAGTCTTCATTCCTTCTTTAATGGTATCCAACATACGAGCAAGACCATAGTATTGAGCACTAAACTGTCTTATAAACTTTCTATAGTATTGAGCAAGACCATGGAAGCTTCTTACCTCTATTGTTGTCTTTGGAGTAGGCCAATTGAGGATGGCTTCCACTTTGATGTTGTCCATCTTCAAGTTGCCATGTGATAGCACAAATCCAAGGTACACCAGCTCTGTTTTGAAGAACTCACACTTTTCCAAATTGATCATCAACTTCTCCTCCTGCAGCTTCTT
The DNA here is from genome assembly GCA_007258455.2 of Sequoia sempervirens. NCBI lineage: Eukaryota > Viridiplantae > Streptophyta > Pinopsida > Cupressales > Cupressaceae > Sequoia > Sequoia sempervirens. The sequence goes on along the minus strand of VDFB02058242.1, from coordinate 516,117,955 downwards.
GAAAACCAACTCTATCTGTTTGAGGTGCTCCTCTCTTGTTTTGCTAAAGATCAGTATATCATCAAGATACACCACTACAAATTTTCCAATGTAGTCTTTGAGGATCTCATTCATGAGTCTCATGAATGTAGAGGGGGCATTAGACAATCCAAATGGCATAACTAGCCACTCATAAAGACCCTCATTGGTTTTGAAGGCTGTTTTCCACTCATCTCCCTCATGTATCCTAATTTGGTGATAACCACTCTTTAAATCTATCTTGGTATAGTACTTAGCTTCACCTAGACAATCCATGAGATCTTCAATCCTAAGGATAGGGAACCTATACCTGATGGTTATCTTATTTATGGCCCTGGAATCAATACAAAGCCTCCATTCTCCTCCCTTTTTAGGTGCTAAGACAGTGGGTACTGCACATGGACTAATACTTTTCCTAATGAGACCTTGGTCTAGGAGTTCTTGAATTTTCCTAGCTATTTCCTCATTTTGTTGAGGTGCCATCTTGTAAGCTGCTTTGTTTGGTAGGGTAGCTCCTAGTATCAAGTCTATCCTATGACTTATGGCTCTTTTTTGGGGTAATGTTGCTGGTTGACCACTGCTTACAATGCCTTCATAGGTCTACAACATTTTTTGTATCTCCTTAGGTAACTCTGGTTTTTTAGCTACCTTCTCATTGCTTACCTCCCTTGGCCTTAACATCACTGCATAGCCAACTCCTTCTCCTTCTTCCAAGGCTTCTAGGAACTCTTTTTCACCAACCATTAGCAGTTTAGGACCTGCTGTCTGCACCTCTGCATCTTCTAGCAAAGACTAAATTTTGAAGGTTACCTTATCTTTCTTGAAAGTATAGGAGTTCTTTGCTCCATCATGCATAGCTTGGAAATCAAATTTCCATGGTCTACCTAAGAGCAAGTGGCATGCATCCATAGGTAATACATCACACAAGACTTTTTCCTTGTACCTACTAATTGAGAACTCCACCCATGCTTGTTCATTCACCAAGACATGTTGACCTTTATTGAGCCATGTGACCTTGTAAGGATTAGTGTGGGGTATCCTTGCCAACTTTAGCTTGCTGACTGTCTCCTCCGACACAATATTGTCAGTAGACCCTGAGTCAATGATGACTTTACACACTTTGCCCATCATCTTACACTTTATTCTAAGTAGGAACCTCCTTTGGCTTGGTTCTTCTTTAACCGGCTCCTTGATCAAAGTTATCCTCATCATGAGGTTCTCACCTTCCTCTGAGTTTAATGGTACTTCATGATGTTTATCTGCTGCAGTTGTCTCATCTTGAACCAGGTTAGTTCTCTTGTCTCCTCCATGAGAAGTACTACCTTTTTCTAGACATCTATAGGCTGGGTGTCCCATTTGATTGCAGTGGTAACATTTCATGTTGGTAAAATAGTTACCTCTTCCTTGTCCACCACTTCTTCCTCTACCACCTCTACTAGAGCTTCCTTCTTGCTGATCAGAGTATCTGACTTCTCCTTGAGCCCTTGTTTTTGCACTCCTTCCACCATAGCCACCTCTTTGTCCTCTGCTATCTTTTCCTTTACCTCTACTCTTGGAGGTTTGCTCTTGCTTCATTTTTCCTTTCTCCTCTATCTTTAAGGCCATTTGATAGCATTGGCGGATGGTTTTGAAGTTCACTAGGCTCATGTCTTCTTGGATAGACCACTTAAGTCCATTCAAATACCTTGCTAGCTTGATACGTTCATCTTCAACCACCTTTGATCTGAGGCACAATTTTCGAAACTCCTCGGTGTATGTTTGGACATCCATATCTTTTTGCCTAAGGTTATGTCTCCTCCTATGCAACTGGACTTCATAGTCATCAGGTAGATAGGTCTACCTTATTTTAGTTACCATGCCTCTCCATGTAACTATGGGACCCTTGCCTTCTTTTTCTCTTTCAGCTTGTACAAATTTCCACCATGTGAGAGCTGCTCCTCTCAACCTTGACTTGGCCACTTTTACCTCTTGGGCTTCTGTTATACCATCACATTCAAAGTGATTTTCTATAGTCTCAATCCAGTCCACAACTAAATCAGGGTCCATTTGTCCATTGAATAGTGGCACTCCTTCCAAAGCTTTGCCATTTAAGGCCTGTAGTGCCTTCAAGAAGGGTTCTTCAGCAAGGACAGGGTCAGGTTTTGGAGCTTCCTCCTCCAATTCCACTTCCTTTTCCTTTGCTTCCTGCTATTCCTTCTGTTTTATCTTATCCTTCACTTTGTCTACTGTTTCTTGGACTTCATCCAAGAGCTTCTCCATTTGAGACAACCTTTCTCTTAGCAGTCAGTTGTCCTCCTCTTGCTCTTCTACCTTCTTGGATAACTCAGCATTAGTCACCATGGTTCTTTCTTCCTTTGGTGTGTTCTCTCCTGCCGACTCAGTGAGTTGCAACATCAATCACAAGCCTTGATCAAACCTGGCTCTGATACCAATACGGTGTATGTTTTCTCCAGGGTTTGCTTGCACCAACCTACTAGAAGACTTCTCTCTGTCTTCACCCAAGAACCTAATAACTTCTAGGTTCTGATTGACTTGGATCATCAACTAAGCCTTGTTTCAACTCTGCTACAAGAGTCTCACTCCTTGTGCTTCACCTTGGAGGACTTAACACCATTTGAATTTGTAGACTATCTCCTACACTTAGAAGGATCTAAGTGCCAACTTCATTATCAAACTTGAACTTCTTGCAGGGATGTTAGAGACACTGATTTCTTGCATTTCACATTCAATTGAATCCATCTTGGAGGGTCTTCAGTCTTCACTCTTACCGATCTCAAGATTTTGTCTTGAAAAGGCCTATTTATTGTAGCCCTTACCAATCACCTTTTTGCTTTGTTTGGCCAAACTCTCCAAACAGCCTAGCAAATAAATTGCACTTTTGGACACCCTTTTTAGTCCTTTAAAACATTCATAGGGTTTCAAACCCCTGTATCCTCCATACAATAGCTTCCTACAATCAAGGGCAATTAGGGCTAGTAGGCCTAATTCCTAGGGTTTTACCATTTTCTCTTTCAAATCTATCTCAAATGGATTGGTTGAAGTTTCAATCCTTCTAGCATGCTTAGGTAAGGTTATACCTCACCTGGAACTGTACTTGTTCCGTATAGTACCTCCTTCCCTTGCCTATGTTCTTCAATTTGTCACTTGCAAACCTCTAATTGGGCACCTTTAGCTCGCCTAGGGTTTGTCAATACATCCTACCGCCTGATTCTTCAAGACCCCTACCACTACATATGTATAGAAAAATGACTCCCCTAGCAAACCATCCACTTTTAGGAGATTCCCGTGGCTAGATTTCAATGGGGAGCCATTAAAAGACTGACTGTTCCAAAACAGAGACTACAAACCCTTTACACTCTAATCTATGAATTCACAGCAACAAATTAACTCTAAACAACTTGACTACAAAATGAAAGGTACTCAAAACTATCCTATGAACACAAATATAGTGCTAAATCAGTATATACAGTGCCTTTGATATCTTTGTTTCTCAAGATACTCGGGAAAACACAAAATTCTGCAATCCTTTCTTCTATTCCACACAACAAAACTTGATTACAATGCACTCTCTAACTGCTTGTCTTCGAGCCATTACCTTACATAGATGCCTTTGCCTTGTTTCAAGGGATGTTGATCGATCCCATACTCCTAATTTTTAGGGAATCCAAGACAACTAAGTTGCATGCAACCTAACAAATGTTGTCATGCAACTTCGCAACATTCTTGCAACTTTGCCATCATCCTACATCTTAGGACCTCAATCTCCCTGATTTCGAGCCATCAACTCCCTTAACTACCTCTTGGCATCTTCTAACAACGACCATGTGTTTAGAACACATTAAAGGATCAACACTCAAATTAACCTACTAATCTAATTAAAGCAAAAGATGCTTAACAAAGACTAAGCTATGGTGACCTTAGTCCTAGTGACTAATTCACTTATTCCACACCCAAGCAAGACCTTCTAAGGTCCAAAATAAACACACTAATACCCTGACTTGGCTATGGTCAGGTACAAGCCAAAATTGAACATAACAAACTGGAGTTTAGCCTAGGTGCTCCTGTACCAGAAATTGTTCTTAAAATTTTTATTTTCTATAAAACTGTGAAATTTTGTACGCGATTTTGTCCGAAATCGTGGAATCATTTTTACAGAAAATTTTGTATTAAAAATTTGGGTTTAAGAAAAAAATTTGTGGGTGAATGGCTGTGGCTGTCCCCATACTCACTGCCCCTAAGGAAGGCGATGGTGGGAGCAGCCCAGTGCCACCCCACCTCACAGGTCGATGCCATTATATGGAGCCGACAGCTGTGAAAAGAAACACAAACCCTAAAATCGCTGCAGCTGTGTGTAACATAGACCCTAAAATATTACCTTTAAATGTTTTTCGCCATTGGTATAATTTCGGATTTTAAATGCGATTTTCTTTATTAAAACGAATTTCAAAGTATAAGATTTAAATTATAAATATATATATATATATATATTAATTTGTGTATATATATTTGTATGTATGTATATATATACTTATATAGTTTGAGTAAATAACTTAGTATTTAAATAAGATTTCTTTATTAGATGCATGTAAACGCATGAGAATAACTATTTTTAAAACAATAAGATTGAAAAGAGAAAATTTGATATATTTTTATGTGAAATTGAGAAAATCAGAATTAGACTAATTGATTCAGTTTCTTTTTTATTGTTTGAGAAAAGAACTATAAAAAAATTGATTAATTTTCATGCTATATGAAATTGATTTGATTAGATTTAGTAAATCCTAATATTAGATTCTTTTTCTGCCTGAATTTTTTTAAATTATTTTTGCTCTTATTGGGAATATTGGGGATTATACGGGTCTATAAGTCTTCCAGATTTAGTTTCTTTATGAGGGAGTTGTATTTATGATGACTTCATATTTTGAATAAGCTAGGGTAGTGCACATGGTTCTATTCGGTTTTTAGACACTTGGTTCTATGAACAGGATGTGATGTTTGTTGTTATATGTTGGTATTTGATGTTGACTTATGTGCACCTTGTCTACACTCAGTTAGTGGAATTAGATTCCTTATGTTATTATTAGGGGAGTGGCTCTTTATGAGGGTCGGCACACAAAGTGGTGCCTGGGTAACTCATGTAGAGTTAGTTAATCAGTGAAAACTAAATCAATACATTCTTGTAGTTTAAAAAATTTAACTAGATTAATTAAGCCTCACTCATAGACTCAAGGGCTAGTTTAGACTTGGGGATGAGTCGAGAGGCCTGGAATGGAAAAATTGATATCTAATCATTATGAAAGATATTCGATTCCGCAATAGATTACATGTGGGGCCGGGTTTTGTAAGAGGTTACCAGGGTTACCCAAGATGGGGGGCGGAACCTAAGAAGAAATGCCTGGGTAACCTATGCAACATTGTGATGACACTCCACCTATAATAGCAGTATTCTTGTGAACTTAGTGTAATTGATCATTCAATTTTGGAAACAATGTAACCATTAAGTTAAGTTTTTATTTTTATAGTCTTGTCTTTTAGCTCATTTGTGTCTAGGGTTTGTAGGTTATGTCTAGGGAACCTTTTTTCTATCTCCTAGCATGGGGGTGGGCCTACGGGTACCACATGGTTGGGTGGAACGTGTACCTTAGACCGTTAGGTCCCTAGTTCTTGTTCGTGGCGATGAGTACTTCTTGATTGGAGAGCTCGTGTGTGGATATGTACATTCTCATATTTATCATTATATCAGTGGAAACTTTATTCATGTATCACTCCTCAATTGTTATCGGGGAGAACTTTTGTAACTTGTAATTGAACACTATTGTATTACCTACCTCATTTGGAAATGAGTATTGTAAATGTTATTATAAATGCAATGTATGAAGAATCATATTTTTTCTCTATTTCTTTAATGATGTAATTTAATTGTTAATGAATGTATGCTCTTAGGTTTATGAGAATTAAACACATGCTATGTTAATTACTTTTGTCATCTATGGGATTTACATGTAGTGTGCCATCGTGTATCTTAAGGAATGTTTGCATTAGTGAAGTTCAAGTTTACACTTTTTTAAAAAAAATTATTGCACTATCATAGTCATTGCAACATTCTTTAGGTTACGAGATGGGGCATTACAGATTGGTATCAGAGCAAAGGTTCTAACACTGGATACACTGGGTAATTGTGAGCCCATTAGGTTGACCTAGATGTTAGACTAGGTAGTATTGTTTTCTATTAGCCTTGTCTATTTTGTATCTGAGACTTGTTCTTATTGTTTTTATGTAGGATCATGCCTAGGCATCATGCTAGAGGTCGTGGTAGAGGTCGAGGTGGAGGCCATGGGCTGAACCCTCAGGTTACTCACCCTCAGAGCTCCCACGAGAGCGAGCATGCTGAACAATTGGGTCCTCAATTTGAACAGACAAGTGGGGAATGGATTCTGATTCAGCCAGAGGTTGAGGGAGCACAGTTGTGTCCCCTACTAGAAGAGGTACTTTCCAGACTTGGTCTGAGGTAGGAAGATGATCAGAAGGTAGTTAGGGAACGTGATAGATCTCCTAGGAGGATTGTTAATACTACAAAATAGGATGCCATAGTTGCAGGACATATGAGGGATTTTTTGAGGGCACTCCCTCCTACATTTGATGGAATAGGTGGTGGTCTAGAAGTAGAGACCTGGTTGTTAGACTTGGGAAGATTTTTTTCTATGCACCCATATGGTAGCAATACCCGAGCTAGATGCACCATCATGCATTTGAGAGGTTTTTCCTCTACTTGGTGGCATTTGAAGGAGCAAAAGCTCCATCTAGAGATTGGGTCAGTTTCTTGGGAGATGTTCTTAGAAAGATTTAGAGCACATTTTCTATCTAACCATTGGAGGCAATGACGAACTGATGAGTTTCATGATTTGCGTCAGATGGCTTTATCTATTGAGCAGTATCAATGTAGATTTTATGAACTCAAACAATATGTAGGAATTGGAGATGATGAGGCGATGCTGGTGCAACATTTTATCAGGGGTTTGAATGCTCATATTAATGGAGGAGTTAGATTCTTTAAACCGAAGACTATGGAGGTTGCAATTGAGAAAGCGCGTATTGTGGAAGAGAATCTGACTTTAGCATTGGGTGGACATACAAGTGTCCAGATAGGTAGTGGACCTATAGCAAGTTTTGGTCTACATGGTGGTCAAATATAGATAGGAGGTTCCTTTAGGAACCAACAGGCACCTGCTAAGGGTGGACAGTAGCAGTAGCGTACTCCGCAGAAGAATAATAATTCATAGCCTCAGTAGGGTAATAGTTCTCAGTCAAGAAAGAACCGTAACTGGTGGCGCAATAAGTGCAATCGACAGGATCAGCTAGCTCAGAGCGCATAGTCTACAGTGAGTAGAGGTAGCTTTCAACAATCCAATGCACCTTTAGGTGGCAGAGGATTTGGTAGAGTTACTGGTTGTTATTCTTGTGGTCAGTAGGGACACATTGCTAGGAAGTGTCCTATGAGAGGTTCTTTAAGATTTGGGCCATGACCGACAGCTTTTGAGCCTACAGTTGGGGATGCAGGCCATTCTCATACAGTTTATGTTGTGATAAATAACCACCAATCTGATCATCAGAATATAGTGGTCGAGACTTCAGGTCAGTTACAGGGTGTTAATGTTACTATTCTTTTTTATTCGGGAGCTACTGATTCCTTTATTTCACCTACTATTGTTGAGCGATGTGGTCTTGTGGCGGTAAAGCAAGGCAGTGGTAGGTAGAATTCACCTCTGGGGTGAAAGTTGTGGTAGAGAACCTTGTACACAATTGTGAACTAAGAATTGGTTCGTTATCTACCTTTGTGGATCTTCATGTTACACATTTAGGATCGCATGATATAGTTTTAGGTATGGACTGGTTAGAATCTCAGCATGCTATGATTGACTGTTGACTGAAGACGGTAAATTGTATTAGTGACTCAGGTGCAAAATTTCAAATCATAGGTGTTCAAAGGCCTATCTCCTTGTGGATGATTTCTGCTATGCACCTGAAGAGATGTCTTCGTCAGGGTTGTCAACTATTTGCAATGATAGTTAATGACTTGGAGGTAGGGGAGAGTCAAGAGATATCTCTTGATTATCACCCTATCCTCAGGGAATTCGTAGATGTATTTCCTGGTGATATACTTGGTATGCCACCGAAACGAGATATTTATTTTAGAGTTGATCTAGTTCCTAGAGCTGAGCCTATATCTCTAGCCCCATATAGAATGACTAGTCAAGAGCTAGAAGAGCTTCGTATTCAGTTGGGAGAACTATTGAATAAGGGTTTTATTCGTCCAAGTGTTTCTCCTTGGGGAGCACCTATCATCTTCATAAAGAAGAAGGAAAAATCACTTAGATTGTGTATTGACTATTGTTAATTGAACAAAGTAACAATAAAGAATCGATATCCTTTACCTACAATCGTTGATATTTTCGATCAGATCAAGGGAGCTAATGTGTTCTCTAAGATTGATTTGAAATCAAGTTACCATCAATTACGTATTGCAGAAGTAGACATTCATAAACCGCTTTCTAAACTCGTTATGGGCATTACGAATTCACAGTAGTACCATTTAGGTTAACGAATGCACCATCAGTTTTCATGAGTTTGATAAATGGTGTCTTTCACACATACCTTCATCATTTTTTTCTTGTGTTTCTTGATGATATTTTGATCTATTCGAGAAATATGAAGGAGCATGAAGAGCATCTAAGATAGGTACTATAGTGAGGGAGAATCAATTGTATGCAAACCTGAAGAAGTGTGACTTCTTTCAGACTGAGGTGAAATACCTTGGTCATGTAATTTCTGGAAAGGGTATTGTTGTGGATCCTTCGAAGATCCAAGCTATTGTTGATTGGCCTATGCCTACCAATGTATATGAGGTTCATAGTTTTATGGGCCTTGTTGGATATTATAGAAGGTTTGTTCAGGGGTTTTCTCAGATTGGGCACCCCATTACTTCTCTTCAGAGGAAAGGGAAGAAATTTGTCTAGACAGAGCAGTGTCAGTTGGCTTTTCAAACATTTAAGGAAAAGTTGACTAATGTGCCTATATTGATTGTTCCTGATCCTGCTAAGGATTTTTTTGTTTGCACTAATACGTCCTTGGAGGTTTACGAGCAGTACTGATGCAAGAAGGACAAGTGATTGCTTATGAGTCTCACAAACTCAAGGATCATGAATTAAATTATCCCACTCATGATTTGGAGCTTGCAACAGTTGTTCATTCATTGGTTCAATGGAGGCATTTATTATTGGGTCACCGTTTCAAACTTCATAGTGATCACCGTAGTCTGCAATATATTTTTATGCAGCCTAATTTGAATGCTAGATAGAGACAATGGATGGAGTTCTTATGTGAATATGATTTTGAGGTGAAATATGTTCAAGGAAAAGAGAACGTAGTGGCTGACACTCTCATTTGTCGTCGACATGAGATTTCTGCTATTACTCTTAAAGTTGATTTGAGGAGTCAAATTTTAGTAGCACTTCCTATAGAAATATTGTATTTGAAGGTGAAGACAAAGATTGAATTAGGTAGACCTCTAGAGGGTCGATTTACAGGGTATATTCTTGAACCAGATGATTTATTGTGACATTTAGATCGTATCTATGTACCACATTTTGATTATGACTGAGGCACATCAAGCACCTTACTCAGCTCATCCTAGTGTTAAGAAGATGCATGTGGATCTTCGACAGCTATATTTTTGGCTTGGTATGAAACATGATATTGTTGATTTTATATCGAGATGTCTTGAGTCCCAGAGAGTCAAAGCTGAGCATCAACATCCCACCAAATTATTGTAGCCACATCTCATTCCTGAATGGAAATGGGATATTATATTAGTTGATTTCATTGTTGGATTACCTATGTCGTCACGTCGACATGATGCCACTATGGTTACTATTGATAGATTGACTAAGGTAGCACATTTTTCTCCAGTTCGATCATCTTATAATGCTTCATCTATAGCTAGGATATTCATGGAGGACATTGTTAGATTGTATGGAATTCCTCGTAGGATTATATCAGATAGAGATCCTATATTTACATCAGCCCTATGGACTTCATTACAACATGCTCTAGGTACATAGTTAAGCTTTAGTTCAACGTATCATCCTGAAACAGATGGTCAAATAGAGAGAGTTAATCAAATTCTTGAGGATATGCTTAGAATGTACGTAATGGACCAACAATCATGTTGGGAAGATTATATGTACTTAGTGGAATTTTCTTACAATAATGGATATCAAAGTTCCATAGGTATGCCCCCTTTTCAAGCGTTATATGGACATCCTTGTCGAACTCCATTGAGTTGGGATCGACTTGAGGATAGAGTGTTACTTGGACCTGAGATGCTTTGAGACATGGAGCAATAGGTTGATCGCATTAGAGAACATCTGATAGTAGCACAGGATAGACAAAATAAGTATGTCGATGCGCATAGAGTGGATAGCTAGTTTTCAGTTGGTGATAGAGTATTCCTTCGAGTACGACCGCGAAAGAGTCCAATCCATTATGGAAAATGCTCTAAGCTTGCGCCTCGATTTGTTGGGCCATTTGAGATTCTAAAGAGGATTGGTCCTATGGCGTATCGACTCACCTTACCACCCAGTTTGTCATGTATTCATGATTTCTTCCATGTGTTAGTTAGCAGACCTTATCATCCTGATATTTCTCATGTACTTGATTGGAATGTGTTACAGGTAGAGGACAGGCAGCTAGCTTTGGAGCCCATGGGAATTCTTCAGCGCCGGAAGCTCATTCTAAGGGGTCGAAACATTGATCAAGTGAGGATCCAATGGGAACCTAGTCATGATGCATCTGGTACTTGGGAGGATGTGACATGCATGAGGGAGCTTTATCCCTATTTGTTCGCAGGCTTTCAAAAGTAAGCCTGATCCTAGGGGGTAGGATGTAGTACCACTTCATTTTTCTTATATTTCTGACAGTATGTTTTCAATTTGATAGACCCTGATACCTTTTTTTGATGTATTTGATCACTAACTGTAGAGCGATGGTGGATTTATTTTGTGGTGTGATGATACACTATTTCGTGGTGACTATTTTTGACATGCTTTATGTTAGCATAGATGTTTACTTGTGATGTTATTGCTATATATGTTTATGGTAGATTAATTGATGTTTATTTTGTCAGTTCGATGTGATATTGTATTGGTGAGGAGAATGAAGTTGCATCACTCGCTTGCGAGTGCCCTATGATTTCCACAATTTTCTCTTCATGGTGTGTGAGTCATGGATTATATATATATATATATGTATGTTATATGTTTGATTGTAGGATTGTAGGTACATGACACTGACTCCACCTGGTTTCATAGGTCTGAGCATGTCCAGACTCAATGGTAATGTTGATTGGGAGGTAGTAATGAGGTTTATCCTAGTCTAATCTCAAACCTAGTCACAGAATGTCGTCAGTTCAGGTCTGGTATTTTTGGTTGTATCATCTATATCTATCTTGATTATTTGTTATGAGAGGTTTATTTTGTGAATTTAATGTTAGATTAATGTTCTTTATAATTTAATGCTTATTTAAATTAATTTTAAATATTGTAGATAAAAATTTCTTCCAAGCCGCTTATCCTTTTACCAGGCGCACTGCAGTTTATAGGGGGTCGTGCTACCCGATTCCTGCAGTCTAAAAAAAAGCTTCATATTTTATTTAATTAATTAAATTAGTTTATTGGTAAAATAATTTAATCATTGTGATTAAAGTTATTTTATTAAATAAATTAATTAATTGATTAAATTTCCTATTAATGAGTGAATAGATTAAATATTCCTTAAATGCTTTTGTGTGAAATGGAATTTTAAATATGTATTAAAATAAAAATGAAATAAATTTTGAATTCTTAAATTCAATAAAACAAAATAAATTCTTGATAATTGTTAGAAGAAAATATATGTGAGTTTGTTAGAAGATATTTTCTTGATTTGCCTTGTGTGTTAGTAGAATTAATGCAAAATTCTAGTTGAGGATCTTCTCGGAGAGAATATGGCAAGAATTGGGTAAGGCAAGAAAGCACTTCACAAAAAAGAAAGGAATAGAGTATTGCTGGAAAATTTGTGATTTCTTTTGGGATTTGATTTTAAAATTTCTAGAAGAAGATCTCGGATTTATATTTGTTCATTAATTTGCATTCTTTTGGAAAGTGGAGATTTGAAAAGGGATTTGGAAGTTGCACACAGCAGGAAAAGCTTTTCTTCAACAGTCAATTTTTCAAGCTATAGGAAAAAAGGTTCTTTACTGTTTAATTAGTTGTATTGTGTTTTGGAAAGATTGTCTATATAAAGATTTAAATTTGTAGAAGTTTTGTAAATTTGTAAAAATTAAAAGATTGCTTGTAGAAAAAATAAATCTTATTGAAGCTTCTGTACTTCTTGGTAAATTTTTGTTGGAAACATTTTGTAGAAAAATTGTTACCTCTCTGTGTAAATTATGAAACAAAACTTTATATTGAAATCAAAGAGCAACACAAAAGGTTACTGTTAAACAATAGAAAAGTTTCAAAAGAAAATAGAAGAAATATCTATAGATTAAATTGAGGAAATGGGAACCTCTGTCATAAACTTTGCTAAATATTTCCTGTGGAAAAGATTTTGAGGATTTGGAATGAAAATGAAACCCTCTGTTATTGAAATTGAAAATCTTTGTTAAATTAGTGTAGATTGATAAGTCTCTCGATTTCCTATAGAAAACCTTGTTGAAAATAATTACCTGATTATAGTATTTTATTTATTGTGTAAATAGTGTATATATTTATATATATATATATGTGTGTGTGTGTGTGTATAAATAATATATATACATATACATATACAAATATATACATATGTATTTTATTGTGAAACTGTTCTTGAAAATTTTATTTTCTATAAAACTGCAAAATTTCGTACTCGATTTTGTCTAAAATTGCGGAATCATTTTTACGGAAAATTTTGTATTAAAAATTTAGGTTTAAGAAAAAAAATTGTGGGTGAATGGTTGCAGCTGTCCCCACAGTCGCCGCCCCTAAGGGAGGTGATGGTGGGAGCAGCCCAGCGCCACCCCACCTCACAGGTCGGCGCCCTTATATGGAGCCGACGACTGTGAAAAGAAACGCAGACCCTAAAATGGTCGCAGATGTGTGTAACATAGACCCTAAAATATTACCTTTAAATGTTTTTTGCCATTGGTATAATTTCATATTTTAAATGTGATTTGCTTTATTAAAATGAATTTCGAAGTATAAGATTTAAATTATAAATATATATATATATATATGTATATATATATAAATTTGTGTATATATATTTGTATGTATATATATACTTATATAGTTTGAGGAAATAACTTAGTATTTAAATAATATTTATTTATTAGATGCATGTAAACGCATGAGAATAACTATTTTTAAAACAATAAGATTGAAAAGAGAAAATTTGATATTTATTTTTATGTAAAATTAAGAAAATCAGAATTAGACTAATTGATTCAGTTTCTTTTTTATTGTTTGAGAAAAGAACTATAAATAAGTTGATTAATTTTCATGCTAATGAAATTGATTTGATTGGATTTAGTAAATCCTAATATTAGATTCTTTTTGTGCCTAAATTGTTTTAAGTTGTTTTTGCTCTTATTGGGCATATTGGGGATTATATGGGTCTATAAGTCTTCCAGATTTAGTTTCTTTATGAGGGAGTTGTATTTATGATGATTTCATATTTTGAATAAGCTAGGGTAGTGCACATGGTTCAATTCAATTTTTAGACACTTGGTTCTATGAACATGATGTGATGTCTATTGTTAGATGTTGGTATTTGATGTTGAATTATATGCACCTTGTCTACACTCAGTTAGTGGAATTAGATTCCTTATGTTATTATTAGGGGAGTGGCTCTTTATGAGGGCCGACACACAAAGTGGTGCTTGGGTAACTCATGTAGAGTTAGTTAATCAGTGAAAAATAAATCAACACATTAGGTAGTATAAAACCTTTAACTAGATTAATTAAGCCTCACTCATAGACTCAAGGGCTAGTTCAAACTTGGGGATGAGTCGAGAAGGCTTGGAATGGAAAAATCACTATCTAGTCACTATGAAAGATATTCAATTCTACAACAGATTGCATGTGGGGTCGGGTTTTGTAAGAGGTTACCAGGGTAACCCAAGATGGGGGCTGGAACCTAGGAAGAAACACTTGGGTAACCTATGCAACATTGTGATGACACTCCACCTATAATAGCAATATTCTTGTGAACTTAGTGTAATTGATCATTCAATTCTGGAAGCAATGTAACTATTAAGTTAAGCTTGTATTTTTATAGTCTTGTCTTTGAGCTCATCTGTGTCTAGGGTTTGTAGGTTATGTCTAGGGAACCTTTTTACTATCTCCTAGCACGGTGGGTGGGCCTACGGGTACCACATGGTTGGGTGGAACGTGCACCTTACACCGTTGGGTCCCTAGTTCTTGTTTGTGGCAATGAGTACTTCTTGATTGGAGAGATCGTGTGTGGATATGTACATTCTCATATTTATCATTGTATCAGTGGAAACTTTATTCATGTATCACTCCTCAATTGTTATCAGGGAGAACTTTTGTAACTTGTAATTGAATGCTATTGTATGACCTACCTCATTTGGAAATGAGTATTGTAAATGTTATTATAAATGCAATGTATGAAAGAATCATATTTGTTCTCTATTTCTTTAATGATGTAATTTAATTGTTAATGAATGTATGCTTTTAAGTTTATGAGAATTAAACACATGCTATGTTAATTACTTTTTTCATCTATGGGATTTACATGTAGTGTGTCATCAAATATCTTAGGGAATGTTTGCATTAGTGAAGTTCAAGTTTACACTTTTTTAAAAAAATTATTACACTATCGTAGTCATTGCAAAATTCTTTAGGTTACGAGATAGGGCATTATAGGAATAGAAAGAGTAGATAGTGAAGGCCAGATTAAAAATTTTAAGCTCTAGAAAACCCTAACTAGAATCATTCACCCAAATTGATGAATGAATCCCATTTTAGGTCATTTTTGATATTTATGTAGTTTCAGATACCCTTTTTCTGATAAACATGTTCTTGTATAGAAACCCAGATCTAGGACTAATTCACCTAGATTGGTGAGTGAGTCCCAATAGGCCTAAGTTTCAGGATTGCAACATTTCTAGTCTTTATTCAAGCCTCTATAATTTTCCAAGTGCCCACCTAATTTTACAACTTTCTATTTTGATTTATTTTCATTTTTAGGTCATTTAGTTTAGTTTTATGCATCATTGAGTTCAATCATTATATCTTGCATTTCATACATTTTTCCAAGCCCTAGCTTGGTGGTGAACCCATCATTAGTCTCTAAACATACCCTAGGATAGTCCCTTAGTAGATATCATTCTCCCATTACCATCATTTGATTGAGATCTCTAGGGCATCCTTGAATGTGGAGTATAGAAAGTTTATTGCCCTACGTCCTAAACTCTAGTGGAGACAAAATTCTATCTTACATATATATATATAAACGAAAGAATAATTATAAGTAAATCTGAATGAATGTACTATATATGTATATAGTACATATTGTTGGAATCAATCAACACTGAGAGGGAGGGTGAAACAATGTTGTGCAATTTTTAACTTTATTGATCTTATCTTCAAAGAACTTATAATATTCAACCAAAAGAAATATGCATGAACACAAAGTAAGCAACCACAACACCATAACAAAAGAATTTTTATGTGGAAACCTTGTTAGGGGAAAAACCACGGTGGATGGCCAATCCAAAATATAATTTGAGTATACTCAAAAAGATGTTAACAAAATGGGAATGCACTTGCATTTAGGCACACTGCCTAGAGCTTACTGCTCAAAATAAAAAAGGCTCACTATCTTACAAAAGTTTGGAATAATTCCAAAATATTTGAACTGAGAAAGATAGCATCTACAAATGCCTTACAGTTTTGATTAGGCTCAACAACTGATCTCTTAACCTTATAACTAATTTTGTTCTTCTACTTTGTTCTACTTCAACTCGCATCACAAAATCCTTAATGCACAAGTGAAATTGTGCATAATTGCTTTCCTGATCTTCTGATATTCATAACATACATCAACTCACATAAAAAAATCACACCAAAAATGATATAATCAATCACTTATATATATCCGCTACAAGGAATTGGCTCACTTTATGCCGGCTTCAACAAAATAAGAAATATTCAAAAACTGTCGACCCAAATCATCTGTAATATTCAATGTGCATCCACAAGAGTCAGCCATAGCATAGTGAGAACCCAAAAAAAAAAATCTCAAACACAAAACCACTTAAACAATAACTCCTCAAATATCTACGACACACTATATTCACCAAGTCGGCCTTCATACACAGATGAATAGAAATTTTTTCAACCGGACCTTCCAATGTTCACACAAATCAATACGAGGCACCAAGATTTAAAGATAACACAAATTATGCATACAATAAACTTACCTAAGATCCAAAACACATAATAATAACAAAAAATATGCATACAAATTGAAGAACACAAATTTACGGGATGCTTTGTTCTAGCTTAATAGATAAACACTGATCTTCAATCTGTCTATCAGTATGAGTAAATTACAATGTGAAAATTGAATAGCTAATAAGGGTTTCCATCAATGACAACACCAGAAAACATGTGCAGTGTCTCTTTCCAACAATCTCCTTCTTTTGCATTAATGGAAACACTTAGTGAAAAATAACTAAGTGTCAGATCAATACCAACATAAATACACTGCCAACCAAGACTTCCAGAAAAGATCTTTATCCACAACTCAAAAATACAACTCCTGCTTAGATGAATGCACATTTTTCATTGTTCTATTCTCCCCCTTTCACATCAATGGAAAAGATAGGGAATTTGCATTAAAAAAAAAAAACTTCAAATTGCATATGTACAAATTTGTTTCAACAATTTACACAAACTTGAAAATATCTACAAAATTGGTTTTCAACAAGTTCGGGCTTTAATCCCAACACTTCTTAAGTCTTCATAGAATAGTTATGTGACCACAGAGTAAATAATATTGCATCTCAATTGTTTCAAGGTTCACAGAATCACTGGCCGCCAAAGTATCTTGTGCTTCCTTCAAAGCACTCAACATAGTTTCTATCTTAGGACCAATTAGACCTCTAAGTTCAAAAGATCTTTCCACTTTTTTGTCATTATCATGCTTCAGACACTTGATCTTGTCAATTAGAGATATAACTTGACCTTCTTGCTTTCCAACATAAATATTTTGAGGATCAAAATCCTTAGAAATAATAGCTAACTCTTTCTGATGATCCTTAACCTTCTTCTCATTGTCCTCAGTAAGTTTATAAAAAGATAAACATGAATTATAAACCTTTCCACCTTTACATAGAGCATATGAACATTCTTCACACAGGTAGCTAACAAAGATTTATCTTTATCTATCATACTTTTCAGACTACTGAACCTTTTGTCATCAAACTCCTTTTGTACCTTGACTGAAGCTGACTTCTCAAGTGACTCAAAATGAGTACTTACTAAATTTATAAGCTTCTTCAGTTCACTAGAGGAAGAACAAGATTGGTCCTTAACATGAGTAGGCATGATCTTCTCTAGAATACCATATGCAAGATTCAATAATTCACTATCCTCAATGTGGTACTTCAAAATTTATTCCCTAGCCTTTGCTCGTGCAAATGATCCAACTTTCATTTTCTGAATTGGGGAAAAAGTAGACAAATGAATAGGGGCATCTCCCAACTCAAGATCAAATTCTTCCTTTTTCTCTTCCAAAAATTTCTTCATTGCCTCTGCAGTGTCTCTTGCTTCCACTGGAATTTCCTTAACTTCAACCTTCTCTTCTTCAACCATTGATTGTCCAACTACCCATTCATGCTTTCCTTTAGGAACCTCAACTTTTTCAATTGACATCTCCTTTTCTTCAACTAACACAACTTAAAGAGCTTCATTCTCCATAGGTACTTCCATTTCATGCATATCAAGAGGAATCTAAGTGTCCACAACTATAACCTCTTCATTTACCGGACCAGATGAAGTGTCTTCCACATGCATTTCTTTAGAAACAATATCAATTATGTTCTTTAATAGAACTTCCCTCAGAATACTTTCAGTTTCTTTTGCTACCTCTTTAGTTTTACCAATCATAAGCTTGTTTATTCTTGTTTTTCTCTTGAATTCCTTCTTTGCTTTATTCAGGATTGACTTCATTTCCTGCATAGATACCACTGAACATAAGTCTGGAAGAATTCACTATCTCATTTTCTCTTCTTTAGTTCTTGCACTAACTCTCCTCATCTCCAAAATTTCATACAATTCCTTAGGCAACTGTGCCATTATCTCAATAAGAGTCATATTGAAATTATTCAAATAATTTATTGTAGCCTCCTAAAGGGATTTTTGACCAACACTATCAAAGGTACCATATACTTCACATAGGGGCTTAAGATTACCATCTTTGATTATACCTTTCTCAACTTTTTCTACAAACATACCTAGTTTCTTAGGCTTCATCTTCTTCTTTTCTTTTACCTTTTCATTAGATGGCTTCTGCTTAGCGACTATTGTGTTTGCTTGAGTTCCCATATGCTTTATTTCTCTAACTTCTTCATCAGATTTTGTTTCCTCATCTTCTAAGATAGTTGCATACACTCTTGCGCTCTTATCATTCTTCCTCTTACCAGATGCCTTAACTTGAGCTTTCTTAGGGGTTGACTTCTTTACATGACTGGATAGGGGTTGAGAGCTCCTTGTTGATCTAGTTCAGGTAGAGGATGTTGTTGGACTAGCAGATTTAGTTTTATCAAGCTCTTTTCCCTTTTCATTTTTAGCTTGTTCTCTCGTCCTTCTATCTTCTCTTACTGCTTCTACAAATATACCTATAGACACTTAAAATGTACTAATCAACTCTACAAGCTTGATCCTGATTACTAACAATGTTTCATCCTTAATCATCCCTCGGTCTAACCATTTAATTGAATAACCTTATTTTATTAAATTCATCAATTTTCCTCCCTTAATTAAATAAATCATTCATCTGATTAAGTCATTCTCTCTTGTTAATTAAATCATCTAATTAACCTTGTATCTTTATTTAATTAAATAATTCATTTTATTTGATTAAATCTCTAAAGTCATCTTATTAAATTAAATAAATTAAATCTTGTTTGATTTAATCTAGAATTCATCCCCTCTAATTAAATAAATCAAAATCTTTATTTAATTAAATCTAAATCACATTCTTCTCATCTTTTGATTTAAATCAACCCATAAATCTAAATCAATTAGCCACAACATCTAATCCCTCATAAAATTAATTAACCATAGATTAATTTAATTCTAATCCATGTACCATCCTCTAGCTTTTTCCACTTGCACATGAAAATTCATTTAATTCATTTATTAAATCTCTATTTTCTCTCAACTTGGCATCTTTTAGAGAATATTCCTTCAAATTTGAAATCCTTCAAAGTGGACCTTTTCCTTCCAAAAAAGACATTTATTCCATATTATGCATTGAGCCAAGTGGCATTTAAGACAATCCTTTTCCCTCTTACATGTCATTTCACTATTTTCAAATTCCACCTAATTGCATTTATGGGCACATTCATCAAAATGTGCACATCCTTTGCCCATTCATAGCTTGACAAGTGGAATTTGGCCATTGGTTGAAAGTTAGTCCCACATTGCTTCATTTTGGGAATTTATCCATCTTGTGTTTCTATAAATAAGAGGTTTCTCTCCTCATTTGATCATCCACAATTTGAGAAAACTTACTATACTCAATTTCATCTTCAAGCATTAGCATTTTCATCAATTTCATCAAGGCATAGTTAGGTTATTATAGGTTTTCTCCATTGAGTTCATTTGAAGCAATCACTAAGTAGATCAATATCACTAAATCATCAAAATCTTGTATAGGAGTTGGGAAAGGGCCAATTTCTATATCAATTTCGCACCAACTCCCCCATAAGATCAAGAGTTTGCATGTTTTTAATAGGTTTTGATCTATCTCCTTTCTTTTTCATTGTGTTCTTGTTTTTATTCCTATTTTGAGCATTACTAATGGATTTTATGGGGAACTTTGATCTTGTATTGCATTTGAATCTTCTAATGTGTTTGTGTTTTATGTTTTGCAAGTGCTAGGATCTTGGTTTCTACATTTGGTGCTAGAAGGAGGGAAAATCTCAAGTTTAGATCACATTTTTATCAAAAAAATTGTGCTTTTTTCTGTTTCTATGTGTCTATAGAGAAGCACACCACTAGCAGACCAACGTCATAGTATAAAACCACTAGCATTCCAATGTCACCATATAGCACCGCTTCAAACTTCAAACTGTGACACTCTATCTTTCCCACCTAGGATTCAAAATTTTAAGCATCGCCACTGGGTCAATTCGGGGTCGCTGACTTTTTTAAATTCCAAACTACACCACTGGTGAAATGTGCGAAAAAATCATACTCCTTTTTTTACTGCAAAGTGATTCTTGTAGAATTAGTGTCATCATATAGGACCACTGGATTCCTTAAACTGCACCAGCTATGCAAACTCTACTACTGAAAGGAAGTAAAAAGTGAAATCTCAATTTTTTATGACATGCTTTTTTTTATTCTGATCATCTGGGTTATTGATTGCTTTTATGACCTCTGTTTTCTAGTTCTAACTAGTTTTTTTTAGGTTGTTCTAATCAAAGTGAAGGAGAAATATGAGATTGAAAGAGGCATAATGACATCATTCTCTCATGATACCAAGTGCTTTTGAACATTTTAGTGTTTGTTTAACACTCTTAGAGAATTCACAATTTCTCTTTAAAAAAAATTATCTTTCATGTTCTTAGGACCTACTAAATTTCTTTTGGACTCTAAAAAGAACATTTCAATTTTTTGCTAAAAAGGGATTAAAAAGAACTTTAGGACAAACTCACTAGATTTGGTTGAGGATTAACAATTGAACAAAACAATTTTTATAGTTCATTTTGGTGCACTAAAAAGAATCAAATCATTGTTTTGCAGATTTAAAATGAAAAAGTGCTTCTTTTTTTTGTAATTACTTACTCAAAGTAATATCATTAAAAGGACGTATGTGCCTCACAGTGATATTGAGAATCAAAATACCTTTTGGTGACATTAAGTTGCATAAGTAATTACCCACACACTTCAATTTGGATTTTAAAATTGAACAAATCTTGCAAGTGTGAGTGGAGCATATTGTGTACATTCTCTATCTTTGGTTCACAACAAACATTGATTGAGTTAAAAATATGTTTCCTTGCTTTTGTTTATCTTAGAGGGAATGCCTTGTGGGAAAAAGTAATCACCCAAAGGAACAACCCAATCGAGTACTCGCTAAATCCAAGCGACTTCCACTCGGGATATAGGTGTGGCTATTGGAACAAAGGCCAATATCACAAGGATTATTCCGATGAGAAGGGCAGTAATGGTCTCTCTCCACATGGATGGTCCCCCATGAATAGAATTCCCACATTAAAACCCTTGTTTAGCCAAAATACTTGATCTATTTATTGGCGCAAGAATGGTCATTTTGAAGCCGACCCACACTTTTACGGCTTTTAGTAGAAATGGAAAGTATTCCATGGGAGATTCATGGGTACTAATGCTTGGCTGACCTAAGAAGTGAGTGCACTATAAGGGGGAGCCTGTCTGGTCAAGCATCTAACCATTTGCTGAAAGTAGGTGTAGTTGGACTTGTCCAAGTGGGGATTCAACAAATATAGTCTTTCATATCCATAGGGTTGTACATGTTCTTGAAATCAAAATACTTTTCTTGTTCATAAACATTTGGAAAACAAACATTCAATATTTGTCATGAAATTTCAAACCCTTTAGGAAGCAAATATCTTTGAGAAAAATCAAGTGTTATTACTTGCCCTAGGGATTCTATCCTTAGAGGTTTCTAAAAATTTGGATTTACATTTTGATTTGCTTACTAAAGTCAACAATAGGTAACTTTTTCCTTGATTTCATTGAAGTTCCATGTGATATACTTTGTGGAATGATATTAAGTTAAGAAATTAGACATCTAGTTCAAAACCTAATCAAGAATTGTTTGTGGTAAAAAGAACTCACTAAGAAAATCTAAGAACAATTGAATCCCACACATGTGTCTCAAATGATTTCACGCAAGATCAAAATCCGGAAACCAAAGTCAAAATCTCTTAGTCCAAAAGATCATCAAAAGTATCTCTCAATGCTATACAAATTCAAAAAAAGACTACTTTTTAACTCTTATAGAAGAGCTTCAAGAAACAATCCCAATTTGTATGAGTTCTTTTATCAACAAAATCCAAATCTTTTTTGGGAATTTGAACATGTTGTCTAGAGTAAAGCATTTTCTTCAAAACTGTGGTCTTGTAAACAAGTTTATTTCTAGGTATACATAGGATCAAAATAAAACCTTCATCCATCTTTCAAACATCAAACAAAAATAATCTCACCATCAACTCTTGAAAATATTGGAAAAAAACCTCTATGTTAAACTTTCAGAAAATCATTTGAAACAAATTCAAATCATCTTGTTTGATTAGATGTGTATAGATACATCCTTCTCCACATATTTAATCAAATTATCAAGCCTTTTGGACAAGTCTATCCCTTTATAACATTTAACATCTTGGGGTTTAGGAGTTAATTATCCAAAATCAAAATCCAATAAAAAAATCATCTTGTTTGGTTAGGTGTGTTTAGATGAATCCTTCTTCTCACACTTAGTCAAATTAGCATCTTGAGGAAAAATTTACTCTAGGACAATATCTAACATCTTAGAGTTTATGAGTTCACTATCCAAACACAAATCAAATCAAATCTAATCCCAAATCAAACATCAAACATCAAATACAAAGGTATGTGCAGGATCATCATGGAAAAAATAGGCCCTTAAGTGGCAAAAAATTTAGAAAAATCAGAATTAGGCAACTTGATGTAAAAATTTGAATAAGTTATCCATATTATTTCAAAAATATGTAAGAATAGAGTCTGTAGAAAATTGAACATAGTTTCTAAACTACTAGGTTTGTTTAAAAAAGAAAATCTATTTGGTGAAAATTTGAAATTTCAATGCAGTAGTACTTAAATTTCAGGGAAAAAATAAAAAGTAGGAGTCTGTCTAACCACCTTAACCACAATAAAATGATAATATTTTTTTATAATATTTTATATATAAGTAGAGGAATCATGTCCCGATGTGATGCATATTTTTTTGTAATTTTTTTTCAAGTAAATAATTAATTATGAATTTTTTATTACAAATTTTAAAAAATATAAAAACTCGTATGTCTAACCACCTTAACTTGGTCAAAAATTTATGAAATTCAATTTTTATTTTTTAAATCCTATAGTATGCAAAGCATAGAATGTGATTCATGTTTTGGATTCAAAAAATATGATACCGTTTGAAAGCTATAGATGTTTTTCAATCAACCTATCAATTAGGACTTTAGTTGTAATTTGAAAAGAAAATGAATAATAATTACTTATTAAATTCAAAGTAAGGCATAATTTATATTGGTGGAAATATTAGAATCTCCCTTAAAAACTCTTTTTATTTCATCAATGTTTGGTAAAAAAAATTTGCTAGCCACATACCCATCATATTGCCACTTTTTGGCCCATCATGATCCTACACATACCCACAAGTCCTAAATTTTGACATCTCCTTCAAGATTTCTCAAGAGTTCTAATCATTCATATCATCCACCTTTCATGCATTTCACCATCATATCTTTAATCCTTAAATCATCCTAAATTTTTGTTTTTGTACCTAAATTTAGATTTATCCAAAGAATTAGAGTTTCATATCCCACATTCTTGAAAATTGATCCCTATTTTATGGTGCAAACTAGATCTCAACACAAGAGGAACATGAAATCCGATAAAGAAACATCCACTTCAAGTGATCTAAGCCAAACAAATTCAAGATGAATCTTGTTGGATCAAGCAATCCTCTAACAAACTTCCCTTCATCATCACAAAATCCTCAAGAGGAAGGTCAATTAGAGGATATCACTAATAATGGCCTCGGAATGACACAAGATGAGATCACCGAGATGGTATAAAATCCTGAGAATCATAGAATCATCAACATCATGATGAGACTCAATCCCTCACTATACATGCTTGAATTATCAAAATAAGGGGATAAACTCCCTTCTGATTTTGATGTGAGTACCATTGTGGAACCAAATTTTGGGGTCATGCCTCCAATTTCATCCATTCCCCCAATCTCATCTACACCTCCATTCCAAAGCATCACTCAAACCATTCCCCAAATTACACCATCCATTGCTCCAACTCAACCATTGTTAACAAAGGGAGCACATTTCTTAATTCATTAAAAACACACCCCCTTGTGAATAATCAAGATTTGGATGCAAACACCATTTTTGGGAAATCCATCCCACAGAATCCATCACATCCATATGTCCCCCTCACCTTTCACAATCCTAATGACCCATCATCATCATTTCGCATAACACCTCAAACGTCTCTCCCCATAATCTCGCAAAAAGGAGACTTATTTGGACCAGGGGGAATCTTTGACCCTACATCTTCATCATTCCCCCAAGGGAGTATGCCACTCACTTTTCCACCACATTACCTCTCAGTTTAGGGATTCCACCTTTACCAAATGTCAATCAACAAAATCAAATCAACCCTCTGATCATTAATCAAAATCTCATACAAAATCATCCTATCTTGTCATCAACATCGCAACAATAGATGGAAACCATCCTGATAATACAAGCCACCACTATCACATAATCAACCATCCCCCAAGTATCTCAAAAAATGGTCTCTCAAGGACCAAGTGTATCAATCACACCATCCACCACCCAAATCCCAATCATCAATACAATGGTACCTCTCACCACAACAACAAAAACTATACCAAAGCTGCTACTGCCACCACCACCACCTCCACCACAAAACACAAATACATCAAGCCAATATAACATTGCATTACAAGATGCTCAACAAGCTACCTATCAAAAGGTACTTCAAAAAATCCAAAACTGACAAGCTACACAACTAGCCACTTAGCAAGCACAAACACAATTAGCTGCATAACAAGCCACTTAAGTAGTGCAAGTTGCTCAAGTTGTGCAAGCAACTCAAGTAGAACAATCAATGCAAGCCACTCTAGCTACACAATAAGAAAAACAAGAATAGAAGGATGCTCAAGCCACACAAGTTTCATAGATTATGCAAGCTTCCTAATAAGCACAAGCCCAAGCATAGGCACAAACACAAGCTTGAGCCCAGTACCATGCTCAATAGGCACATGTAGAAGCACAAGCACAAGTGCAAGAACAATACCTCACACAACAATAAGTAGCCCAACAACAAGCATACCAAAAAGAACTGAAACAATACCAAGAATAGCAAGAAGCAACCCAACTATTAGCCCAACAACAAGCTTAGAAATAGGCACTATTAGCACAACAACATGATCAACAACAAGCATTGTTGATACAATAGCAAGTACAAGCATACTTGGCATGACAGAACATGTAAGCACCATCCACCAACACACAAACCAATCCACCCATCTCTCCAACAAGTGAACCACCATAGAACACCTTCATCTCATCCCCTGATCCACAAAATGATGTAGCAACACAGATCAAGTTACTCTCACAAGTACATGATCTTCAATTAGAGAAAATTGTAAAGACACCCAACAACTTGTGTCCCTATCTGTTTCATAGAAGCCTTGTAATGAAACCATTCCCAAAGGGATTTGACATCCCCAAATTTGATAAATATTGTGGGATGAGAAACCCTGAAGATCACATCAGGGAATTCCAAGTTCATTACATGGAAGTCGCATATGACAATATCTATCTGATGCAACTATTTCCTAGAAGTTTGGCTAGCCATTCCATGGAGTGGTTCTATTGCCGTCCTCCTGGCATCAAGAAGTTCCAAGAGATAATGGATGCATTCATAAAAAAATACACATTCAATATCTATATGGATGTCATTCTAGAGGAACTATCAGCCCTTAAACAAGGAAAGAACGAATCATTTGCTTCCTTCCTACAATCATGGCGATCCAAGGCCAATAGGAGCAAATGGGTCATGCCAGAAGAACAAGTTTGCACCATCATCTCCAATCTCGAAGGAGCCTTGGCATTCCATCTCAAGGTGCAAGGTATCACTACATACAATCAATTGATCCCTAAGGCACTTAACATTGAACGATCCCTTATTTCACAAGGAGGGACACCCACATATCTAGAACAATTAAACAATTTCCCATCCAACAACTATAACAAGAAACCTCACACATGGGAAAGGAACAAAAATGTCACAAATGATGGTGTGGTTGATGCTAAGGTCATAATCAGTGCTTCGAGGAAAAACACCCAAACATGCCAACAACCATAAAACAATGATCAGAACAACACCCAAACCAACGTGCTATCACAACACCAACCAACGAAAAATTAGGTTAATAACCTAAATAATCAAGGGGGACCACCCTTGCAAAAAAAAAATCCCACCAAGCAGAAGTACACTTCCCTTGGGGAACAACTTGAGGTCATCATGAAGAAATTGATAAATGAAAACCTCATCAAGGCTCCCACCTATGAGAATTACCAAGAACCAGAAGTGAAACCACCCTGGTACAATGGAAACCAGCTCCATGACTTTTGCAAAATCAAAGGGCATACCACTAATAGTTGTATGAGGTTAAAAAACCTGATCCAAGACCTCATTGATAAAAAAATCATAAATGTGGAGTAGCTAGCGGGAAATCATAATCTTAAAATCTACACGAATCCAATGCCCAATCATAACAATAAAGGGAACAATAATAATGATATGGGGAAGGGAACATTCAAAAGTTTCAATCATGTATACAACCATATCGTTGCATCCCTAGATAAGTATTGCTTTGTTATCCCATCAAAGGATCCCACACTGATTATGGAGTCACCATAAGAGGTGGAAAAATTACCATCGCAGGGTCATCTCAGCCTCCTAGAGCACCCACTTCCAACCTAAGATCAATTCCCAGTGGCTATAATGTCCTTGATCAATTTAAAATAACTCCCTAGTTTAGATCTCCATCATGGAGTTACTAAAGATATCATCAACCATTAAAACATCCTTGAAGAAGCATTAGCATCATCCACCATCTCCTCGGATCTTGATACTGAACAATTCCAAGCTATGGTTTGAAACATCATCACCCAAAATATTCTTACATTCTCCAAACAAGACTTTCCTTCCCAACCATCTCACAATCATGCACTCCATTTGGAGGTCCTAGTATATAAGAATAAAGTCAAGAGGATTTTGTTGGATGGAGGTGCAGGTTTAAACATTTGTTCCCTCAAGCTCATAAAGAATCTAGGAATCTCAGAGGATTCCATTGAAAAGGGAAAAGGCATCACAATCAGGGCATACAATGATCAAGAAAGAGTGTCTCAGGGCACTATCCAACTCCCTGTTCAAGTAGGGCCAATAATTATGGAAACCACCTGTTCGGTCCTCAACCTAGATTTTCCTTATAATATTCTCTTGGGATGTCTTTGGATCCATGCAATGCAAGAATTGGAATCAACCTTCCACCAATGTGTCAAATTCATATATCAATGCCAAGAGGTCACTATCCATGGGGATCTCAAAACTTTTTCTTACTACAAGAGCCTAGAAGCCATATATTACAAAATCCCCCAAGTACCAAAGAATGATGAAGGCCCATCAACCCCATACATTGATCCAACTACTCTTGTTTCCACTTCTGCAACAAGAGACACCCACCATTCCTTCCATCTCTGACATCAAGGTTATTATCCAGGATAATGGGTGTGGACACTATACAATCCCAAAAAATTCCTTTGTGGTAGGAGAGTTACCACAATCTCCTAGGTCACAAGGACAACCACAATCAAAGGATGCTTCATCATCCCAAACATTCAGAATAGGCTCTTCCAACTTCCTAAGTTGGGGAGATCTAGGCCGAGAGATAATAGAAGAGGATCCATCCCATCTCCTATATCAAGAAAATAGACCAACAACCAATCTACCTATGGATGATAACAATAAAGGCTTATAAATGATGCTCACGATGGGCTATGACATAAACAAAAAGCTTGGAAAAAATGACAACAGGCTTCTAATACCCATCATTCCTGAGATGCAAATGAAAAATCTTGGCCTTGGATGTACCCCTCCAAGCATAACCATACGTGGACAAAATCCCCCAGTTAAGAAGGCCAAAACTCCTCAGCAAATGGCAGTCGCCCTTCAATTTCCTATATCCACTAGTCTACCCTTAGATAATTTCACATTCAACATAACCAATGTCTGCAATAGTAGTGATGAGGAATATTCCATAACTAATTTACCTAGGCTCTTCGAAAACTCTATCCTTATGCTTAGTACCGTGTCATTTGAGACAACCAGTCAAAACCATGAAATCAACCTAGTTTACCCCTAACTCATTGATTACAACCAATGAGGACCCCCAATTCTGGACACATTCAAAAATGATGAGGCACTCTTAGAATTCATGGTACTTTGGGATTATATTCCATGTGGGGATCATAAAGAAGGATTCATCATCGAACTAGAAACACATGCATACTATGGAAAAATGATTGAATCCCTCAGTTGCAAAAGTGAAAATTTGAGAATAATCTCTAGGTCCTTGAGTGAAAACCACACTATGGCACTCTCTGACCCAAAAAATAGTAAAAATAAATGATGCATCTAATGATGAAAACCTCTCTGAGGCACTCAATGATGGGGGATTCAATCTTCCTCTCGGAGCTCTACATCAAGAAAAATCAGCAGTCCTAGCTGAAAAATGCAACCCAGTCAACTTGGGAATAGAAGAAACCCCAGACTTCACATTCTATTTTGAATCATTACTATTAGAGGAACAAGAGCTCCTAGCAGCCTTCTTAAAGGAGAGAAAGGTCAACTTTGCATGGATCTATGCCGACATGCCTGGGTTTGATCTAGAGATTGTGGTCCATCATCTAGTAGTCTACTCTAAAGAAAAGCTTGTTAGACAAAAACTCAGGAAAATGCATCCTCAGATTGCTTTGTTAGTCAATATGGAATTGAAGAAGCTACTTGATGTAGGTTTCATATGATCAATCAACTATCCATAATGGGTATCAAATCTGGTTCTTGTTTCAAAAATTGATGGAGGCCTCCGAATCTACACATATTTTAGAGACCTAAACAAAGCATGTCCAAAAGATGATTTCCCATTGCCTAACATTAACATGATTGTGGACATGATGGCGGGACATGAAATGCTTTCTCTGGGTACAACCAAATAATGATTGGAAAAGAAGACCAACACAAAATGACCTTCACTTGTCCATGGGGGACCTATTGCTAGAACATGATACCATTCGGCCTAAAGAATGTTGGGGCCACCTACCAAAGAGCCATGACATTAATATTTCATGACATGATCCACAAAACTATCGAAGATTACGTTGATGACATACTAACAAAATCCAGAAAGAGGAGAGATCACATAGCAACCTTGAGCACTATTTTCGATAGGCTAGAGGAATACAAGGTTCACTTAAATCCAAAGAAGTGTGTCTTCAGTGTATAGTTAGGAATGTTGTTGGGATACATAGTGTCAATTAGGGGTATTGAAATAGATCCCACCAAGGTAAAAAAAATCCTCAAGATGGAGGCACCCAAAACATTGAAATAGTTAAGAGGCCTCCAAGGTAGGCTTCAGTTCATCCACAAATTCATAGCACAACTAACAGACAAGAAAATCCCTTATTCTCACCTACTCCACAAGGGGGTAGCATACAAGTGGGATGAAAAGTGTGATGAAGCCTTCAAAAAAATTGAAGAATATATGCTCACACCTCTATTCCTCATGTCACCCATCCTAAGAAAGCCACTAGTCCTCTATGTGTTAGCAAAAGCAACAACCCTCGATGCTCTCCGAGCTCATCATGATGAAAATGGAGTAGAGAGGGCCATCTATTACATCAGCCACATAATGGTTGGGCATGAGTTAAACTACTCATTCATCGAAAAATCATGTCTGGCAGTATTTTTTACTTCACAAAAATTTAGACACTACATGTTGGCACAAAAAATCAAACTCATTGCCAAAATCGACCCCCTCAAGTACCTACTATCAAAGGAAATGCTCATAGGAAGGATGGAAAAGTGGGTCATGATTCTATCTAAATACAACATCAAGTATGTGGAACAAAAGGAAATCAAAGGCCAAGTGATCGCAAATTAGCTTGCGGAAGCACCCATGTATTCATAGAATCCACTCATATCAGAGTTTATGGATGAATCCATCTTCAATCTCAACATAGCCAACCACTGGAAACTCTACTTTGATGGTTCCTACACGCAACATGGATCAAGAGCTGGTGTCTTCTTCATCACCCCATAGGGGGACTATATACCTAGATCCTACAAATTAGCATTCCCCTACACTAATAACATTGTAGAATATGAGGCTTTAACCATAGGTCTCAGAATAGTAGTGCAGTGGCACATCATGACCATCAGAGTATATGGAGACTCCCAGCTGATAATAAACTAAGTGAATGATGAGTACCAAACAAAGGATGATAAACTAAATCCATACAAAAATTTGGTAGAGAGCCTTAAAGAATCATTCATTGATATCACATTTGAGCAGATTCCCAGAGTAAAAAATAGAGTAGAGACACCATGGCAATGATTGGATCCCTATTGGACATCCCTCACAATGTCTCGAGACATGAATTCTTAGTAGAGAAACTTCTCATACTCGCATTTGAGGTACCACAGTTAGAATTTGTGTGTGAAATCATTGGTCCCGATGATCCCTAGTACCATGACATTTATACCTACTTGCGAATAGGGGTCCTACCTACTAACTTACCCTCCAACCTAAAAGGAACCTTTTTCAAGAAAACATCCTAGTTTTTCATCCTAGGAAATACCCTTTATTGTAGGAGCATAGAAGGAACCCTATTATGTTGCTTAAATTTTGAGGAGGCATTGACCACCTTAACTAATTTGCATAACGATATTTGTGGTTCACACTCAAGCGAAATGACCTTGCCCAAGAAATTGATGAGGACATGGTATTATTGGCCTACAATGGAAAGAGAAGCACATGACTACATCAAAAGGTGCCTGCAATGTCAGCAACATGGGGACCTCATCTATGCTCCAGCTCAAGAGCTTCATCCCATCATTACACCATGGCCCTTTTCGCAGTGGAGACTCGATCTCATTGGAAAAATTTCCCCCACCTCATCTAGTGGCCATAAGTTTATCATAACCATCACTTAGTACTTTACCAAGTGGGTGGAAGCCATCCCCATGACATACATCACTAGATAGCAAATATCAAAGTTCATCCTAAACTACTTAATATGTCGATATGGTGTTCCCCAAGCTATTATCTTAGATAATGGGACACCTTTCAAGAATCAGAATGTTTGTGACATTTTTGAGAAATTCAAAATCCAACATCGCTTTTCCACTCTGTATTATCCCCAAGGCAATGGCCAAGTAGAAGCCACCAATAAAACCATTTTGAAAATCCTCAAAAAGATAGTCAATGATGTAGGTCGTGACTGGCATTTGTAGCTAGATCCTTCCCTCTCAACCTATTGAACCAACATTCACACACCAACAGGTGCCACCCCCTTCTCCCTGGTCTACAGATCAGAGGTCATATTACCCATTGATATCAAGCTCCCATCATTGATAATATCACTACAAAACCTCATCATAGATGAACAATACTGAGTATCAAGATTGAATGAGCTAGAGTTGCTATATGAGCAACATATAGAAGCATTGAGCCATTTGCAAGTCTATCAGAACCTACTCAAGAGGAGCTATAACAAGAAAATCAGGAGCAGGACCTTGCAAGTCAGAGAACTTGTGCTAAAGGAGAACCAAAAGAATGTCACAAACCCAAATGGAAAAGGAAAATTTGAACCTAACCGGTTGGGACCATTCATCATCATAGCGAGCTACACATTAGGGGCATATCAATTATCAACACCTAAAGGCGAACCTCTATAGGAGCCCATCAACAACTCCCATCTTAAAAAAAATTATGCCTAAACTTGCAAGGTATAGAACCAAAAATACAAAAAAATTAGTAAATGTCCTGAAAAAATTATCACCTTGATGAAAACTTGGAAAATAGGTGTCTTGGTGACAACAAAAAAAAGCAAAAAAGCAAAAATCCAAAAAAAATCAGAAAAAGGATTGAAAATAGTAAAGAGAAAAATTGTCCTCTAGTGAAAATCACTTCGTTGGCACTTTGGGAAAGTACCTTGGTGAAAACCTAGCAAACTCGCGCCTTGTGTAAATAAACACTTTTCATCCACCAGGATCTTCATAGCTTGTTCTACATCATCCATCCAACACGCTTTCATCATCCATCTATCTCCATCCATCACCCATCCATTCGACATCCGCATCATAGCTTGGTCCTGTGTCTGTCATGATCCCTCCTAGTACTGCTTGGCCCATTCTCAAGGTTAGTTTGTCCTGCCTTTATCAGAGTAGTCTATTGCATCATGTTGTGGGCATGTTCTCATCGGATCACATTCATGTATATTCTTGAAATCCTTGAAAATAAAAAAATCCAAAACATCATAAAACTAAGAAAAAATCCAAAAACATTCATAAAATCACAAAAATCTCAAAAATTCAAAACATTCAAAATCTAAAAATAGGTCAAAAAGTTAGTCAAAAATTCAAAAACAGAGTTTTCTTGTCAAACTTCGGGTCTCTAATCCTTGAAATTAGGCAAGGTTGATCTTTGATCATCCCCTGAGACACTTAGGTTAGTCCTTAGGAATCCGTCATAATAAACTAGCAACCTGTTTCTTTATATCTCATCAATAATCAAATCTGTGTCAATTGAACTATGATTCTTTGAGCCTTGAACATAGGAAAGGTTGATCTTTGATCATCCCCTAAGACACTTAGGCCAGCCCTTTAGGAGTCCATCATAATAAACTGGCAATTCATTTGTTCATATCTCATCAATAATTGAATCTATGTCAGTTGAACTACGTGGTCTCTGCATGTATAACATAGGCAAGGCTAATCTATTGATGAGGCCCCTAGGATAGGTATTTAGGTTAGTCTCTTGATCAAAATCTTAGAAAACCCTGAAACATTTGAAAATTCAAAAAATCAAAACACTTGTAAAATCTTGAAAATACCAAAAATAGCCTCAAAACAATTCAAAAAAATAGCCTCAAAACATTTCAAAAAACTCCAAAAACATCCAAAATATTCAAAAAAATCCATCTGTCTCATCTTTCTTTCACCCACAATAAAAATCACTCATAATAAATTATTTGTCATCCTCAACCTTTGGTGAAACAATCATAAACAAGTCTAGCAAGTCAAAAGTGAAAACTCAAATGTCAAAGTCTCAAGTCTAGGTTAGTACATAAACAAGTTGGTCAACTCTTTGTGTCAATAGCTTATCATCCAATAAGTCTCATATCAAATCATTTGATATCATCATGTCCTAGGATGGATCCTTCCTACAATGGACATCAACATCAGGCATCACCATAGTTTAGTCTTGGCTAGCAGTTTTGAATAACATCAACTTGTTTGTTTACTTTGAATTTTTCTTTGGATTTATCTTATTGTGCTCATTCTAAGGACCTCTCAATGATGTCGAAATGAAGGATTTAGAGAGGTAGGAATGGGACAACGATCATTATCTTTTGTCTTCTCAACTTGCATATTTTTGTAATATAACCTTGGTCATGCGT
The DNA here is from genome assembly GCA_007258455.2 of Sequoia sempervirens. Lineage (NCBI taxonomy): Eukaryota > Viridiplantae > Streptophyta > Pinopsida > Cupressales > Cupressaceae > Sequoia > Sequoia sempervirens. The sequence goes on along the minus strand of VDFB02058242.1, from coordinate 516,084,087 downwards.
ACTTTGTTCGGGTGTAGAGAGGATGTTTTAAGTATCTTTTTGACCACATAGGAAGGCTTGCTATTCTATGTTTTGGTTTGAGATGTTTGGAATATCTAAACTTCATTTTAAATAAGGTTATATATGTTAGGTGTGAACAATAATATCCTATCTGATTGTTGGGTTAAAGTCCATCACACTAGGTACAATGCAATCCTGGTTCTTTATACCTTGATGCATCATACTTATGTGTTTAATCAAACATAAGGTAATTGGCCCTTTGAAAATCCCAACTCCTCAACAAATAAAAATAATCATCATCATCATCATCTCATTTCTTGTTGGAATCTCTTGTTTTCTTCCATCTCTTGCTCTTCACACTAACATGGTACTATGAAAGTTAATCACAAATCATCATCATCATTGCATTCATACTACATCCACAAAATCATTAGCATATTGCATATTGCATATCATATCACATATAAAACATTAATCATAACACCATGCATTGCATGCCCATTCATATATAATATATATTGGCTATTCTAAGCATCTCATAAACCATACATGTGCATGCATTATGTAAACATAAAAGTAATCATCCCATAACATTATAAACATTTGCATCATCATAGCATCATTTTCATTCATCATATCACAACATTGAATAATCATCCCATATCACATATAAACATCCATTACGTTATCACATATATATCATATAACATATATCAAAATCATCCATTTTCATATCATAACCATCATATCATAACACATATCTATATAATTTCATAAAACACCATTTCATCATCATCATAGTATACATCACCATATAGTACATCATAAAAAATGTATTGAACAAGAAAGCATCTCATCACATTTGCATCATCATATAGAACACCAGGAACATCATAACATCACATAACATTATGGCATAAGAATCATATTAGAAAGCATCATAGCATCATTGCATCACATTGCATAGCATATAGAAAGTAAAGGAATCCATAAAGCATAGAATTAAAATAGAATGCATCATATAGCATCAAATCAACACAATGATATATATATATATATCATCAAAATAACTACACTGTCATGGTAAAAAATTTGGATCAATGTATATGTGTATGTCAATGAGTATAATGTCCCATGGGGTGCAAAAAGAATCTTGTCTCTGATCAAAATAGCCTAACCCTATTGGCTATTGCCTTCACCACCTACTCTCTCTACATGATCCTCTGCAGGTCTATGACCGGTCCTATGTGAAAAATTTGGCACTTGGGTTGCTCGTGACATGGCCTGATAATAGTGCAGCCTGTAATAGTTAGCCTCCTAGATGGCCTCCCTATATGCTCAAAGTGATATTGTGCTTCAAGAGGAAGATCCAACCATACTCTTTAGATGTTGTCATCTACCCATATCAAATGTTGTCTATAGCTCTACAGCCTCTCTATTGGAGCACCTAGTCTAACTCTAACCCTAACTAATCTATCTCAACTGACCTATGCTTGTAACTGCAAAATCTAGCCATCTCTAGGGTCTAGATGGGGAGGTGGCTGCTTGGGTGGCTAGTCCTAATCCCTATTTCTGGGTGGTTTCAAGACCCTATCCTATCATCCTTGATCGTGGTCTTGTCGAGGGACATATTGTCTCTGCTCCCCCACTTGTGGATCTAGGAGTGGCTAATCATGTGGTCCTTTATCTTGATCAGGTGGTGGTCCTATTCCTCCTCAGTCCTCATCTCCATGCCTTTGGCCTTTACTTGCCCCTTTGCCTCTTGCTCTATGTCAAGAAGATGATGCCCCTGGCAATATCAATTGAAGAGGCAACTTGAACCAATCCTTGTATGCCTGTGTGGTCATTGCATTAGCCTACCCCTGATCATATGGCCACGGTCTAGCCACCAATTACATAAAGCTCTGCACTACCTCATGCATAGGAATATAACGGCCTTAGGATCTCTGGCTCATAGTCCATGCAAAAATTTCCACATATTGATCATCTAGCCTATCATGTGGCTCTCCAAACTATCTTTGTACTCTTCCTGGAAAGTACATCTTGAGCATTATGTGCTCCCTTCCCTGCATCAATTTGTCCTATTGAGTGAAGAAGAGTTGTTAAACATCGTCAAACCATGTGGACCATCCAAGATATGGCTACCATGTAAATGCTCTCATGTCATCGAGCACTCTCCTCCAATGAGTAATCTTGTGCTATCCTATGTGGGTGAATGAGACACCTCCTCTATACCACTAGACAACTAAATCATTTGGCTCCATGGGAGTTGGAACAAATCTCAGATGAAGCACAAAAATGTGCTCCCAAGCCCAGACATGCAGAAGTGTAATGCCAACCACAAGTGCTTAGCCATCGAGATAGGAAAACTCGTGCAAGTCTCTATATAGCGAGGCTAGAAGAACTGTCCCCCATGCAAATAATGTATGTCACTAAACCATGTGCTCCCAAGCGATCCCCCATGTAGGACTAAAGTATCAGCCCCACTAATCTGGTGTGACAAGACCCGATATAATGGTTGTAATGGCAAGGCTGAAGGGTGACATAAAGAGCCTATAATGCTCTAACTCGATCTGAACCTCACAAAAAACAAGTTGATTGAGGCTGATAATGTCATAGTAGGCCTCCCTCCCAGCATTCGTGTCATATATCACCCCCTCTTTGTGGATGGGAAATCTATGGACCTACCACATGTCCTCTAGTGTGACCATCACCTCACCTGTCAGGAGGTGGAAAGAGGATGTCTCGCTATGCTATCTCTCAATGAGTACTATCAACATGCTCAGGTGTGTATGAATGGGAAGTGCATAGGTAATATATCAAAGCCCAATCCGCCCTAGGTGCTCCTGTTGTCGCTCAGTTAGATCATCCAAAATGCCAAAAATCTCTTGGGACTTGTGCTTGCATAAATAGATCTCTCTCACCTCCTCCTACATCAAGAAAGTCACTATGTTAAAATTCATCAAAAAAATCTTGATCCTGGTTTGTCTCAACATCCTAAAACAACCTCAACATCACTGTCTATGAGGGCAGTGCAGTTTTCAAACTTCAAACTGTGCCGCTGGAGGCTTTAAACTCCTAGACTCTGCCATGGCATTGTAATTTGAGAAGGAAGTTCAGTTTAAGAGTAAACCCTAATTTTGAAGAGGACCATAGTGGTGTACTTAGCACAGGCGGTTGGGTTTGGAATTTAAATCCAAATTCCAAATTGCACCGCGATGTTGCTACTTGCAATGACAGTGTCGTTTGAGGCCGAGTGGTGCCATTTAAATTTTTTAGTAGTGCAATATAGAATCGCTCCTAAGGACCTAGTTTCCTAAAGCATTAAATGCACACATAAATCAAAACATGAAGATGGGTCAAGTTGACTCACTGGTGGTCTAGTGCTAGGAATCCTTTGGTGTGTCCGTACTCAGTTGAAAATGTGCAAGGAAAGTTGTTGTTGCGCCATCTTGCAAAGGTGTCAGAGCTCAAAGTTGCAAAAATATCTTAAGGCTGAATGTGAAAATGAATTGGAAGTGGCCCCTCAAGGCCTATTTAAGCCTAGAAATTAGGGTTTTTTGACCTCGTTTAGCCGTCCTAACACAGTTTTGGTCCCTCAATCCCTTTTTTGTCCATCTAAGGGCCATTTTTGCATCTTTTTTTGCATTTTATCTAATTTTTTGACCTCCCAAAGCCTTTCTAGATCCATCAGGCACCTTGGCCCTCTTTTTTGCCAGATCACCCAAAAATTATAATTTTCGTCTGATCTCTCAAGGGGTTAGTATATCGGAATGTTTCGCCCACTAAGGCAGCAATGGGGAAAGTTTTGAAATCGGAAAATCTTTGGCTTCAGATTGAGATAGTTATTCTTTGAATCAGCGCAACAAGTGCACTCCTTCAAAGAGGAGAAAAATGTAGACATGTAAAATGTACTAATTGATGCTACATGCTTGATCCCAATTACTAACACCATTTTGTCCTTAATCATCCCTCAGTCTAACCATTTAATCAAATACCCTTATTTAATTAAATTCATCAATTTTCCTCCCTTAATTAAATAAATCATTTATCTGATTAAGTCATTCTCTCTTGTTAATTAAATCAATCAATCTCATCTGATTAACCATGCATCTCTATTTAATTAAATAATTCATTTTATTTGATTAAATCTCTAAAGTCATCTTATTAAATTAAATAAATTAAACCTTGTTTTATTCAATCTAATATTCATCCCCTTTAATTAAATAAATCAAAATCTTTATTTAATTAAATCTAAATCACATTCTTCTCATCTTTTGATTTAAATAACCCATAAATATAAATCAATTAGTCACATCATCTAATTCCTCATTAAATTAATTGACCCTTGATTAATTTAATTATAATCTAGGTCCCATCCTCTAGTTTTTGCCACTTGCACATGAAATTGCATTTAATTCATTTATTAAATCTCTATTTTCTCTCAACTTGGCATCTTTTAGAGAATATTCCTCCAAATTTGAAATCCTTCCAAGTGGACCTTGTCCTTACAACAAGACATTTATTCCATATTATGCATTGAGCCAAGTGGCATTTAAGAAATTCCTTTTCCATCTTACATGTCATTTCACTATTTTCAAATTCCACCTAATTGCATTTATGGGCACATTCATCAAAATGTGCACATCCTTTGCCTATTCACATCTTGACAAGTGGCATTTGGCCATTGGTTGAAAGTTAGTCCCACTGCTTCATTTTGGGAATTTCTCCATCTTGTCTTTCTATAAATAAGAGGTTTCTCTCCTCATTTGATCATCCACAATTTGAGAAAACTTACTATACTCAATTTCATCTTCAAGCATTAGCATTTTCATCAATTTCATCAAGGCATAGTTAGGTTATTATAGGTTTTCTCCATTGAGTTCATTTGAAGCAATCACTAAGTAGATCAATATCACTAAATCATCAAAATCTTGTATAGGAGTTGGGAAAGGGCCAATTTCTATATCAATTTCGCACCAACTCCCCCATAAGATCAAGAGTTTGCATGTTTTTAATAGGTTTTGATCTATCTCCTTTCTTTTTCATTGTGTTCTTGTTTTTATTCCTATTTTGAGCATTGCTAATGGATTTTATGTGGAACTTTGATCTTGGCTTGCATTGTAATCTTCTAATGTGTTTGTTTTTTGTGTTTTGTAGGTGCTAGGATCTTGGTTTCTACAATACCCATGCTTTATGCGAAGACTTACACTTCTTTTCTTACTCTTTGGACTATCATTGGCTTCTTTAGGTGCTCATGGACTTTCATATCCTTCTCTGAATAAGTTCCAAACCTTTCTTCTGCCAGAGCCTGAGGCTTAATCAACAAATGTTGTGCATATAATTCCAAGATGTTCTCCTCAACTTCATAACCCATTGGCATAATCCAAACAATTCTAGGTTCTACAGCTTCCATCAAGAATTGATCAATATCCACCATAAAACAAATTGTATCCTTATCCTTCTCCATAATAGAACTAGGAATTATTTATTTTGCTTGCATTACATTCTAAAAGTTCTTGAGATATCCCTAGATTGCAGTTTTCATGGTCTACAAATCACCAAGGCTAAATAACATATCACTAATCTGAACAACTACAGGCTTGTTACCTCTTTTCTAGACTAATTTTTTGACTCGTGGAACTTCATTCATGAAATAAAATAACAAATATAATAACATATTAATGTATTTAAATGAATTCTTCTTGGATTTCTTTATCTTACCAATATTCTCCATAAGCTTACTTCGAAGCAACTCACATAAATCATACTCTGCATTCTCCTTCACCATCTGATATGCTGCATATATGGCAGTACTAGATACATAATTTTCTTGATTGGAATGATATATCTTGTAACTAATGACCATTGAGGAAAATTTCACATCCACATCAATGATGTTATCAATTGTCATCAGTCTTCTATCAGATATTGAACTAGTTGCATTAGTGACCATCTAATTCTTCATGGATTTCAAAATTAGCAAACCACCAGAAGAATTTAAACCTGTAACAACTCTTATAGCTTCTTTTGTAATCTTGAAAGGTTGATTCAACTACATAAATTTAGCATGAACTTGACTCAAGATATACCAAACCCATTCGCTTTCATCAAACACAAGGAATTTCACAATTTGCATGAATTTCTTCTCTTCTAGGGTTTTGAATTTGGGCTTAACACAAAAATTTTCTCCAATAATGTGTTTGGAATATAATTTCAATAGCTACGAGCTTCCTAACTCCTCAATATTAGCATGATTGCATGCCCTAATATCTTCAATATGCAATATGTCATACAGAACAGATGAAAATGCACCTAAGGGATTAGTCTCAACAGACATGAATGGATGCCATTTAAACTTGAGACGAGGTCTATCCTTGACTTCAATTACCAATGGAGTAGCCATTTTCACAAATTCATAGGTTAATAAGTTTTCCTTATAAATACTTGTTCGTTGGATTAGGGTTTGATCTTTGAATTTCCTTCACACTTGAATCCTTGCCAAATTTCGCCAAAGTTCACTTCAGAGCTCTTCAAAATTCTTCTCTTCAAAAATGCAAAGTAGAAAATGAAAGATAGAAATGACCTTTTATCATTTGCACACCTAACCTTTTTGTCACAATAAATTCTTTTTCCCTAACTCATCTGGATACCCTGTTTCCATCATTGTGAAAGATAACTCTTTTGCGGACCTTTAATTCTACATAAATAGTTTTTCCAACTAACCAACAACATATGTAAATCATTAATGCAATCACTATAATCATCCACATCCTAGTGTCAATTTATGGCAGGGGGTTTGAAATATATTCTTGAAAATTCCCCCTAGGCCAAAGGCCTAAAAACTAATTCCCAGAGGAATTACCAGAAGCAGGTTCTAGTATAGGCTCATTTTCTACAACAGAGGGACTCTTTTTTACCCATTTCTTCTTCATCTGCTTCCTGATCTGATCTACAGTGACTTTCCCTTTTCTTTTTACATCCTTTTGCATGTTTCTTCTTTTATTTACTAAACCTCTTATGCATAATCTAGCAATATGACTGGTTATGTTGCAATTGTAACACACCACATTTCTCCATCCAAACTAGTTTTTCCACTATTTTTTTCTTCATCTACACTAGTTAACATTATTAAATCTATTGCATGGATAAGATATAACATCTCTATAAAAAAAAATCATCACATTTTTGTATTCATTTGACTTATGGCCATATTTGTTACAATTTAAGCACTGAGGAAAAAATGATGGACCACTTGAGGGTATGTGTAGGATCATGATGGGCCAACAAGTGGCAATATGATGGGTATGTGGCTGACAACTTTTTTTTAACCCAAAATTGATGAAACGAAAAGGGTTTTTAAAGTAGATTCTCATCTTTCCATCAATATAAATTATACTTTATTTTTAATTTAATAAGTAATTATTATTCATTTTCTATTCAAATTACGATTGAAGTCCTAATTGATAGGTTGATTGAAAAATATCTATAGCTTTCAAACGGTATCACATTTTTTGAATCCAAAACATGTGTCACATTTTATGCTTCACATACTATAGGATTAAAAAAATAAAAATTGAATTTCATGAAGTTTTGACCAAGTTAAGGTGGTCAAACATATGGGTTTTTATATTTTTTAATAAGTTGTAATAAAAAATTCATAATTAATTATTTACTTGGAAATTTTTTTAAAAAAAAAATGCATCACATTGGGGAATGAGTCCTCTACTTATATATAAAATCTTATAAAAAAATATTATCATTTTATTGTGGTTAGGGTGGTTATTGCAGACACCTACTTCTTATTTTTCATGAAATTTAAGTACCAAGCATTGAAATTTCAAATTTTCACTAAATAGATTTTTATTTTTTAAACAAACCTAGTAGTTTCAAAACTACATTCAATTTTCTATAGATTCTATTCTTACATATTTTTGAAATAATATAGATAACTTATTCAAATTTTTACATCAAGTTTCCTAACTCTGATTTTTTTTTTAAAATTGCCACTTAAGGGCCTATTTTTTCCATGATGATCTTGTACATAGCCTTGAATTTATTCTACTTCTGCACTGAGCTGCCACATGACCAAATTTATTGCAAGTAAAATAATAACCATTGAACCTATGAGCATTATGTTGTCTTACTAGATACCTTCCAGAATTGTTCATCTAATTTCCTTATCTGAATCTCCTTTGTCCAGATCTAGAACTTTCTTCCTCCTCATATCCAAGACCTCGCTTGTCAACATCAGTCCTCTGACTTTTAATCATTTCATCAAGATTGGCTAAGCTAACCTTAAAATTCTCCTTGAATTCATTTGCAGTAGCTAGTTCATCTCTGAGATCAACAATGTTTTTTTCAAGCTCTTCCTGATTATGTTTGGATTTCTCCAAATTAAGTTCCAACTAATTGAATCCATTAGTAATTTGGCTACATTCTTCAAATTTTTCTTTTAGGGACTATGTGAGCTTCTCTTCAATCTTCATTTTGTCTTCAATTTCCTTGGTCATCCTCATCATAATATATTCCATCTCATGCTTTAGGATTGTATTCTCTCTGGAAAAAAATTCACATTCTTTTGTCTTTTCCTTCAGGGCTTGACTTAGTTGTTCATCTTCAATGTGTTTATTATCATCTTGCTTGATTTGATCATAAAGTTCCCTTCTCTTCTCCCTAGACTTATTTATTTTATCTTTCAATGATCCAATGAATCTCTCAGTATTCAGAAGATTTTCTTTCAATTGCCGAACTTCAAATTTCCATTGATCAAGATCATCTAAGGGCACCATAAGTTGTTGAATTCTACTTAAATCCATTGAAACACTTTCCAAGATATTCCCCAAGCTGTTCAAATCCTTCTGAGGAACTAGGCTCTAATATCAATTGTTGAAATCAAGCAACACTAAGAGGGGGGGTGAATCAGTGTTGTGCAATTTTTAACTTTATTTATTTTATCTTGAAAGAAATTATAATATTCAACCAAAAGAAATATGGATGAACACAAAGTAAGAAACCACAACACCATAACACAAGAATTTTTATGTGGAAACCCTGTTAGGGGAAAAACCACGGTGGATGGCTAATCCACAATATAATCTAAGTATACTAAAAAAGATGTTTAAAAAATGGGAATGCACTTGCATTTAGGCACACTTCTTAGAGCTCATTGCTCAAAATTAGAAAGGTTTACTACCTTACAAAAGTTTGGAATACTTCCAAAATATTTGAATTCAGAAAGATAGCATCTACAAATGCATGATTATAGTTCCGATTAGGCTCAACAATCGATCTCTTAACCTTCTGACTGATTTTTCTCTTCTACTTTGTTCTTCTTCAACTCGCATAAAAAAATCCTTAATGCACAAGTGAAACTATGCATAATCACTTCCCTAATCTTTTGATATTCGCAACATACATCAACTCACATCAAACACACACACCAAAATGATATAATCGATCAATTATATATATCCGCTACAAGGAATTTAATCACTTTATGTCATCTTCAACAAAATAAGAAATATTCACAAACTGTCAGCCCAAATCATCGATAATATTCAATGTGCATCCACAAGATTCGGCCACAGCATAGTGAGGACCCAAAACAAAATGCTCAAACACAAAAAACACTTAAACAATAACTCCTCAAATATCTGTGACACACTATATTCACTAAGTCATCCTTCATTCATAGATGAGTAAATTACAACATGTGAATCGACTAGCTGACAATGGTTTCCATCAATGAAAACACCAAAAAACATGTGCAGTGTCTCTTGCCAACAGATATATGTATATACATACATATACATATTCATATTTCTTTTCAATTGAATATGATAACCAATATCATCAATATTAGATTGTTTAAAATTTAAATGAAAAATCATGAGGAGATCCCACAAAAGTCATGATCTTCCATTGGCATTGAAATATTTAATTTTGTTGTCTCTATACTTGGGAGATAGAACAACAATCTTCCATACTCCAATTCAAGGAAACCCTAGAGATCTCAATCTAGTGTAGAAAGTGGAAAGAGATCTAGCAATAGGGTTTTCCAAGGGTCTGATAATGAACTAAAGAGGGGTTTACCACCAAGCTAGGGCTTGGAAAGACTAATGAAATGCAAGATCTATTGTTGAAACTGAGTGATGAAAAAACTTGAATGAATGACTTAGAAATGCAACCAAATCAGAACAAAAAGCTAAGAGATCAGAGGTGAGTACTTGGGAACCTGAAAGAGCTTGAATGAAGTCCTAAAATAATGAAAACACTAAATTTGAGTCTTGTTGGGACTCATATGTCAATTTGGGTGATTTAGTCCCATACTGGGTTTTCTGTGCCAAAACTAGAATTTGATAGTGCCTAATCTGGATCTCCTTAAACCTTGAAAAATGGCAGTACTGGGACTCATACGCCCAAGGTGGCGTATCAGCCACATTATACTTTTTTAGAGGGTTATGACCTAATTTTTCCCTCTAATCTTTTCTCTTTCTGATTCACTTTGTTTCTAGATCCAAAACCTTGATTTCAAACTTGTAGATGACTTTTTGTGAAGATAGAAACCTTGCAAATGAGGGGTAACAACTTACTCCAAGATTGTAACCTAATTTTCAAGGGATCTTCAAGCTCCAAGACACCTAGATCTGCAATCACACATGTAGAGAGAGAAAAACATGTTGATTTGTTAGTAAATAAGGGTTTTCCTTGGTCAAACCCCTTTGAGTTAATTAAACCAAATGTTGAGATAATGAAATAAGGACATGAAACATGAAACATGGAACATAAAACATGAACAATGATACCTTGAATGATGTCTTGTAAATTTGTAATTTAACATGAAGTGGCCATGAAGGATGTAGATCTAGACATTAAAATAAGTGTAGAACAATGATTAATCTTGGATCTCAAAAGAAACATCACAACACTAGCTCAACAACATGTTTGATGCTTGATAACCTTGATATGATGATGGATCTTATATTGCTGCAATGAATGATGAAGATTTTTTCCCTTGAATGCCTTAGAAATGATCTTGAATTCTTTCTTGATGCTCTTGCAAAGTCTTTGAATGCCTAACCCTTGAGTGCTTGACTTGATATCATGAAGCCCTTTTGGAACAATGATTTGAGACCTTTTTTATATATGAAATCCATCCAAGTTACTATTTATTAGATCCTAGAGGCTGACATTCACAAAATTTGAATTTAAAACCTTGATTTCCTGCTCAAAACCCTAAAAAGGGGATAAATGGGACTCATATGCCACCCCTAGCATATGGGTCCCATTTGGGTGGGACTCATATGCCTAAGGTGGTGTATGGGTCCCACAAGACCTTTTTGGAGAGAGAAAGTGTCAGGGAGTTAAGAAATTAAGTCTAGTTGTTGATCTTATCAGGATTTCAATTGAAATAAGCCTGGAGATTTATAATATAGGGTCTTAGGGTCCTACTAATGATTATATAAAGGTCATAAATCGAAGAGGTCCCAAAAATCAATGTGAACGTGTAAATAAATACACTTTACAACATTAAATTAAGGAAAAATTATGTCTATTTAGCTTAAAAGGGCCCTAAATCCAATGTGAATGTGTATAACACATTACTGTGGACAAAGATTTTAACACCACAAGGCTCCCTAATACTTCTAGGGTTTTTCACCTAAAAGGAGAGGGGTAGGCCAAAATGTGCAATGTCCTCACTCAATATTAATCTAAATATGAATGAGATATTCCCAAATGAAATGATCTAAATGCAAATAATTGGTAAAAGAAATTGATTATTAAAGCAAAACTATTGAAATGCAAGATGTTTGTAAACATAGTGTAGTATACAAAAATACCTAGAAAGATGAATAGAAATACAAATAAAATAGAATAAGGAAATAAAATAAAAGGAATGCACCTGGAAATGTGTTGAAGACTGGAATGAAGACTAGAAATTCTATTGATCTTGAAAAAAATGGCCTATTGGGACAATTACACCAAGCTGGGCAACCTAGTCCTAGATCTGGAAAATTGTATTGAGGCCCATTTCAGCCAAGTGGGTATCCAAATCTATAGAAAACACTTTTCAGGTCTGGCAGTGGGACTAATTCACTACTAATGGTGACTTAGTCCACTTTCAGCTTTTGAGAAATTCAAAGATGCAATCTATAGCTCCTAGTCTATGCTATGCCCTTAATATTAATGTGCATCAAGTTATGAATTGATCTATTTAGGATCTAGGACAATTGCTTATAGAATGCTTAACGCAAATGATAACTTAATACAATGCTCAAATGAATAAATGAACATAATATAATTGCCAAGATAATGAACTGAAAAGAAAGAGAGAAGATAAGAGGAGAGCAAACGCAATTGATAACAGAGTTCGTCCCTAAGGACTACGTCTCTGGGCCCCTCTCCAACGGAGTGACCGATCCGATTATACTCCAAAAATAGTTACAATTGCTTCATGGACTATCTCCTTCAAGCACAGTAGCATAACGTTCCTCTGATGTGTGGAAATGTCTGCAAAATCTCCTGAGCATTCTCTCATTCTCACCACCTGGACTTGGAAAAACAAGGCCTACACCCCTCTTTTTATACATAAAATTTGCCTTATTAGGCTTAACCACCAAATTAAATGTCTAACTCCCTTATGACCTTGTAGAAGATCTCTGATATCTCCATTTGGCTTCTGGTTTAGGTTGTTAGGGGTAGTTTTTGTTTGTTTTGGCTTATTTAGCCATTTGTTAGACATTCGGCTAACAGTTCAATAACAAAACAAACCGATGCCTATAGATATTTCAGAGCGCTCGCGTGGTCCACCGGTAGCATACCTTTTTGTTGAGAGCGTGGTCAGCGGTTCCAACCCCGCCGGCCACGCATTATAACCAAATATCGAATTTGTTAAACAATAAAAACAACCCGCTCTACTTATATATCGACAGCTATCTTTGGCAAATTGGTTACCAGCAGTTTCGGGCGAAGCTGGTCGCGAGTTCGAAACACAACAACATTTTCGTTAGAACAGACTTATCCACCAGCCAAGGAGTGTAAATACAAGTGCCACGTGTCGGATTTCTATTCGCCAAAACTACTGACTAAGCCATCCACGTGTCAAGCTCTTATTCATCGAACCTGATGACATGTCGTATGGATGCCACGTGTCGCACTCATACAATCTGACTCAGCTACCACTTGTCTCAGCCGAATTCATCCATGGGGGTTCCGTACTGTACGGACTGCCACGTCAGCATGATGACGTCATCATCTATACCCTCAAGTCAACCAAACTTTGACTGCCTGTAACTCGAGCATATGACGTCAGATTTCGATGAAACGAACACCGTCAGAATCATCTCGACGAGCTCTTCGCAATGACACCAGTTCTATCATTTTTTGAGATGATTATTTTTTTGCCTTTTGGGTGCCCTTGAAGCCAGTTTGACTAGCTGTAACTTGCACAAACGGAGTCCTTTTCGCCCCGTTCAAGTTGCATTGGAATCAGGATGTCGTTCTCTTTCTGATGGTGCTAAAATCTGGAGTATTGGGAACACTTCAATTTTCACTGAAAAATTGTCCCTCAGATCATGAATAGTCAGCTTGTGGCTATCTTAACTCTCTATTAAGTCATATTATCATTAGTATATTGTTATTTAGTTTTTTAGGTCAGCCTAAGACTTATATAGGTGTGTCTAATTCAGCCTAGGTGATATCCTAAGCATAAATAGGTATATATTGGAGGTTGTGAGTCTTATTTCATCATCAAGTTGTGAAGTTTGTTCTCATTAGAGATACTTAGAGGTTTTCCCCCTCAAAGTGGCTTGTTATTCTCAGTTATTATCAAGTATTTGCAGCATATTTCATATCATATTCTCCTATTGTACAAGTTATTTCATAATAGTCTGCACTCCAGTTCCTGATAGTTGTCTACTTTTGAAACTTTAATTTTTGGCACTGTGACTTTTTGTGGATATTTTTACTTAGCCAACAAGGAGATGACTTCAACAAGTTTGTAACCTAATCTTCAATGATTTCCAACCTTTCAAAGTATGCAGATTTGCAAACACACAAGGAGAGAAAGAGAAAATAGTAATTGTTAAGGTATGGGGGTTTGCCTTGGTCAAACCCCTTTCTAGATAATTAAACCAAAATGAAGAAATAATGTAATGAAGCATGAAATAATGGAATTAGAGACTTTCCATGATGATAGATCTTGATTTTTTTCCCTTGACTATCTAAAAAATGATCTTGATTGCTATCTAATGACCTAACCCTAGCTTGCTTGACTTGAATGTATGATGAATGATTAATGAATTAGTTATGATTTAGGGTTTAGAAGCTTGTTTTTATACAAAATCCACGTAATTTTCCCATTAATAAATCCTTAAGGATGATATGAAGGAAAATTAAACTTAAAACCTAAATTTTCCTGCTTAAACTTCAAAAATAGCCCAAATGGGACTAATTCGCCACCCTGGGTGACTTAGTCCCATCTGGATGGGACTCATAGGGTCCTATTAATGATGATATAAAGGGTGAATAGGTCCAAGGACACAAATTTCAATGTGAAAGTGTGATTAAATACACTTTATATCATTAAAATGAGGTCCACTTAGCCTAGAAAGGCACAACATCAAATGTGAATGTGTAAAACAAATTACAACATTAGATTAAAGTCAAATTTAGTTTACAAGCCTTCTAGATTAATGTGAGAATAAAATTAAACATATTTTACAATATTGAATTAGGGGGAAAGATAAGTTCATTAGACTTAGATGCTTAATAAGAGTCTAGAAAAGTGTGAAAGTTATTTACAACACCTTTACAAGACATCAATAGATACATTTTATTCAGTTTGAAAGGGTCCAAGACCTAATGTGGATGTGTAAAACACCTCTCAATACTAAAACAAGGCCCTACTAAGTCCAATTTGTCATCAATTATTCCCAAATCAAGCAAGGAAAAAGGGATACTTTTTTGGTTTCCACAATTACAACACCAAATTAAGGCAACATTAGGTCCAAGGGTCCTAAATTTAATGTGAATGTTTAAATGAATACACTTTAAAACACAAAATTAGGTAAATGTTAGGTTTATTTAGCTTAAAAGGGCCCTAAATACAATGTGAATGTGCACAACACATTACAACACTAGATCAAGGTGACATTTTTCTACACTACATTTAGCCCCCACTTTAGTGAGAGGAGGAACTTGTTGAATACACCAAATACTAAGAGGGAGGTGAATTAGTATTTTTCTAACATTATTAATTACTAACCATCCAATAATCAATTGACAAGTAACTACAATAGTAAGATAGAACATAAAATGAATTATTACACATTAACACAAAGATTTTATGTGGAAAACCCAAATAGGGAAAAACCATGGTGAGGATCAACTCATAATATATTATAACCAATCATAAGATATTGCATGGCTCACTGCCATGACTCACTTTCCTTGAAAGGCTCACAACCTAATTACAAAAAAATGGTTTACCACCAGAATACAAAAAGAAGTATGGCTCACAACCAATAATGAACTGAGTAAATACACCTAGAATGTGCAAATATCAGTTCTGGTTAAGCTATGGAATATCAATATTTCGCTCCAATCTAACACGTACACAAAAATACCTTCACATCACTATGTACCACTTCGCTTCTTCAATCCTTCTTCAAATCTCTATCGGGAAAACTCACACTTCTACACTTCATCACTACTTTCTTATATATGATTGTTAGTTTAAACATTAACTATGTCTTCTTGCATAACACATGATGACTTGTCGACTTAATTAAAAAATCCTTTGTATGGTGCATAAAACAAATCATATGAATTGGGTTAGCTTGGAACAATTGAGAAATACGTTACCCAAGAAAAAGATAGTAGTCCACAACACTGTCAATCAAGACAAAATGCCAAACTTCTATCATATAGGAAACACAACCAAATCAACCAGAGTGTTGGAAAAACATGTGTATAGCCATATCTGATATACCTTATCAACATATCAAAATATTATGTGGATCCTTTTAGCTAAGAGAATTTTGAGATCAAATTACCAAACAGTGTTGGGATTAATGACAACAAACCTAAATGTTACCTTCTTCATTCTTCCAACAATCTCCCCCTTTGTCATTGATGGAAACATGTGCCAAAAAAAAATGAGACATGCTCCAAAAAAAAATTTATACTCAACTCCCCTTAATAGATATATACAAAAAATATGTACAATTTTTTTCTTCACCTTTTCTCCCCCTTTGACATCAAGGACAAAGGACCGAGAAAAAAAAATTTAAATCAAGAGCAAGGAGCACCTTGAAGCTCTTTGAGAAATGCTTCCCAAGTTGGTTTTCTACCATCCCAAACACCCTTAATCATAGAGATGGTTTTATATAAAGATTCTAATTCTATCACAGACTCCTCTCCTTCTTTTGGAGTAGATGGAACTACACTTATCCTTTCAAAATTTTATGCCTCTATTAAATCATTTGATATAGAGATATGTTTGGCCATAACCAAGTCTCCAAGTTGGGCATACTTTCTCATATAATCTTCTATCTTTGTAGGATGAAAAATTCCCTTTGAAGATCTATAATAGACATCCATCCAACATAGTTTATGTCACCTAACACCTTATAGTTCTTGGATACATTTTCAAGTTGAGTTTCAAAGGAATCCATTAAATCTTGGATACCCTTATTAGCTTCCAGCCACTTCATATAGTAAACAAATAATATTCGGGCTTCTTCATCACATTCCTTTACTTCCTTTAGGATTTTCCAAACATTTTAACATGCAACTATACATTTTTCTTGTAAAAACATCAATTTTTCTCTATCAGACTCAACTCTACCTCTTTTTCAATCTATTCCTTAAACTTGGATGTAAGCTCTTTGACTTGATCAACCATGAGTTTTAGATTTTCAACTGGCGCTAAAGAGTTATTTGCTGAGACACCAGGGGTAGTTTCCTATAGAGCTTTAATAGCTTCCTATATTAACACATTTACCTTTGCATATGTCTCTACAACATCTTGTCTGACAAGGGTAAGAGACGTGTCACCTAATTTAATTCTATCACATGGTGCAATTCTTATCAAGTCCACATAGCCTGAGTGAGATGGCAGTTTAACTAGCTGAGATAGAATTGTAGGTTGAATTACTATTTTCTTCAAAAGAAGACCTTTGAGAGTACTTCTAGGTGACTCTCTGAATAAATTTGATAGTTTAGGTCCTAGAGGAGTCTCTCTGTCACTCTTTTTAGCAACAATAACTTTCCACTCTTCCTCTTCCTTATTTTCTTCTTCTTTTTCTCTTTCTTCTTCATTTTCTCTGGATGGCTTTCTAAGGGGGTCTATCTTTGTCTTCTTTCTTCCTTTTGTCCTCATTATCTTTTCCATTATTTTTCTTCTTTTCCTCACTCTTCTCACCTTTTATTTCCTCATCCTTGTTTTCGGTAGGTTCCTGATACTTCTCTTGTTAGTCATCAAAATGATTTTCATGATGATCACTTGACCTTTGACTAGTAGCTTCTTCTATTTCAGTTGGAGGGGCAGGGGTCTCTGAGACACCAAGGGTTTCCTCAATAGTTTCCATGATTGTATTAACCATTTCTTCTATGACAGTAGCATGTTCTAATTTCTGAATAGGGTGGGACAAAGAACTAGTTATTTCCCCAAGGATCCTTGCATATTGCCTAATCAATTCTCGAGTATATTTCCTTACTTTTTTCCATGTATTCATCTTCTCTAGTCATTATCACATTTACTCTTTTCTTAACTATAAACATCTTAGAACATTCTTTCAACAAGTTAGTAGCTTCAATGTTCAAATAGGTAGAACTAATGGATCTTAAAGCCTCATTCCTTATCTTCAATATTTAAGGCTTCTTATCTTCTAAGCACTAATTCTTTCCAAACATTTCCAGTCACCTTTGACTATATGAGTTCCATTTTTACATTACAAATAACCATATATTGAAAAAACACATTGATTATAGTTTCCTTTCCTTCATCATTGACTTCATCAAATCAATTAGTAGTTGGAAAAAGATCACTATCAATCATGTTGTTCACTAAAGCACTTATATCTAGAGATGAATGATCTCTTACTAGAGAAGATTCAGGTAGGTGCTTCATAGAATTAGGTGATCCTTCTTCATTCTTCCTCTTGTGCACATAATCTGGTAAGCATCCTTAGTTTCTTCTAATTCCTCATCTATAGAGATATGTACATTGTTTCTAGCTTCTTCTTGAGAAATACCGCTCTTCTTGTTTCTTTTCAAATGGTGTTCTCCTAAACCAAGTTCTATTTCTTCTAGAAAAACATCACTCAAATTTTCTTTTTTTTCAACCTTTTGTTTTACTCTTATTTTCCTTGAAGCAATATATTGTGCAGCAGGAGTTGTTTCCTTTCTCTTACATGCCCAGGGGCTAGGACCGGTAGGGGCATCCACCTTAACAGATGCAATGGAACTCTATTCTTTCCTTTTTCCTTTCTCAACATTTGCAATATTGGGAGGTGTTGGGGCAACACTAGAAGATAATCTTCTATACTTCTTGGGTCCAAAGGGTTGTTCAACAGATTTTACTTTTCTATCATCTAGGGCCTCCTTCAAAATTTCCAAATCATCCTTTCTGTAAGTTTGTCCTACAAAGAAAACATCAATATTCTTCTTTCTTTTGGATGTGAATGTTTCCAAATGTAATTTTGTATATTTTTCTTGATATGTTTCATGCCTAGGAAGAGAGGGGTCTTTAGGACTATCCAACAGTATCTCAATATACCTCTCTGCAATGTCCTTTTCAATTTTGTACCCCAATGGTTTAATCCATTGAATTTTGGGTTCAACTACCTCAATGATGCATTCATCTATCGATACAAGGAATGGTATCTCCTCATATTTATTCACTAGACTCCTTGGAATCCTGTCTCAATCATGCATTTCATTTTGAAAAATAAAAAATAAGGAAATCAAGGCATTGCTTTGTGCACTAAAGTCTCCTAGACTGTGCAAATGATCAAATATCTTATGTGCTACTGGCCTATTGACATCCCAATTTATGCCTTTCCATCCTGGTAGCTCCTTCAAAAAATAAAACAATAGAAACACAACCAGAGTGCCATACTTGAAAGTATTCTTCTTTTTCCTGGTTGCATTCAAATTTTTTCATAATTTGTATCCTAAGCAACTCACATAGGTCAAAATCCTTCCCTTTTTCCACTATTTTGTATGCAGTATGGATAGCAGTAGTAGAAACTAAATTTTCCCTATTGGTAAAATATATTTTTCGCTCAATCATGATGGAAACATATTTGATGGCATGGTGTGTGATAGAATTTTTGGTTAAAGCTCTTCCATCAAAGGCAGCATCAGTCATCCTTGTCACTTCATCATTCTTCATAGCTTTTAGCACTGGAAAGGGGTACAGTGTCATAGAGAGCAGTCACCGCTCAAATTTCCTACTTGATAATAACACTTGATACATTTACCTATAGAAGATTAATATGAACCCTACTAAGGGCCATCCTCATGAACTTTACTTCACTTTCACTAGAGAAGCTTGGAAATCGGTTCCAAACATTTAGTCTCATTTGAACTAGGTTTTCATTTTTTGGTTTTGGAAAAAAATTCATCGTTTGTTAGCTCATTATCCCATAAATATTTTAGCTCATGGTGATCGAATTCATCTAATTTTATATGAATGTAGGTCTTGGGATCCTCAATTGGTAATAGATTACACGAGATGTGTGAAAATGTACCCATGGTATCATTCTCGTATACTTTCCAAGAAACTCTCTTAAATTTTGGTTGGGGTCTCTCAGATGCTTCCACAAGAGTGAGAGTGGCCATTATCCTAATTGACTCAAAAATGTTTTTTTAATAGAGACCTTCAATAAAAATTATAGAGTATGGATAACACAAAGCACCTTTCTTGTTTCACCGAGAACTGGGGTTTCGATGAATGAATGTATTGAGCTTCCTTCAGCACACTTTAGCCTTCCTCCTTTTTCCAAACACACTAATGCACTTTACCTTAGCTTTGATGCTTGCTTTATTAATTATAAATTTTTCCCTAACTAGCATTTATTATACTTTAGTCCCCCCTTTTTTTAAAGAACTTTATGAAACACATACTGCTAAATCATGAGATGCTTTGTAATTCTTCGAACCTACTTGTTTTCTATTGGAATTTTCACCAAAGGCTTTTGATTGAAAATTAATATTCATATTTGTGTATCACTGCTTGACACATCATAGACCAGGGGATTTTAAGATTTCTTTGTAACTTCTCCCCCTGAAGCCAATACCTGGTTCAATTCTTGCTAGGGGTATTCACATTAGATGCAGATACAAATGTAAGTAGCTCATCCATTTTCATAGGTTCTTCCTTCTTTCTCCAAATCTTTTCCATTTCTTTCCTTA
This sequence comes from Sequoia sempervirens, assembly GCA_007258455.2. Taxonomy (NCBI): domain Eukaryota; kingdom Viridiplantae; phylum Streptophyta; class Pinopsida; order Cupressales; family Cupressaceae; genus Sequoia; species Sequoia sempervirens. The sequence continues at coordinate 516,063,663 of VDFB02058242.1, read as the reverse complement.
CTTCAATTGGGTCTACTTTTTCTATTGGTTTGATTTTCTATTTTGGATTAGGTTTGTTCCCAGTCTTGCTTCTACAAAATTTTGAGATATGTGTCTTGGTTTGTTATAAGTGTAACCCACAACATGTCTTTGATGAATCTGACTTGTATTTATCCTTGATTTGCATTGATTTGTCTTATGTCTAAAAATATTACTTGTGTAGCAATAGCCTTGAAATGATTGAATCCTTTTGCTAGCGTTGAATCTATTCATCATCATCTGACTTCTACATTTGGTAGCTCTATGTACATACTTATTGAAAGCAAAAAAATTTCCAATAAAGAATCCAATATTCTAACTCATTCCATTCTAGTTCATTCTACTTCTACATTTTGATGCTTTATGTCTGAATTTATTGCATGAGAAAGAAAAACCATTGAAATATGGGTACCTTTTAACATTAGGTTGTCAAATAGGAATCCTTCCAGTATTGATCCTTTGATTCTTGATTTGATGAATGTTACCTTGAAACTTACTTTATTTGTTCATTTTGTTGGAAATTATTTTCTCTTTTGATTTATGTCCTTCATCAAGACCTAGACCACTTTTATCCTTGGCAGGTTACTGAGATGAAATCAACTCATCAAGCATTGTAGAGCTTGTTTTGAATTTTTCTTCATAATCCTTTTCCTTTTCCATGTCATGTCTTAGGATTACCACTTCTTGCTCAAGCTTTGTGCACTCATCATTTTTACTCTGGATCTCAACCTTTTGACATTCCTCAATAATTTTTCCTCCTTCTATTTACACCTTTAATCTGGTAAAGTCTTCACCAGCCTTTTTCAATTGATCATTGACTTCTCTATGTATCTCTTTTAATTTGTTGATCTGCTCTCTCAATTTTTTGATACACTCATTTGCTTCATTCAGGTTTCCTTTCATATTTTCTTTTTAATATTCACTTTTGTCTAATTCTTGAAATACAACATTGATTTCCTTGGATACAGTGTTTTCTTCCAAAGGAACAATATAGCTTTTGTTAAAGCTATGTATTCAAATTTTAGGACCTTCCTCAAGCTGTAAGACTTCTTCAAAGGAACCAAGCTCTAATACCAATTGTTGAATACACTAAATAGTGAGAGGGGGGTTAATCGGTATTCTTCTAACATTTTTAATTACTAACCATCCAATAATCAATCCACAACTAACTACAATAGTAAGCCAGAACATAAAATGAATCATAACACATTGACAGTAGGATTTTATGTGGAAAACCCAAACAGGGAAAAACCTGTGATGAGGATTATCTCACAATTTATTATAACCAGTAATAAGATATTACATGGCTCACTACCAAGACTCGCTATCCTTGAAAGGCTCATAGCCTAATTATAGAAAAATGGCTTACCACTAGAATACAAAAAAATGTATGGTTTAGAGCTAATAATGAACTAAGTAAATACACCTAGAATGTGTAGAGATCACTTTCAGTTAAGCTCTAGAATATCAAGATTCTTCTCTAGTCTCACACATACATAAAAAGGCCTTCGCATCATTGTGTACCACTTCAATTTTTCAATTATTCTTCTTCAAATCTCTATCCCACACTCACACTCCTACACTTCATCACCACTTGCTTATATATGATTGTCTCTTTAAACATTAACTAGGTTAGCTTGCATAACACATGATGACTTTTCAACTTAATTCAAAAAACCTTTTTATGTTGCAAACAACAAATCATATGAATTGGGTCAGCTTGGACCAATTGAGAAATATGTCACCCAAGAAAAAGATAGCAATCCACAACACTGTCAGTCAAGAAAAAAATGTTGAACTTTTTTCATATAGGAAACACAACCAGATCAACCAGAGTGTCAAAAAATATGTGTATAGCCATATCTAATACATGTTATCAACATATCAAAATATTATGGGGATCCTTTCAGCTGAGAGAATTTTGAGATCAAATTACCAAATAGTGTTGGGATCAATGATAACAAATCCATAGATTACCTTCTTCATTCTTACAACAAAACTTGCTTCAAACTCACACTAAACTAGACATTCAAGAGGGGCCTGGAATTGAACCAATGCGAATGGTCTAGGATACCAAATATCAAGGAGGTAACCAAGCCCTAAGGATACAAGATCATACATAAAACCAACATAAGCACAAAGGGACACACCCAAGGTGTATGATATGCAACAAAACAAGATACACAAACATACAATATCTTTAACTAAGAAAATGAAAAATAAAAATAAGCAAAAATAAAAAAAGAGGTGGATCAAGCCTCGACTATTTTTCCAACACAATGTGGATCAAATCTAAGTTTTTTTTCCAAAAAATCATGCTCATTCTAAGATAATAAAACTTTAGGCTATTCTTTAGGTAAGTATCCAAAAAGGGTGGTTTAGTGAGGTCATGCCTCCATGTCAGCTTGGTGCAGGAGCACCAATCATTTCAATGTTTTCTCTTTAGTTGTCTCATGAAGAGTCAAGTCTAGGAGTTGATTCTAGGATGTTGGAGTGTTTTGAGTCTAAATAAGGTCTAATGTGACCATTTTTGATGTAATTGGAAACTTTGGGGTCATTTGGGTCTATATTGTAAAAGTTGTAAACCATGTTGAAAAGTTGTTAAGGTTGAAAAAAGTTGTCAAGGAAGGAGAAATGTCATTTTATTGTGTTAAGTCAGGTTCTTGGGTGGAATAAGGTATAGATGCATCATTTTTAGTGTTCTAGGTGAATAGGAGAGTCAATTTGAAAAATAATGCAAAAATAGCAAAAATGTTGTCAACAAAATATGCAAAAAGTGTTTTTTTGAACCCCAACAGTCATGGGGAGTTTGAAACTTAGTTTTAGGGATTTGAGTCAGTTTTTGTATGATGAGGACGGTTTAAATATGTGAATTCCATAGATTTAAAGGTTGTCTTGGTGGATTTGAAGGAAAAACCAATAAATTTCTCACTATTTTTTGGAAATTCTTCATATTATTCTTTATTTGCAGGCCTGTACGGTAACGTACAGTCACAAGATTGTTCAAATTATTCATGAGTAATTTGGGGGCATGAGTTAACTATATTTTTCATTTGGTTTGAGGATACCAAAGTGAATTTGTAAATTTTTACTCTTTTTTCCTTGGATCTACCCGAGTATACCCTGTTTTGGGGTTTGTGAGCAATTAGCATGATATAAGGACCATTTCACGGATTGTAATCTTTGTGACTAGTTAAATGGGTCCTATGGAGGAGGTTTAGTTGTAAGTAGGATTGGAATAAGTGGAGTGTGAGGTTGGGTGAGCATTTGGATGACTATCCTAGGGAGTTTGAGTGAGTTTCTACCTTGAAAATGGAGGTTTAAGGCTAGGGTTTGATGAAACCTTTAAGGGTAGTGGTATTTCTTGATATTTTAAGCATGTATAGGCTTAGTGAGAGGTGTTTGAGTTGATGATAAGGTTTTGGATTTAGGGGTGTTGTAGGGCCTAACTCGCCCTAAACATTGTGGATTTGGTGATTTCTTAGGCTAGTGAGTACTTCCCGATTGAGTTTTGGGAGAAAGGGAAAGTTTAAAGTGCACTTCCTTTGAAAATATGACCTAATTGAGGTCTTGGAGAATTTTATTTCATGTTTTTGGGAAAGTTGGTCCAAAGGATTTTTGTGAGAGTTTGATGCATGTTGTAGAAGGATTTAATAGGTGCCTAGAATGGTGGTTATTTTGCAGAGGTTGTTAATGGATTATGAGAGTTAAGGGGAGAAAAGGAGGTTTGCAAACCTATAAGACTGTCTAGGTGAAAAGTTGGAAACTAAACCAAAATTGGTTTTGTGAGAAGAAAAGTGGTTGGGAATCCTTTTGTATTGTGTAAGTGAATTATTTTCCATTCTTGATTGTCATTACAACTTCCCACTGTATAATGAGAAATTCATGCCCACATTTAGGCTTCTTATCATACATTAACCATACCAAATCTATACCTCTTGATAACTTTGACAATGCATCACATAATAATGAACTTCGAGCTTCATGAGGAAAGAAACGCTTTGTATATATGCTAGACTCCCATGAACGAACCGAATGGAACCATAGGCAAGAAAAGTGTGTTATGCAAGGTGGCCATATAACCAATAGTGTAAATGAAAATTAGTGTGTGGTTCATTCAAAGGGATTTTTCTTAGTTCATGTAAGGTATCTTCTTAGGGAAAATTGTTCCTAATGTCTCCAAGAGAGGAAAATTAAAAGTAATATCATGCTCTCAGAGGATATCAATCCCAATGACACTACTAAGAAAAGGATTCATCACATAGAAAATCACATAATGAAATGTTGAGTGTTGATATATGCCCCCACTTTAAAGCAGTTTCTAACACCATTGTTATGAGAAATAGCTTTAAAGTAGAAGACATGAGAGGTTATTCAAAAAGCCCTATGTAGAGTCATATGTTCTCAAATACAACTACATCATGGATAAGGGGTTGTCCCAAAAACTTAGTACGTCACATGCGAGCCAACTTAAGGCATGTCGTTCACATCCAAATCTTGCTCTTATATGTATACATGAAAGGTGATCAACTAGCCAAAAGAGACAATGACAAGTGACATACGAGGGAAAGGCTACCTAATTCCTTTCTCCCACTTAGTGAAAGACAAGGATGAGCCGAAATGATTGATGAGAAAAATGATAGAGTGAAAATAATTATCAATTAGATTAATAGGTGCCTCAACATAAGAAAGAGCACCACAATCCTTAAGATGTTTACTTTTATTACTCAAAGCTTTGCATTCATTAATAGAATGACCATGAACTCTATGATATGCAAAAAATGAATGTTTGTAGTAAATTTTATTTTGTGTTCTTGGAGGGAGGGATATCAAATGATCTTGGAGGAGCCTCAATAAGATGCCCTCTTTATCATAAGTAGACAATGTTACTTTATTTTGTGACAAAGATATATCTTGTTAGTATTAGGTGTCATACTTACACAAGACTCTTTAGATTGTGATATTTTGAGCTCTCCTTTACAGGAGTATGTAAAATCTATCAAATTTGAATCATAAGTGTTTTGCATGATGACATTAATGTTAAGAAAGGAATTCTCTATTTATTTTAAAGGATAACAATCAAGACCACTAGTTTCTATCAATCCAAGATGCACAACTGCTAAAGTTAGCTTAGAACAATATTTTGTAAGAGTGTTGATATTGAGAGAAGGATTTTTTGTTTCTTTTAAGGGACAATAACCAAGACTCCTAGTCTTTTCTTGTATGTTAGGCTCTATAAGGACACATATACCTTGTTCTCTGGCACCAAATCATTTTCCATTATAACCAAGTTGTTTCATAAGTTCATAACCTCTTTTATAAAGTGTTTTCATTTATTTAAGGTTCAGTGGTTTTTTATAATCAACTTCCTCAAATTTTTTTGTATAATTTGTTGTTTCTTCTAAAATGGTTGAGGTGGATGATTTTGAAGGGTCTTCCAAATTTTGTGTTGACATTATCACTTTGTATTTTCTCTTTTTAGAATCTTTGTTTATGATCTTGTATTCTCTTGTGAATGTTGGTTTGTAAGGAACCCCAATCATCTTCTTATAGCTTTGTGATTTCCTCAATATGTTTTTCTTTGTCTTTCTATTGCACTGGTTCTACTTGTGTAGCTGGTGTTAATGTTTTCAAAGGGTTTTCATACAACTGTTTGGTTCAATGTTAGCTTCGAGTGTGTACAGTTTGTTATTGTAGAAAAACTTCATTTTACAATGAAGAGTAGAAGGCACCCCATTCATTATATGAACCATGGTCTACCTAAAAGGATATTATATGAAATATCATGAGGCATAACATGGATCAGTGTTTCTAATGTGGCCTTTCTATCTGTAATAGAAAAAGTGACCATGCCAAGCGGTTGTTTTCCTACATTGTCAAATCCCTTAATAGATAAATAGTTAAGTTAAATTTTTGATTTATCCACACCAAGCTTATCCAAAAGGGATACGCTACACACATTTAGGGTGGATCCATTTTTAACGAGGGTTCCTTTTGTTCCCAACCTATTATAGATATCTGTTATCATTAAAGCATCATTTTTTTTTCCACTTCCTTATGGAGCTCCCCAAAAAAATTGAATGTCTTAGTAGCACATGGACTTAATCAGCATACAAATCCCTTGTCCCCATGGTTTTGATAGGGTTTTAGATTAGAAAACCCTCTGTTATTCTAATTCCACATTGAATTTCCCTATTGGTTTCACATTCTCCAAGTTGTCACTCGAGCCATCATATGCGTTCGACCACTGGCCCCTTTGGTTTAGAGCTCTGATCATCTAGTTTGTCACCCACTTTAATTTTTTTCCTAATGTAGAGCCAATAAATATTTTCCTAAATGAATTGAGCTTAAGCCATTCATCCTTGCGGTTTAAACCATTGTTGGCCTAACAATGGCCCCTTCTTTAACACTAACCTTGTCATATGTGCAGGTTTTGGGATTTGTGAATGTGGGAAATAATCCTGGTCATACCTTGCCAGCTCATGGATGTTAAATGTTAGTTGATTACATTGTGTGAGGATTACGAGATGGGGATGTGTGTCCTTATACAGATGTAAGGACCGGTCTCCATTTTTGGGCTTACTTCTTGTGGTTTCAGACTGACGGTGAAGATCAGGCATAGGGAATAATCTCTATCGTTCCTCACTAGCTCACGAAGAAAATATGAATGCTCATTAAAGGATGCAAGAGAAACGAGATCTAGACACATGGATTAATCCACCAATTAGTGAAATGGGTGAGACCCACTGACGGGTGAGGTTTCATCTTATTTGGACGAATGCTATGGTCGAAGATGAACGAGCAAAGAACTATTGAAATTCAAACTTAGTCAGCTCAATGTGAGTAGTTTCATCTACCATCTCATCAAAGGACCGACGACTGACATTCAAAATCAATAGATAGGAATGTGATAGCTTTTTAGTTGTGCAACTAGCAAGAATTAATGGTATGCTCTTTACAAGAGTGATCAAATTGATATTTGTGCATGTGGAGACTTAATTGCCAGTAATCATGAAGCATAATATGTATATTTCCATGCACTTGGGAAATAAATGGTGATAATATGCACGCCAATGAATTACCAAAATTTTGTGTCTATGTTTTCTTTGGGAATTGGTGGTTGTTATCATCATGTCACTTGATAAATACATGAGGAATGACTACTAATTTTATCATTTGAATTTAATAGTTAGTAATTTTTTGAATTTGAGCCAAGTGAATAGTGTTTGATTGAAAGCTTGAGAAGCTTCCAAGCATCAAAATGAGTAATTCTGCTACTATTAGAGTCCCAATTAGGAGGTCACCAAGGTTCAATGTGAAGAAAGAATAGATAGTGTCAGAAAGTAGGAATGAAACCTACCTAACCATGCTCTGATTACAAAGGAGAAGGTTCTTGCTAATAAAACTTTGCTTTTCCCTGTTAGGTGTAGTAGGAGGCTATTGCACCAAGGTGTTGCCATTGGGAAGATAGGAGAAAAGGGAAAAGATCTTGCCCTATTTTCATCTAGAGTTTCTAGGAGGGTCAGATATGGGCGTGGTTCATATGAGCGACATAATTATCCTATTGCAATCACATATAGTTCTTCAAAGAGTGCTACAGAGATGGACTCGATCTATCAATGGTATCTCATGATTAGATTCTAACTACTGCCCTAGGAATGAAGGTGTTTTCAATCACACCAATATTTGTGCAAACTCTGAGTGGGCATGATGGCTCTCTACCAGGAAAGGACAAGAACCAGGAAGAAGATGAAGTTTCCTCTCTTGCTATTTACACAATATAGAGCAAGCACATATATTTGTGGCTCCAGTGTTGGTGTTGGTCCTATGTAATAGAATTATTTTATGAGTTGTTGAATTTTGTTATGAAGATGAAATTATATGCTGGTTGTTCTCGCATTTTGGTGTTGGTGAGTTTTATGTTGAACATGGATAATTGAAGTTGGATTTTGTAATGACTATGCTAACTGTGAATTTGGGTTGATGGGTTACGCCAATGGTTAATGTCTACTTTTGGTGGTATTAGTAAATTTTGATGGTTACACATTTTGCCTCCCCTTTTGGGAAAATGATCGTAGATTGTGCTCTGGGGGTAATTTTGAAATGAAATACAAATTATTGTGAAATGATACATCTGAATTATAACTACATTTTAAGTCAGAATCTTGTTTTCTCCTTGTGCTATAAAAGGAATTCATGGATCATTTGCAAGGGTTTCTAATCTTAAGTTTCGAGTCAAGTATATGTATAGGTAGAAAACTGAGTATAGAAAGAAATTAATGAATAGATAAAATGACTTCTTTTGGCTCTAATATATGTATGTAGTGATCTAAAATGGTTTTATAGTAATGATTAATATCGAAACAAATCTATAATTCTAATGCATGTACTCTCCTTCTGTAGGTGGTTGCAAGTTTTGAATGAAATATCAAGTATTTCTTTGTTCATCTTCAAATATTTGTTTGAATGTGTTCCTTTGTTTTTTCTTTGATTCAAGGAATCAATTAAAATGCTTAAATAGAGCCATAAATTTGTGATAATTTACAAAGGATTTGGTAAGTAGTCATGTCTTAGAAACTGCGAGCTCCATGATGCAAAGTATTCTGAGAGTTGTCTATTATTTTTAGAATTAAATCATTTCTATATTATTGGTTGTTGTGTATGTGACTTTGATGCCCTATTTGATACGGCACTGGTCTAATTTTTAAATATTTACATCAAAAGTGTATTAATTGTCCATCTAGTCATTGATTTGAAATTAGAGTGCAAATTCATTGTAAAATTCATCAATCATGAGGCATGTGTGTTAATTATTTTGAAATAACCCTTGGATCCTAGTGAGTGGGTCATAGTTTGCTCAAAGATAATCCAATATTTTAGTAATTCATGTATTTTTTCTCCTCATAAGAATTGATCTATGAATTAATGTGTTCTACAATGTACGAACCAAAATGAACACATTAGGAACACCCTCCTAGGTCCCATAGAGCCTGAAGTGTAGAAGATTTTAGTTTTCGACTGAATCATGTTAGGTTCCCATTCATTTTAATGGTCTTGAGTATAGGAGTTGGCTACTCTTTAGAGATTCCTTAGGTGTACTGGAAAAAAAAACCAACACTTCCAAAGGAGGGAGCTCACTTTGGTGGAAAAAAAAATTCAACATTCATTTCTTAAATCAAGGTTGTTATGTTGTTTAGTTGCACATTAGAAGGAACATGAAATTTTTGTAAAGAATTTTGAATCATGTTATGATAATGAGGGGATGCTTGAATAAGGTCCCATAACAATATCTTAGTAGGAGTGTTCTTAAGTTGTTAAAAAAGGTCATACTCCTTTCCACTTTATGAAAGAAAACAAGGAGGACCTGGTAAGATAGGATTAGGGAATGGGAGGGATGTTGAAGTTATTTGTCTTGGTTTTGTATTTTTTCTTGTGTTATATGTATGAGCAACAATATTATGACTTGATTGTTGTGAAACATTATTCTTAGGTGGGTAAAGGATAATTTTGGGTTAGTTTTGAGTTTGAGGTTTGTGTGAAGGTGGGTAAATAATTAGAGGGTTCTATAGAAAAGAGAGATTCACTACTCATGTATCTTTATTCTCAAGAAATTCCCAAGGGATGAATTACCCTAAACTACCTCAAGGAACAATGAGAGAGTTCTAGAATCAGAAAGAGTAGATCACAAAGATTTTCTAGACAGACTATCAATTTTTAGATCGAAGGATAGCAATGTAGAAAATGAATGACAACATAGCGTATTGGAGTCCCATAGGCACGCAAGCATCCTACACAGACTAGAAAGCGATTTAATCACAAAAAACAAGGAAACTACCGATAATCTAGTTACTGAGAACTCTCAAAGTACAAGTGGTGCAGGAGCACCCAAGGCCTTCAAAGAGACCTTCAAGGATCAGGAGTGTGCAGGGGTCAGGAGGACCTGCCAAGCAAATCAAAACATCAACTATGACCTTTTAAAGCCTATAATGGCATTTGGAAAGGATAAATGTGTTAAGAGAGTCAACTATCCTAAGGGTCCTGATAAGGACCCTAGGACCAAAATGCTATGTAATTGGAATTATCATGTTCTAGGGCTTTAAATAGGAATATAGTGCTTTAGTTAGGTCAAATAAGGTTGGATATTGAAGATCCAATAGGATTTAGTTTGGGGAGTTCAATAAATTTCAAGATTGGAAATTCAAATTTTTGAATTCCAATTTGGGCGTGTAACTAGTCTTTATGACTTTTAATCACTTTTATGCAACTTAATCAATCCCAAACGGTTTGAGAAGTTGGGGAAAGGATATACAAAGCCAAAATAATCATTTATTTGGAGGTTGGGCATGTGGAGAAGTGACTGTATGGACTATTTTTTGGAAATAGTGAAAAATATAGTTTTCTTGCATTTTTATGGTGTTCTTTTGTTGAATACTTGATCTCTATTGAATCTATGTCCAATAGGAAGCTTTAGGGATTTTATTTTACATGTTTCAACACCATTGAAGGCTCTGAAAGCAGTAATAATTAATTTCTTTGCATAATATATTGATTGTCCTTAGGAAAACTCCATTTTTTTCATTGATTTTGAGAGTCATCATGAAGTAATGATCCATTTCATGAGAGTTTGTGACTTAAACTTGTGAAATGGATCCTATTTAACTTGTATCATACCAATCTAACAAGATAAAGTGCAAGAAAGAAGAATCAAATGGTGTACACCAAGATTTGATAGTGAAAAGTGCTTGAAGATGGGGGCTAGGGTATAGCAACAGAAGATCTGCCTTAATGAGGGGCATGTTTTTGAGTTGGGATAGACTAAATATGTTGTCCTAATGGTGTAGAGTCAATGAGCAAGTTCTGGAAGTGATTGGAAGGTTATTTTTCAAGAAGCCCTAGTTTTGAGGCAAGTTAAGGAGGGTTTTGTGTTTGAGCATGTTAGGGGTGTCATAGTCATAGAAGCCTAAAAACTTGGAATCCTTGGTTTTGAGTCATTTAAGGGACTGTTGAAAGTTTCATGGTCAGGAGTTGAGTTTAGAGAGGGGTTGCTTTGGAAAAGAGGGCTAATTAGGCCTAGTTTTTGAGGAGACAACAGATTTTGGAAGGGTTTGTCTGAAGCAAGTGATATCAAGGTTTGGATATGTTGTTTTTCATCATAATCCACATCTAAAATAGTCATTATATTGGAGGTTCCTTTGGAAATTTTGAGTGCAAAGTAAAAAATCCTTCGCTAGAGGCCTAGTTGGGCTAGAAGCCTAGTTAAGGTGAAAATTTGGTTTTGTGTCTAAGTCAAAGGGTTGGGCTTTGAAATCATTCAAGATAAGTTTTTTTGAGTCTCTTAAGAGTGTTCCTAGGTTTTGGGTCCTTAAGGAAGGCAAATAAGTCATTTGGTGCATTATTGAGGTTTGTCTCCACCAGGGTGCCTGAAGAAGGGTTGAGATTGCATCATTAAGTTCCTTGAAATATTTGTGTTTGTTTCAAAGTCCCAGACCCTCTGCATCAACAAGAAAATAATAGAATACAATAGAAATGAAATAAAGTAAATTAAATGATTGAGATAAAGAGAAGAAGAGATATAAACTTCTCACAACAACCCATGTAATAAAGCCTCCAACACATGAATATATTCAATACTTGCAGCATGCGTAATATATGGAGAAAATGTTGGGGATATATAGGGATTTTCCTTAGTCAAACCCCCATTTTGGTGTTCCCACCTCCACAGAAAGCTAGATAGATAGAAATGAAGTGAATGTAGGAGTGATAAAAGAAATCCCCACTCAAGGAGGAGAGCACGTATCACAAAATATAGGTGATAAAAGCAATCCCCACTACAATAGATAGGGGATGTGTGAAATCCCAAAATGCTCACAAACATAAGACAAGAGAGATATCAGTTGCAAGGCTTAGGGAAGCCAAAGGGAGGGATAGTTGTGAGATCCAAGACAGTTGCAAATAGTTTTGTAAGAGCTTGAGAGTGCTACTATATCAAGTGAGAGAGTGAGAAAGGAGAGGAGAGTTCAAGCTAGAACTAAAGGATCATAAGAGGACCAATTGAGTTGAAAAGATAGCTTTTTAAAGAGGAAAAAGAAGCTTCCTGGGTGGTTACAAGGCATCCTAGACCATTACCACTGATAAAACTCGCTAAAAAGTGGAAAACATGCTAAAAAATGATCATTTGAATGTTGAGATTTCACAAGATTCTAGAGCATGGTGCATAAACATCTACATGGCATGCTAGTGTCTAGACACATCATGCTACAAAAGGACAAAAATAGGAAAATCATAAGGATCAATAGAAAGATAATGAACAAAGGTAGCTGTTGAAAAAGGGCCCTGAGCATCCTAAGAAGGAAAAAGTGTTGATGCAAGGGATAAAATGAGCCTACACAAATGCTAAGGGAGTGGACACTAAAGTAGATGCAAAGATGTAAGTGAAATTGCAAGGGGTACAATTTTATGATATTACATTCCCCCCCCCACTTTAGCGGCATGTCAATCTACACTAATATGCATTCTAAAGGAAATGTGCTAAAAATAAATAACTTCATGATGCCAAAAGGATATTGTAGAGGATGCAAATAGCCCTTCAAACTAAAGAAATATGTCCCTAGGCTAAAGACCTACAAAAAAAAACACATTAGACAAGAAATGCCTACACAAGACAATAATGCCAGAACATAAAAAGCCACTATATCATGGGGTTAGAAAATTTAAAACCACATACACACAAGAACACACAAAAAACTAAAGGATTTGAGTCAGGAAAGTGAAAGAGATCTCAATTTAAAAGGTTGTATCAGTACCATGCATCATCCCTAAATTAAAAGCAATAACAAATATAAGAATGTAAGGATCAATTGCTTCAAGGGAAGAATACATACAAAATATAGGGAAGCAATCAATATCAAAGAGAGAAAGAGTATATACCCAGGATGAAGAAGATGCAAATATTCAATCCAATATACAAAATTGAGAAGAAAGAGAATTTAAGAGAGAGATGGAGAAGCTAGAAAGGAATGAAAATTCCAAGAGAGATGGTTCCACAGGTCCTCAGAACCAAGAAGAGTTGAAAAAATGTGTCACAAGTCCGTAGACCTACAAAAGGTGAACAAAAGGCTTTGTAGGTACTCTCTCCTATAGAGTTGAACAAACTACACTAGAGGCTTGAAGACCAACAATGAATAGATCCTGTAGCATGAAAGCACTTTATAAGTCTGTAAAGTTGCAAAGAGGGTGCCCCAAGCACTCTCTCCTAAGGGAATCCTAATGTGAGGGGAATTTGTAGAGTTGAATTGAAAAGCAGCTTCACATGCACACCTACAAAGCAACATGTTAGTTTGCAGACTAAACATGTTAGGAAATCTTGATGAAAAGGATCTTTATAGGTTCTTGGTCCTGCATAACAAGACTAATCAAAGAATCCTATAGATGTTGCAAGCAGCATTGTAGGGCATTCATAGAAAAGATAGGTCTAGTCAAGCTACCCCTAAGCTAGACACCAAGATATAAGATAGGTCTAGTTAGGTTGCCCCCAAACTAGATGCCAATGAATTCATTCAAGAGAATACATTTCAAAGGGGGTCCACTTAAGGGACACTTTATTTGAAAGACACACATTTCTAGAACAAGTTATCACTATCCCTAACATATAGGGGAGGAGAACCATGCAAGACACTTAGAACATACAAGATATAGGTATACCTTGATATCACTTACCATTTGAAGAAGAGTCAAGTGCATCAGTAAATAAATGAGTGATGGAACTTGAATCAAGAAGTTTTTTTATTTTATCCTTGAAGGCCTTACATTCACTAGTGGAATGGCCAAGCACTCGATGGTATGCACAAAAAGAAAGTTTTTCTTTATCATACTTATGAAATTTCTTATGTGCAAGAGAGTGAAGAGTAATTAAGTGGGCTTTTAGAAGCCTCAACAAAATATGCTCTTTCTCAGAAAAAGAATGAGGAGAAAGAAGAAACCCTTTCTCTTGTGAAGAAAATATTGACTGCTCATAAGAAGAAGGCACAAAGACACCAGATAATGGAGTATGAATCTTTTCAAGAGAGCAAGGTTGAGCAGAAATCATGTTGCCACTCAACCATGATTTCTATTTAGATTGTTCATTCGAGCAAACAAGCCCCATATTATGCTTATGAGGTGCACATTCTATAGGGACCTAAATTCCTTGTTTGTTACACTCACAACCTTTACGCTCATAGCCATATTTACAGACAAGCTTAAAGGTAGGGTCATAATGTGTTTGCAAATATTGAGGAGGATCTTCATAGAGAGCATAGTTCCAACAATGGGGGTCACACTCTTTTAAGGGATTGACATTAACCTTCTTGATAGGATTTCCAGTTACATTAGCCTCTTGAATAGAAGTGTGATCATCTTCCTCAGAAGGAGAAGTACTAGCATTAAGGACGTTACAACTATTTCTCACATAATCCTGTGATACAAAAGAATAATCATCTTTTATAGAAGGTTCAAATGATTTTATTGGAATGATAAGTGGATTGGGTTGACTTTATATTCTCCAATAAAGGTTTATACAAAGTCTAAAGAATCCCAATCATCACCAAGACATGCATTCTTTTGAGAAGACGTGGAAGGAGAAAACTTACTAATTCTTCCTTCAAAAGAAATTTCTTCAAGGAAATCAATCTCAAGAGTATCCTATGTAATAGATACTATAGGTGTAGACATCAAAAAATTGGAAGAAACTAAAGGAATAAGAGTAATCATAACCGAAACCTAACCAACAACTATGATCTCATATAAATACATAGCCTTAGGGTCAACCTTGATTATGACTACTCAATTGTAAATGAATTTAATAGATTAATGTATGGTAGATGGGGTTGCACCCATAGCATGAATCCACAGTCTATTGAGAAGAAGGTTATATGGTAATTTTTTTGACATAACATATACAAGGGTGGGTACGATAACGATTCGCAACCTCAAAGGAAATACTATTGTGCCTAGGCCTTGTCGACTGACATTATCAAACCCACAAATGACAATAGAAGAAGAATTGAGAGATGATGAATCAATATTAATCCTAGGTAATAGATCAATGCTACATACATTGAGCATCAAGCAAACATCAATGTTAACTATAATCATTAAAGGATTTTCTTGTTTTTGCACATCCAGGAGAGAAAGTTCCTACAAATAGAATGTAATATTCGGTGAATCTAAATGAATATGTTCTATCAATGCATTAGCATCCATTAGCCTAGAAAAAGAAGGTCAGAGGATCTTTTGCAAGCCTTCCTGAAGCATACCTTGGAAAACCAAAGCAGACTGATGCAAGTCCCATAGTGAGATCTTAGCCGGAGTAACTCAAAGTTGCTCAACAAGATCGTAATCACTAGGTGTTTTAGTCATAGGTTTAGGAGCTTAAAGAATACTTGGTTGAGAAGGTGACAAATAAATAGGTTGATCAAAATTTTGATTATTCCTTCTAGTATTATAAGTATGGACTACCACTCTATAAGATAGAGCCTTAGAAATATTAAGAGAATCACTATCAAATGGAGCACTATTAATAGAATAAATCCTTTTAGGAGGACTAGTTGGATTCAGACAAATAACTGGTCTCCTAGGCCTTTTATGGGCAATAGAGACATAGATTACATTTACAAAATCATCACAACTAGTGGAATAATTATCTAAAGATATATTGTCAAAATCGATCTAGGGAGGATTAGATGTGAAAAGGGATTCATCACTCACTAATGTATCATCTCTAGAGAAAAGTGCATTGGAATAGAAAGGAGATTCATCATTAACTAATATATCATGTCTAGAAGAAAGTGCATTGGAATCAAGAGAAGGTAGAGTAATGTTAAGAAAGGTATCAATTATTTCATCTTCTTGCAAAAATATATCCTTCAAAGAAAGAGGAATCTCATGAGAAGGATTAAAGATAAAAAGTGACATGGGAAAAGCCAAGTCACTATCACATGCATGAAATGGAACATCATTAATATTTTGAATATAATTAGATACCAAACTCATAAAAGAAGATATTAAATTCATGTTAAACATAGCAAGCTAAATATAATAAACAAATCAGCTAATCCAAAGTAGTATAGGGGTGATAGAACTGAGAAAAACCAAAAATGCATAATTTCATTTTTTTTTGGTATTTTCTAGGTTCTAGTAATTTGTATTTTTAGAGGTCTACGGAGTAGAATTTAGGTTTCAAACTTGTGTTAGTCCCTCAAATTTTTGTTATTGAAGGAACAATATTTTAGGGACTAAATTATTACTTTTGGAGACCTTTCCAATGGTGTAAACGGTTCTGAATTCTGAGCACTGAGTGAAAAGTTATGACCCCACCAAGTTGGGGTAAATAAATTCTTAGTTTTTTAAAAAATATTGTGTTTCACTTCGAGTTCACCAAAATATAGAGAAGGTGGATTTGCTACTCATGAGTCTCTTTATTCTCAAGAGATTCCTAAGGGATGAACTACCCTAAACTACCTCAAGGAACAACATTAAATTTCTAGAATAAAAAAGAGTAGGACACAGAGATTTTTTTAGACAAACTATCAAGTTTTTGGTCAAAGGATGGAAACATGGAAAATGGATGACAGCGTGGCATGTTGGAGTTTGATAGGCGTACTGACATTCTAAACGGACCAAAAATTGATTTTATCATAGAAAAAATAAAAGAAGCTATTGACAATATAATTACTGAGAACTCCTAGAGTACAAGAAAATAACAAAGTACAATAGAACTAAAATAAAGTAAAGTAAATGATTGAGATAAAGGGAAGAAGAGATATAAACTTATCACGTCAACTCAAGTAAAGAATCCTCCAACACGTGAATATATTCAATACTTGCATGCATAAAATTAGGAGAAAAAGTTGGGGTTGCATAGGGGTTTTCCTAAGTCCAACCCTCATTTTGGTGTTCCCATCTCCATGGACAACCAAATAGATAGAGAAAGATAATACATAGAAATGAAGTGAATGCAAGAGTGATTAAAGCAATCCTTGCTCAAGGAGGAGAACCTGTATCACAAAATATATGTGATAAAATCAATCCCCACTCGAGGAGGAGAATTTGTATCACAAAGAAAAGATGCAATAGATATGGGATGTGTGAAATCCTAAAATGTTTGAAAGCATAAGGCAAGAGAGATATCACCTGTAAGGCTTAAGGAAGCCAAAGGGAGGGATAGTTGTGAGATCCAAGAGAGTTGCAAAAAAATTTGTAATATCTTGAGAGTGTTGTTGTAGCGAGTGAGTTGTGCAAGCTTGAGAGAGTGAGAAAGGAGATGAGAGTTCAAGGTAGAGCCCAAGGTGTAGAAGAGAACCAAATGAATTGAAAATAACTTTTTAAAGAGGAAAAAGAAGCTTCCCAATAAATTACAAGGCATCTTGGGTCATTACCACCAACAAAACTTGCTGAAAAGTGGACAAAAATGCTTGGAAATGATCGTTTGAACATTGAAATGTCATAGGATGCTAACATGGAATGCAAATGTTTGTGTGACACGTTAGTGTCTAGACACATCATGCTAAAAAATGACACAAACAAGAAAATCACAAGGGTCAACATGAAATTGATGCGTGAAGATAGCTACTAAAAAGGGGTGTTGAGCATCCTAAGAAGGAAAAAGGGTTGATACAAGGGCTAAAATTAACCCACACAAATGCTAAGGGAGTGGACACTAAATTGGATGCAAAGATGTAAGTGAAATTGCAAGGGGTACAATTTTACAACATTATCTAAGTTCAAAGGATGTCCCATAGGGTATGTAGGAGGTCCATTAATCAAGGGAGGTCTAATAGACACTTGTGCATTCATAACCTCAGTGATCTTAGGTTGATGTATTTATAATAAAGGGAAATATAGCATCATCTTTAAACCATCACCTAAAGAAGCCAAATTATTGTTGTTAATGTTGTCATTTCCTTCCACCATGATATCCCCCCTAGGAGGAGATTTTTTAGGAGAACTACAAACTAGATGTTCATGACATTCAAAAATTGCTTCTTTTAAAATGACTTCATCGCAAGTAGGGGAGTTATCAATGGTTGGATTGCTTCATTCAATAAGGTGTTCCCTAGGGGAAGAAATGCAACTAAGAGTCTCATAAATTTCATCGATTGTGTTTTCTAACATCAAAGTATCTTCTTCACAACTAGGATAGATACTAGGAGAAGAACAAACATGATTGTCATGATTATCCATAATTTCACTCCTTTGTCCCATGGTTTCTTCTAAAATAGGATATGTAGAAGAAACATAAAGAGGGTTGTCATGAATCTTAAATATTTGATCATCTAACACCAACATATCCTCCTCACTTAAATTTCATCCTCTAAAACATTATCACAAGAGGGGAAGGTTTTGGGAGATGAATGTAGACTAGTTGAAATTTCAATGGTTTCTTGTTGTCTTATGTGATCATCATGATTACCTATTGTTATGTCCTCTTGTTCATAAATTCCATCTTCTAAGAGAGGTGGAAGGAGAGAAACAAATAGGACAAGCTCAAAATTCTCATTGATTGGTTCTTCTAACACCAAAATATCTTCTTCACAACTAGGAGAGATATTAGGAGAAGAATTAATAAGATTGTTATGATTATCCACTATTGTATTCTCTTTCACTAAAATATTCTTATAGAGAGGGGATGTGAATTTTTTCTTAGCATGCGTGGATAAGTAAGATACTAACATTGTTTGAACAAGAATGAAAATTACTTGTAACCATTTCATGCAATGCTTCAATAATGTAAACAATGTATATCCAAAGATGAACAATACTTTTATCCAATGTATGCAAAGCTTTAAGAATGCAAACAATGTGTATCCAAAAATGAAGAGCACTTTTATCAAACTTATGCAAAGCTTTATGAATGTAGACATTATGTATGCAAAAGTGAAAATTACTTTTATCCATATGATGCAAATTTTTAAAAATGTGAACATTTTTAGATCTGATAGTTTTTGCTTTTTAAATTATTTCAAAAATGACTACCCTAAATTGACATTTTTGACCTAGATACATAAAAAAAAATATTCCTGAAAATTTTCAAACTTGTACTATATGTTACTAGAAAGCGTAGAAAGAACAAAAATGAGGTTTTTAATGCTATAAAAGGCAGTTTCAGATCTGCATTAGGACTAAATCACCCTGAGGGGCGTATGAGTCCCAGTTAGGGTTTTTTCACAATTTTTTTTTAAAAAAAGTGTTTTTTATGCTTTTTAGTTTGGATGATTTATGAAATAAATGAAAATTCATATTTTAGATGATTTTCAATGATGTAAGATGCAAAAATGAAACCTATATTCACTTTCACTAATGCAAAATTTAGAAACCCTAGATTCCAATTAACTAATGCAAACCCTAATGAAAGATAATGCAAGAAAGATCTAGGATGATGCACTCCAAACTAGAATTATGATCTAAATTTTGGTTCACCAAAATTAAAGATTGAAGTTTGGTGCCTCTATGCTTGGGAGATAGAACAACAATCTTCCAAACTCTCATTTAAGGAAACCCTAGAGATCTCAATCTAATGTAGAAAGTGGAAAGAGATCTCACAATAATATTATCCTAGGGTCTAATTATGAACTAAATAAGGGTTAACCACCAAGCTAGGGCTTGGAAACACTAATTAAATGCAAGATCTAATCTTTAAATCAAGTGATGCATGAAACTTGAACGAATGACTTAGAAATGCAACCAAATTAGAATAGAAAGCTAAGAGATCAGAGGTGAGTACTTGGGAACCTGAAAGAACTTGAATGAAGTATTGAAATGATGCAAACACTAAATTTAAGACATTTTGGGACTCATACACCATTCTAGGTGATTTAGTCCCAAACTAGGTTTTCTGTGCCAAAATTGGAATCTGACAGTGCCTGATCTAGATCTCCTAAAACCTTGAAAATTGGTAGTACTGGGACTCATATGCCCAAGGTGGTGTATCAATATCAATATTATTTTTCAAAGAGTTATGATCTAATTCTTCCCTCCAATATTTTCTCTTTCTTCTCCACTTTGTTTTCAAATATGAAACCCTACTTACAGACCTATATATGCCTTTTTGTGAAGATAGCAACCTTGTAAATTAGGGGAGAACTCTAACAACTTCATACAAGCTTGTAACCTAATATTCAAGGGATCTTCAAGCTCCAAGACACCTAGATCTACAATCACACATGTAGAGAGAGAAAAAAATATTGATTTGTTACTAAATGGGGGTTTTCCTTGGTAAAACCCCTTTGAGGTGATTAAACCAAATGATGAGATAATGAAATAAGGAAATGAAACATGAAACATGAACAATGATACCTTGAATGATTTCTTGTAAATTTGGAATTTAATTTGAAGTGGCCATGAAGGATGTATATATAGACCTTTAAAAAAGTGAAGAACAATGCTTAATCTTGGATCTTGCATGCAACATCAAAAAACTAGCTCAACTACATGTTTGATGCTTGATAACCTTGACATGATGATGGATCCTAAATTTCTGCAATAAATGATGAAGAATTTTACCCTTGAATTCCTTAGAAATGGTCTTGAATGATTTCTTGACACTCTTGCAAAGTCTTGAAATGGATAAACCTTGAGTTCTTGACTTGTTATCATAAAGACCTTTTGAAACAATGATTTGAGATCTTGTTTATATAGGAAATCCATCCATGTTACTATTTATTAGATCTCAAAGGCCAACATTCACAAAATTTGAATTTAAAATGCTTATTTTTTGCTAAAAACCCTAAAGAAGGGCCAAATGGGACTCATACACCACACCTGGTGTATGGGTCCCAGCTAGGTGGAACTCATATGCCCAAGGTGGCATATGGGTCCCACCTAGATGGGACTCATATTTCCAATGTGGTGTATGGGTCTCACCTGGATGGAACTCATATTCCCAAGGTGGCGTATGGGTCCCATAGAACCTTTTTAGAGAGAGAAAGTATCGGGGAGTTAAGAAATTAATTCCATTTGTTTATCTTGTTGAGATTTGGGTTGAAATAAGCCTCAAGATGCATAACATAGGCTCTTAGAAGCCTATTAATGATCATATAAAGCTTGTAAATGAAAGAGGGCCCAACACTCAATGTGAAAGTAAAAATAAATACACTTTACAATATTAAATTAAGGAAGAATTAGGTTTATTTGGATTAAAAGGGCCCTAAATCCAATGTGAATGTGTACAACACATTACAACACTAGATTAAGGAAACTTTAGGTCAACAGGTCCTAAATTTAATGTGAAGGTGTAAATGAATACACTTTACAACACCAAATTAGGGAAAAGTTAGGTTTATTAGCTTACAAGAGCCTTAAATCTAATGTGAATGTGTACAACACATTACAACAATAGATCAAGTTGACATTTTTCTACACTACAAGCATTAAGGTAGAATTCAAAATTATACAAGTGGGGTAGAAAATAATCAATGTCAATTATCATTCAAAAAACAACCCTTTAGTGGAGGGCAATAAAAAATGAAGAAAGTTGCTATTCTAGAATATAAAATCAGCACCATCTCACAATGAAGTGATTGTTTGACCAAGCATAGTGGGAAAAAGTTGAAGAAAATCATTGATTACATAGCTACTTGGTGTTCTTTTATTAAAAAATGTGCTTTTCTTTTTTATTTATAGTATTTATAATATCTATGCCAAACTGAATTGATTTGAAGTCGATTTCATCATTTTGAATGAAGCTTTATCATTGAAATTCTTGTGCATTTTATACGAGTTGTATATTTTTTGAGTTTAAGCATGGCTCTATTGTTTCTATGTCTTGTTTTACGAGTGCATGTATTTCCCATGGCTTGGATGGACTATAGAATACCATGTAAGACTTAATGTTGCCAGTCTTTTACATAGAATGCATGTTTGCTAATTAAGGATCTCTTCACAGGGCTATCAAGAAAATCTTGATAGGCCTGTGAATGGAGCGTTGTGTGTTATAAATTGTTGCCAGCCTCTTAAGTGTAGGTTGAACCCACTACTGAAAGAAATTGACATAATTTTTATTTTGATTATCATCATTATTCATCTGATGGTCACCATTTAGTGCAAAGTAATCCCTTTTAATCTTTGCATCGAAGGGTATCTCTTATGTTCATGTTTGTCCTATCACAAAGAGCAACAGTGGGATTATGACGACCTACACTATAATATGGTTTCTCTTATGTCTAGCAGATTGTATAAACCCTATTCTATTATAGAGTCAATATGATTTATTATTGTCTATTTGATAATGGGTGAAGGAAGAATGATGAATTCATTCCATTAATTTGTTGCGTGTAAAGTAGCATAGATCTTCGTTCAGCATGAATGATTCCCAAACTTGCTTGGGAAGATTAAACCTATTGGTCGTTGGTAGATGTTATGGCTATGACCTAAAACATCTTGAATAAAGCCACAATAAATTACTGTGGGTTGTTCTTAGAATGAAAAAAATATAGTATGTTAATTGTGAAAAAGGTTTTCAACTTGAGCCTCGAAAAGATTTATTTCTTGATTCTGAACATTTTATCTTGGTGGATTAATAGTTAGCATGGTATTTTAGTTCTTTTAAATACTTTTCAAAAGTAATATAGTTTCATTGGTTTTATCGTTTACATGGAAGTTTATGTACAACTGTTTATAATGGTTAAGCTTGGATTATCAAAGCAAAGGAAAACTTGGAGCTGTAAGTATAAAATTTTGTAAAAATGCATCATTTCTTTATAAATTGTAACTATTTAGATGTAAACAACATTGTACTATTGGAACCAGTGAATGCTTTGTTTTAAATGACATCTTTTTTTTGTAAACTATAAATGTCTTACTTGAAACAACACTATTTTGTAATTGTTAGCTAAAAATAAGGTTATTCTATTGTAAACATTGAATGCTTAATATGAAACAACATCATTCTATAACTGTTTAGTTCGAAACAATATTGTGTCATAACTATTTAACTTGAAACCACATTGATCTATAACTATTTAGTTGGAAACAACATTGTGTTGTAATTGTTTAGCTAGAAACCACATTTATCTATAACTATTTAGTTGGAAACAACATTATGTTGTAACTGTTTAGCTAGAAACCATATTGTTCTGTAACTGTTTAGTTGGAAACAACATCATTATGTTATAAATAGTATGTTTTCATTTGTAAACAACATTATTTTATTATAAACTATTATTATTTAGTTGTAGATAGCATAATTTTGTTAAACAATAAATCTATGATTACATTAGAATAGTTTGATATCTTAGCATGATTGATACAAATGACATAATAGTATGTAGGAAAATATTCATTCAAATTTTTTCTTAAAATTCTGCATGAAAACTGATAAACTATATCATATTCTGAAACATTATTTGAATGATAGAAATTTGATCTAATGGTTTAAGATTCAAAATGTATGCACAAATTTGTAACTTAAGTAGGGAGATATGTGTGTATGCATATAGACCTTCATCTACGTATATAAACATACTTGTGACATACCTTTTTTTTCCTTTGTTATTTCTTTACTATAGAATGAATACTTAGTTACGAAGAAGTAATCTTGTGACATGTGCTTTAAATGGAATGGGTTTGATCAACTTCCATTGGATTTATTTTTGAATTATGAATTGAATAGAAAAACAACTCCTAATAGACTAGATCATCTAGGGGAAGATGTTCCTAGAGGGTAGTTAGTTGTTATGAGATAACTTGATGTTGAAAGTTACCTTCTGGGATGAGTGGCAAGATGGAGTTCAAAGAGTATAGGTTTGCTTTACCAAAACCTTTTGTTTTTTGTTGCAACAATATTTTATGCTTGGCCAAGAAATTTTGTTTATTATGTATGTATGGACTATGTGAAGAAATTCCCTACCATTCCTAGCATAGATCTTTCATTCTCTTTTCTAACTTGTAGATAGGAATGCATGTTGATGTATGGGCATGCATGAGATTCCATCTTGTAGATTGTTCTCTTGCTAAACTTTCTATGCAGGGTTGAGTATTCTTCAAGTTGGAAGAATTTTGGGGAAGCGTAAGATTCGTGGTTGGGTGTGTGGTAAAGCACTTCAACTATGTTCTCATCCACTGGTGGATGCAAGTGTCAAGAGGAACCTTATATGTATACACAACTATTTAGTCTATGATGTAAACTTGATGTAAATCCTTTATGTAACCTTGACTTACAACCTTGATGTAAAACTGGTACATTGTATTGACTTTGTGGCCTTAATAGCCAAGTCAAACTTGATATTGTAATTGAATTTTTAATTGAATATATTAATCTTAACTCACTTTAATCATACATGTGTTGCTATAATTGACTATAACTTCTTAGTTATGTCTTTTTAATTTGAATATATTTATATGTCATTACAATAGTATTAATTAAGTAATAATTTAGAATGGGTTATTACATTTGGTATCAGAGCTTAGGGTTCAACTCTAGGCCTTTTGAGTCTACCATAGTCTTGACTAAGGATGGCTTACCCTTGACCAAACCTGGATTAAATGTAGGTATGGGAAGGTCAATAGTAGGATGAAGGAAAGGGAAAACTATTAGAACCTCAAATAAGAAAGTCATAGAAGAAGAAAGCACTAAGATTGAGGTTCACCCAGAGATTCCCAAAGATGAAACTCTAGATCAAGCCCTTACATGAATTAAGCTAGAGAGAGGCAAGAAGATTGAGGAGAAGTGACAACCTGAGATTGAAAAGCTCTCCACAATCAGGGACTAGCCTCTAGGGTGTGGATCTAATGCACCCTTGTTAACTAAAGAGGAAAAGGAGATCATGTGTACTCAACCATATTCTTTGGTGAAACTCAATATAAATTTAAATGAGGACCCAGAGGAATGTCCTCTTTCTAATGATGAGAAAATCTAATAATGTAATAAGAAGCTTTGTAAATAAGGTCTATTGACCCACCCTTATTAAAATAAAACAAGATATTTTTGGTATGTTCAAACGAAGAACTCCAAAATATGTTTTTAATGCATGAACATGTATTTCCTTGATGAATGAGTGGTATATGCATGTGTACATAAAAAATGTAGAATTAGAATGTTTACTCATAAAACCTAGTGTTAAGGTGTGATAGACATGAAATGTGATAAGGTTAAGTGTAAGACAACATGGTGACCACAAGGAAAGAGACAAATGGAAGTGGTAAAAATAATGGACCTGACAAGAGACTGGAATAGATTCTAGAGCTCCTAAATAGGCAAGAGGCTCAATGGATGACATAGAACATGAGGCTTGAGTGGCACGTGAGGACCAAAACTATAGGAATGAAAAATTAAATCAAGTAGATGGTGGTCTAAGAGTAGGCCCCTGAGGTTGAATTGAGGAAGAGATTGGAAAAGATCTCAAAAGAGTTGAACCACCTAAGTTTGATAGTAAGGATATCAAAGTAGGAGTGAAAGAATCGATTATTGATATTGAAAAATTCTTTGGGCTTCGTAATCTTTTTGACCAAACTAAAGTGGCATGGGCTACATATCAGCTCTTGGGTGAAGTAGCAACTTGGTGGGATAATGAGAAATTGGAAAGGGATCTTCAGCCAACTAAGATCACTTGGGAACTCTTCCTTCAATCCTCTAGGAAGAGATGGTTACCATAAATTTTCTTTGACAAGGTGATAGAATTTTAGAATTTAACCCAGGGGAACATGGCTATGATCTAGTATTGGGAAAATTTCACCAACCTATTGAAGTATGTGCCTCAATATTAGGGAGATGAATGTTTTCATATCCAAAAATTCATAATGGGATGGAGACCCCACATAGAAGTTGAAGTCAATATGCATGATCCTCTTACCATGAATGAAGTCTTCTAAAAATCCATCAAACAAGAAAAAAAATTGCAACAGTTATCCAACCTTCATAATGATTAAAATCCTAAGTCATGGTACGAGAAAAAGAAATTTCATAAAGGAGACAAGAAACATAAGATCTATAATCTCAAGATGGGAAGTGAAACATAGGAGAATGGTTATGATTGTAACGATGGTAAGAACAAGAAGGAAAACAAAAAAAAGCGTAAAGATGACCATAAGCAAAAGGAATTTAGAGAGGACAAGCCAGGAGGTCACAAAGGGCCTTGTGATGGATGATATACTTGTGAAGGTGATTATTATGCCTCAAATTATCCTCAACGGTAGAAGTCTCAGAAGGAAGGAAGCTATTGGAAGACTCAACATCACTAGATCCACACTACAGTGGATTAAAAACAAGAAGAGTATCAGGCTTTGCCAATTCAAGTGACAGGTAAGCTTTATGGCCAATCTATCTCTATTTTAATTAATATCAGAGCTACTAAATTTTTTATAAACCCTATAGTAATTTCCAAGATACCAATTAGACCTAGATACATGGAAAACTCATGGACAGTCCAATATAATAATCAAACAAAGTGGAAAGTAGATACCTATCTCTTTTGTAGTGAGTTAGAGCTTCCAACCATAAAAACCCAAGTCAACCTATATGTGGCACCTATTGGAAATATGTGCCTCAAACTATATAGGCTGAAACCTCCATTAGAGACAAGTCGGTGTGACATCTTCATTGTCTGGCTGACTAGCAACTTGATTCATTTTGGTTTGTATAGGTCGCTATGACCTTGGAAATGTCTTGCCAAAAGGTTGCATTGTGGAGTCTATCGCTGTGACATAGTGTATTCGTTATGACCTCATAGAGCTCAGGATACCTCTGGCCAATAGGCCATTCAATCATATTTCGGGGAGACTCTTGGTGACCATGGGCTTCGGGATAGCTAAGGGTTCTCGCTAAGAAGTCCCAGTGAACAAAGAAGGTCATGCCGACAGCGAAACATTCATACGTTCTTCAGAGTAACTCAAAAGTGGTCAGAGAAATGTCTTAGCAACTAAAGGTTGTCTTGTCGATAGCCAATGGCTATCAGGGTAACTCAATGATCCCGAGAAGACATCTCAGTGAACGTTGAAGGTCTCACCGATAGGAACATCTTTTGAAGTCTTTGGTGTAGCTCTTGGTGAATGTTTGTCATCGGTGGAACATGGAGATCTCGGTAAGAAGTCCCAGTGACTTTGATGAGTCTTGCCGATGATGAAGAGTCTTCGGGGTAACATATGGAGATCAGTATGTTCTCTCAGTGAAGGGAAATTTCTTGGTGATGTGTGAACACTTCGGGGTAACCTTTATGTCTCAGAGAAACCTCTTGGCAATATCGGTATGTCTTGCCGACTATCCTTTGGAGCTCGATATGACTTGTGTCTTCGGTATACCTTTTGGTGACTCACTATGGTCTCCTGGTGAATGCAATAGGTCTGGGTGACTGCTTGGTGACTCGGTGTAACTCATGGAGCTTGATAGAACATCTTAGCGATAACAGAGTCTCTTGGCGACATCGATATGAAGTCTATGTGGCATCAGAGAGACACTGTTAGTGTCTCACCAAGATGCCAGTACATTGCAAATTTTGTTGACTGAGTAAGACCATCCTATGTGGAGTCTCATGGACAAATAGGAGGAGCCAAATGGGAACAGCTGGAAGACAGTCAGTTGTGACGGTTTTGTGAGGAAGTTCTACAGATAGATTTCGACATGGATATACTCTGTGATTACAATTTGTAATCAGTTGGTTGGTTCGACAGGTTGTTGAGTGATTGTATCAGTGGATGAATTCTATGGACTGTAACATGAAGATTCCTGTACAAGAATGTTAATGGTGAATGCTGTTGTATAATGACACTAGAAAGATAAGTCTGGAATTTGTATGTAATTTCATTACTGTAATACAAAGTGATTTCTCTTGGTGTGGTGGGTTTGTCTCCTGTAAGGGTTTTCCCACGTATATCTGGTGTTCATGTGTGATTGTCAAATACTATGTTTCTATTGTATGTTTCTTACTGCATCTTAATTGGACTGTAATTGTAAATTTTAAAGTGTATCTACATTCTTTCCTGAGGCATTGATGTTAGGAGAATTGTTTTATGCATCTAATTTTCCTTACAAGTGGTATTAGAGCCTAGCCAGTTGTGTTATCCTTGTGGGTACGTTGGTTTTTTTGTGTCAATTCTCTTTAGTGGGAGTCTTGTAGAGTTTTTCAATTTCTAATTACAGTTTAAGATGGCTAGTACATCTGGAAAGTTTGAAATAGAGAAATTCAATGGCAATAACTTTGAGTTGTGGAAACTCAAGATGGAGGATCTTTTTGTTGACCGTGATCTTTGGATTGTTGTGGTTGGAGTGAAACCTACAAGCATGAAGCAAGAAGATTGGGACCTTGTAGATAGGAATTCTAAGGGGCTAATAAGACTCTATTTGGCAGACTCAGTGCTTCTGAATGTGCATGAGGAGAAGACTGCATCTTCCTTGTGGAAGAGACTTGCGTCTATTTATCAAGGGAAGTCTTTGGTGAATAAACTATTCCTGAGGAAGAAACTATACTCTTTGAGAATGCAAGAAGGAGGGTCTGTAGCTGATCATTTGAACACATTTAATATGCTTCTTGCTCAATTGACATCTATTTGTGTGAAGACTGAAGAAGAGGATCACTGTATGCTTCTATTGTGTTCTTTGCCAGCCTCATGGGATCATCTGGTGATGGTGATTGGGAGTACAACATCCAGTTTCAAGATGGAAGATGTTGTTGCATCTTTTTTGTCAGAAGAGATGAGAAGGAAATCTTCTGAGATGGCGAAGGAAGCTCTTGCTGTCAAAGGAAGACCGAAAGAGAAGAGCAAGAAGAAGGACAAGAAATCAAAATCAAAATCAGAGGGGAGATCAAAGTCTCCTAGCAAGAAGTCCAAGGTGAAGTGTTGGAACTGTGGTCAACCTGGTCATGTCTGAAAGGATTGTAAAGAGGAGAAAAAGAAGAAGGGTTCTTCTGATAATGGTTCTTCTCATAGTGATGGTGATGCCTTCATTGTAGCCTTGGCTACACAGGGATCAGATGATGTCTGGCTGATTGATTCTGGAGCATCGTTCCACATGACATCTCACAAAGAATGGTTCACAAAGTATGAAGAATACGATGGTGGAAAGGTGTACCTAGCAAGTGATTCAACTTTGGAGATTGTTGGCCATGGAAGAGTCAGGATACAATTCCTTGATGGCAGAGTAAAGAGAATAAATAATGTTATGCACATACCAGGTCTAGCTCAAAATCTATTGTCTGTAAGTATGCTAAATGCTATTGGTGTACAAGTTACATTCTCTAGAAATGGCTGCAAGATGACTAGAGGTTCAATGGTGCTAGCTAGAGGTGCTCAAATTGGTACCCTGTACAAGCTGGATGCACAGGCTGTTCAATGTAACAGTGTCTCTGGAAAGTCACTGAAAGTTGCTCGTGGAGGTAAAGAGGGAAATATCCCTAATTTGGTAAACTCTATGGAAGTAAAACTTCTTGCAGAGAAGACTATGCTTTGGCATCATAGGTTAGGCCACATAGGAGAAAAAGGTTTAAAAACCTTGAAGAATAAAAACCTGGTTGAGGGGCTCGAAGATTGTAATCTTGAATTTGAATTCTGTGAACACTGTATATATGGAAAGCAACACCGTGTTTCATTTTATTCCAGTCCTCATAAATCTTCTGGTTTGTTAGACTATATTCATTCGGATGTGTTTGGTCTAGTAGATGTTCCTTCTTTGTCTAAATCAAGATAATACGTGTCTTTCATTGATGATTATTCAAGAAGAGCATTTGTTTATTTTTTGAAAAGTAAATCAGAAGTGTTCAGTCGATTTAAAGAATTTAAGAACCTTGTTGAAAATTAGATTGGTAGAAAAATAAAATGCTTAAGGACTGATAATGGCGGTGAATTCTATTCTGATGAATTTGAAAGATACTGTAAAGACCATGGAATCAAAAGACATAAGACTACACCTTATACTCCACAACAGAATGGAGTTGCTGAAAGGTTCAATAGGACAGTGATGGAGAGAGCACGAAGTATGCTCAGTAGTGCTGGCTTGGAGGAGAAATTTTGGGCTAAGGCTGTATCTACTGCATGTTATTTAATTAATTAGTCTCCAAATTCTTCTCTTGTTGAGAAAACACCTTTGGAAGCGTGGTCTGGTAAGAATCCCTCACTTAGACATGTTCATGTTTTTGGCTGTGAGGCATATGCTCATGTGTCAGATGCGAAAAGATCTAAATTGGAGAACAAGGCTGTCAAATATATTTTCATTGGCTATAGCATTGTCATAAAAGGATACAAGCTTTGGAATCCTGATACAGAGAAGGTTGTATATAGAAAAAGTGTAATCTTTCGTGAGCTGAAACCTTCCACTTTGGATCTGTAGTCAGAGACAAAGTCAGATAACAATAAGGATGTAGCAATAATTCCTCCTACACCTGAGAAAGAGGAATTGGAAATTCAAAATGTACCTGAAACTAAGGAAAGATCGAGCAGTTCTGAAAGTTCTGAAGAAGAAGAACCTCAGCCTCAGCAAGTGAGGAGGTCAACCTGAGAAAGAAAACAACCAGATAGGTATGGGTTCTCATTGATTGATTCTACTTGTGCCTATGCTTTGATTTCTAGTACTAATGAACCTAGGACTGTGAAAGAGGCATTTAAAATGTCTGATTCAGATTCTTAGTTGGAAGCCATGGAAGAAGAGATGGCATCTTTAGATAAGAATGAAAATTGGAGTCTGGTGCCCTTGCCTAAAGGCAGAAAGGTTGTTGGCTGCAAATGGGTATTTAAGAAAAAGATTGGTCTGGATGACAGTGTAGAAAAGTACAAGCAAGACTGGTTGCAAAGGGTTATTCCCAGGTAGAGGGAATCGATTATGGGGAAATATTTTCTCCTGTAGCAAAGCTAGCGTCCATTAGATTTCTTTTGTCACTTGCAGCAGCTTATGACTTAGAGGTTGAACAAATGGATGTGAAGACAACATTTCTTCATGGTGATGTTGAAGAAGAAATCTATATGTCCTAGCCTGAGCACTTTGTTGAGAAAGGTAAAGAAAAACTAGTATGCAAATTAAAGAAGTCTATGTATGGGTTAAAGCAGTCACCTAGAATGTGGTACCAGAAATTTGATACTTTTGTATTGTCTTTGGGATTTGTGAGATCAAAATATGATCACTGCATATATTATAAAGCTGAAAGTTGTCAAGTACTTGTTATTGCTCATTATGTTGATGATATGTTGTTCATAGGAAATAGCAAGCTAATGATTTCTGATCTTAAGTCTCAGTTGTCTGCTAAGTTCGAAATGAAGGATCTTGGTGTAGAAAGGTATATTCTGGGGATGGAGATAACCAAGGATAGGAAGAATAGAAAACTATGGCTCAATCAGAGTAAGTATATCAAAACTATTCTTGAGAGATTTTGTATGAATGATTGCAAACAACTAGTGGTTCCAGTCTTGCAGGGAACGAAGCTATCTATTGAGGACTGTCCAAAATGTCCTACTGAGATGGAGGACATGACCAGTGTACCCTATGCTAGTGCAGTAGGCATTCTTATGTATGCAATGGTCTGTACAAGGCTAGACATTTCCCAAGCAGTGGGAGTACTTAGTCGATTTATGGCTAATCCAGGAAGAATGCATTGGGATGTTGTGAAGAGAGTGTTTAGATATTTGAAGGGTACTTCATATTTTGCTTTGTGTTACCATGGGAATTCGGTTGAATCACAGAGGACTCTCAGTGTTCGAGGTTATGTAGATTCTGATTGGGTAGGGGACATTGACAGTAGGAGATCCACTAGTGGATACATATTCATGATGAATGGTGGTGCAGTGAGTTGGATGAGCAAGCTACAAGCTGTAGTCGCTTTGTCCACTATGAAGGCTGAATACATGGCAGCTACTCATGCTTGTAAAGAAGCAATTTGGTTGAAACGTTTGTGTTCTAAAATTGGTTTTGATGCAGGTGAAATAACTATTTTATGTGATAGTCAGAGTGCAATTTGTCTGGCAAAGAACCCTACTTTCCATGCTAGAACGAAACATATTGATGTATAGTACCACTTTGTATGAGATATGGTTGAGGATGGAAAGGTCAGTTTGGAAAAGGTTGATACTCTGGAGAATGTTGCAGATTCATTGACAAAGCCAGTGAGCATAGATAAGTTTAGGTGGTGTGCCAGTTCAATGGGCCTTAGTACCCATGATTTTCAGTAAGTTATGATGTGCTCTAGAGGTGCCTGTATGATCTTCGTCAAGTGGGAGATTGTTGGAAATATGTGCCTCAAACTATACAAGCTGAAACCTCCATTAGAGACAAGTCGGTGTGACATCTTCATTGTCTGGCCGACTAGCAGCTTGATTCATTCTGGTTTGTACAGGTCGTTGTGACCTTGCAAATGTCTTTCTGAAAGGTTGCATTATGGAGTCTATCGTTGTGACATAGTGTATTCGTTATGACCTCATAGCTCTCGGGAGACCTCTAGCCAACAGGCCATTCAATCGTATTTCAAGGAGACTCTTGGTGACCATGGGCTTTGGGATAGCTAAGGGTTCTCGCTAAGAAGTCCCAACGAACAGAGAAGATCATGCCAATAGGAACACATTCATACGTTCTTCAGAGTAACTCAAAAGTCGTCAGAGACGTCTTAGTGACTAAAGGTTGTCTTGCTGATAGCCGATGGCTATCAGGGTAACTCAGGGATCCTGAGAAGACATCTCAGTGAACGTTGAAGGTCTCACTGATAGGAACATCTTTTGAAGTCTTCTATGTAGCTCTTGGCAAATGTTTGTCATCGGTGGAACATGGAGGTCTCAGTAAGAAGTCCCAGCGACTTTGATGAGTCTTGCCGATGATGAAGAGTCTTCGGGGTAACATATGGAGATCAGTATGTTCTCTTAGTGAAGGGAAATGTCTTGGAAATGTGTGAACACTTCAAGGTAACCTTTATGTCTAGGAGAAACCTCTTGGCGATATCAGTATGTCTTGTCGACTATCCTTTGGAGCTCGATATGACTTGTGTCTTTGGTATACCTTTTGGTGACTCGCTATGGTCTCCTGGCGAATGTGATAGGTCTGAGCGACTGCTTGGTGACTCGGTGTAACTCGTGGAGCTCGATAGAATTTCTTAGTGATAACAAAGTCTCTTGGTGACATCGATATGAAGTCTATGTGGCATCGGTGAGACACTGTTAGTGTCTCACCGAGATGCCAGTACATTGCAAATTTTTTTGACTGAGTAAGACCATCCTATGTGGAGTCTTGTGGATGAATAGGAGGAGTCGAATGGGAACAATTGGAAGACAGTTAGTTGCAACGGTTTTGTGAGGAAGTTCTACAAATAGATTTCAACATGGATATACTCTATGATTACAGTTTGTAATAGGTTGGTTGGTTCGACAGGTTGTTGAGTGATTATATCAGTGGATGAATTCTGTGGATTGTAACGTGAAGATTACTGTACAAGAATGTTAATGGCGAATGCTATTGTATAATGACACCAAAAAGATAAGTCTGGAATTTGTATTTAATTTCATTACTGTAATACAAAGTGATTTCTCTTGGTGTGGTGGGTTTTTCTCCCGTAAGGGTTTTCCCACGTATATCGGGTGTTCATGTGTGATTGTCAAATACTTTATTTTTGTTGTCTATTTCTTACTGCATCTTAATTGGACTGTAATTGTAAATTTTAAAGTGTATCTACATTCTTTCCTAAGGCATTGACATTAGGAGAATTGTTTTCCGCATCTAATTTTCCTTACAGCACCTTTAGGCTCATATGGTGTAATTTTGGGATAAATTGGTTAACCAAGTATAAGGCTATAGTGAACAATGGGAATAAGGTAGTCAATTTTCTAGATGATCATGGAAACTCAATCAAGATTTGTGGAGTATAGAGACCCTTAGAGCTTAGAATTTTTTTTTCTATGCAGCTCAAAAAGGATTGTCAGAAGGGATGTGCAATCTATGTGGTGCATATCAATAAACCTAACAAGGAATCATATTTAGATAACTACCCTATTCCCAAGGAGTTCCAAGATGTATTCCTCGATGAACTCATAGATTTTCCTCCAAAATGAGAGTTTGACTTCTCTATTGACCTTGTACCAAGATTTGAACCTCAAACTATAACACCTTATCAGATGATCACCATTGAGCTCTATGAGTTGAAAGCCCAATTAATTACATTATTGAACAAAGGGCTCATTAGACCCAGTGTGTCTCCTTTAGGAGCACTAGTCATATTTGTGAAAAAGAAGGATGGAACCTTCCTTCTATGTATAGACTATTGGATGTTGAAAATGGATACCATCAAGGACTGATATCCTCTCCCGAGAATCAATAAGTTGTTTAACCAGATGAAAGGAGAAACAGTGTTCTCCAAAATTGATCTCAGGTTAGGATACCATCAATTGAGAATCAAGGAAGAAGATATTTTGAAAACTACATTTAGAACTCGATATGGACATTACAAGTTCATAGTGGTACCTTTTGGTTTGAATAATGTGCCAATAGCTTTTATGAACCCCATGAATAGTGTATTCAAATATTGTTTGGATGAAGTTTTCTTGATCTTCGTTGACAACATACTAGTCTATTCAAAGTCTATTGAAGAGTAGGATAGGAAATTGAGGATAATTATACAATGGTTGAGAGAAAATAAACTCTTGGGGAATCTATCCAAGTCTTTGTTCTATCAAGATAGGGTGCACTATTTAGGCCATATTATTTCAGCTGAAGGAGTGTCTATAGACCCTGAAAAGATCAAGGTGATTGTGGAATGGTTGGTGCCTCAAAATGTGTCAAAATTCTATAGTTTCATGGCCCTCTCAAGGATGTATAGGAATTTTGTGCAAGGGTTCTCCTAGATTTCATCTCCTATTACCTCACTCCAAAGAAAGGGAGTACTGTTTGAATGAAAGAAATACAAGCAGGAATTCCAACTCTTGAAGTAGAGGCTCACAACAATACTAGTACTTATCATCCCTAATCCTAATGGTAGATTCGCAGTAATCATATATGCTTTAGGAGAGGGACTAGGAGTAGTACTAATGCAGGATGGACAAGTGGTAGTGTATGAATCAAGGAAGCTTAAGAAGCATGAGGTGACCTACACACCACATGATTAAGAATTGGCCACAATATTTTATGCCTTACAAATGCGGAGGAATTATCTTTTGGGGAATCCATTTGAACTAGAGAAATTCCACTTGGGATTGAGATATATGTTTACTCAACCAAACCTTAATGCATGGCAAAGAAGGTGGTTGGAATTCCTTAGTGGGTATGACTTTGAGATTGAGTGCATGAAAGGAAAAGAGAATAGAGTGGTTGGTTCTCTTAGTAGAGGAAGACATCTGACAGTCATGGTCTTGATAAGGTCTAACTTGAGACTTGTGATACAATATCTACTAGGGGATGAGAAGTATGAGAGTGAAGAGTGCCCTAGCAAAGAACCCATCAAATCATTGGTTTGAGGGATATGAGATCAAACTGGATGGAATTTTGAGATACTAGAGAAGGATGTATATTCCAAACTTTGAAGAGCTGAGGAAGTTGGTCTTAGAAGAGGTTCATAATGCACCTTATTCAAGACACCCTAAAGTATTCAAGATGATCACAAAGTTGAAAACCTTGTACTTTTTGTGTAAGCTCAAGAACGATGTAGCAGAGTATGTAGCCAAATTCTTAAAGTGCCACTAAGTCAAGGCTAAGCATGCACATCTAGTTGTGCTATTGTATCCTCATGACATACCTGAGTATAAATGGTAGGTGATCAGTATGGATTTCATATAGGGGTTTTTATTAAGCAAGAATCAACATGATGTTATCTTGGTTGTGATCGATAAGTTGACCAAGGTTGTACACTTTATTCCAAGAAACCTTAAGGATGTATCATTGACCCTAGCCAAGAAATTTATCTAGGACATATTTCATTTGCATGGAGTTCCAGAGACATATCATTTTTGATTGAGACACTCGAATGACCTCAAGATTTTGGATGACCCTGAATGTTGCATTTGGAACCAAATTGAATTTCATCTTGGCTGATCATCCTCAAACTGATGGACCAAAAATATAAGTGGGAAGAATATTTTCCATTGGTAGAGTTTTCTTACAATAACTCTTATCACACATCCCTAGGTATGGCACTTTTTGAAGCTCTTTATGGGTGAAAGCGTCATACACCCATAAGCTAGGATAGACTAGAGGAAAAAATCATAGTAGGACCTGAATTGCTTAAGGAAATGGAAGAACAAATGAGAGTCATTAAGAATAGACTAAAAGAGGCGGCAGACACAAAAGAGTTATGCTAACAAGAACAAAACCCTTAGATTGTTTATAGCAAGGGATAATTTTTTCTTAAGATTCATACCTCATAAAAGTTCTATTGCCTTTGTAAAGTCTTCCAAGTTGGCCCCAAGATATATGGGACCGTTTGAAGTTGTGGAAGTGATTAACCTAGTTTCTTATAGACTAGCTCTACCACCTTCTTTGGCTCAAATTCATAATGTGTTTCATGTTTATTTGCTTCAGCCATATCGGGCTAATGCAGCTCATGTGCTTGATTGGAAATTCTTGTAGGTATAGGATTCAGGAATGGTGCAATGTTAAGTTGTGGAGTAGAGTTATTGCTCAATTTAAGGTCTAATAGAACCAGTACTCTGAAGACAGTGCTACTTAGGAGGATGCAGAAGAAATAGAACACTCCTTTCCACATTTTATTTCTTGAGAAAGAAAAGACTTTAATATTTTTTGCTTGAAAATTTTGGATTGAAATATTATGATCTTTTGATGGAACAATTTGATGTGATATTGAAAGAGACATATATGTTTAAATTTTGAATTAATAGACATCAAGACAATGTCTCTTATAAGAGGGGAAGGATTTCATAACCCAATTTTATTGCATTTTAAATTATTGTATGGTAAATTGAATTATTGAAGAAATTCAATATATTAAATGGAAATTTTTAAATTTTTAAAATAGATTGAATGAAGTTGACTGATGTTAACTATGTGATTTTTTAAAAAATTATCTTATATGTTATCAAGACTTGAACATTATTGATGAATCTTGGCAAGTGCAAGTGTGTGCAATTGTAGGGTGACAAGTTGAAGGATGAGAACATGGTTGAAGTAGGATCATTTAGCCGGATCGAATGGTAAGCCAAATGGAATTTTAGTGCACACACCACAAATGGCACGATGATTGAATTTGAACTTTTCAGCATATAGAAAAACTTAATTGCATGAATTGAATTGTTCCAGTGATTGAAAATGAATGGCTTGTAGAAAAATTAAACCTATGAATTTCATGTTTAAATTGTTTACTTTAATTCTTTATTTTGAGAATTTGAAAGAAAACAAAAGTACATGTTTTAAAGTGTGATTAAAAAGGATAAGAATTCCATTATATTAAATTAAGTAAAAATCCCTTTTGTTCAAATATATTGATGCTCAAACTGAAATAAAAGTTCTTTATTTAATTAAATGTTGTCATATGGAACACATAAAACTCTTCAAACAAATAATCTATATATTTATAAACAAAGAATAATTATAAGTAAATGTGAACGAATGTCTTATATATGTATATATAGTACATATATATATACATATACATATTCATATTTCCTTTCAATTGAATATCATAACTAATATCATCAATATTAGACTGTTTGAAATCTAAATGAAAAATCATGAGGAGATCCCATGAAAATTGTGGTCTACCATCAGTATTAAGGAAAAAATCAAAATTATGCAAGTGGGGAAGCAAATAATCAATGTCAATTATCATTCAAAAAATAGCCCTTTAGTGGAGGGCAGTAAAAAATGAAGAAAGTTGCAACTATGGAATATAACATCAGAACCATCTCACAGTGAAGGGGTTGTTTGACCTAGTATAGTGGAAAAAATCCAAAGAAAATCGTTGATTATAGAGGTACTTGGTGTTCCTTTTATTAAAAAAATGTGTTTTTCCTTTGATTTACAATATTTCTATTATCTATGCACACCAAATTGCTTTCATGTTGATTTCATCATTTTGAATGAAGCTTTATCATCAAAATTATTGTGCATTTTATATGAGTTGTATATTTTTTTGAGTTTAAGCATGGTTTTTTTCTTTCTACACCCACTTTTGCAAGTGCATGTATCGCTGATGGCTTGGATGGTTGACTGTAGAATACCATGTAAGAATTAATACCGTCAGTCTTGTGCATAGAGTGAATGTTTTCTAATTAAAGAGCTCTTCATAGGGCTATCAGGAAAATCCTAATAAGCCTGTGAATGGAGCATTGGGTGTTATAAATTGTCACCACCCTCTTAAGGGTAGGTTGAATCCACCACTAAAAGAATTTGACATACTTTTTATTTTGAATATCATCATTATTCATATGACGGTCACCATTTAGTGTGAAGTCACCCCTTTCGATCTTGGCATCAAAGGGTATCTATTATGTTCATGTTTGTCCCATTGCTAAGAGCAACACTAGGCTTATGACGCCCTACAATGTAATATGGTTTCTCTTATATCTTTCAAATTGTAGAATCATTGTTTTCTCATAAAGACAATATGATTTCTTGTTGCCTAATCCATAATGGGTGAAGGCTAAAAAGTGAATTTTTTCCCTTATTTTGTTGCATGCAAAGTAGCATAGATCTTCATTCAATGTGAATTATTCCCAAGCTTTCTTGGGAAGATTACATGTTGGCCATGAGTAGATATTATGGCTACAGTCTCAACCACCTTGAATAAAGCCACAGTCAACAACTGTGGGTCATTCTTAGAATGACAAAAATATAGTATGTTAATTGTGAAAGAGGGTTGTCAACCCGAGCTTGGGAAAGATTCATTTCTTGATTCTGAACATTTCATCTTGGTGAATTAATGGTTATAATGTTGTTCATGTTCTATAAATACTTCTAACAAGTAATATAATTCCATTGGGTTTATCATTTACATGGAATTTTATGTACAACTATTTAGAATGATTGAGATTGGATTGTCAAAGCAAAAGAAAACTTGGAGCTATAACTATAAAATTTTACAAATCTACATTGTTTCTTTATAAATTGTGATTTGTTTGTTGTAAACAACATTGTACTATTGTAATTAGTGAATGCTTTATTGCAAATGACATCATTTTATTGTAAACTATGAACATCTTACTTGAAACAACATTCTTCTATAAATGTTAGCTGAAAATAGTACTATTCTATTGTAAACATTGAATGCTTAATATGAAACAACGTCATTCTATAACTATTTAGTTGGAAACAACATTGTGTTGTAACTGTTTAGCTGGAAACCAAATTGATATGTAACTATTCAATTGGAACCAACATTGTGTTGTAACTGTTTAGCTGGAAACAACATTGTTCTGTAACTATTTAGTTGGAAACAACATTGTGTTGTAACATTTTAGATGGAAACCACATTGTTTTATAATTATTTAGTTGAAAATAATATTGTTATGTTATAAACAATACATGTTCATTTGTATACATCATTATTTTATTATAAACTCTAATTATTTAGATGTAGACAACCTAGTTTTGTTAAACAATAAATGTATGATTACACTATAATAGTTTGATATCTTAGCATGATTGTTACAAACAACATAATAGTATATAGGAAACTGTTCATTCATATTTTTTCTTAAAATTCTTACTTCATGAAAATTGGTAAAATATATCATATTCTAAATCATTATTTGAATGACAGAAATTTGATCTAATAGTTTAAAATTCAGAATATACGCACAAATTCATAACTTAAGTAGGAACATATATGTGTATGCACATAGATCTTTGTCTATGTACATACACATACTTGTGGCATACCTTCTTTTGTTTCCTATATTATTTATTTATTCTAGAATGAATACTTAGTTATGAAGAAGTAATCTTGTGACATGTGATTTAAATAGAATGTATAATGTTTCATTAGCTTCCCTTAGATTTATTTCTAAATTATAAATTGAATAGAACAACTCCTCCTAGTAGACTAGAGCATCTAGGGGGAGATGATTCTAGATGGTAGTTATTTGTTATGAGATAACTTGATGTTGAAAGTTACCTTCCAGGATGGGTGCCAAGATGGAGTTTAGATAGTATAGATTTTCTTTACCAAAACCTATTGTTTGTTGTTGCAACAATATTTTATTCTTGGACAAGCAATTTTTTTCATTATGTATGTATGGACTGTGTGATGACACTCTCTTCCATTCCTCACATATATCTTGCATTCTCTTTTCTAACTTGTAGACAAGAATGCATGTTGTTGTATGGGAACACACCAGATTCCACCTTGCAAATTCTTCTCTTGCTAAAATTTTCATCTAGGGTCAGATATTCTTCAAGTTCGGAGAATTTTGGGGAAACGTAAGCTTCATGGTTGGGTAGTAAAATGATTCAACCATGTTCTCATCCACCATGTTCTCATAGACTTGATGTAAATCCTTGTTATAACCTTGATTTAAAATTTGTACATTGTATTGACTTTGTGACCTTAAGAGCCAAGTTAAACTTGATATTGTAACTGAATTTCAAATTGAATCGATAAATATTGACTCATTTTAATTAGACATGTGTTGCTATGATTGAATATAGTTTCTTAGTTGTTTGTTTTTAATTTGAATATAATCATATGTCATTACAATTTTATTATTTAAGTAATAATTTTGGATGGGCTATTACAATCCTTGAGAGGTGTCACAAATAAGGCTTAAATTTGAATTAAAGGGGCTAATTAACTCTAATTAACCACAATTAATTAAGAGGACCTTAGATAAGTGTGAAAGTGTGTTAATACATTTAAATAAGGTACACACTAAGTTTATTTTATTAAAAGAGGGCCCAAGATCAATGTGAATGTGTTACAACACATTACAACATTAAAATTAGGTTTATTCAATGACAATTATTCCCAAATAAAGTAAGGGAAAAGGATACTTTTTCTATTACTACATTTTTCCACCACTTTAGTGAGAAGATGACACCATGTCAAAATCACACTAAATTAGACATTCAAGACACTTCAGTGTGCATCAATAACAAAGATACATAATCATACCCTATCAAAGGCCAAGAAAAATAAAAACAAAAGGATCAAGCACAATTGTTCTAACGTGATGTGGAACAGAGCTATTTTTCCATAACATATGTTGATCACTCTGGGGTAGTGGAACCTTAGTCTTTCCACTAGGTGAGTTATCCCAATGAGGTGGAAAATTAGATAATCATATTAGCCTCTCATACCATACCGAAGTTATCCTCCTAACAACTTCGATAATGCACCACAATGTAATGCTTTTGTAAATTATTTTCAATGTCATGTATGTAAGTTTTTGTTAAAGGGGATTTTTCTTCATTTGTGTAAAGTCTTCTTCTTAAGGAGCATTATGCCCAATGTCTCCAAGAGAGGACAATTCAAGGGTGTCATATTGTCACTCATTAGATGCATCATTTGCATCATGCCATGATAGTGGATTGTACAATCTTGGAAGGCATCAAACCCAATGACACGACAAAGAAGAGGAAACATAACAAGAAAAAATAAAAATCATTCCATGTTGTCAAAAGATGTCATCTATGTATTCCCCCACTTTAAAGTGGTTTCTACACCATTACTGTGAGAAATTGCTTTAAAGTAGTCAATTTTTTTTCCTAAGACATGAGAGATTTCCTCATAAAACCCTATGCCAAGTCATATGTTTCTGAAATAACCTACATCATGAAATAGGAAAGAAGGGTTTCCTCCACAAATACATAAGGGATCTATGGATTTTGGGTCAATATGTTTTTGCTACAATGTTGTCATAGAGCATGAAACTGCCATCATTTCTCAAATACTCATAGAATTGGAAGAATGGCGCAAATAGAGTGAAAACAAAGAAAAATCCTTTCAGGTCAACATGGAAGAGACCTAAATGTTTCAACAACTTGCTTCATCACCAAAAGGAAAACACAAGAAAAATGAAAAAGATAAGAGAAAATATTTTGGGTCAACATGGAAGAGACTTAAATGTCTCAACACCTTGTGTCATTCCCAAAAGGAAAACACAAGAAAAATGAAATGATTATGACATATAGAAGAATGAAATGTACATATAGAGGAATGAAAAAAAAGAGAGAGGTACATTAAATGAAACAACATGAGGGAATCACATTATGCACATGCAAAAAGAAAACATGAAAAATATAAAGACTAGTAAGGCACATACAATTCAACCTAAAGTAGGTCATTGAGATCCCAATCTTGATTAGTATAAATGTAAGATGGAAAAATAGCCAAAGGGACAAGAGAAACTTTTGAACTAGGAGAAGCACTAGGTTCAACAATATTTTTAGGACATTTTTCATTTAAGTTCATAGAAGAAGAAAATAATGCATTCAACTCATCATTCACTTGTTCATCAATCTTTGCAACATTAATGTCATCATCTAGATTTATCACAATAGGAGGTCGAATGAAAATTTCTATGGAATTTTCTTGTTTATGTTGTGGTGAGGGTATAGATTCATCATGCTTTTCTTCAAGTAAGTTCAGATTTTGATTTTTTGTGTTGTTCTTGTCTTCTTGAGTTTGTGATTTATGAGAAATAGCACATTGTCTACACCTATGCTCTCTGGAATTTTAATTCCTTTTCATTCTATTGTCAATTTGTGCTTTTATAAGAGTGGGTTTGTCAATCATAGGTTCCTGAACTCTTCCTTGGGAGGAATAGAAGAAACAACAGTAGGTTGTTCAACTACTTTCTCTTTGACTTTGTAAACTTGTTTGACTCTAGGAAAGACAATGGGATTGTTTGTGTTATCTTGCAGTCTCTTGTAGAAAATTGTGGGAGGTTTTTCTATTAGTTGTTCCTATATGTTTGAGAGGTATTTTGGTTTGATCATTACTTCATCAAGGATGGGTGTTTGATTTATAGGTTGAGGCATGTTTTGAAAGGATAATTCTACTACTTTCTTTGCCTTAAACTTTTGATATGATTTGAAAAAGAAATCTTCACGAGGCTTGATGGGTTCCATAGGCTCGGGCCAAAAGAAATCTAGTAAAAAATTCCCTCAAGCCAAGGTGATATTAAATCCACTATGATGCACAGTAAAGATATCATTACCAAATGGAAACTTGAGACATTTATGCACAACCAAAGGGATGAAATTCATGGAGTGAAGCCATGGATAACCTATCTTCACATGAAATTGGTCCAATTATGGAATGATGGAAAATGAGATAGTTGATGTTTTTAGTCTGACTTTTAAAGGAAGATCTATCGAGCCTATTATAGGGAAAGAAAACCCATTATGCATCTTGATCCATGCTTTTGGTTTGTCATATGTAACTTGATATAATTAATGCACATATAAGAATTCTTCATTTATCATATTCTCTCCACAGACAAGATCAATTATTATCTAATTAGTGGGCTTATCATTGATTTGGTTGGCTATGTAAAGAGGTCCATCAGGTGCACGTTTAAGTATGTCATTTTGTGATAAAGCAATGTCAAGAGGAATTTTAGTTGATCCCTTAGGATGTTTAGATTCAATAAATGCTACCACTCTATCTACAGAGTGTGGTTTTATATGATCATCATCCATGTTAACATTATTCTTAGTTTCACTAGGAGGATTGACTATGAAATGTATATCATTATTGT
Source organism: Sequoia sempervirens (assembly GCA_007258455.2). Taxonomy (NCBI): domain Eukaryota; kingdom Viridiplantae; phylum Streptophyta; class Pinopsida; order Cupressales; family Cupressaceae; genus Sequoia; species Sequoia sempervirens. Next base: position 516,020,070 of record VDFB02058242.1, on the reverse strand, counting down.
TTTCCATTTCTAGTTTTAAGCACTTTCCACAAGTTTTGTGTTCCATTTCCAATTTTAAGCACTTTCCACAAGTTTTTTTTGATGGGAACTAAGCTAATTTATATGCATTCACTAAGGATATGGGCTTGTAAGTTTTTGAATGTTTGATCTAGTTTGTTTAGGTCATCTGGTGAGATTTGAATGGAAGTATACAAATATTGAGCCATGGAGGATTGATTAACAACACTGTCAAAAAGAGAGTCAGAAAACCAAAGATCCACAATGAGTGATATATCACATGATGATATGAGCCTTGAGCTATGTCTTATTATAGTATTACGAATAGGAAACCAGGTTGTAAAGCTCATGCAAGTTTTACAACCCTAGTGTGCAAACCCTCAATGAAAAGAGGCAATGAACAACCTAAAATGAAATGCAATTTTTAGATTTTAAGCAATACAATTTATTGATCACATAATGCAATAACTTAGAAATAAAATTTTTGAATGCAATTTTGAATTTTAACAATGCATTGAAATGAAGCAATTTAAGCTAAATGTAATGAATGTGATGAAACAAAAAATCAATAACTAAAACAGGAAAGTAATAGTAGTAAATAGAAGCCTAAAACTAAGATTTTAATTTCTAGAAAATGAAAATCAATAGCTAATAGGGACTCATTCACTAGTAAGGTTGAATGGGTCTTGGTTAATTTTTCCTAAGATGTTTCTATGGATTTTAGGGTTACTTTTAATGCTTTTTTAGATGTCAAAAGGTCCATATTTGACCTGATCAGGGACTCATTCACCAGTATGGGTGAATGGGTCATGGTTAATTATTTTTAATCTATTTTTTAATGATTTTCAAGATTTTAGTAGTGTCTTTTAGTTTCAGTTCTAAGGCAGTGAGTTTTAGTTTTGGATTTTCCAAAAATGCAAGGTGAAAATGCAATTAAAAGATGAATGCAAAGACCTATGTTGAAATACAATTTTGTTTTGATTTTCAAATGCAAATGAATGAGATCTAAATGATATGCACAATGAACAATTTTTTTTTTGTATTTTTAAGATTTAGAGAGATGCAAAACAATGCAAATATGAACCTTAAATGAGATGAAATTGTGAATGCAATGCAAGAAACCCTAAATGAGACATTAATTTAATGCAAATGAGATGCAAGCAAGATCTAATCTAAGATGTAAAGACTTCAAAAATTATAAAATTGCAATTTTCAATATATTAGGTTAACCATTAATGATGACGTGAACAAATTAGGATTTACCAAGATCAAGATAAACCACTAAAATTTCTCCACCAAAATCACTAAATTTTATGTAAATATGAGGGCCAAAACATGCAAATATAATTATAAATTGAACCTAACTTCTATACCAACTATAAGGTGGGGTGGAGGGCCTGTCTCGATTGGCTAAAAGCATCTTGTTGTGTACAAGAGGTCATGAGGTATAGTCTCCCCCAAAACTCATGGTACTAGAGGGCATGTCACACTAGCACCACCAATCATGTGAAATTTTTTTACCAGGTGCACTATAGTTTATAGGGGGGTGGATACCTGACCAGTTCCTGTAGTCTAAAAAAAATGAAAAATACCAACTATAAGGGGAGTTTTTAGAGCTCAAAGTGATGTGTACCTTGCTGCAAGAAGCTTGTTTATAGGGTACAAAGGACTCCTTCTCCTTTAGTGGCGAATGGGTCCCTGATAGGGTTTCTAAAATTAAGATATGGATTATTTTCCTTGATGTATGCACTCTCATATTCCTGATTATCAACTCCTAAAAACCTATTCCTATTCTTGTAGCTTCAATTCTTTTTTCTTTCTCTTTGAAGGTCAATCTTGCAACTTGACAACTTTGACAATTTTGCTTCCAATTTTTCCTCCACTTGATCTTCAACCTGTAAACCTACAAACACACATTCAAGGGAAGAAATTTTTTTTGATTGTTAGTGAATAGGAGTTTTCCTAAGTCAAACCCCTTGTAGGTAATTAAACCAAATGATGAAATGATGCAATGTTAATACCTTGGATGTTATCTTGTAATGAAAATATGCAAACTAACATGTATTGGCCATGAAGAAAGTAGATCTTGATCCTTGAATAAGATGTGAAACAATTCTTTCAAGTAGATACTCAATGCTACATTGGAACTCTTAGCTCAACAACATGTATGAATGCACTATGCCTTTTACATGATGAAATGATCTTGAATTACTACAATAAAGTCTTGATAATCTAACTTGAAATGCCTTTGAAATGCTCTTGTAATGCTCTAATGCTTGAAAAATTCAATGCTTAGGCCTTTGTAAACTTTATAGGATGTATTGTAAAGTTGCTAAGATCCTGCATAAAATTGCTAGGAGAAACTATGTGAATTAACCCCTTATTTATACTAAATCAAGAGATTAACCCCAAAATTAAAACAATTCATGTAGACACTAGATCTAGAGATATATATTATTAAATTCCCACCACAATGAAATTCAAAAAGGGGGTCCTCATTAAGGAATGACCCATTTTCCACCTAGGGCGAATGGGTCCTAGCACTGTTTTCCACAACTTTACGTTTGGTGGATGAAAGATCATTAAAAACAATTTGAAATATATTGATAAAGGGGGGTCCTAAAAAGGGAGGACCCATTCACCACCTAGATCAAATAGGTCCTAGCACCAATTTCTAGGACCTTGATCTTCCAAATTAAATGTTATGTAATTTGAATTGTGGGTGTTGAGATAGATCCTCGAGAGGTGTCACAAATAAGGCTTAAATTTGAATTAAAGGGGCTAATTAACTCCAATTAACCAAAATTAATTAAGATAGCCCTAGATAAGTGTGAAAGTGTGTTGCAACACTTTACAACACTTAAATAAGGTACACATTAAGTTTATTTTATTAAAAGAGGGCCCAAGATCAATGTGAATGTGTTACAACACATTACAACAACAAACCTAGGCAAAATTAGGTTAATTATATGATAATTATTCTCATGTCAAGTAAGGAAAAAGGATACTTTTTATATTACTACATTGTCATCAATAGTGTGTCCAAGAGTTCTATGATATACACAGTAAGACATGTTTGTATTTTTTTCTTGCATATTTTCATTGATAAGTGGTAATATGGTAAGTCCTTGGTCGAGAAAGGATTATAAAGCTCATTTTTTCTTAGTTATATCATGGAGAAATGGTAGCTTCTGATGTTTATAAGGCTTGGATTTCTTATTTGATTGGGAAACTTGTTGTGGATGAAGTGGAAGAGGAGGATCTATGGTGAATCTATCATCTTTATGAAAGAGAATACCATTTCCCTTGGGAGATGTGCAAGGGGGAGGGGGAGGATCTTGATATCCTAACCCCTTGGTATCATTGGATGGTATTTTCTATAATATTTTTTGAATTTCATACTCATTTTTTATGTCACATCCTTGTTTTCTTAAGATCTTAAATTTTTTACCATAACCCTCTTCTAAGTTAATGGGTGTATTATTAAGTCGATGAACATAGGATTAAAGAGTATCATTATTGCCCTTGTGATCAAGTTCATTAATGATTAATGGTTGAGTCTTGCTTTGTGCTTCAATTTTACAATGTAAGAGGTTGAAAATATGAAGCGATGGGATTATAGGTGGTGTTTGAATGGATGGATAAAAGGATGCATTGTTCTCAAGGTTATGTAAGGAGTCTTGTATGAATTGTTGCAATCTATCTTCATCTTGACCTAAGATTTCCACCTCACAAAGACATTCATTAGGAGGTGAAGGTACATTAAGAGTCTCAATTTCATTAGGTCTTCACCAAATACACAACTTGAAAAATCTACCAAATATTTTAGAGTTTTCCATATATTACCCATACACATGTCCATGATGAATTTTTGTGCAAATTTTCAGATTTCCAATTTTTGAATACAAAATACTGAAAATGAAATGTTTTTAATGCTAATTTGAATTTTACCAATTAAACCTAATTCAAAATATGACATATTTTATTGATTTCTGAAACTAAGACCAAGTGATGAATAAAAAATGGATACCTAGAAGATATAACATTTTTTCCACTCAACCATTCACTAATGTCCTAGGGGTCCCAATTGGATTGACTAACAACCTCAGAAGGTGAGTCAATTCACAATTAGGAGGGACTTAGGAGGGGATTATTTCAACTCTAAGGGTTCATCACCAAGCAAATGGTTGGAAAAGACAAATGTTTGAAAACACAATGTGATATGAAAAATGACCTAAAATTAAAAATGTAGGGTAAATGAGAGGTACACATAATGAAATTATGCAACAGGGAGATAGAATGTGTGTACCTAGGAAGTCTAGAGATTATATGAGGATTCTAGAAATGCAAAGAAGTTGTTCAGAAATGTCAGAGAGGACTAAGATGCCCATAATGGTGTATTAGTCTCGCTGCTATTTTTTGTGGCCAATATGAAGTCTTCGGATCTTAGAACCAGATCTCGGAAAATATTTAAAAAATAAGCCTAAGAGGAATAAGATGCCCATGATGGAATATTAGTCCCATTCTGAATTTCTACAAACTTTGAATAGGATCTTGAGCTCGAAGGTCTACACTTGCTTCTCTTCAAATATCAGGTTTCGAATCTTTTGAATGTAGCCTGTAGGTGAGTTTTCATGGAGATGAAAAATTTGAAATGAAAATTTTCAAATTTTACAACTTTCAACTCCAAGTGATCTTCAAGACTTCAACCTAAATTTTCAATCACAAATATGCAAGATGGGAAAAACTTTTTGTTTGTTAGTTAATGGGGGTTTTTCTTAGTCAAACCCCTTGTTGGTAATTAAACCTTAAAATGAAATAGAAATAATGAAGGAAATGGTGAATGAACAACATGCAATGCTACAACTCATCAAACCATTATAAAATCTACAAATTTGTGTGTAATGCCTGCAATGGACATAGATCTTGAATGCTTGAAAGATAAGACTTGAATTGCTTGCTTGGATCAAAACCCTACATCACAAATTTTAGCACAATAACACACATGATGCAAGAAATCTCTTTGATAGGATGCTTGAATCTAGATGATGGCTCCAAATGCTTGATAGATCTACTCTTGAATGCTCTTGTGAAATCAATTTGATATTATGAATACTCCCAAAAAATACTTGATTTAAAATGAATGAATGAACCTTGTATTTATACTTACTTATGCTTAATATCCTAAAATTACATCACACCAAGCTGACATATGAATGCATTAAATAAAGGAAGCTAAATCTTGCTAGAATTTAAAACTAAATCCCAAAACTGACTCAAGGAGGACTAAGATGCCCTAGGTGGCATCTTAGTCCCAAGTCCAAAAAACTTGGGGCACAAACACCAAGAAGGGGCCCAATCCAAATATCTCAAAATCAAGGTCCCAAGACCCTTATGGGACTAAGATTCCCTGGGTGGAATTTTAGTCCTAACCCAAAAATTAGGGACACATTGATGGAGTCATTAAATTATCACTTATGCTTTGGAGAATGTCGGGATTAGCTAGAAAAATATATTATTCATAGGGCTTGTGGACACAAAATAGGACCAAATAGGCCGTAAAGAAGCATAAATAAAGCAGTCTAGGCCCAAACAAGTGTGAAAATGCAATGGTATGCATTTTCATACACTACATTTAGCCCCTATTTTAGTGAGAGGAGGAACTTGCTTCAAACTCACACTAAAGTAGCCAACCATGCAATCAAGAGGAGTTCAAATGTACAAATTTTAGTAAGATAGGATGATAATTATCAAGAGGGTACCCAAGCCCCCAAGATCAAGATCCTATGGTAAGACCAACATAAGCACAAAAGAACATGCTTGTAGATGATATATGAAGCCATAACTAGATCATAAATATACACCATAAAAGAAAAGATAAAGGTAAAAGGAGAAAGAAAAAAGGAAAACTACAATGGATCAAGCATTGACTAGTTGTCTAATGTGGTGGACCAGGTCTAGGTTATTTGACCAAAAAGAAAGTTTACAAGTGGAACATGTTGTCCACTATGCAAACATAACACATGCTCACAAAGGCTAGTGGGAGCTAGGTGTCCACTAGGTGAGACCTAGGAAGTCCATATCAACATCATACTCCCATGACTGTGATAGGTACAAAAGAAAAAAATGCATGCTCACCATGGCTACTAAAGCTAGGTGTTCACTAGGTGAGTCCCAAGAGACCATATCAAATCCATACCTCCATGACTTTAATAAGGTACAAAAATGCATGCTCAAGAGAGCTAGTGGGAGCTAGGTGTCCACTAGGTGAGCCCCAAGGGGCCATATTAAAGCCATACCTCCATGACTTTAATAAGGTACAAAAGGAAAAATGCAACAAGAAAGAGGAATGTTCAAAGGGATTTTTCTTAGTTCAGGCAAGGTTTTACTCTTAGGGGACATCATGCTTAACATCTCCAAGAGAGGATAAATATAAGATCTCATCTAGGGGAACATCATACCCAATGCTTCCAAGAGAGGACAAGTGAAAAAGGTCTCATCTTGTTTCCAAGAGAGGACAAGTACAAGGTCTCATCCTACGAAACATTGTATCTAATGTTTCCAAGAGAGGAAAAGGAAATATCATGCTCTCAAAGGAATTCAAATCCAATGACACCACTAAGAGGAAAAAAACATCGTATAAAGAAATAAAATCACATCAAGGAACATGAAAAGGAAAAAAAAATGTAATCATGCCAAAATAATTCCAATGCATGCCCCCACTTTAAAGAAATTTCTAACACCATGTTGTGAGAAATTACTTTAAATTAGCCATAAATGAAAAAGCAAAAGAGAAATAAAGGGTTTCCCCCAAGAAACACATAAGGGATCTATGGATTCAGGGTCAGTATGTTCTTTGCTACAATATTTTTATAGAGCTTGGAACTGTCAACATCCCCCAAATGCACATAGAACTAGAAGAATGACACAAAGAGAGCAAAAAAAAAAAATCCTTTTGGGTCAACATGGAAGAGACATAGGGTGTTTGTATGCCTTGCATCATCCCCAAAAGGAAAACACAAGACAAATGGAAAGGAAAGGAAAATAAAAGATAATGAAAAATATTTTGGGTCAACATGGAGGAAACATGAACGTCTCGATCCCTTATGTCATCCCTAAAAGGAAAACACAAGAAAAAAAGTGAAAAAGGAAAAGAAAAGATAAAAGATCACATGAAAAAGAAAAAGTAGACAACATATAGAATAATAAAGGTAAAAATAGAGGAATGCACATAGAGAGAGGAACATCAAATAGAACATCATGGGGGATCACATTACACTCATGCAATCAAACAAGAGGAAAATGGAAAGGAAAGAAAAAGAAAAAAGAAAATAAATAACAGACTAGTAAAGCACATGTAAGTCAACCATGCAACAAGTCATCCGCATCCCACTCTTGTTCATTATATGCAGAATGCAGATCACTAGCAAGAGTGATGACATCAAGTTCTATACTAGGAGAATCACCTGGTTCAACACATGTTGAATTGCTCGATTTAGGAGGATCACCATGGTTGTCTTTTAAGCTCATAGAAGAGGAAAAAAAATAAAAATCATTATGAAATTTCTCATCGATTTTAACTATTTCTTCATCATCATCCAAGTTAACCACAATAGGAGGAAAAATGACAATATCCATAGGAGATGTTGGTCCTTGTTATGTTGGAGACATGAATCTATTTGTTCTAGTAAAAGAAGAGGGTCATCGTTTTCTGCTTCTATCAAGTTCAAATTTTTAGTTTCAATGTTTCTATCATTATTCATCTTTCAAGCAATAGCATGATGTCTACGCCTACACTCTTTAGCATTGTGGTTCCTTTTATTATGATTTTCGAGTTGCATTTGTGCAGGACCAAGTTTTTCAACCATAGGTTCATTTTCTTCTTGTGAGGGGAGAACGAAAGAAACCATGGAAGGTTGTTTAACCACTTTCTCTTTTTCTTTATAAATTTTCTTAGGAGGTGGACTAGGAATTATTTGGTTTTCTCAAGGTCTCTTGTAGGAAATAGGTAAGGGATTATTCATGGATGGGTCTTGGTTTTTTGGAAGGGTTTTAGGCTCGACATTGTTTTCTTTAGGTAGTGGAGGTTCAAGCATGCATGGAAACAATTTTTCTAGGGATATTTTGGCTATGCATTTGGCTTTGAAATTTTGATAAGATAGGAAAAGGATGTCTTCATGGGGTCTTCTAGGTTCCATAGGTTTGGGCCAAAAATAATCTAAGGAAAATTTTCCATGGGAAGAGGGGGCTCTAAAGCCACTATGGTTCACTGTGAATATTTCATTGCCAACTAGAAACTTTAAGCACTTATGGACAACAAATGGGACCGTATTCATGGAGTGAAGCCATTTATAGCCTAATTTCACATGAAATTGGTTTGAATTAGATATTATAGAGAATGATACATTTTATTTCTTTGGTCCTACTTGTAATGAGATTGTGATCGAGCCCATTGTAGCATGAGAAAAACTATCATGTGTTTTGATGCATTCTTTTGGTTTATCATATCTATCTTGAGTGATTTCATGCACATATAAAAGTTATTTTGTGATCACATTCTCTCCACAAATAGGATCAATTAAAATCCAAGGAGTTGGCTTATTATTGTTTTTGTCAGCACTGTAAAGAGGACCATCAAGTGCATATTTAATTGTTTCTTCTAAAGAGAAAGTAATGTCAATGGTTTGCTACTTATGAGGCTTGATGCCAATCACTCTTATCATTGTATCAATAGGACTTTATTCATTAATATTCATATTATTATGTTCATCATCATCCATAAGAATTTTTTCATGATTTCTCATATTATCATCATCCATGTCAACATTCATCACATTCGGCTTAGTTTCACTAGCCTTGACAAATGGAATATTATGGTTGGGCATGGAGTTGGTAAATATTTGTAGGTTTTGGTTGGTAGGAGCCACAAACTTATTACCTTTTTAATTCACACCTCTAATTTGGATATGATTAGAATCAATAAGGTCTTGCATAAGATGTTTAAGATGATTGCAATGTTTCATATCATGTTCTTTTTGTTGGTGATAATCATAATAGACATTGTGTCTAAATTTTGTAGGTAATGGATTGTTAGGGTCAAGGGGTCAGATAGGAGGTAAGGTAAGCATGTTTTTGTTTAATATTTGGGTCATAATTTTGTGGAGTGTGTTAGGTAAGGGAGTAAATTATCTTTGTGGATCCCCAAAGATATAAGGATTACTCTTCTTTATAGTAGCTACTTGGGTATCAACTAGTTGGGTAGGTTGAGAGGTGGAATTTAGTTGAAGGAAACTTTTATTTTTTCTTCTGAAAGGTTGGTAAGTGTTTTGGTTTGAGGCTTCGGTCTTTTCGGATGGGTAGGGGTGGTTTTTAGTTCACTAGTAGCTAGAAAATTCTAATAGTCTCGAATGGTAGTGCATAAGTGCATAAAGGAGGGGAATTTCATCATTTGGGTCTTATCCCTTATCTTGCTTTGTAAATTTTCTATGAACATCTTTTGAAGGTGGGAATCAAGGATTTTCACACTAATTTGGGAATAAAGTGACTGGTAGAGTGAAATAAAGTTAGTGACTTTTTCACCCTCATTTTTCTTGCATCTCATCAAATTAGCTAATGTAATTTTAGGAATCATGTGCACTTGGAAATGGTTAATGAAGGCCTCAAAAATTTCATTAAATGAACGAATTGAGTTATTCGATAATGTAGTAAACCAATTGAAGGAAATGTATTTTAAGGATCAGGGAAAAGGTTTAGCTAGAAGTTTGTCTTCAAGGATGAAGTCACTACATAGAACAGTAAAGGAATTATCATGATTAGCAGGATCTCCCTTTCCTCTATATTTCTCAAATCTAGGGATCAATATACCTTGTGGCACCAGAGTTCTCAATATCTCCAAGGACAATGGATTGCTCTTAACATAGTATGAAGGAAGACCATTTGATTCATGGTAGAAACTTGGAATTGAATTAATGAATGACTTTGTAAGAGATGGTTAATGATAGGATCATTACTTGTAGCATGTGATGGAGATGAATATGGTGGTGGTGTGTTTGTGTTGGAGGGACCAATGAATGGGTTGCTTACAAGATGAGATATAAGATTAGATTCCATGTAGGTATAAGGAACACTAGTGGAAATGTTCGAGGTAGGAAAGATGCTACTAGTTGGTTGCATTATTGTGGTCATTTGAGGGTTGGTATACGTGGGAATTTCAAAGTTATGGTTGAAGAGGGTGAAGTTTGATTTCCTCAGTTTTGCATATTGTTTGAAGTCTGAGCACCATTGGTGGTGGGAGGAAGGTTTTTTCCATATATTTGAGCTATGTTACATACAACTTCTGATCCTTCATCACCCTCCATCATGTGATGAATATTTTCTATGGTAGGTATAACAGTGTTTGAAAGGTTTTCAATACTCACACTATCTTGTAAATGGGCTAAGTCTTCATTCATTTTCATTATGTTTTCTTGAGGAATATGTTCAACCACTATTTGAACACTTGGCACAACACTTGTAGGTATGGTAGACATAGCAAAAGAGGTGTCAAAGGTATGGTCCATACCTAGTGAACTAATTCCAACACCAAAAGTAAGAGAGCTTGATAACCCAAGATCCACAATGAGTGTCTTACCAAAGGATGTCATGAGTCTCGCACTTCGTCTAACCATAGTATTAGTAGTAGGACATTAAATACTACAGCTCATACAAGGAATAAACCTCAAAAAGTGAAACAAAAAAAATCTCCTATGCTTGCAATTACATGAAATGAAAGAAATTAGAATAACAACAAATCTAGAAACTAAAAAATAAAACATAAGGAAGCCCACAAAAACACAAAAAATCAATTTCAAATTCTAAAATTTGAAGAATCAAATTCAACAGGGGCTAAGATGCCAAGAAGGGCATCTTGGTCCTCTTGGTAATATTCTGAAGTTCCAGAGGCTGAAATGGACAACAAACACCAGAGAGAGATTTTTGAAGAAAAAATCCTAAGAGGGAATAAGATGCCAAGAAGGGAATTTTAGTCCTAGCAGAGGGTTTTTTGTAGAAAAATAGTCAATTCTAGAATGTCAACAATGTTTATAAATTTCCTATTCAAGATACTGATGCTCAAAAATAGAAAAATATGCAAATAAGTGCAAGAAAAATTAACTAGGAACAAGCAATTGAATGCAATGTAGAATGCAAATTTTTTTCACTTTTGGATGCAATAAGAATGTTTCTAAATGCAATTAAGATGATGAACAATGCACTTTTCAATTTTTCAATGAAATTATGCAAGAAAGTAAAAATGCAACCTATATGCACTTTCACTAATGCAAATATAGAAAACCATAAATGTAATTTCACTAATGCAAAATGTAAGAAACCCTAGCTGTGATTTCACTAATGCAAGATGCAAGATAGATCTAACGGCCTTAATGGACCCCAAATCAGAAATGAATGCTCACAAGTTGGTTTCATCAAAATGATGAATAGAAAAATGGATACCTAAAAGATATCACACTTTTTCCACTCAACCATTAACTAATTTCCCAGGGGTCCCAATTGGATTGAATACCAACCTTACAAGGTGAGTCAATTCAAAATTAGGAGGGACCTAGGAGGGGATTCTTTCAACTATAAGGGTACACCACCAAGCAAATGCTTGGAAAAGAAAAATGTTTGAAAACACAATGTGATATGTAAAATGACTTAAAACTAGAAATGTAAGCTAAATGAGAGGTGCAAATAATGAAATTATGTGGTAGGGAGATAATATATGTAAAATGACTTTAAAATAGAAATGTAGGCTAAATGAGAGGTGAAAATAATGAAATTATGTGGTAGGGAGATAATATGTGTGTACCTAGGAAGTTTGGAGATGTTGTGATGATTCTAGAAATGCAAAGAAGTTTTTTATAAATGCCATAGAGGACTAAGATTCCTAGAATGGTGTATTAGTCATGCTACTATTTTTCGATGCCAATACGGAGTCTTCAGATCTCAGAACTAGATCATAGAAAATATTTGAAAAATAATTCTAGGAGGACTAAGAACCCCAAGATGGTGTTTTAGTAGTTTTCTAAATTTGTACAAAATCTAAATAGGATCCTAAGCTCCAAGGTCTATATTGGCTTCTCTTAAGATCTTAGGTTTTGAATCTTCTAAATGTGGCTTGTTGGTGAGTTTTCATGGAGGTGACAACTTTGAAATGTAACTTTGCAACTTTTACAACTTTGCACTCCAAGTGATCTTCAATACTTCAACCTAAATCTATAATCACAAATATGCAAGATGGGAAAACAATGTTTTATGTTAGTGGATGGGGGTTTTCCTTGGTCAAACCCCTTGTTGGTAATTAAACCTTAAAATGAAATAGAAATAATGAAGGAAATGGTGAATGAACAACATGCAATGCTACAACTCACCAAACCCTTATAAAATCTACAAACTTGTGTGTAATAGCTACAACAGACATAGATCTTAAATTCTTGAAAGATAAGACTTAATTTCTTGATTGGATCAAAACCCTACATCACAAATGTTAGAACAACACACATGATGCAAGAAATCTCTTTGATAGGATGATTGAATCTTGACAATGGCTCCAAATTCTTGATAGATCTACTCTTGAATGCTCTTATGAACTTAATTGGATATTATGAATGCTCTCACAAAAGACTTGATTTAAAATGAATAAATGAACCTTTTATTTATACTTACATATGCTTAATATCCCAAAATTATATCACACCAAGCTGATATATGCTTAATAAAGGAGTCTAAGTCCTGCCAGAATTTGAAATTAAATCCTAAAAACTACTCAAGCAGGACTAAGATGCCCTAGGTGGCATCTTAGTCCCAAGTCCTAAAAACTTGGGGCATAGACACCAAGAAGTGGCCCAATCCAAATATCTCAAAATTAGGGTCCTGAGACTCTTGGGGGACTAAGACACCCTAGGTGGCGTTTTAATCTTGACCCAAAAATTAGGGACACACTAATGGAGTCACTAAACTATCATTTATGCTTTGGAGAATGTTGGGATTAACTAGAAAAATATATTATTCATAGCGCTTGTGGACAAAAAATAGGACTAAATAAGCCATAAAGAAGCATAAATAAACCAAGGCAAGCCCATAAAAGTGTGAAATGTAAGGGTATGCATTTTCCTACACTACACCAAGATTTAACAGCAGAATAGAAGAATGCAAACAAAGACAAACCACTGCCCAAAATTTTGAAAGAGGATTTTTACATGGATAGATTCACCCTAGGGAGAATGGGTCATAGCATAGGGATTACAAAAATTTAAATGTGAGTTTGAACTTCAAATCTAGGGTTTCTTATTTTAGGTTATAAACTATACTTTCATTGATTTTTTTTCTATAATTTTAGATCTAAATGCAAGTGCAATGCATGAAAAATGGTGAACAATATGACACTTTTTAAAATGTAATCTTTACTCAATTTTTGAATATGAATGATTGAACATACACTAAAATGCAAGTATTATGCAAAATTAATACAAATATTTGTTTTTTTTTACATTTTAAGGCATGAAAAATGCAAACCTAAAACCCTAAATGAGATGAAATATAATGCAAGTTAAGAACCCTTAATGAGATGCAAATAAATTTAATGCAATACAAAGTAATGCAAATCCTAGATCTAGGGTTTGAATGGACTCCAAATTCAAAATGTTTATAGTGCAAGAATGTCAAGTTCACCAAAATGAAATGGGGAGTCACCAATAATTTATTATAAATAGAAAGGGAAAAATAGGTTATCATGCACATATCTCCCTCTCTCATTAGGAAAAAGAGATCCCTTAAGATAAGGTTGACTTTAGCAGTTAGGTGAGTCAACCTTGAAGAAGATCCTATTGTTTTCCTTATGATCTAGGATGGGGCGGGTCTATTTAAACAACACATTTGGTGGAAATACTAAAAAATAAAAAATGTAAAGTATGAAATTAGAAGATTAAACCTTAATCTAATGGAACCTATAGATTTTAGAAAGATTTGAGAAGTTTTAGTATTTTTTCACTTGTCATCAAAATGTTGTTGTTGAGTGTCCTCTAGGACTCATTCACCCAAGGGTGAATGGGTCTTTGTATGGGTTTCTAAAATCAATTTATTGGTCCTCTGGTCCTATGTTTGTACTCCCAAATTCTCTAGAGTTCACAATCAAAAATTCAGAAATAAATTTTGTAGATGAGTTTATCTAGCTTGATGACAACTTTGACAACTTTTACAATTTTCACAACTTCTCCAATTTTTCACTTTGATAGATCACTAATTCTTCTTCAACCTAAGATCTGTAAAACAAAAAAGATGGAAAATATTTCTATTTTTGGTGAATGGGGGTTTTCCTTGTTCACACCTTATTTTAGTAATTAAACCTTGAATTGAAATAATGAAACATGAAAAGGAATAATGAATGAACAATTGCTATGTTGCAACTCACCAAACCCTTGATTTGAAACCCTTGAAGGACTAAAACTTAGTATATATCTCCAAGGTATTGACCTTGCATACAATTTCTTGATTGGATGTTGATCTTGGTGCTTGAATTTTTACTTGAATTCTTGAAAGCTAGATCACAATGTTAGCTCCAAAAACATGGATGATGCTCGACAAGTTTGACATGATGCTCGATATCTTGATTGATACAATAATTACTTGAGAAATCTACTCTTGAACACCTTTGAAAATAATATTATATTGTGGAATAATCTCTTTCTTGTGCTCTAGGATTTGAATTGATAAAAGACCTTGCTTTTATAGAAAATTTTCTAATTTCCCAAAAATTAAGCATTACAATCCAGCACATAAAAATTGAATTTAGGACCTTAAGATGCCACCAAAAACATGTTTAAATTTTTAAATTGTGATCTTAAGGGGGACCCATTCATCCAACGGTGAATGGGTCTTGACCTAAATAATCAGGATCTATTCATTTCGTGGTGTTGATAATGATAAATGCATTAATTAAAACAACTCCCCTTTCAGAAATTACAATTAATTAGGCTTGTAGATGCAAAATTTAGTCAATCAGAGGCTTTAATTAAGTCCAATTTATAAAGGGACCCAAATATACTGTCAAAATGTAAAGTAGTACATTTTTCAACACTACAACTACAAACATTAAGCCCTAAACCATTGTCAACAAGGGTACATCTAATCCCATCCTTGTTAATAACAACCAGTATCATCAAAGCATCATTTTATTTTTGTGTTTCCAAAGGTAATTCTCTTTGATGAACAATAATATCCATGCTAGGTGAATTCATATTCTCAATCAAGATTGTCACATCATTTGGTTGCACACTAGGAGGGATGACAACTTTTGTAAAGCGTTTTGAAGCATGCCATGATAAGCAAGTGATGTTTGAATGAAATTCCAAAGGGAGATATTAGCAAGAGTACTGTGAAGTTGTTCCATAAGACCATACTCCTTTCTATTATTTTGAGGTAAATGAGGGGCACTAGGTAAAAAAAGGTTGTGGGAATGGTATCGATGAAGGAATGGATTGTGTTTGTCTTGGTTTCTTTTAATTTCTAGTGTTATATGTGTGAGATACTATATGATAATTTTGTCACTGCAACACATTAATACTAGTAATTTTCTTTACAAATATTAGGATATCACCATGAGGTTTAGGAGGTTCTATAATGATAAATGGTTTAGGAGGTACAATAACTAAAGGACTCTCAATAGGTTCAAAAGGACTCTTAGGAGGCCTAATAATTAGAGGATGCTTATGAGGTCTAAGAGGAGTTTTCAAAGGTCCAATAATTAAGGGATATCTAATGGCCAATTATGCATTCATAACCTCAATGTATTTGAATTCCTATTGATAATATTCTATCAAGGGGGGTCTAGGTTTTCCTTAGCATCTATGCAAGCCATCTTAGTAACTTTTGAAATAAATATATCTATGATTTCATTATCTTTCCCAACAATATCTTCTAACACCAAGGTACCTTCGTCACACGTAGGAGAGGTATCAGGAGAAGAACAATTATGATTGTCATGATTGTCTTTTTTTGCATTCTCTTGCACCAAAACACTTTCACAATTAGGAGAGATATTAGGAGATGATTCAAGGATAGGCATAATGATAATAAGAAATGTGTTAATAATTTTGTTCTCTTGGACCAAGGTATTTGATGGAAAAATGTGTCTCAACCTTGAAATTATATAAGGTTTATTGTTGATAGGATGCATATATATTTATATATATATCCTAGTTACACTGATAGGTGTATACAATGATAGCAAAGAGAAAAATCTGAGTGTGTTAACTTTTTTGGGAAACTCCTAAAATGATTTGCATACATCAAATAATAATATATTGTAAATCTAGACCACTAATTATTAGGGTTTAGATCTAATGGTGGATATTTTGTTGGCCTATCTTGCACTAGAATGTAATCCTGTTTTATGAGGCCATTGTACTATGATTGTTGGTGGCTGTGTATTCTAAAAGTTTGATATTGGTCATGTTGTCTCTTGATCTCTAGTGGTGATACTCCCGTGAGAAGCTCACTCTGCAAGTAAATTGTAACTTTGTGATTTTTTAATAATATATTGGTTAGCTTTTGGAGTGTAGAATTTTTCTCTTGAAAGCGTTTTCCCCACATAAATCATTGTGGCATGGTATGCATTATATTTGTGTTTATTTCTATTTAATTTTCTGTAATTTTTAATGATATGTAAATTTTTTGCATTATTCTCCTCTCAAGATTAGTTTAGGAAGTTATTCAACTACCTTAGCTTCCTCACAAGTGGTATTAGATCCTAATCACCTTTGTTTTCAATTGATGGTTGTTTGGTTTTCTGAGCTAATCTAGATTTGAGTGGGAGCTTGTGTAGAAGAAACTTTGTGATCTTGTTGAAAGAATTCTTAAATGGAAAGTTCATCAGGGAAAATAGAGGTGGAGAAATTTGTTCGAAATAATTTTGAGATGTGAAAGCTAAAGATGTAGGAACTGTTGATAGATTGAGATCTATGGGATGTTGTTGATGAGAATGTTTCAAGGCCTATAGATCCTACTTAGGTTTCTCAATATGATGTTATGGACCATAAATTCAATGGTCTAATTATATTGTGCTTGTCAGACTCTATTTTAATTAATGTCCATGAGGATACCTCTACACAAAAAACTATGGAAGAAGCTTGGTTAGATGTATCAAGCCAAATATTTAGTGAACAAGATTTTCTTGAGTTAGAAACTGTATTCCTTGAGAATGGAAGAGGTTGGATGAATCACAAATCACCTGGAGGAATTTAATATGTTGGTGGCTCAATTGGAATTAGTTGGTGTCAAAATTTATGAGGAGAAATGTCAGATCTTGCTTTGTTCTTCCCTAATTCATGGGATTCTCTTGTTATGACTATTGGGATTACTTATGTTATTTTGAATATTGGAGATGTGGTGCATTATTTTATTTCTAAAGAAATGAGGAGGAAGGTATCCATCCTAACCAAGGGGGCCTTAAATTTTTGTGGAAGGCCTAAGGAAAAGGGAAAGAAGAATGAAAAGTGTGACAAATCCAAGTCCAGGGGGAGATCTAAATCTCTTGGAAAGTCCAAAGTTATTTGTTGGAACTATGGTAAACTTGGACATTTTTGTAAGGACTACAAAGAATAAAAGAAGAAAAAGAAGAAATTTGATTTTGAGTTTGAGTTTGAGAAGGAAGATGGTGAAACATTCATTGCAACTTTGGAAACTCATGCAGGTAATGATGCATGGTTGATTGAGTTAGGTGCATCTTTTCATATGACCTTTAATAGAGATTGGTTTTGTGAATATGAATAATTGGATGTAGTTAAGGTGTACTTGGCTGATGATTCTCATTTAGACATTGTTGTCCATGGTAAATTTAAAATTAGGTTTCTTGATGGTAGAATAAAAAACATTAATGGTGTGTTGTATATCCCTAGATTAACATGAAATATTTTATCTATGAGCAAACTAATAGATGTAGGTGTGCAGGTAGTATTTTATGATGCAGGATGCAAGATGGTTAGAGGTGCTATGGTGATTGATAGAGGTGCTAGATATGGCACATTGGATAAGTTGGATGCATGCATTGTTGAGTGCAATGGTACTTCTATGAAAATAAATTCTATGGAAGAAGTGATGGTTTCACCTTCAACAAATGGTCATGGCTTCTGTGTAACCAAGGGTGCTCTTTCTTCTAAAACAAAGTTACTTGCAAAGAAAACTATGTTATGGCACCGAAGACTTGGCCACATTGGAGAAAAGGGTCTAAGGACCTTCAAAAATAAAAACCTCATTGAAGGTTTGTCTAATTGTAATATTGAATTTGATTTATGTGAGCATTTCATTTATAGAAAACAAAATTGTGTTTAGTTTTACTCAATTTTATAGAAAACAAAATTGTGTCTTGTAGATGTTCCTTCAATTGGTAAATCGACATATTATGTTTCATTTATTGATGATTATAGTAGGACATGGGTATATTTTCTAAAGAGTAAATCTGAAGTTTTTAGTTGATTTAAATAATTTAAAGAAATGGTTGAGTTGCAAATAGGAAAGAAAATAAAAAGTTTGAGGATTGATAATGGTGGTGATTTTTCTCTAATAATTCTAATAGATTCTCTAAAGATTATGGTATTCATAGATAGAATACAACTATGTATTCTCCACAAAAAAATGGAGTTGAAAAAAGAATGAACAAGACACTAATGGAGAAGGCTAGGAGTATGTTGAGTGGTGCTAGTCTAGAACAAAGGTTTTAGGATGAAGCTATTGTCATTTCTTTTTACCTGATTGATAGGTCTCCTACATCATCTCTTATTGATAATATTTCTATAAAGGCATGGCCAAGTCACAATCCTTCAATAAAACACATTATATTTTTTGGTTGTGAGGCATATGCACATATTCCAAAGGAGAAGTGAACATAGTTGGAGAACAAGGCTATGAAATGTATCTTCATTAGATACAATTATAGTGTAAAAGGATACAAGCTTTGGGATCTTGTTTCATAGAAGGTAATACATAGTAGAAGTGTTATTTTTAGAGAAACTAAGCCTTATTTTGTTACATTGCAGCTAGAACAAACTAAAAAATAAGATGTGATTCAATTTCCTTCTACACCTGAGAAATTTGAATTAAGACCCAAGGATAGACAATAAGTTGAGGAGAGGTCATCTAGCTCTAGATCTTCAGAAGAGGAGGAAGAACCTCCAACTTAGCTTGTTTTTAAATCTACAACGCATAAACAACCACCCAAAAGGTATTCACCTGATGATTGGAGATGTATTTTTTTCTTTAAATAGTAACATGGATGAGCCCAAATTTGTAGAAGATGCACTATGTATGAATGATGTAGAATCCTGGAAGATTGTTATGGATGAAGAAATGGAATATTTGAAAAAGAATGATACATGGGATCTTGTACCATTTCTTGAAGGAAGAAAACTTGTTGGTTGTAAATGGGTGTTTAATAAAAATATTGGTTTAGATGGAGGTATTGAGAAGTACAAAGCAAGGTTGGTTGCTAAGGGTTACTCTCAAGTTGAGGGTGATGATTATGGTGAGATTTTTTCTCCTGTTGCAAAATGGCATCCATTATATTTTTTGTTTCTATTGTTGTTTCTTATGATTTAGAGGTTGAGAAAATGGATGTGAAAGATACTTTGCTTCATAGTGATTTGGAGGAGAATATTTATATGACACAACCAAAGCACTATGTGTTGAAAGCTAAAATTAAATTGGTTTGCTAATTGAAGAAGTCTTTGTATGGCCTAAAACAGAGTCCTAGGATGTGGTACCATAAATTTGATACATATGTCTTGAGTTTGGGATTTGAGCATTCTAAATCATATCATTGTGTTTATTATAAAATTTATGGTGATAGTTTCCTATTTATTTCATTAAATGTTGATGATATGTTATTTATTGGCAAAGGGAAAGGTATGATTTCAGAAATGAAATCTTAACTTGCTACTAAATTTGAAATGAAAGCTCTTGGTGTAGCTAAACACATTCTTGGGATGGAAATTAAAAGATAGAGTAAATAGAAAGCGATGTCTTGGAAAAAGTATGTCAACTCAAATTTTATAGATGTTTGATATGCAATATTGTAGACCATTGTGTGTTCATGTTTCAATTGGAACAAAGCTATCTATGTCAGATTGTCCAACATATCCATTAGATATGGAAGAAATTATTAGAGTGCCTTACTAGAGTTTAGTTGGAAGTTTGATGCATGCTATGGTTTGTACTAGACCAGACATTTCATAAGCAGTGGGAGTTCTTTCCAGATACATGTCTAATCTTGGTATCTAGTTTATTGGGATGCAGTTAAAATAGTCTTTATATATTTGTGGGGTACCTTATATTATTCCTTATGTTATCATAGTAATATCATTAAAGACAATATTTCCCTTGATATTCATTTTTATGTGGATTTAGACTAGGCAGGTAATGCTGATAGCAAAAAATTCACCAATGCTTATGTGTTGACTTTATTTGGTGGTACAATTAGTTGGATGAGTAAGTGACAGGCTATGGTTTCTTTTTCCACTACTGAAGAAGAGTATATGGTGACTACTCATGCTTGTAAAGAAGCCATTTGGCTTAAGATACTATGTTCAGATATTGGAATAAAATAAGGTGCAATGATAATTTATTGCAATATTCAGAGTGTGATATGTCTAGCCAAGAACCTAACATTTCATGTGAAGACCAAGAACATTGATGTACAATATCATTTTATTATAGATATGGTTGAAGATAGCAAGGTGAATCTAGTTATGGTAGAGAATTTGATGAATGTTGTTGATTCTTTAACTAAGCCGGTGAGCACAGAGAAGTTCAAATGGTGTTCAAAGACTATGGGCCTTTTAGCCCATAGCAATTAAAGATATGATGTTTACACCCTCACATTGCTCTTACAAGGTGTTCAAAAAGTGGGAGATTTTTTGGGAAAATGTGTCTCAACCTTGCAATTTTATACAGTTTATTATTGATAGGATGTATATATATTTTTATATATGTTTCCTAGTTACACAGATAGGTGTATACAATGGTAGCAAAGAGAAAAATGTGTGTGCGTTAAGTTTTTTAGGAAACTCCTAAGATGCTTGGCATACATTAAATAATGATATATTGTAAATATAGACCTTTAATTATTAGATTTTAGATCTAATGATGGATATTTTGTTGGCATGTCTTGCCCTAGAATGTAACCCTATTTTATGGTGGTTTTGTACTATGATTTTTGGTGGTAGTGTATTATGAGAGTCTGATAGCAATCGTGTTATCTCTTGATCTTTGGTGGTGATACTCCTATGAGAAGCTTTCTCTTCAAGTATATTGTAATATTTTTGGTTTGTGAATAATATATTGGGCAGCTTTTGGAGTGTGGGTTTTTTTTCTCTTGAAATGGTTTTCCCCATGTAAATCATTGTGTCGTGGTATGTATGATAATTCTGTTTATTTTTGTTTAATTTTATATAATTGTTAAAGATCTGTAAAGGTTTTGCATTATTCTCAATCTCAATATTAGTGTAGGAAATTTTTCTACTACCTTAGCTTCCTTATAATATTCTCATAATTAGGGAAGACATTGGGAGAATGAATGGCATTCTTATGAATGACCTCATTTTGTTTCCCTAGATTGTACTCATAACTAGGAAAATTTTACTTATGCAAGCCATGCTTTACCATATCAAAACCATATCTTTGAAAAGGAAACATGATGCTACTTGTAACAATCTAAGGTTTTGAGCTTGTGCAAACTGAAAACTAATCTATCCAAATTATGCAATACTTCAAGAAATGTAAATATTTTTCCTATAGATCTGATGATTTTCAATACTAAAATTTAACATTTTTTCCAAAATTACAACAAATCAAGAAAAAAGACACCTTTCTTGCACATGCTATAACGTTTTTTCAGAATTTTAGAATAGATTTACTAGTAGGTGAAAGGTTCAATTTTTGTTACTTCTATTCTTGGGAGATAGAATAACAATCTTCTTCACTCTCATTCAAGGAAACCCTAGAGATCAAATATCCAAGGATGAATTAGGAGAGAGATCTTGAAAAAGATATCCTATGGTATGATTAATGAATAAAGAGGGGTTCACCACCAAGTTAGGGCTTGGAAAGACTAATGAAATGTAAGATCTAATGAAAAAACCTAGTGATATGTAAAGCTTAATTAAATGACCTAGAAATACAAGTAAATCATAACAAAAAATTGTAAAATCAAAAGTGTGCACTTGGAAACCTATAAAGGCTTGAATGAGGACCTGAAATGCTAAAAATGTTGATTTTATTTTTGAGTCGGACTCATACACCAATTTGGGAAATTTAGACCCAAACTAGTTTTTTTGCACCTAAATTGGAATTTGACAGTGCTTATTCTGAATCTCTTGAAACCCTAAAAATTGATTATACTGGGAATCATATACCCAAGGTGGCATATTAGTCCTAGAGTGCTCTTTGGGAGGATTAAGAGCTGATTTTTCTCTCCAAGTTCTTCTCTTACTGTCACACTTTGTTTTTGGATCTAAAACTTTGATTTCAGACCTATAGAAGAATTTTTGTGACCTTGCAAGCAAAGAGACAACTCCAAAAACTTCCTTCAATATTGTAACCTAATCTTCAAAGATCATTAATGCTTCAAGGTACCTAGATCTATAATCGTACATGTAAGGAGGAGAAAAACTTGTTGATTGTTAGTGAATAGGGGCTTGCCTTGGTCAAACCCCTTTGAGATAATCAACCAAATGATAAGATAATTAAATAAGAACATGAAACATGAACAATGATACCTTGAATTATGTCTTGTAAATGATGTCTTGTAAATATGAAAATTAACATGAAGTGACCATGAAGGATGTAGATCTAGACCTTGAAATAAGTGTAGAACAATGCTTGATCTTGGATATTCAATGCTACATCATAACACTAGCTCAAAAACATGATTGATGTTTGATAATATTGACATGATTTTGGATCCTAAATTTTTGCAACAATTGATGAAGAAATTTTCCCTTAAATTCCTTATAAATGATCTTGAATTATTTCTTGATGCTCTTTTGAAGTCTTAGAATGCTTAACTCTTGATTTTTTGACTTGATATCATGAAGGCTTAATAAAATAATGATTTCCCACTCAAAACCCTAAAATGGAGGAAAATGGGACTGATAGGCCACCCCTGGTGTATGGGTCCCACTTTGGTCGGACTCATATTCCCAAGGTAGTGTATGGTTCCCATAGGGCCTTTGTGAAGAAAGAAAGTGTCGGGGAGTTAAGAAATTAAGTTTTTTTGTTGATCTTGTCAAGATTTTGGTTTAAATAAGCCTTAAGATACATAATATAGGGGCTTAGGGGCCTATTAATGATGATATAAAGGTCATAAATGCAAGAGGACCCAAAACTCAATGTGAAAGTGTAACTAAATATACTTTACAACATAAAATTAAGGAAAAAATAGGTCTATTTAGCTTAAAAGGGCCCTAAATCTAGTGTGAATGTGTATAACATATTACAACACTAGATTAAGGCAACATTAGGTCTAAGGGACCTAAATTTAATGTGAAGGTGTAAATGAATACACTTTACAACATTAAATCAAGGCAAAAATAGGTCTATTTAGCTTTAAAGTGCCCAAGACCTAATGTGAATGTGTAAAATACATCACAACACTAGATCAAGGCAACCTTAAGTTCATTTTAACATTAATCATCTCCAAATAAATTTTGAAAATGTGAATGATGACATTTTTTTAAACTAAATTTAGCTCCCACTTTAGTGAGAGTATAAACTTACTTCAAACTCACACTAAAGTAGACATTCAAGAGGGGCCCAATTGTACCAATATGGATGGTCTAGGATAACAAAGATCAAGGTAGTGGTCAATCCCCCATGATACAAGATCCTACGTCAGATAGACATAAGCACAGAGGGACACACACAAGGTGTACAATATGAAACATTAAGATACACAAACATGAAATTTTAATAACTAAAAGAAAGAAGAGTGAAACAAGCAAACATAAAAAGAGGTGGATCAAGCCTCGACTATTTTTCCAACATGATGTGGAGAAGATCTAATATTTTTTCCAAAAATGCATGCTCACTCTAAGGCAATGGAACTTTTGGTTTTTCATTGGGCGAGTAATCCAAGAGGGTGAGATAGATACACACACGGCCAATATGCACTCATAGAAACACACGAGTGGCTAAGGGAAATTCATGCCACAGATTGGATTCCCATCAAACCATATCAAAGTTATACCTCCTGATAACTTTGATAAGGAACCATGCAATAATGAACTTCAAGCTTCATGAGGCAAGAAAATATTTGTATGCTTGGAACTCATAAACAAACAAGATGGCTCTACAAGCATGCAAGATGTGTTATGCAAGGTGGCCATATAACAAATAGTGTAAGGTGCATTCAAAGGGATTTTGCTTAATTCATGCAAGTTATCTTCTTAGGGATCATTATTCCAAGTATCTCCAAGAGAAGAAAAATCAAATAAATGTCATGCTCTCTAAGGAAATCAATCCCAATGGCATCACCAAGAAAAGGGTGAGTTGCAAGAAGAAATAAAATCGCACAATGAAACATGAATTTCAATGTATGCCCCCACTTTAAAGTGGTTGCTAACACCATTACTACAAGCAATTTTTTTAAAGACATGAGAGTTTATTTAGAAATACCTATGCCAATTCATATATTTCCAATAAGCTACGTAATGAAAAGGAAAGGGGTTTCCCCAAAAATGCAATGATTAAAGATAAATCAGTATCTCACATGTGAGCCAACTTAAGGCATGTCGTTGACACCCCAAGATTTCTATTATATGTATATGAAAGGTGGTAAACTATCCACAAGATAATACAACAAGTGACATACGAGGAAAAGGCTACATGACCCCTTGCACCCACTTAGCACAAGACAAGGATGAGCTGAAATGAAATGCTAGAGTGATAATCAATATCGATTAAAGGAATTAGGTGCTCCAACATAAGGAAGAGCACTACACTCCTTAATATGTTAAATTTTTTTACCCAAAGCCTTACATTCATTAGTATAATGGCCATGAACTCTATGATATGCACAAAATGAATTATTGTAATAAAATTCCTTTCATGTTCTTGGAGGGAGAGATATTAAATGATCTTGAAGGAATCTCGACAAGATACTCTCTTGATCAAAAGTAGAAGATGTTTCTTTATTTTGTGACAAAGATATCTCTTTCTTAGTATTGGGTGTCATACTCACACAAGACTCTTTAGATTGTGAGGATTTGTACTCTCCTTTATAGGAGTGTGTAAAATCTATCAAATTTGAATCATAAGTGTTTTGCATGATGCCATTAATGCTAAGTGAGAAGTTCTCTAATTCTTTCAAAGGATAACAATCAAGACCACTAGTGTCTATCAATTCAAGATGCACTATTAATAAATTCGTCGTAGGAGGACTTTGTAAGAGTGTTGATATTGAGAAAAGGCTTTTTGTTTTCTTTTGAGGGATAATAACCAAGACCACTAGTCTTTTCTTGTGTGTGAGGCTCTATAGGGACATGAATACCTTTTTCTCTAGCACCACATCCTTTTCCACTATATCCCAGTTGTTTCATAAGTTCATAACCTCTTCCATAAATGTTTTTCATTTCTTTAGGATTTGGTGGTTTCTCATGATCAACTTAATCAAAGTTTGTTGTGTAATTTTCTTGATCTTCTAAAGTAGTTGAGGTGGATGCTTTCGAAGGCTCTTCTAATTTTTTTGTCGACATTACTTTTTTTTCTTTTTCCTTTCTAGAGCGTTTGTTTATGATCTTGTATTCTCCCGTGAATGTTGGTTCAAAGTCTAAGGAACTCTAATCATCTTCTAATAGCTTCATGATTTCCTCAATATGTTTTTCTTTTTCTTTCTCTTGCACGAGTTCTACATGTGTAGTTGGTGTCAATGTTTTCAAAGGGTTTTCCTTACCTTTCTTGATGTTCAAATGACTGTTTAGTTTAGGGTTGACTTTGAGTGTGTACACTTTGTTATTGTAGACATAATTAATTTTACAATGAAGGGTAGAAGGGACCCCATTCATTGCATGAATCCATGGCTTTCCTAAAATAATATTATATGAAAGATCATGAGGCATACATGGATCAGTGTTTCTAATGTGGCCTTTCTAGCTATAATAGGTAAAATGATCACACCAAGTGGTTGTTTTCCTACATTTTCAAATCCCTTGATAGATAAAGAGTCAAGTTAAATTTTTTATTTGTCCACACCAATATTATCCAAAGGGGAAACACTACACATGTTAAGGGTGAAGCCATTATCAATGATGGTGCTTTTTATCCTCGGCTGATTATGTATAGCAGTTATCATGAAAGCGTCATTTTTTATCCAATTCCAAAGGAGGGGGCTCACTTTGGTGGAAAAAAATGTTAGCATTTATTTTGTGAATCATGGTTGCTATGTCATTCGGTTGTGCATTAGAAGGGATAGAAACTTTTTATAAATAACTTTGAATCATGTTGTGGTAATGAGGGGGGGCTTGAATAAAGTCCCATAATGATATATTAGGAATGTTCATTAGTTGTTCGAAAAGATCATACTCCTTTCCACTTTGTGAAGGAAAACAAGGAGTACCAAGAAAGATAGGGTTGGGAAATGGGAGGGATGTTAAAGGTGTTTTGTGTGGTTGTAGATTGTTTCTATTGTTGTATGTATAAGAAATGGTATTATAACTCAGGTGTTGCAAAACATTATTCTTAGGTGGGCGAAGGACAAGTTTAGGTTTATTTTAAGTCAGAGGTTTGTGTGAAGGTGGGTAAAGGATGAGTTGAGGTTGAATAATATTAACATCCTTTAGTGAAGGAGAGTATAATGTTACATCATCATCCTCATCTAAGGAAACTATATCACTATTGTCAATGTTATCATTTTCTTGTACCATGATATCCTCCCTACGAGGAGAGTTTTTAGGAGAACTACAAGCTAGATGTTCATGGAATTCAAAGGTGGGTTCTTCTAAAATGACTTCATCACAAGTAAGGGAGTTATAAATGGTTAAATTATATTTTTTATCAATGATGATATTCTCTTGTTTGATGATGTTTTCCTTAGGGGAAGAGAGGCAACTAAGATTATCATGGCTCTTATTGTTTTGATCTTCTACTATCAAAGTTTATTCTTCACCAATAGTAGAAATATTAGGAGAAGGTCCAATTTGATTGTTATGAGTGTCAATTATTTCATCCTTTTTTCTAATGGCACATTCTCTTGTTCCCCAATATCTACCCTAGTAGGAGATCTTTTATAGGAGATCTTTTATGGGAGTAACAAAAAATCAGGGAGGCATCAAGAGAAGGAGAATCATGCTTTCCAATGATTGGATCTTTTCATTCAAATAGATTTCTTCAAATTAGGAAAGGGGGAAACAATATTTTCATGACTTTCAAGTGTATCTTCTAACACTAAACTATTTTCTTCATTACTAGGAAGTGTATCAATGGGTTAATTTTCTAAGGTTAGATGATTAAATTAATAATATAAAACCCAAAGAGCTATGAAGTACAATGAAAGCAAATAAAAATGAAACAATTATACCATATCGCCTGTGAAGCTTCCATGATTCACCTCCATAACACCTTCTAACTTGTTGATTGTTGCCCTCAGATCGAGTGTGTGAGCAATCTTTGACTATGCCAATGTCCTAAACAAGTTTTGAAGGATTTGAAAATGACAAATAATGACTATGCCTATGACAAGAAATGACAAGACTATGCCTAAGACTCAAATATTATGCCAAAATGAAATATCAAGAAACTGTCCCTCAAAATATGAGAAAAATTGGCATTTTATAGAAAATGCAATTTTGGACGGATGAGATTGAAAGCTGAAAAAGCCTAAAATCAAAGGTCAAGATTGTGTGTGACAACCCCTAATCAGGGTTAGGGAAAAATCATTAAATGAGAGGTCAATATGTCATATAAGAAAATAAAATCAACGGTCAAGAATAAATGTGACAATTAGTCAAAAAGATAAAGACTGCGTGATTTGTGAGATTCAAAAAATCAATAAGATAAGAGTTGAACTAAAAAGAAAATTTGGAAAATCAAGAATTTTCTCACTTGATTTTTGGAAGAAGATTACCATTTTAAATTTAATTAAATTCAAAATACGGATTTTGTGTGACAATAAATAATCTTTTTCAGATTATTTACTAAAATGAAGTGACAGTTAATAAAGTGAGACCATTTTAAATAATTTCATTTATTTAAAATGAGAGAAATGTTAAATTAGGTAATCAAATAATTAAAGATAATTATTTAATTTAGAGGATTACGACAAATAATTAAAAAAATTAATAAATTCATTTAATTATGAGAATTAGTGACATATTAAATAAATAAATAAAATTCATTTATTTAATAATCATGAAGAATATAACAAACATGAATTAATTAAATAATTATAAATTATTTAATTAATAGTCAAATGTGAACCAAGGACATAATTAAATGTCATAATTATGCTAGGACAAAAGTGGTAAAACAAAGCTTGTAGGCCTAGGTCATTTTTAAGTGTCTACATTTTTCCCCTCTTTGTCATAATGTAGCATGTCGCATTGTGACAAAGAAAATAAGTCAAAAATATGCCCCAGTGCAAAATAAGATGAGTAAGAATGATGAGGAGGGTAGCGGTATGCCCCCTCGAGAGGACAGACAGATTTAGAGAACACGAATGGGCTCTCAAAATGGACACGAAGACTAGAATATGAAGAGACAAAGAAATGGTAGTGCAAAAGATATTGATGATGAAGATGCAGACTAGATGAAATGTTAGAAGGGAAACAAAGAAGAGTGGGATGGAAAAGAATCCTTCAACACTTGCCAAAGAACTAATAGATGTTGCTCGAATCATTATTGGGTGACAAAAATGACACAAATGGACAAAAAAACACCATGGTATGATGTAGACCAATCTGTGCAAGGTCATCCACTTGAAAAACAGACAGTCACAGACAAGGAAAGTCCTAACTCATACTAAGGGTCATGTTGCCCCAGTCTTTTTGTCAAGAAAATCCACAGACAACAGTCAAAGAAAATAAAATAGGTCAACAGACATCATCGTACCTCTAAATCCTTCATAGGACATCCTCG
Source organism: Sequoia sempervirens (assembly GCA_007258455.2). Classification (NCBI taxonomy): domain Eukaryota; kingdom Viridiplantae; phylum Streptophyta; class Pinopsida; order Cupressales; family Cupressaceae; genus Sequoia; species Sequoia sempervirens. Next base: position 515,990,916 of record VDFB02058242.1, on the reverse strand, counting down.
AGGTAGCTAGTAACATGACCAAAAGGTAAGTCAATAAAAAGATAAGACAACATAGCCAAAAATTAACAACTATTTAATTGTATTTCCAATGTTTGTTTGTCGAAGATTAATTGTTTGATAGTTTGAAATTTTTGATAGTTTGACGGTTTGATAGTGCCTAAGGTCAAGAAGGACACATCCTGAAAAGGAAAATGACACTTTGAGGAGGTCCAAATCCAAGAAGGACACATCTTGAAGAGGACCAAAAAGTGACGAGGTTGACATTTTGATTAATGGTTTGGCAAGTTGACTAATGTTGACTATAAGATTGATTGGACTATGTTGTCTATTAGGTCACGATTAGAATGTCGACGCTCGAATGACTAGCTTGTGTCTGTGTTTGACTATGTCTGACTTATTTGACTAATGCGACAATTGTGACAAATGCCATGATTTAATTTGGACAAACCTCAAAGGACTGACCTAATGTCTCGGGGACTCAAAGATGAGTCTTGCCTACGTAGCAAAGGTGCGGAGACAATGTAGTTCAACAATGACATGGACTGACTGATTTATCAGACTTTGACTCTATTTTTGGGATTGTGAAATTGATTTGGATGTTTTTTTGTGTTTTTGACATGTTTTTTGATTTTTTTGGATTTTTGTCATTTTATGAATTTTTTTGTCTTTTGTCGAGTGTTTGATTTTTTTGTCTTTTGTCGAGTATTTTATTAGGTCTTTCTTCACGACGTTTTTCAATTTATTTTTTTTAGGTCTTTTTTTAGGACATTTTTTTTATTTTTAGGTCTATTTTTTTTCAAGACATTTCATGATGTTTTTGTCTTTTTTTAGGACACTTTATGATGTTTTTGTCCTTTTGAATGGTTTAAGAGGATCACGACAAATGCATGTGACTAATGCCTACACATGAGAATCCAAGGACAAACATGATTGTGCCCCTAGTCAAGCTGAATACCAATTGACAGGTGATGACAACATTGTTTGACATGGGAAGGACGCATCTCAAAACGTGAGGATGACGATAATGTGACGAAAGTATCGAGGTATACAACCAGGCTAGGAACAAATTCAAGTAATGTTTTGGATAATGTGCTTGTATAGATTAGACTCATTGCATTTGGAATGACTTGGTTAGGACTAAAAGGGATGATGGAGTATCCTTAGACTCTTTGACAAGGGAAAGCCAAGATAGGTGATAGACATGAAAGGATGAGAGGTGGCCTTGGTAAAGGATGGGATACATGAGACTAAGGGAATTTTCATATGATATTCAAGGACTATGTTGTATAAGGACAATGATGGAAATGATAGAATAGTTTTTGACAAAATGATTGACATGTTAAGAGTTTTCCCCAAAGCATGATTTATGTGTGCCAGTTTTATGTCAAGACCAAGGTAGGTGGAAAAAATGCACGGAAATGATAGGGCTTAGATGGATGTAAATGTCATGAGGAAGGCATGGGAAATGAGACAACTTTCCCCCAAGTGTAAAAGTCCACATACATGATTTATTTTACACATGACGCCTATTTGCTAGGTTTTCATCTTGGTACTTATCCAAGATGCCTATTTGTCAGGTTTTCATCATTGGACGAAATTTTTCTCTTTACTATTTTTGTGACTTTTTGAATTTTTTGGTTTCACCAAGATGCCTGTTTGCTAGGTTTTCATCAGGGTGACAATGTTTTACATTTTTCAATTTTTTTGTATTTTTTATTTTGTGGATATCCTGGATGCTTTAGATGACCACTGACTATTCTGAATCCACTAACAGTGCCAATGTAGAGACTGGTTACATGACATGCCAATAATTAACTTGCTGAAGGAGTTGTCTTGTCAGGATCATAGCGCTTGCATACAACTAATTGATGTCATTATGATCCTTTGTGATACTACAGTTGGCCTTATCAGAATATGCACATCACGATAGAGTGCCATGAGAGTCCTTATGGTAAAGAGTTGTTGCCAAGATTTGACAGATGTGTGATGTGGGATTTTTGGACTTTAGAAGAGATGTAGGATTATGACGAATGATGGTAGACGTGGAAAGGTTGTTTGGACGTTTGGATGAATCACTTTTTATTTTCCAAACTTGGGATGGTGGATGAAATATTTTTGAGGGATGGCATTTGGAACCAACACCTTTAGATGCCTTGCTTGATGACCATTTTGAAGGAGGTGGAAATTTTTTGTATGTGGGAGTCCTCTTTGCTTGTGGTTCCACATTTTGATTGAATTTTGAATTTGGAATATTTTCTTTGTTTGATCCATCTTTCTTTGGGATTCATTTTAATTTCATTTTCCTAGTTATCTTTTTATCTGATTCAATGGCCTTTGATATTTGATTTTTTACCTTTTGAGTTGTATGACTTTTGTTTTTGTTGGCTCCAAAGGGCAGGTTCAAGATGTTGAGAATGACAGTTTATGCTATGGGTGGATGGGGTGTTGGCAACAACCTTATGAAAAGGATTTCTCATGGACTCTATTTTGACATTTGTATCTAACAAGGTTGCCCCCAGTATCGAGGAGGTTCCACTGACATCATTTGATTTGCTAACTGAAAAACAGCCAAGACCTCGATGTTTGTAATTTTCCTGAAGTTATATTGGTTCTTGAATGCCTTGCTCATGTATGCCTAGTCCTTTGCCTTGATATTGCATGCTTTGAAAATTTTTGTTTGCAATGGAGTATTTATTGTTTTGAAAGAAAGATGCTAACCCATCATGATGTATCTGGGCACTGTTACTTGGAATACTTCATCTGCGAGGAAGCCTACTCTGACAAAGATAGATGACCCTAGTTGATAAAGTGTCTTAGCTTCATTGTCATGTTGGACATATTTTTGACTAATATCTTTGGTCTGATCTTGTAACATTTCAGGTTTAGATGATTCTATTGGTGCTTCCAAGTCGATGTCGAAGCCATCATTATGGTCAGTGTCATAGAGTCCAGTAAATTCAGCTATAGCTCAATCATTTGCAAATATATCCATAATGGAAGACTCTTGTTTTTGAGGAATATTGTCTATGTGTGTCATGGAGGCAAGTGTCTCATTTAAGAAACTGTCAATAGTCGAGGCCTATATAGGGTCAGCAAGTGTTTGATCATAAATGGTGTAAAGTTCAAGGAGTGGATCATCTTGGACTTCTTGTTCAATGGTAGGGTCATGGTCAAAGATGGGGTTGTCATGGATGATATAATTGGAAATAGAATCATTGTCAAGGGTAGGTGTGTTTTAGATGTCATGATTTCCTTGAAGGACTTCTTGAATGGAATTTAAGATAGGGTCATGGGATGGGCTACCTTGTTCTTGACATGAGGGTGACATTATAAGGTCATGCTTTGGAATTTCGTTTTGACATGTATCCTCAAGTTTAGACAATGGGATGTTCCTTTGAGTAATGAAAAAAAATTCATGACTAGATGTGGCTTGTGAGGGGGTGACTTGAAAAGGATTAATGAATGAAGGAATAGGATAGGACATGGAGACTTGGACTAGACTAGTATGTGAAGGACTAGGATATGACATGGATACTTGGATTGGATTGGTGTGTGAAGGACTATGATAGGAGGGTATGTGCAAGATCATGATGGGCCAAAAGTTGGCAATATGATGGGTATGTGGTTGACGACTTTTTTTTAACCCAAATTTGATGAAACAAAAAGGGTTTTTAAAGGAGATTCTCAACTTTCCACCAATATAAATTATACTTTACTTTGAATTTAATAACTAATTATTATTCATTTTCTATTTGAATTACAACTAAAGTCCTGATTGATAGGTTGATTAAAAAACATCTATAGCTTTCAAATGGTATCACATTTTTTGAATCCAAAACATGTGTCACATTCTATGCTCCGCATACTATAGGATTGAAAAAAATAAAAATTGAATTTCATGAAGTTTTGACCAAGTTAAGGTGGTCAAACATATGAGTTTTTTATATTTTTTAAAATTTGTAATAAAAAATTCATAATTAATTATTTCCTTGGAAAAAAATTACAAAAAAATATACATCACATCGGGACATGAGTCCTCTACTTATATCTAAAATATTATAAAAAAATATTATCATTTTATTGTGGTTAGGGTGGTCAAACGGACACCTACTTCTTATTTTTCCCCTAAATTTAAGAACTATTGTATTGAAATTTCAAATTTTCACCAAATAGGATTTTATTTTTTTTAAACAAACCTAGCAATTTAGAAACTACATTCAATTTGCTACAAATTCTATTCTTACATATTTTTGAAATAATATAGATAACTTATTCAAATTTTTACGTCAAGTTTCCTAACTCTGATTTTTTTGAATTTTTTGCCACTTAAGGGCATGTTTTTTCCATGATGATCCTGCACATACCCAGGACATGGAGACTTGGACTAGACTAGCATGTGAAGGACTAGGATATGACATGGAGACTTGGATTGGACTAGTATGTGAGGACTAGGATAGGACAAGGGGACTTGGATTGGACTAGTGGATGACGACCTAGAATATGGTGTGGGGACTAGCATTGGATTAGTTGGTGACAACATAGGATATGACATGGAGATTTGGACTAGATTAGTTCATGACATCATAGGATATGACATGGGGACTTAGACTGAATTGGTGTAAGGTTGACTAAAATGGGACATGGAGACTTGGACCGGATTGTTATGGTATGATGTAGGGACTTGAAATGAGTTGGTAGGTGGTTGATAAGGCATGTAGACATGGATGGGATTGATAGGTGAAGGACTAGCATATGACATGGAGACTTGAAATGGACTAGTGGACAGTTGGTTTCCCTTGTCAAAGTTAGGATAAGGTTGATTAATGGATGTTTGTTGTGGACTAATGTCATGGATGGTGTTAAGTGACTTTTGGTAGTGAGGGTAGATGGACAGAGGACTAGGACTCATGGATTTTTGGTACGAAGGACATTGATTTTTGGTTTGGAGGAATTGTCTCTTAAAGTCGAAGGCTTGTTGGTATTGACCTAAACAGAGTAATTGGTATTCAACTTTACTAGCAAGCCTATCAATATTTTGTTGAAGGGAAGACAAGGTGGTGGATGTCATGATGTTGTTAAATGCAAAGTGATAATGATGTTTTTCTAAGGGAAATGACTAATGCAAGGTGATAAAATTGTCAAGAAAGGATGCCAAATGCCAAGGTGACAATGAAGACTAATATGAAAATTTTTACTAAGGAAAATGACCAATGCCAAGTCTAGATGCCAAATGAGGACCATGATGAAAGTTATGACAATATTTTTGGATTTTTTAAGGATAAATTATGCAAGGTGATGACTAAGATGACTTGAATGTCTAAATAATGTAAATGCAAAGGTCCAAATGACTTGGAAGAAAGTTGTCTAACCACCTTGTGCTTCTAGAAAAAGATGTTTATGGACAGTTTGGACAAGTTTGACTTTGATTTTTGGTTAGTGAAAATCTTGTTTTTGCTAGGAAAATGTGTCATTGAAGGTAGCAAATGTGTCGTGGTTTCAACAAATGCGGCACAAAATAGTGAATGTGTTTTAGTAGTTGCGGTGCAGGATGCAAAGAGTTAGATTTGTTTGCAATTTTGGTCAAAATTTTGAATTGTTTGATGTTGACTATTTGTTTCCAGATTTGAAAGTGATGTTTTGTTTTGTTTTGTTTGAATGTTTGAAAACACTTGGCAAGCACAATATTTTTTCTTTGAAACAAGCATAATCCTAGGTTAGGCCAGGACAATATTCGCTAGATTCTACATGGGTTTCCCTAACCGAATATTAGTAGCGTTTGAATTCAAAAGCTTGGTTGCACAGGCTCCCCCTTATAGTGCACTCTCTTCTCAGGCCAACCAAGCTTTAGAGCCCCATGAAACTCCCATGGTAGATTGATCACCTCTACTACAGACTACGAAGATGTGGATGCCTTCACACTGACTGGTGTTGCACTAGCAAATATAAGGTTTTTGGCTACTAAACAATGGTGTTTAATTAGGGACCCCCGTTCGAGTGGCCATACATGGGGCAAGAGATTAATCACCGATTAGGTGGCACTCCAGCCTGAAGAGGTTAAGCTCGACAGGGTTTATGGGAGTACTACTTTGTTTGTATGACACATTCACACTGGTAATCTTAGGTTTTCTCTTAAGATTCACATTTATATATCAATTAGGGGTAGCTTGGCTTTAGCTCCATTGCTGGTTTGAGTCACCTAGAGGTGATGAAATCCCCTAGCAGACCCAATTTCTAGAGGCAATAATCATTTCTCTTACAGCCAGGATCGCTTGACTACATAAGGGGATAGGATACTTCAGTTATTGCATCAAGGTTACAAAAGGAAAAAGTGGGTATGGATTTCTGATCACCTAGTTTGTATGGGGTGAGAGCATAGTAGCCTACCACATTCAAACACAGTTAGACAAATTTGAAAGCATGTTCATTTTAAGTGCACCAAAAAGAAATATTTTCTATTCTAAAAAGAACAATCACAATGTTTTTGGAATGAATCTTGGACACTCGAACCTGCAAAAGCACTTGTTAGGAGGTTTAGCAAAAGGTCTTGGGCACTTGAAATGTAACCACCACACGTTGCAGACAAAAATTAGTAACCAAAAATCTCTAATCTAAAACATGCAATCTGTTAAAATGGTAAACTAAATTAAAAATTAAAAATCTAAAATAAATTAAAATGTTAAAAATCTAAATTAAATTAGAAATTAGAAATCTAAACTAAATTAAAAAAGTTAAAAAAAATCTAAATTAAGAATCTAATCTAAAATATAATAAAATCTAATTTAAAAATCTAGTTTAAAATATAATCTAAAATGTAAAATCTAATAAAAATCTAATCTAAAATCTAACTAAAAGCTAATTTAAAGATCTAAAAATCTCATTTTAAAAACCTAAAAATCTAATTTAAAAATCTAAAAAAAAATCTAACTAAAAACTAATTTAAAAATCCAAAAAAATATAATTAAAAACTAATCTAAAATCTAATTAAAATCTAAAAAAACATCTAACTAAAAATCTTTAAAATGTATCTAACTAAAAACTAATTTCAAATTTTCAAAATCTAATTTAAAATCTAAAAATCTGATTTAAAAATCTAAAAAATCAAAATAAAAAGCTAATCTAAAAATAAAAATCTAATTAAAAACTAATTTAAAAATATTAAAAAAAATCTAATTAAAAGGCTAATTAAAAAAATCTAAAAATCTAATTTAAAAGCTAATTAAAAATCTAAAAAAAAAAAAATATCTAAAATCTAAATTTAAAATAACTTAGAAAAATTAAAAAATCTTAAATCTAAATTTACATCTAACTCTAAATTAATCTAAATTAATAAAACTAAAGTTAATGAGAACTAAATTAATCTAAATGGATAAAATTAAAGTTAAGGCAAAGGTTTGGAAGCTAAGGGGAGACACGAAGTTTCCAGCAAGAAAAATGTTAGGTTCACTAAAATCAGGAAGAATAAATGAACAAAGGTAACTAAATAAATTAATAAATTTACTTAATTGTAAGAAGATAATAGACCCTTAGTGACGTATTGAATAAATAAATATATTTTTTTTTAATAATCATGAAGAATATAACAGACATGAATTAATTAAATAATTATAAATTATGTAATTAATAGTCGAATGTGAACTAGGGACATAATTAAATGTCATAATTATGCTAGGACAAAAGTGGTAAAACAAAGCTTGTAGGCCTAGGTCATTTTTAAGTGTCGACAGGAAGAGTATTAGGAGAAGAACCAATGTGATTATCATGGTTATCTACAATTACATCCCTATGTTCTAGAATGTCCTCCCAAGTGGGAGAGGTAGGATTGTCAAAGATCTCTTAACACCAACATGTCCTCCTCACAAATGTAATTTTCATGGTTGTTCATGATTGTAGAATTCTCAAAAGTAGGGGAAGTGTTGGGGGAGGAATGTAAACTAAGTAAAGTGGTGGCAATGATTTCATCTTTTATTTTTATACTATCTTCCCAAGGCGGATGAGGAAAAGGAAAAACGAGACCTTCAAGATTCTCAAGGATTTCATCTTCTTTCACCAAGATACCTTCGTCACTAATAGGAGAGGTATCGAGAGAAGAAAAATTATGATCATCATGGTTATTTATGCTTGTATCCTCTTCTATCACATCATTCCCACAAATAGGAGAGATAAGAGGGCTTGTGGTTTTAAGGCAAGTTTCAACATTTTCACTTTTCTGCACTAAGAGACTCTCATAACTAGGAAATGTATTGAATGAATGACTAACATGCTTATTGACTAGCTTTTTCTTTGCAAATTTGGAAAAGATAGATACTAAAATTTGTGAAAAGTAATGTATGAAAGATTAAAATGGAAAGAAACTTTAAAATGCAACACAATGACCTAGAATGGAATGTGTAAATGCAATTTTTAGATTTCAAACAAGGTAATTTATTGATTATGCTATGCAACAATTTGAAAATGAAATGTTATAAATGCACATTTGGAATTAACCAATGTATGAAATGAACCAATTTAAGCTAGATCTAGTGAAATCCATGTAATAGAAACTCATCCAATTGAAATAGATAACTAATGACAACAAATAAAATTGCAAAAATAAGGTTTTAAATTCTGTAAAATGAAGTTTCAAACCTACACATGGACTAAATCACCCAGAGGGGCATATGAGTCCTAGTGAGCATTGTTTTACACAATTTTCAAAAAAAATTAAGTGATTTTTATGCTTTCTAGTTTGAGTGATGCTTAAGCTAAGTGTAAATATAGATTTCAGATGAAATTCAGGGATGCAAGATGCTAAAACGCAAATTATATGCACTTCACTAATACAAGATTTAGAAACCCTATAATGCCAATTAAATAATACAAATCCTAATGCAAAGTTAATGTAAGCTAGATCTAGGTTGATGATGCACTCCAAATCAAAAAATGAAAATACAAGATTTAGAAACCCTAGAATGCCAATTAACTAATACAAATCCTAATGAAAAGTTAATGTAAGCTAGATCTAGGTTGATGATGAGCTCCAAATCAAAAAATGAACTGTTCTAAATGCAGTTCAACCAAAATGAAAAGTTGAATTTTGTTGCTTCTATTCTTGGGAGATAGAAAAGCAATCTTCTTCACTCTCATTCAAGGAAACCCTAGAGATCTCAATCCAAGGAAGAAGTAGGAGAGAGATATCTTGCAATAGGGTATCTTAGGGTATGATTAATGACTAAAGAGGGGTTCACCACCAAGATAGGGCTTGGAAAGACTAATGAAATGCAAGATATAATGAAAAAACCTAGAATGCAAAGATTAATTAAATGACCTAGAAATGCAAGTAAATCAAAACAAAAAACAATAAAATTAGAAGTGTGCACCTAGAAACATGTAGAGGTTTGAATGAGGACCTGAGATGCTGAAAATACTGATTTTAATGCTAAGTGTGACTCATATTCTAGTCTATGTGATTTAGAACCACATTGGGTTTTTGGCACCTAAATTGGAATATGGTAGTGCTTATTTTGAATCTCCATAAACCCTAAAAAATGATTGTAATGGGACTCATACACTCAAGGTGGTGCATTATTCCTATTATTCATTTTTAGAGGATTAAGATCTGATTTTTCTCTCCAATCTCTTCTCTTTCTGCCACAGTTTGTTTCTAGATCTGAAACCCTGATTTTGGACCTGTAGAAGATTTTTTGTGACCTTGCAAGTGAGGAGACAACTCCAACTTCTTTCAATCTTCTAACCTAATATTTAAAGATCCTTCATGCTCCAAGCCACCTAGATCTGTAATCACACATGTAAGGAGGAGAAAAACTTGTTGATTGTTAGTGAATAGGGGTTTTCCTTGGTCAAACCCCTTTGAGATAATTAAACCAAATGATGAGATAATGAAATAAGGACATGAAACATGAACAATGATACCTTGAATGATGTCTTTTAAATGTGTAGTAACATAAAAAGTATCATTTTTCCTTACTTTATTTGGGAATAATTATTGTTGAATTAACCTAATTTTTCCTACGTTTAATGTTGTAATGTGTTTTAACACATTCAAATTGATCTTGGCCCCCCTTTTAAAAAAATGAACTTAATTTGTAACTTTTCTAAGTGTTGTAAAGTGTTGTAACACACTTTCACATTTATCTAGAGTCCTCTTAATTAAATTGAACCCAACTATTTATCTAGAGTCCTCTTAATTAATTGTTATAATAGTTGGGTTCAATTTATTATTATTATTATTATTTACATCTTTTGACCCTTATAATTGTATAAATTGTAGTGATTTTGTGTGGAGAACTTCTAGTAGCTTATCTTGATCTTGATAAGCCCTAATTTCTTCACCTCATCATTAATGGTGAACCTGGCCTATTGAAAAATTCATTTTTTTGATTTTTGAAGCCTTTGCATCTTAGATTAGGTCTTGCATTCACTTGCATCTCATTTGCATTGAATTAAGATCTCATTTACATATTCTCATATTGCATTCACAATTGCATCTCGTTTAGGGTTTAGATTTGCATTATTTTGCATCTCTCTAAATATGAAAAATACAAAAACAAATCAGTCATTGTGCATATCATCTAGATCTCATTTATTTTCATTTGAAAATCAAAACAAAATTGCATTTTAACATAGGTCCTTACAGTGACCTTTTCATTACATTTTCACATTGCATTTTTGGAAAATTTGAAACTGAAATTCATTATCTTAAACCTAAAACTAAAAGACACTAGTGAAATCATGCAAATCATTAAAAAACAATTTAAAAATACCTATCCATAACCCAGTCACCCTTATTGGTGAATGAGTTGTTGATCAGGTTAAAGCTAAACCTTCTAGCATCTCAAAAAGCATTAAAAATTACACTGAAATCCATAGAAACATCTCAAAAAAACTTAACCATAACCCATTTACCCTTATTGGTGAATGAGTCCCTGTTAGCTACTGATCTACATTTTCTAGAAATTATAATCTCAGTTTTAGGCTTCTACTTGTTGCTTTTACTTTCCTATTTCAGTTTCCTAATTTTTTGTTTCATTAAATTCATTACATTAAGCTTAAATTTCTTCATTTCAGCGCACTATTAAAATTCAAAATTGCAATCAAACATTTCATTTTCAATTTATTGCACTGTAATCAGTAAATTGCATTTCTTAGAATCTGAAAATTGCATTTCATTATAGGTTGTTGCATTGCCTCTTTCCATTTAGGTTTTGTACACTAGGGTTGTAAAACTTGTATGAGATTTACAACTTGGTGTCCTATTCACAATACTATTATAAGATGCAGTTCAAGATCATGTCATCCCATGATATCTCACTCACCATGGATCTTGGGTTTTCTAACTCTCTTTCTAATAGTGTTGTTAATCAACCCTTCATGGCTCAATATTTGTATACTTCCCTTCAAATCTCACTAGATGACATTAACAAACTAGATGAAACATTTGAATACTTACAAGCCCATATCCTTATTGAATGCATAGACATCAGCTCGGTTCCCATCATATAAAACCAGAGGAAATTTCTTAAAACTGGAAACGAAACATAAATTTTCTATAGTCTTAGTCACTTCATTCATAACTATTGGAATAACAAAAACAATAATGATATACACGATGCATGCAATCCTCCTAGTAAAACTAAGAACAATGTTAACATGGATGATGATCATATAAAACCACATCATGTGGATAGAGTGATAGAATTTATCAAAGCTAAACCTCATAAGGGCTCAACTAAAAAGCATCTTGACATTTCTTTCTCAAAAAATGACATAATTAAACATGAACCTAATGGTCCTCTTTACATAGTTTTCCAAATCAATAATAAGCCCACTGATGGGATATTAATTGATCATGTTTGTGGAGAGAATGTGATAACTGAAGAATTATTATATGTGTATGAACTATATCAAGATACATATGGCATACCGAAAGCATGGATCAAGATGCATAATGGGTTTTCTTTCCCTACAATGGGAATGATAGATCTCCCTTTAAAAGTGGGACTAAAACCATTAACTATCTCATTTTCCATCATTCCACAATCGGATCAATTTCATGTGAAGCTAGGCTATCCATGGCTTCGCTCCATGAATTTTGTCCCTTTGGTTTTGTATAAATGTCTAAAATTTCCACTTGGAAATGATATCTTTATTGTGCATCATAGTGGATTTAATCCTGCCTCGGCTTGAGGGAATTTTTCACTAGATTTCTTTTGGCCTGAGCCTATGGAACCTACCAAATATTGTGAGGATTTATATTTCAAAAAATATCAAAATTTCAAGTCAAAGAAAATAGTAGAATTATCCCTTTGAAACATACCTCAACCTATAAATGAAACAATTATCCTTGATAAAGAAATGATCGAACCAAAATCCCTTCTAAACATACAAGAACAACATATAGAAAAACCTCCCACAATTTCCTACAAGAGACTATGAGATAACACTGTAACTATGGGAAAAATATAAGTTAGCAGATTAGTAGCTAAGTAAATCAAAACCCAAAGTAATAATGAAGCACAAAGGAGGAAATAAAGAAAGATATCACCTTAAATCTTCAACCTCCATGATTGACTTCCATTACACCTCTATTTACTGCAATATGAAGTTTTCCCTCAAATTTTGAGTGAGTAATATGTGACAATGCCAAGACCAAAGCAAAATGTTAAAGGATTTGATATGAAATGCAATACTATGCAACTATGCAACTAGTAAGCAACTATGAACTATGGCTAAAATATGCCAAAATGCCAAAATGCTAAGATATCAAGAGTGCCTAAGACAAGATTGCATGAGATGAAAATAGCATGAGGTGACAAAATGAGAGAAAATTTTCCATTTTATAGAAAATGCAATTTTGGATGAATGGCCAAGATTAAAGATTGACAAATACCCTAGAATTAATGGACAAGATTCAATGTGACAACCCACAATTAGGGTTAGGGAAACATTAGGTCAAATTTGAAATGAGTGGACAAGATTCAATTTGAGAAAAATAAATCAAGGGTTGACAATGCATGTGACAAGGAAATAAGAATGGCACAAAAAAAAGGGAGAGCTAGAAAATCAAATAATATTAGAAATTACTTGATTTTTGAAGGAAAAAGGCTAATTTTGAATTAAAAATTAATTTAATTCAAAAGGTGGGGTCATGTGATAGTAAATAATTAATTTCAATTATTTACTAAATGAGGCAAAATTAGAAAGTGGGACCATTTTAATTAAATGATTTTATTTAAAATTGGGAAAATGCCAAGGTGGACAATTAAATAAATTAATAAATTTATTTAATTATAAGAACTTTAGGAATTAATGGCGTACTTAAATAAATAAAAAAATATTTTCCTATTTAAATAATCAGGAGGAATTAATGGACAAGGATAATTAAATAAATTAAGAAATTTATTTAATTATGGAGAGACATTAGACAATTAGCGACATATTTAGATAAATAAATAAAATTCATTTATTTAAATAATCAAGAGCAATAAAGACATGAATTAATTAAATAAATATGAATAATTTAATTAATAGTTGAAAGTGGACAAAGGACATAAATATTTTGATTATGTCAAGAAGAAATATAGTGACAATAGAGCTTGGAGGCCTAGGTCATTTTTATGAGTCTACATTTTTCCCCTCTTTCTCATAATGCAGCCTATTGCATTGTGACAAAGAAAATTCAATCAGAAACACACCCAAGTGAAGGTACAGAGTATCTATGCCCCCTCATGAAAATTTTCAAATTTTGGCCTGGTGATAGAAAAATTTGTAAAGTGCCCCAATAAGCTATTTTGATGACCTAAAAAGCAACAATGCAAGTGGTTTCGGATTTGGACATATTTAAATAGTCAACGAGCTAGTCAAAGGCGGTCAAAAGAGCTTCTAGTAATAAAAAGGTTGAAAATTCCCACTTTGACCTTATAAATAGGTTAAAGATGGGGTAAAAGTCAATTCATTTTCACATTCTCAATAGTAAATTTGGAGAGCTTAGAGTGAGGAAAGCAAATGCGAGGATGGTGATTCCAGTCACAGAGCACCGTGGCTACATCATCGGGACATTCTGACAGCCAGAGGGCATAGACCCACCGATAAGTACCTTGTACCCACCTTGTCAATTTATCATTTTGTGTGCATTTTTAGGGGTTTAGGGTAGTTAGGAAAATGCATCGCAACACATGCATTCACATAAGTAGCATTTGAGGTCGCATTCAATGCATTTGATGTGTGACAACGCAAGTGAAAAGGGTCCACCAGGTAGGTTCATTAGGTATAACACATTTATGGGAAATCAAGCTGCATTCACCATGTTACCCCACAAATGACAGGTGCAACATGTGCATTCAAAAGATTACAACACATTCGTGTGCTTGCACTATGTTTTGATGATGATGCATTTGATTATGGAGCAACACAAATGCTTAAGGATGACACATTTGCGATGTCAAACGATGCAAGTACCATAGTGCAATGCAAATGTTGTATGAAACAACACAAACATCAAATTGTGATGCAAATGAAGTCAATCAGATGCATTTGACTTTGACCACGGTTGACTTAGCTTTAGACTTACTTTTTTTCTCATATTTTGCTAGATAGATGGTAATAATGATATGTGCTAACTCTCATTTCTGCCTGCACAAAAATGACTAGCGTTGATTTACACTTGAGAGTTGAAAACATCCACATACGCATTTCAGGACCAGCTGACAGACTGAGAGCAAAGGAAACTGATGTGACTTGGGTTATACTATGTCAACTATATGTCCATTATTTGGGCTAATAGGGAACTATTAATAGTGCTAGCCAAGTGATGGCAATCTAAGACTTGTTCCTTCCACTTGTCAACTAGAGAGGAGACGATCACCTTGGAAGATGTGTATCAAATTTTGCATATTCCAATCAGAGGAGAGCGGGTGGTGTACAATCCTCAGTGAGGGGTGTAGGCCATGACAAAGCTATATGAGGCATATGACAATGTGGGCATTGGTGTGGACGGTTATGAGATTTAGTGGGAGTACCTTGCAGAGCACTACCCACGGTGGGATGCCATGTTATGCATATTGATAATTGAGGTCCTAATACCAAATCATCAGGGACATGGATTCCCGATCGGATGGGGTGATGTGCTAGTCTGAATGCGATGGGACCGAGTTGTGTTTGCATGGGGGCCTTGTTTGCTTGGCATGCTATACCACTAGTTACATGAGGTAGCCTATAGGGGTGGGAGCAACATTAGTTGTGGTACGAACTTATTGATGATCTGGGTGAGGGAGCATATGATTGTCTTTCAGCCACCAACTTAGAGGCCATTGCTAGCAAATGATATTTTGTATGTGTACCTATATGTAAGAGCCTTGCAATAGACTAGAGTTGGCGAGACCGGCTACTAGAGGCACAGGATTGACATAATGACAACATTTGTGTGGAGGCCATATAGAGATTGTGCACCGTGGGCCAATGAGGGAGACCATTTTCCCTTTTTCAAATATTTTTGTTACTTGATTGGTCGAACTATTCAAATCTAGCTGATCATAGAGATGTACCTACCCCAACGAGTTCTTTGATAGTTTGCTGAGAAGTAGGATGTTCCTATGGGGATAGCTAAGTACGTGAGGACATCACGAGTTCCTGGATGGGGTCCTGCCATATCAATGTCATTTTCTTAGTAGTATATTGATGGACTAGTGGCATAGCCATGGGGATGAAGTGGAGGGGCCACAAATCTAGGGATGACTCCAAATTATGACTTTTGATTGCAGACCCATAGACCGATTCCCTTGACTAATCATGATGCACCAACACCTATGCACCAAAGATTTGTTATCTTGAGGGTGCAGTGAGGAGGTTGGAGAGGTAGGGGGAGGTAGATATGGAGGCTAGGGAGATGGTGGGAGAGGGGATGGTGGGAAAGGTGGTTGGGATGATGGAGGAGATAATGGTGGTAATGGTGATGGTGGCAAGTAGAGGAGGAGAGGAGGGGACAGAGCAAGATAGCTGAGGAGAGTCATATAGTGTGCAAAGAGAGTAGCCCTAGATGTTATCCCTGAGGTGTCAAAGGAGGGGCCAAGATAGGAGGAAGAGAGACAGGCAAAGGAGGGACTGATACAAGAGGTAGAGAAGTAGCCAGAGGGACAGGGATGATAGGAGAAGGCTATCAGTGAGAAGGCAGAGATGGAGGTACACATAGTAGAGGAGGCCCTTGAGGTTAGAGGAGGTGACAAGTGAGTTGTGGGGGCAAGGAGGACACTGGTGATGAGGACATGGATGAGTTGGAGTGATATCTTCGAGAACAGATGATCGATGGGGATCTAGAGATAGCCAATGTGCCACTACTGCCACGGGATTCCACTATAGATCAACGCTTGGTAGAAATGTAGAGGAGGTTAGATAAGGAAATGATGGATATTAGTGCCTTATGAGAAAATCTCAAGGTGACTAGGGTGGAGAGGGATTAGGCTAAGATTTGGTGGTGAGAGACGGAGAGCTGGTGCAGTCAGTTTGCATAGCTATGCACAGGGCCGGTTGCAGATGTTTCTAGGGAGTTGGCCAAAGTTAGCACAAGAAGAAGGTAGTACATGATGTTATATGAGCACACAATACTAGCAGATCAGAGGGATCCAAGGTTGTCTAGGTCATCCAATCGAACAAGGACAGGGTCAGGAAGTAGTCACACCCATATTAGTTATAGTTAGAGTAGTGTGGGTGGCTCGAATTCATCAGGGCACACATCGGGTCACAGATCCCATCACAAGCATTCCTCTAGTCATAGGTCAATCCATTTGCATGGATCATTAGGGTTAGGGCATAGATCAATCCATAGTCAGCTGCCAGTGATAGATCCATTAGCCTCACAGACACACGCTATTGTATCCTCATAGTTGCATGTTACCATAGAGATGATACCATCAATGTCAGCATCATGCTCCTCACAAATACAAACTGCTATGCCCTCACAAGTTATGTTAGTGCCAGGTACAGTTCATTAGTCACCATGCTCTTCTCCATGAGGGAATGAGGAGAACACAACATAGGGGCATTTGACATTGTTCTCTTTTTATCATGTTTCAGGCATTCATTGTTATGCCACTATATATGTTGACTATTGAGCCTGTGAGCTCTATTTTTGGGATATCTCATGACTCTATCCTATGACATTATATTTTTTGAGATTATATATGCAATACAGTTTTGATGCAACATATATGCTTTATGTTATGTGATGATGCATTATGTGTTGATTATATTTTATGATAAATGCTTATGATGATGATTATGATGATGTAGTTATGCTAACCATATGATGCCTATGTGATATGATTTATGCATTTATGATTCCTATGATGTTTTCTTTTATACACTATGCCATGTATGAATTTATGATATCTACTTATGATGAGATGTCATGATGATGTGATGGTTATTTCTGCTTATATGTCATGATGATGTTATGTTTTAATGGTGATGACATGGATGTATAATGCATGATTGTAATGAATTCCATGTTTATGATTATGTTGATGCATGACTATATATGTATGGACAATGCAATCTTATGATATGATATATATGTTTTGAATGATATGGATAGTATATGTATTTAATGCATAAAAACCTAATGGAATGCCTTTATGATCATGTATGCACTTATGTTTTTGTATTTCATAGGATATCATCATGAGACGAATGACACAAGGTGACAAGGTCGACGGAGATGAATGTTAGCATGCAGACCAAATCCTTCAATATGTTACCAAAAGGCTTAACAATTATATCTCTTAATCATCATTAGGAAGATTATTGTAATGGCCAACAAATACCATGATATGACATAGATCAAGGTATGCAAGGTTGTACCATCACATAAGACAAGTAGTCACGGACAAGGATGATCATGACTCATACTAGAGCGCAATTGCCCTAGTCTTTTTGTTACAACCAACCACAAGCATAAGATAGACAATAAAGACAATAAAGACAAGTTATGAAATGTTGTTGCTCCTCTAAATCATGTTGTCAGGACATCCTCGAAGAACTAGCAACATGAATATAGACCTAAAATGAAAAGAAAATTCAATCATCATCATACATTGTTGCTTCTCTAAATCATGTTGTTAGGACATCATGGAGAAACTAGTATTGTGATGAAAGATCCAAGGAAAAATTATAATATAGTGTTTTCCAAGTGTGTTTGAATGTCAAGATGCTAGGTTTGACAGTGTCAAATGCCATAGTCATCGGGTTTGACAATGTCAAGGTGTCAAATGTCAGAGTTTTCCAAATTCAAGAAGGACACATCTTGAATAATATTTATGTTGAGAGGATTGATCCTCCAATGTTGAGAGGATCCCTCAGAATGTCAGATGATGGTGAGGACACCTAGGAAGGACACATCCTAAGGCATAAATAACAGAGGTTGTTCGTTAGAAGGATGCATCTGAAGGATAACCAAGAGTTTGACAGTTTGACTGATTGTGACAATTGTGACTTGTTTTGACTAAGTTTGACTAATGTTGACTAAGTTTGAATTGATTTGACCAAATTGACATATGTTGATAGAATTGACTACATGTCAATGTTTGACATGCTAATGTTCTTGACATGTGGATTGAATAATTGCTAGATTTTGGTTTAAGAGTTTGTCTATTTTGGAATGAGTTGTTTGATTTGAAGATTTTTGACATGTGTGACCATGTAGTGTTATGAACCCTAATGAAATAACCTAGTGCAGCCTTGGGGGATCATCAATAGATGGACTTGCCTATGTCATACACTTAGAGACCTTCTAGTTTGACATGACCAATGACTTTGTCATAATGACCAAAGATTGAGTCATGATTTTATTTTGACAAACCTAAAAGGACTTACCTAATGTCTTGAGGGCTCAAAGATGAGCCTTTCCTATGTAGAAAATGTGCAAAGACAATGTAGTTCTACAAATGACAATGACTAACTAACATGACTGACTTGACAAGACACAACTCTATTTTTGTGTTATGAGAAATTTTGATTTTTTTTGGATGTCTTCAAGACATTTTTCACTTTTTAAGTCTTTCTTCAGGAATTTTATAGTTTTTAGGTCTTTCTTAAGGAAATTTTATGATTTTTTGGTCTTTTTTCAAGACATTTTATGATTTTTAGTTCATTTTTTAGGACATTTTATGATTTTTTAGTCTTTTTTAGGACATTTTATGAAATTTTTAGTCTTTTTCAAGACATTTTTGATTGGGAGAATCATATGTGATACCCATTGTAGTTGGATGATAAAGGAATGCCCCCAGTTAGGTCCCAAGCTAGCTAAGTTTAAAGGATGTGCAAAGGACATGCCTGGGTTGACAGATGGATGGTATGTAGGATTTGATGTCAACCATTATCAGCCATGAAAGGAATGATGGGGTCTTGCAATGTGGTGTCAAGATGGTGTCAGTAAAGTGGGTGTTTATTATGAACTAAGGTAGATAGAGTGACAGTAGATGGTAGAGAAAAAATGACTACGCATAGCACCTGTTTGCCAAGTTTTCACCATGGTACTTATCCAAAGTGCCTATATAACAGTTTTTCACTGTTGGAGGAATTATTTCTCTTTACTATTTTTATCATTTTTATTATTTTTTTGGTGTCACCAAGACACCTGTTTGCAAGGTTTTCATTAGGGTGATGATTTTTTTATATTTTTCAATTTTTTTTGTATTTTTTTAAGGGTTTTAGTTAACTTTTTGATTCTATGCATATAAATTTTGAAGATGTAGACTGTTGATAGGGTTTTTCAATTGTTCACTATCTAGAGTAGCTAGACAATATGCTCTAAAACCAGAAGAAGACGTGATAATGTAAGGACCTAGCCAATGATGTAGTTGAGTATAAATTTGGAATTATTTTTTCTGGTTATGTATGTAAGCGGGTGTCTTTGATCCACTTAGTTAAGTACTCAGTGGTGGTGATAATGAATTTGTGGCTATTGGAAGAGGTAGGATGGATTTTTCCCACAAGGTCGACTCCCCATTGTGCGAAGGGCCAAGGAGAAGTAATTGGATGAAGTTCCTATGCTGGCTGCATGAATAATATCACTATGTATTTGACATTGACAACATGTCTTGAAAAACTCAAGTGTATCCTTTTCTATAGTCAGCCAGTAATATCCAAGTCTTGTTACCTTCTTGGCTAAAGTAGGACCACTCGAATGAGACCCACATATACCATCATGTACCTCGCATAAGGTTGTTTGTGCTTCATCAATGTTAAGACATTGAAGAAGGGTATTGTCAAAGCTTCGACAGTATAGGGTGTCACTAATGATGGTGTATCTCACGGCCTTGTGGATAAAGGACTTTCATTGATTGTTGGAGAGATTCAGGGGAAGGGTTTGGGACTTGAGATAGTCATAAATGTCTTGATACCATGGAGAATTGGAACCAACAAGCTCTCAAACCATCTCTAATTTTGGAATGTCATATGCAGGGACCAAAAGTTATTCTACCAAGAACTCAAATTGAGGGACGTTGCTTGGAATGTCTAGGAGAGAGCCAATTGTAGCCATTGTGCCTGTTGTCTTGTCTTGTGCTCTCAGAACTTGCTCAAAAGTTAGCATGTGGAAATATGTATGAAATATAGCAACCATTCATTTATAAGGCATTAATTTCTTGTCCTTGGTTTCATAGTCGCTATTGACTTGGTTGATGACCAGCTAAGAATCTCCATAAACATGAAATATCTTAATTTTCCATTTTATGGCTATTCTGAGTCACCTAACAAGTGCCTCATTTTTTGCAGCATTATTTATAAATGGAAAAGCAATGTGGAATGACTTAGGGATGGAGTCTCCTTGTGGCATGATAAACAATATCTCTTCTCCCAAGGCATGAGTAGTATGAGACCCATCAAAGTATAGACTCCAAGGTGACTTAGGTTTTGTATGAAATATGGACTCATCAGGAAAATTTTCCACTAATGGGTGATCACTTTGTACAGGTGCATCTGCTAGTTGGTTTTCTATCACTTTTTCCTTTATAGCCTTTTGTTCTACATATTGAATGTCGTACTCACTCAAAATCATGACCCATTTTTCTAGAAAACTTATCTTTTTTTGTGACTTAGGAGATATTTCAAGGGATCTATCTTTGCTACCAAATGTTTCCTATGATTCAACATGTAATGCTTTACATTTTGGGTAGCAAAGACAACTGCTAGGCAAGCACGTTCAATAGTTGTGCAATTTAGCTCATATTCGACCAGTGTCTAACTGACAGTATATGGCCATTTCCTTCTCATCATGGTCGTTTTGTGCTAGTAATGCCCCTAGTGCTGAAGTTGTTGTAGAAATGTATAGAATCAAAGTTTTTCCTTCAATAGGTGGTGACAATAGATAATCTTTTATTAGCTGGAAGGCCTCTTGACTTTATCTGTCCACACAAAGGGGATGACTTTGCATAGGAGATACTGAAATGGTTGACACTTGTCAGCTAATTATGCTACGAAGCATCAGAAAGATTACAACCTTCCTTGTAATGTCCTAAGATCACTTATTCCTTTTGGAGGAGGCATGTCTAATATGGCTTTCACTTTGGCAGGATCTACTTCAATGCCTCTTTGAGAAAATATGAATCCCAAAATTTTCCTCAATGTCACACCAAAGATGTATTTCTTGGGATTCAGACGAACTTTGTACTCTTCCAGTCTCTTGAATATTTTGTCGAGCACATTCAAATGATATTTTCATGTCAAATATTTTGCTAAAAGTTCATCCACATAATCTTCTTTTAGCTTGTGCATCATGTCATGGAATATTATTGTCATAGCTATTTGATATGTGGCACCTACATTCTTGAGACCAAAAGGCATGATGTTCCAATAGTATGTACCCCAAGGGCATGTGAATGTTGTTTATGTTTATCTTTAGGGGTAATACAAATCTGATTATAACTCGAGAAACTGTCCATGAGGGACAACATCTTGTATCCTACTGTAAGGTCAACTATGATGTCTATTTTTGGTAATGGAAAGTCATCCTTTGGACATACTTTCTTCAAATGTCTAAAATCTATACAGATGAGGATCTAACCATTTGGATATGTGATTGGTACAAGATTGGATATCCATTTAGCATAGTCTATTGACTATATGAATCGCACATCCAACAATTTATTGAGTTCCACTTTGACTAACAGGGAGATCTAAGGATGCATTTTAAGCAGCTTTTGTTTCACTAGTTTAGCATCTGGAAGTAATAGAACATGGTGTAAGACTAGTTCTAGATCCAACCCAGGCATATCATTATATGACCATGCAAAATTAATCTTACACTCTAAAAAGAATTTGTGGAATTTAGGTTTCTCTTCTTCTATCGTGGATGCCTTAAAGAGGACAATTTTTGAATCTTCTATCATAGATATGTCAAATTCCATGGTGTCCTCTATGAGAATTTTCAATATCTCTTGATTCACAAGAAGAAATTCCATTCCTCCATCTTTGGGTGCCTCAAAGAGGTTTTCACCTGTAGATACATCCTTTATTTTTACTTTTTTATCATCAGAAGGTGTCTTTCTTTTTTCACCTAAAGACATGTCATTTTTTTATTTTTTTATTTTTCATTTTGTGACTAGAGGATGGAACAGTCTCCCCAAAGTAAGTTGCACAATCTAGGTCAATGGAAAATCCAACCTTGTGATCTCCACTTAGTATTCCCTCATGTAGTCCCATGAATTCTACAATGGCCTCATCATTCTGAAATATGTCCATAATTGGTGGGCCTTGTTGATCCCAATCAATTAGTTGTGGATAGACTAAGGAGATACCATCATTAGTATTGGTGAATGGTGGGGAGGACATGGAAATCATGCAGATGAATTTAGAGACATTAAAGATGAAATTGTCATCATCCAAATTTGAGTTAGATTCTATCCAATATTCTCCTTCACCTAATTCATACTCATCATCAAAATAAGGGGAAAAAGGACTATCATCAGGGTCAGTAGTGTCATGTGGAATTTCGGATGAATCTCGATGGTGGTAACTAGGTTTAGATGACTAGGTAGCTATGTCGAGGTTATGGAAAGTAGGACTAGAAGATGATTCAGATTTGTAATTGTTCCTTGGGAAAAAGAGTCTATCCTAGTCTTCTTGTTTCCTTGGGAACTTATGATTGTCATTATTCAATGTTGGATCAATCTTAAATGTTTTCCAAAATATTTTTTCAGCAGTAAGTTCTCCAGGTTCAAAGAACAATTCATCAAGACAATAGTCACTTAGGGATCATTGGAAGCCAAATTCCCACTCATGGGAGTCAGTTTTAGTGAGGGATTCCTCAATAGTTTCAACACTTTCCAAAGCATTCACGCTCTTACTCGAAAGTACATTGGTAAATCGATCGTCATTTTCAAGTAGTCCATACCCTAACCTAAGAAGTTTTGGTCTATGGGGAGGCATGATTGGTTCACACCTTCCAGTATTATTTCTATCAAGGCCACTAATTCCATCATAGCCTTTCTCCTTCATTATATAATAGCATTTCTTGTATATCTATACTGGTAATGGGGATGGTTCCTCTTGGTCCTTATAAATGCATGTCAATAAATCCTCAATGTCTTATTTGCTCATTTCACCCCATTTTATAAAAATTTGTGATGGAGGGACCCTAAAAATTTCCTTAGGTTCCATTCTAAAATAGGGTTGACCATAGACCTTAGGAGACTTGGGCATTTTGGTGATGCAGTAGGTCATGCTTAGATTAAATTCTCCATAGCCTAGGTCCTAGATCTTTATAGTGGACTCAACCTTAGGAATCAAGGAGAATGGTGGTGTGGTGGGAGACATAGAAGGAGTGGGCATGGATGATGAGGCAAGTGTGGATCATGGGTTAATCAATTTGGAAGAAGAGGAACTTGGAGCTTCTGGTTTGATGGGTACTTGATGTTTTGAAATACCCCTTAGATTGGTGCAATACTGAAATGGATTGGGGTCTCCATATATGGTAATTTTTGTGTCATCAAAGGGAAACTTCAAGTATTGGTGGTATGTTGATGGAACAACTTTGACAGCATGAATCCAAGCTCAACTAAGCAAGATATTATAGGGTAATTCAAGATCCAAGACTTGGAAAGTTGTGTCTACAATGACTGGCCCAACTCTGATAGGAAGAGAGATAACACCTCGGGAGGAACGTTCATCATCATACGCCTTTATAACTATTCTCTTTGTTGCATCTACACAAGCATCAAAAAATCCTAGAGCCTTAACCAATTTTAAGGAACATATGTCTAGTCCTACTCTACCATCTACTAAAACTCATCTGACCTTATGCTTATGGATAAAGACTTCAATGTATAATGCATCATTATGGTTGGACTTTGGTGATGAATAATCTTGATCTGAAAATGTTACATGATGGGGGGTGGTGAGGTATCCTACCATGTCTTCAAACTAGTTGACATCGATGTCTTGAGGGATAGCAGAGTCTTGCAAGTTTTTTTCAAGTATACCTTTATGTGTGGGAGAAATGCGTAGAAACTCAAGTATGGAAATCTGAGCAGGTGTTTTACCTAGTTGGTCAATAAGGTTAAACTTCCTCTTAGGTTCTGATTGCTTTGCAAACGATCTGGATTGTGATTGCTTAGCGAATGGACTAGGTATTGTAATTTTTGGCTGCCTAGGAGGAGGAGGGCTAGCTATGGTGACTTTGCCACCATGAGTAGTGACATTTCATTCAGGAACTATTTTGACGGTAATGGTATTGATGTATTCATCATCAGTTCAAATGTGGATGATAATAGTTCCTCCTAAATAGTTGAAGGCAATGTGAGTATAGTTGGCACGATTATTATTATTCTTAGGACTTGGCGTAGAAGGATTATTTGAAATGTGGTCTTGCAGTGGGTTCTTGTGAATAGTATGACCTACATTTGATGCAAATTTTTGTCCACCTAATTGAATTGTGTGATTTTCAATGAGGTATTGAACCAAATTCTTTAGTTATCAACAAGAGGAAAATTTATGCCCTTTTGTGTGGTGATAATCATAGAATGCATTTTCATCCCACCAAGATGGCTTAAACTATCTTGGGCAATATGGCTTAGGTTCTTCTAATGTGATGACACCATCTTGAAGGAGCTTCTTAAGGACATCTTCAATTCGTTCACCCAAAGTGGTGTATGTGTGACCTTTCAGAAATTTTCTAGGTTGGCGAGGCTGCCTTTGGTTTTGATTATTTTGAGTGACATTAGCAGGTGTCTATGTGATTATTTTTGTATTTTGCAATGGAGCTCCTTTAAGGGTAAGCACTAGACCCATTGTGTTCACTGCCTTGGCATCGACAATGCCATCATTGGTAACATGTTTATTCTTGACCCAATATTTTCGCTTGTCTCTGGGTGGATTTTTGTTTGTGTTTTTAGGGCCATGTTTTAATTCTCCTTTGGCAATAAGATCCTTCTCAAGTTGGACTCCCTTTTTGACTAAGTCTGGGAAGGTTGTGCAATAGTGAACTTGCAAGCCATATTTATATGGTCCTAGGAGGGTTTGGAAAAACATATCAACCTTCCCTTTTTCAAGTATGTCAATATGGAAACGACTTTCTAGGCTTCTCTATCTTTGGAAGAATGTTATAAAAGTCTCACCAACGTCCTCTTGTGTAAGTGTGCATAAGCTAGTGATAGAGATGTCTATGTCAATGTTATAGGCATAGTTTTGCATAATTTTTTCTGCAATTTTGTCCCATGTTTTTATTCCCTTTAAAGTGGAAAACCATTCAAGTGTGGATCCTATAAGACTCTTAAAGTAGAGTCTCATAAAGTATCTTCATAGGAAATGTCCATATAGTTGTTCATGAACTCTCGAATGTGTTCAATAAGATTTGTCTTTCCCTTATACTTAGTGAAATTTGGTGCTACATACCCTAGAGGGAATGGTGGCATGTATAGACTTGTGTCGAAAGGATATGGGCATAGGTCATATGACATGTGTGACTTTTTGTTGGAAATTTGCATGGTCTCTATTGTTTTTTGCAATTTCGCCACTTTAGTTGTCAAGGGATCAATTATGGGATTGTTTGTTGCATCACACATGGGAGTGATGGGTATTCCACGGGTGTTAAATTGTTGGGATGAGGTGTTATGATTTTGTTGCGGAATGTGTTGTTGTGAAATGTATGATGTGTTTTGATTTGAGTGTTGTTGGTGTTGCCAATTTTGATTAAGGACATATTGATGGGTATGTATGTGTGATGCATATGTAGGAATGTGCCCTCTGGCCATTTGAGTTGATATTTGTGGGATATGTTGTCCATGATTTTTTTTTTTCTAAATGAAGTCATATATTGTGTATTTTGATTGCCTTGTCCAAATTGTTGGAATTATCCATAGGGAATGTTTGTGTTTTTCCCTTGAGAAGCATTGGTATTAAGTTGCAATGATGTGTTGACATTTGGTTGTGGTCCTCAAATGAAAATACATTGTTTACTTCCTCCAATGGGGTTGAACAAAGACCCAATGAAAGGATGTGATGATGATGCTCCCATGGCACTAGATGAAGCTCCAAATAGAGGATTTGAAGAGCTTTCCCCCATTGATGAGGATCCAAAGGTAGCTCCAATTGACTGTGAGCATGTTATTGGCATTATTGGCATTGATTGTGACATGGCTTGTGACATAGTTGGTGTTCCTCCAATGGATGTTGCATTGATCGAGGTTTGATTGGATGTGTCATTAGAGGTAGCATTGGTAGTGCTTGTAGTAATTTGTGAGGTGGCACCAATGTTATTGTTGACATTGTCTTCAGGTTGACTAGTGTTGGAGGCATTGTTTGTTTTGTTGTTGCCATCATGATTGGGAGTTTCTACTCTTAATGTGTTAATGTCAAATCCTTCTGGTAATTTGTCTCCTTGATGTAAAAGTATGGCTAAATATCTATCTCTATCATGAAAAACTATGTCTTCTACAAAAGAGGTCACTTTAGGATTTTGTGTTGCAGTTTTTATGTCTTCCTCAAATACATTTCCATGTTCATATCTATGTATGAATGGTTCAAAGGGGTTATGTGGTGAAGATAGCATGTTCATGTTGCTGAAAGGATTGATAAAGGATGTGTCTTGGCTCATGTTTTGATTCATGTCATTGGAAAAGATGTAAGTGTTGTTGTCTTGTCCAAAATTAGCCATTTGTCTTCTTTTTCTTTGAAGCCTAGTCTCAACTATATAAGGAGTTGCTCAAATTAGGAAGAGGATGAAAATGACAACTAGATGATGACTTATGTTTTTGGATTTTTGACAATATGTTTTTCACTTTTTTTATTAGAAGGGATAACAATGTTTCCTAAAAGAAATGACAAATTGCAAAGGATAATAAGGACTATTATGACACTATTTTTTTTGGATTTTTGGAATAATGTATGCAAAATGAGGACTAAGATGACTTGAATGTTTCTAAGGTATGTAAATGCAAAGGTCTAAGTGATTTCGAGGAAGGTTACTTAACCACCCTAAGCTTGATCTATGTCTCAATTTGGCTCATCAAAGGATTTGTGAATGTGACTAAAGGACGAAATGACAAAGTGAGGTTTCCTAACTAGGCTTTTGAGTTGGAAAGTCTCACAAAAAGGACAATGACTAAAAGGAATTTTGTTGACTAAGTCCAATGACAACCTACTCTTGAAGGAAATGATTTTGTAGAGTATGTTAAGGTTTCCTAAGCCAAAAATATGCAAATGGAGTGAGGACCTAAGGATTGGTTTATGTCTAAAATGAATATGATGGACCTCAAGGATGTAACTAAAATCTTGCAAAGTTAAACCTATGGGTAAATGCACACTAAAGATGCGAAAGGTGAAGAATTATTGAGCACTTTTCATTCTAGTTTTTGATAGAGACTGTTGGAAAAAGATGTTTGATGATAGATTGGACAAGTTTTCTCTCGAGTTCTGGTCTACAACAACATTTTAATTTATGTCAAGAAAATGCATCGTTCTAGGTTTTGAATGCGTCGTAGTTTGGTAGATGTGTTTCAAATTCACTGAATACGGTATTCCATATGGAAAATGTGACTCAAAAAATAAATTGCAGCATTCTATAAAATGAATGTAATTCAGACTAGGAAAATGGGTTGCCAAAAATGACAAATGCATCTTATTAGAGCGATTGCATCATAAAAATTGGAAAATGTGGTACAAAAAGGTGAATGTGTTTTACATATGCGTTGCAGTACAATAAGTCAAGTTTGTTTGCAATTTTTTGGAAATTTTTTGAAGTTGGCTCAAATTGAATGTTTGTTTTCAGATTTGTGAGATGATTTTTTTTTATTTGAAAGTTTCAAAAAACACTTGAAAAAAACAATATTTTGTCTTTGAATACAAGCACAATCCTAGGTTAGGAAAGGAAAATATTTGTTAGACTCCACATGGGTTTCCCCAGTCACACTTATTCTTAGCAAAGGAATCTAGAAGCTTGGCCACATGGGATCCCCCTTATAGTACATTAATTCTTAGGTCAACCAAGCTTCCAACCCCCATAAATCTTCCATGACAGGTTGATCACCTCTACTAAGAACTATGAGAATGTGGATGTCTTCACAACGACTATTGTTGCACTAGCAAATAGAAAGGATTTTGGCTACTACACAGAAGTTTTTAGTTTGAGACCCCCATTTGAATGGCCACACATGGGGAAATATTATCTCCATTAAGGAGGAACTCCAACCTATAGAGGTTATGCTCAACAGGGTTTTAGGGAGTTCACTTGTCTGTGTGACACATTTGCACTCATAATCCTAATTTTTCCATTAGGATTCACATTTATATACCAGTCGGGGGTAGCTCAGCCAAAGAGCTTCATTGTTGGTTTGAGTCACCTTGGGGTGAGTACTTTTTTCCACCAAGGAAGGGCCAATTCATAGAGTCAATAATCATTTCTCTTACATCCAGGATCACACAAGTGCATAAGGGGAAAGGATACTTCAATCATTGAATCGGGGTGACACATAAAATAGATGGGTTTAGTTTTCTTATCAGCTAGTTTGCACAAGGTGAGAGAATAATCACCTACCACCTTCAAGCACAATCAAGCAAAGTTCTTTAACCCCTTAATTAAATCTAAGTGAGACAAGTAAATATTCTTTTTAGAGCACCAATAGAAGTATTTTCTAATCTAAAATAAAACAAACACAAGTGTTTCAAAATCAAATGCTTGGACAATCAAACCTACAAAACCACTTTTCATAGTCTCAAAAAGATGCCTTGGACCCACAAAAGTTCAAAGCCACATGCTGCAATAGCCCATTAGTAACCAGAAAAACCCCTAAACTAACAAATTGCAATGAGAAATTAGGAAAATTTTGGAAAAACCCAAATGAAAAAATTACCAGATGAATGTGTCACAACAGAGAAAATGAGTCATCTACACAAAAAATGTGGCTCGGGTCTATATGTTGGAGTCTATCAAAATAGATGTGTCAATATATAGAACAGATGTGTCATGGTCTACAAATGTGTTACTTTGAATGTTGAATGTGTCAGACTCTTAGCGAATGTGTCTCTACAAATAGAAAATGTTGTCCAAGTCTTCAAATGCATAATTCTATTGGTTGAATGTGTCACGACACAAATATTGTAGTGTTGGAAACTATGAATGTGTTGTTCCATGCCTATAGCTGCAAAATAGAAAAAAAAATAGTCATACAGAAAATAAATAAATAAATAAAAGAAAAATAAAAAGTCGTCACGATTTTGGCATTGGGTTCACCAATGTAATTATGGGAAAAATCTAAGTTATCAGATTAGTAGCTAAGTAAATCAAAACCAAAAGTAATAATGAAGCAAAAATGAGGAAATGACATGAAAACAAGAAAGATATCACCTTAAGTCTTCAACCTCCATGATTGACCTACATTACACCTTCTCTATTTGCTGCAATATGAAGTTTTCCATTAGATTTTGAGTGAGCAATATGTGACAATGCCAAGACCAAAGCAAAATGTTGAAATATTTCATATGAAATGCAATACTATGCAACTATGCAACTAGTAAGCAACTATGAACTATGACTAAAATATGCTAAAATTCCAAAATGCTAAGATGTCGAGAGTGCCTAAGACAAGATTGCATGAGATGAAGATAGCATGTGGTGACAAAATGAGAGAAAATTTTCCATTTTATAGAAAATGCAATTTTGGATGAATGGCCAAGATGGAAGATTGACAAATGCCCTAGAATTAATGGACAAGATTTAATGTGACAACCCACAATTAGGGTTAGGGAAACATTAGGTCAAATTTGAAATGAGTGGACAAGATTCAATTTGAGAAAATTAAATCAAGGGTTGACAATGCATGTGATAACGAAATAAGAAAGACACAAAAAAAGAGAGAGATTGAAATTCAAATAATATTATAAATTACTTGATTTTTGGAGGAAAATGGCTAATTTTGAATTAAAAATTAATTTAATTCAAAAAGTGGGGTCATGTGGAGGCATGTGACAGTAAATAATTAATTTGAATTATTTACTAAAAGAGGGAAAATTAGAAGGTGGCACCATTTTAAATAAATGATTTTTTTTTAAATTGGGAAAATTCCAAGGTGGACAATTAAATAAATTAATAAATTAATTTAATTATAAGAAGAATTTTAGGAATTAATGACGTGTTTAAATAAATAAATAAGATTTACCTATTTCAATAATCAGGAGGAATTAATGGACAAGGATAATTAAATAAATTAAGAAATTTATTTAATTATGGAGAGACATTAGACAATTAGCGACGTATTCAGATAAATAAATAAAAATTATTTATTTAAATAATCAAGAGGAATGAAGACATGTATCAATTAAATAATTATGAAATATTTAATTAATAGTTGAAAGTGGACCAAGGACATAAATATTTTGATTATATCAAGAATAAATATGGTGACAATAGGGCTTGCAAGCCTAGGTCATTTTTATGTGTCTACAAATGCAAACAATCCCATTGTCCCTCCTAGAGTAAAACATTTTTACAAAGTCAAAGAGAAAGCAATTGAACAACCAACTGTTGTTTCTTCTATTCCTCCCAAGGAAGAGAAGGAACGTATGATTGAACAACCCGCTATTACACAAACATAAATTGACAATAGAAAAAAAAGGAATCGAAGTGTTAGAGAGTGTAGGCATAGGCAACATGCTATTGCACATAGATTACAAACTCAAGAAGACAAGAACAACATAGAAAATATAAATCTAAACTTACCTAAAGAAAAGCATGATGACTCTATACCCTCGCCGCAACATAAACAAGAACATTCCATGTACACTGTCATTCAACCTCCTATTGTGAGAAATCTAGATGATGAAATTTACATTACAAAAATTGATGAACAAGTGCATGATTAGTTGAATACATTGTTTTCTTCTTCTATTAGCTTAAATGAGAAATCTCCTAGAAAGCGTGTTGAACCAAGTGCTTCTCCTAATTTGGAACTTTCTCTTTTCCCTTTGGCTAGTTGTTCACCTTTTGTTTATGATGTAGAGCTAGGAGGATTCAACAACACATCTCACAAACCTTCAATAATAATCCAAAACAATCTTTTTATAACACATGCTATTAGGCATTGTATATCACATTGGAAACATAACTATGGCAGCCCACAATTTAGTGCAATGAACAGTCATTAATAACTTCCACAAAAAAAATAATGAAGCCAATATCTCTGGTGATACTAGAGAAAACATAGTTATAGACTTTTCCTCCATTTTTTATGAATATCCAAAGGTGGAAATGAAAGTTATTGTATTTTTCCTAAAACTGCAAACCCTAGGTAGGGTTCAGATCTACCCTCACAAAAATGGTCATAACTTATTCAAATATTAATGAAATTTTATGAGACTTGAATCAAATGAAATTAGATTCACATGGAAACAAAATCCAATTGGTTTTAGATCCAAAATATAGAATTTTCAATCTGTACCATCACATTTTTTAGACTGTAA
Organism: Sequoia sempervirens; assembly: GCA_007258455.2. NCBI lineage: Eukaryota > Viridiplantae > Streptophyta > Pinopsida > Cupressales > Cupressaceae > Sequoia > Sequoia sempervirens. Next base: position 515,958,978 of record VDFB02058242.1, on the reverse strand, counting down.
ATTCTGCACAATATTGCTAAAATAGGGCAGTCTCACCAAAATAGTCATATCTTCCACAAAATTCAATGAGATAAAAAAATTGGAAACTATAAATAGAGATATATCCATCCATATATGATACTCTATTATTTGAGTCCATATTAGGCCGTACAAAATACAACTTCGGCCTAGTAACAATGTAAAAATTAGAAAATGCACACAAAACTTGAGGTTGTCATTCATCAAACATCAAAAAATGATGTCTCCAACCCCCAATTAGAGTTTTTGAGGGTGTATTTATACATTTACAAATAAAACCAACCATTTTCAACTACCTTTTGAATAGTTTGTTGACAAAACACCTTAATGACACTTTTTGACAAGTTGCTTGACAACTTCCTGGAGCAACTTTTACAATTTTTGCAATATGGAACAACTTTAAACATTATTTGAAAAATGACTTAAAATGTGACTTTCTAAGACTAAAAAACCTCTAAAATGGTTTCGTAAACCTTATTATAAGACCCAATACACAAAATAAAGCAACTATTTACAAATGGCCTCATGGAGGCAAGAATCAAATAGGTGCTCCTACACCAGTTTATACTGACCGAGATTGGGATGCAAACAATCTACTTTAGGCTGACCCACATGTGCCTTACTACTATTTTGATTTTTCCTGTTTTCTTTATTGATCAAGCATGTGTGTAATGTGATCCCCTATGTTGTTTCATTTGATGTACATCTCTCTTTTTGTGCATTCCCCTATATGTACCTCTCATTCTTCTATATATTGTAATAACTTCATTTTTCTTGTGTTTTCCTTTTGGGGATGATGCAAGGTGTTGAGACATTAGGTCTTTTCTATGTTGACCCAAAATATTTTTCTCTTATCGGGTATGTGCGGGATCATCATGGAAAAAATAGGCCCTTGAGTGGCAAAAATCAAAAAAATCAGATTAGGCAACTTGTAAAAATTTGAATAAGTTATCTATATTATTTTAAAAATATGTAAGAATAGAATTTTTTATAAAATTGAATGTAGTTTCTAAACTACTAGGTTTGTTTAAAAAAAAAAATTGTATTTGGTGAAAATTTGAAATTTCAATGCAGTAGTACTTAAATTTCAGGGAAAAAATAAAAAGTAGGTGTTTGTCTAACCACCCTAACCACAATAAAATGATAATTATTTTTTATAAGATTTCATATATAAGTAAAGGAATTATGTCCCAATGTGATGCATATTTTTTTGTAATTTTTTTCTAAGTAAATAATTAATTATGATTTTTTTATTACAACTTTTAAAAAATATAAAAAGCTCATAGGTCTGACCACCTTAACTTGTTCAAAACTTCATGAAATTCTTTTTTTTTTTTTAATATTATATTCTGCAAAGGATAAAATATATTTCATATTTTGGATTCAAAAAATGTGATACCGTTTGAAAGTTATAGATGTTTTCCAACCATTCTATCAATCAGGACTTTAGTCATAATTTAAATAGAAAATGAATAATAATTACTTATTAAATTCAAAGTAAAACATAATTTATATTGGTGGAAAGCTGAGAATCTCCTTTAAAAACCCTTTTCGTTTCATCAATTTTGGGTAAAAAAATAGTCGTCAACCACATATCCATCATATTGCCACTTTTTGGCCCATCATGATCCTGCACATACCCTATCTTTTTTTGTTTTCTTATGTTTTTCTTTTAGGGATGATGCAAGGTGTTGAGAAATTTAGGTATTTTCCATGTTGACTCGAAAGGATTTGTCTTTTTTTACTCTCTCTTTGTGTCATTATTCAAGCTCTATGAGTATTTGGGGAATGATGGCAGTTCCATGCTCTATCAAAATATTATAGCAAAGACATAATGACCCTAAATCCATAGATCCCTTATGTATTTTTGGGGGAAAATCTTCCTTCCTATTTCATGACACAACTTTATCGTGGAAACATATTACTTGGCATAGGGTTTTTCGAGGAAATCTCTCATGTCTTAGCAAAAATATTTGGGTGCTTTAAAGAAATTTCTCACAGTAATGGTATAGCAACTGCTTTAAAGTAGGGGCATACATTGATGCCATATTTCAACAAAATTTCATGGCATATTTTTTCTTTTTTCTTGTGATGTGTCCTCTTCTTGGTGGTATCACTGGGTTTGATTTCCTTTAAGAGTGTATGATCTACCACCATGGCATGATGTGGATGATGCATCCCATGAGTGATGATATGACACCCTTGACTTGTCCTCTCTTGGAGACATTAGGCAAAATGATCCCTAAGATGAAGACCTTTACATGAACACAGAAAAATCTCCTTTAACAAAAACTTACATACATGACATTCAAAAGAAATTGCAAAAGCATTACATTGTGGTGCCTTATCGATGTTGTCAGGAGGATAACTTTGATATGGTATGAGAGGCTAATATTATTCTCTCATTTTCCACTTTGTTGGGATAACTCACCTAGTGGAAAAAATGAGGTTCCACTACCCAAGAGTGAGAAACATATGTTATGGACAAACAACCTTGTTTTGCATCACATTAGAACAGTTGTGCTTGATCCTTTTTTTTTTTCTTGGCCTTTGGAAGGGTATGATTATGTATCTTTGTTATTGTTGCATACTTAATTGTCTTGAATGTCTACTTTAGTGTGAGTTTGACATGGTTTCATCCTCTCACTAAAGTGGGGGAAAAAATGTAGTAATGAAAAAGGTATCCTCATTCATTACTTGATTTTGGGAATAATTGTTGTTAAATTAACCTAATTTTTCCTAGGATTAATGTTGTAATGTGTTGTAACACATTCACATTGATCTTGGGCCCTGTTTTAAAAAAATGAACTTAAATTGTACCTTAGTTAAGTGTTGTAAAGTTTTGTAACACACTTTCACATTTATCTAGGTTGCTCTTAATTAATTGTGGTTAATTGGAGTTAATTATCTCCTTTAATTAAAATTTATGCCTTATTTATGACACCTCTCAAATATTTGTCCTGACACCCATAAATTAAATTACATAACATTTAATTGGGAAAAATCAAGGTCTTAGAACTTCGTGCTAGGACCCATTCACCCTAGGTGGTGAATGGATCCTCCCTTTATAGGAAACCCCTTTATAGAGCATTTTCAAAGGCATTTCAAGGGAGATTATCAAGGTTGTATTTTAAAAATTCAAGATCATTTCATCATGAAAAGGGTTTAGTGCATTCCTACATGTTGAGCTAACAAAGTTGATGTAGCATTTAGGATCTACTTGTAAGCATTGTTCACATCTATCCAAGGATCAAGATCTACATTCTTCATGGCCACTACATGTTAGTTTTTAGATTTGCATTACAAGACAACATTAAAGGTATCAACATTGCATCATTTCATTCTCATGCTTTGATTACATCATTTCATCATTTGTTTCAATTACCTACAAGGGGTTTCAATTAGGAAAAACCCTATATACTAACAAGCTTTTATTCCTTTGAATGTGTGTTTGTAGATTTATAGGTTGAAGATCAAGTGGGAAGAAGTTTAGAGAAAATTTACAAAAGTTGTCAAGTTGCAAGATTGACCTTGAAAGTGAAAGAACAAAGAACTGAAGTTACAAAATTAAGTACATATTTTCAGGAGCTAACAATCAAGGATCTGAGAGTCCAGACGTCAAGGGAAATAACCTAGATCTCAAGTTCAAAATACCTAATAGGGACCCATTCATCACTAAATGTGAATGAGTCCTTTATGTCCTAAAAATAGGCTTCTTGCAACAAGGTACACACCTATTTGAGCTCTAAAAACTCCCCTCATAGTTGCTATAAAATTTAGGATCATTTTTTTTATTTTGCATCTCTTAACCCTTATAATTGTATAAATTGTAGTGATTTTATGTGGACAAATTCTAGTGGTTTATCTTAATCTTGATAAGCCCTAATTTCTTCACCTCATCAAAATGATGTCCTTTAAATCTGAAATTAACATGAAGTGTCCATGAAGGATGTAGATCTAGACCTTGAAAAAAATTTAGAACAATGCTTGATCTTGGATCTTTAATTCTCCATCATAACACTAGCTCAACAACATGCTTGATGTTTGATAATCTTGATATGATGATGGATCTTGAATTGCTGCAACAATTGATGAATAAATACACCCTTAAATTCCTTTAAATTGATCTTGAATGCTTTCTTGATGCTCTTTTGAAGTCTTGGAATTCTTGACTCTTGAGTACTTGACTTGTATCACGAAGGCTTGATGAAATAATAATTTGAGACCTTGTTTATATAGGCAATCCATCCAAGTTACCGTTTATTAGATCCCAAAGGCTGACATTCATAAAATTTGAATTTAAAACCCTGATTTCCCACTCAAAACCTTTAAATGAGGCAAAATGGGACTCATATGCCACCCCTGGCATATGGTCTCACCTGGGTGGGACTCGTATGCCCAAGGTGATGTATGGGATCCACAGGGCCTTTTCAAAGAGAGAAAGTGTCGAGGAGTTAAGAAATTAAGTCTGTTTGTTGATCTTGTCAGGATTTTGGTTGGAATAAGCCTTGGGATACATAATATAGGGTCTTAGGGGCCTATTAATGATGATATAAAGGTCATAAATTCAAGAGGGCCCAACACTCAATGTAAAATTGTAACTAAATATACTTTACAACATCAAATTAAGGAGAAATTAGTTCTATTTATCTTAAAAGGGCCCTAAATCCAATGTGAATGTGTATAACACATTACAACACTAGATTAAGGAAAAATTAGGTCCAAGGGCCTTAAATTTAATGTGAAGGTGTAAATGAATACACTTTACAATGTTAAATCAAGAAAAAGTTATGTTTATTTAGCTTAAGCAGGGCCCAAGACCTAATGCTAATGTGCAAAATACATCACAACACTATAACAAGGTGACCTTAAGTTCATTTTTACATTAATCATCCCCAAATCAATTGTGAAAATGTTAATGACAACATTTTTCGACACTACACCAGGAACAAAATGTAAACTTGGAGACATAAATGTGTAAAAAATCTTGCAAAAACAACTCTACAAGGATAGGGTTTCCCAATGGAAAATGGGTCCTTGTTTAGGGTTTTGAAAATTGAAAAAATGATTTTTTATGTTGATGTTTGATGTTTTATTCTCTGGTTACAAACAGGTTGAATAGATGATTTTTTTCAAATTTTGCTCAATTTAAGAAAATTTATTTCAAAATGCAAGTGTGAAACAAAGGTGAGATTTTTTTTACATGTTTTGAATGAAATTTTGAGATTTGAAATGCAATAATTCACCGATTCTAAGATGCCACAATCTAAAAATTATAATTTTGATGTAATTTTGAAATAAAACAATGCAATTTTTTTCACTTTTTGAACTAAATGAAAGATGCCTAAAAATATGCAATTATGAATTCCAATTCTAGGTTTTGCAAACACAACCAAACTGAGAAAACATAGATAAAAATGGGTGAAAAATATTACAGAAATACATGTACATGGATAGGGTTTCCTAATGGCAAATGGGTCCTTGAGCAGGGTTTTCAAAACTAAAAAAATAAATCTCTAAGTTGTGTAAGGTTGCTATTTTTGTTTGCAAAAAAACTTAGCAGTGCCTATTTTTCCAAAAAAAATGTATTTCAAATTCAAGTATGCAACAATAAAGGACAACTTTGTTGAATAGGATAACTGAGATGGGGGGTGAATTAGTTGTCATAGATTTTAACCTTTAATTCAATCACCAGAACTAATACTTAAAACTACTTAAATGATTAATCATCAAATGCCAATGCAAAAACTCAAATCCAACACATAAACATAGTAACACCAAATTTACATGGAAAACCCAATAAGGGAAAAAAAATGGTGAGGATTAACTCACACTATTGAGAATATAAAAACTAATTACAAAAGGGCCCACTTCCTGAAACAAGTCTCACTGCCTGAGATAAGGCTCACTGCACCTAAAATAAGGACTCATTGTCCACAAGGCTACAACCCAAAGATACAAAAGATGGCTCATCGCTAGAAAAGAAAAGTTAAGGCTCACTGCCAAAAGCTTGAATTGATAGAATACACCTCCAATGTGTAGGGTTCAGTTCCACTAAAGCTCAAAATATGAAGTACTGCCTCACATAATAATCGATCAACAAAATTGTACTAATCACAACTAATAAATCATTTAGGCTCTTACACTTTTCCTCACCCCACTTTCTTCTCCTTCACACACACTTCTCACTTCTCCTTCTTGCTTATTGTCTATATTAATTCCTCAAAATATCTTATAAATATACAAGCATATCTTAATCATCAATTAGGTCAGCTTACTTAGATGAACATAAAAATAATCAAAACCATCTTTTTTCAGTGCCATATATGATTTAAGCATTATACCAAATCGACTAACATTCATAAAGCATAACTAGTCTTTGTAATATATTGCATACACTGATTCGGCCTAGATCTTCAAATATCAGAATCATAGCTTATCTCATGATAGAAATCAGACCTAATAATTAACACACTAGACCAACCAACAAAGCGGACCATATATAATGATCATCTTCAATAGGAAATAGCTTCTGGTAACTATCTCATTCATTCAATACTGTGTTGACATCAATGACAACCTATTGACATTAATTACAACCATTTGATGCAATCTAATTTCCAACAATCTTCCCCTTTGTCATTGATGGCAACACATGATGTGAAAATCCAACAACCTTGTAGTTCTTCCCTTTGATAGGTTGAAGTGATTTTCATTATTTTCACATGATTTCTCTCCCCCTTTGACATCAATGACAAAGAAAGAAGATCTATCTTCTCCTTCAAAATAAATTCAAAAAAGTCTTCACAAAATGATATAAAAAATGGTTCTTTACCTCAATCCTTCTTTCCTTAAAATATCTCCTTGAATTTTTCTTTTAGCTTCAAAAGAAATGTCTTCCAAGAATCCACTACCAACTTGATGTTTAAACAAATACTATTGTTCTTTTATATCGAATGAATTTTTTCAAGAAGAGTATGTAAGATAGTGATATTTTGTTCTTTTTTCTCAACTTCCGCCAGAAGATTGGAAAGTTGTTCTAGTCTCAACTCAATTATCTCTTTAACCTTCCAAAAATTCTTCACAATGACATCCCTTTGTACCTCAATAACTACAAGTTTAGACTGTAGTGAATTGATCCTTTTCTTCTGTGTTTCATCCTTGTCATTAAGAATATCATATGGTTTTCCATTAGAATCTAGCTCAAACTCAATAGCATCAATTTTTTGCTCAGTAGTTTTTGATAGTAGTAGGCCACTGGAGACAATACCTATACACACTATTTACATTTTACACTCTTGATGCATGTTTTCAATTCATGTATGCTCTCAGTCAATCTCTTATGTGCATTTCCACATCTTTCTTCCATAGCCAACTAAATCTCATCTTTTCCTTTTATTTCACTAGGTGACTATGCCTTTATACTGTCTTCAATCCTCTCAATCAATACTTCTAGTAAAACAATTATCAATTTTATTAGATCAATATCATTTTGAATTATGTGAATAGTCAAAGTGTTTGTGATCTCATCTTGTTCATATGATGGTCGTGACTATGGACACCAAAAAAGTAACCCTTCTACTTTTTCTATCTTGTTTAGGCCCTCCTTGTGATTTTGGCTTAATGTTGCCTTGATTTAATGTTGTAATGTGAATCACGCATTCAGATTAGGTCTTGGGCCCTTGTAAATTAAAAATATTAAATGGTACCTTATTTAAGTGTTGTAAAGTGTTGTAACACACTTTCACACTTTTGTAGGGTCTTATTAATATATTTCACCTAAATAACCTCTTTTTATCATTTAGTAAGCCTTATTTCAAAGTGTTGTAAAGCGTTGTAACAAAACTTCACACTTTTCTAGGCAGCTTGTCATTAATAATTGGGATTTCTTATGCTTTAATTGGGCCCATTTTACATCTACAGGCCTTATTTATGTATTTTCTTGAGAATAAACCCAAAAAATATCATTTAAAACATTTAACTCCCAAAACCCACTTTACATGCCTAAGGTGGAACCTATTTTCCATTTTGGGTGAATGAGTCCCCTTTGGCTCAAAATTCAAGGTTAATTCAAAATTTTGACAAGTTTTTTATTTTCTAAGGTCTAAGGTCAACCTATATGATGATGTATTTTTAGGAAATTATTGCATAATTGAGTATAAATATAAGGTTTTTCTACTCATTTCAGCCCCAATCAAGCAATCAATCAACTAATCAATCTATCAAGCATTCTCAAGTCTACATCCATTGGAGCTATCACTTGCATGTGTGTAGCATTCTACTTCAAGGGTTTGGTCTAGGTTGTAGATTTATCTAAGAGCAAGATTGGAAATGTTGTCATAAATTTTTCAAATCCATTCAAATTTTTCAAAGTCTTAAGAGAAGCTTGGAGAAGACCTACAAGTTGAATTTTGCAGTTTTGGACCCAACTCTAAATTAGGAGCAAAGAAGCAGATTGAGGGCTATAGATTCCACTTTTGAATTTCCATAAAACCAAAGGTGGACTGATTTTCCATTAGTGGTGAATGAGTTCCACTGCCTAGGCCTAAATAGAATTTTTATAGATCTAAGTACCCTTTTGTTTGAAACCTATTTCAACACAGTTTTCATGAAACTGGACTAAGTCACCTAGATTGGTGTATGAGTCCTAGCTGAATTCAATATCAAATTCTTTAGGATTCCAAAGCTACATCTTTCCTTCTTCAACTTCCCAGGTGCACATTTCTAGTTTCATAGTTTTTTGTTATAGTTTACTTGCATTTCTAGGTCATTTTGCATATCACAGTGTGTTTTCAAACATCTTGCATTTTCCAAGTTTAGACTTTGTGGTGAACCCCTCTTTTGTACCAATCATCTCCAAGGATATCTTATAGTTATATCTCTCACATCCTTCATTGGGTTAAGATCTCTAAGGTATTTGTGAATGTAAACATTGTGAAATTGGATCTCTCTCCTTTATCCCATTTTGTGGACAAGGAAGTGAAGCATCCATTTTCCATGTCCACAGTGACAACCAAATATCTCCAATCTTCCTAAATCCATTATATTTCCTAGGAATCTTCAATACCTTCTTCTTAGTGAAATATTCTTAATCATCATCTCTTGATGCTAGATCAATTGCTTCGGTAATCTTTTCTTCCTTTTCTTCTTCCTTCTCCTCCAGGTCTTTAGCTTCTTTATTTCCAGAGGAGAAATTGAGATGATTCTTCTTTCTTTTCTCTTACTGAAGGAGGAATCTACTTCAACTATTACAACTAGATTGGGAACCATTCTAGAGCACCATACATTTATTTTGTTTACAAAGTATTCTTTACAAATCTTTTCCTTTTCTGCTAGACATTCCAGATATCGATAGACTTGCTTTCCAACTGGTATAACTGAATTCCACACAACATTTTCTTTCAATGGTAATGATTTCAGAAAATACATCATCAAATATATAACTAGATATCTAAAATAAAAAGGGTAATTTTCATTCTTTCTCATAATATTGTTCTCCATTAATTGATTCCTCAGTAATTCACACAAATCAAAATCCTCATTCTTTTCAACCATTTGATGTGTATCATAAACAACAATCACAGAAGTAGAACCTTCCCTATTTCTGAAATAGATCTTATATGAAATGCCATATGTCACATACCTTATCATATGGTCAATTATAGTATCAATTAGAAATTCCCTTTCCTCTCTTGTTACCCTACTTATGGATTTGACCTCTTTGTTCCTCACTGCCTTCTTTACTAGAACAAGTCTAGTATTAGATAATCATGTTATTGTTGTAATTGCTTCCTTTGTGATCTCATAGGGTTTTTCAACGATCATCTAATCACCTTGAATTCTACTTAGAATAAACCAAACAATGTCCACATCTAAAAAGTATAGAAATTAACTCCAAATGTCTAAACCCTTGTGCCCTAGATTCTTAGCCTTTATTATTTGCTCAACTAAAATGGAACCCTCAAGATTTCAAATCTTTTCATGGTTAAATTCATCGATTTGTAACTTAATTTCTTTAATTCGTTGTTACACAAATTAAATACTACCATTTCCTTTGACTCCCTTATTTTTGGTGTGTTCCTCATACTTTTGCTTGCCAACAACCCTAACCCCTTATTCCTTGGATACACTTTACTCCTTAGCTCATTCAATTCATAATGAAAAGTTACCACACAAACATCCTTATTTAACTTGTCACTTTTAGGGTTTCATCTTAAAAAGGTAATTTATTGCTTATGGCATCATCATCTATACTTCGCTTCATCAGTACCTCCTTCTTTTCCAATGTTGGTGGATCAATTTTGAGAAACACTATAAGCCAAGAAGGCCTCCACAAATTTCTTGATTTGCATCTTTTCCACCATAATTTTTTTCAATGCCTTCAAACTAGAGATTCACATTACATATATGTGTGTCATCATACAACACCTCATATATCAAGGGTATGTCAGATTCTTCTATGACTACTCCCCCTAAAACCATTACTAGGTTTAGTTCTTGAAAGACGTATCTACACTTTGTTCACCAACATGTTTTCCTATTCTAGATTATATTTCTTCCAAACTTTACTCTTGCAGACTTTTGAGATATGTCTTGATTTGTTACAAATGTAGCATTTAGCATATCCAAGGTCAAATGAATTTGTTTTTATCTTCATCCTGCATTGATTATCCTTGTGTCCAAAGATATTGCATGTGTAACAGTAGCCTTGTGTACCATACAAAAATGGATCTTGGGAAATTTTCATGGTCATTTAGGTGTTTTTCCTATGATGCTTGGCCTATTTTACTTAGATTTAATGTTGTAATTTGACTTATACATTCACATTAGGTCTTGAATATTCAAATTATTAAGACTTTATGATATCTTGTAAATGTGTTGTGAAGTGTTGTAACACATTTCTACACTTTTCTAGACTCTTCTTATTATAATTCATCTAAATATTCCCTTTGTATCCCTTACCAAGTCTTATTTCAAAGTTTTGTAAAGTCTTGTAACAAACTTTCACGCTTTTCTAGGCTTTTCACCACTAATTACACCTTTCTTAAATGCTTTATTTGGCCCCTTTATGCACTTACAGGCCTTAATTAAGTGTATTTTTGAATATAACTTTAAAAAATATCATTAAATGCCACTTAATCCCTGACACCCACTTGCTTTCCTTGAGTGGGACCCATTTTCCATTGGTGGTGAATGAGTCCTTGGCACAAAATTCAAAATAATTTTAAATTTCTTTTGGGCTTTTATTTAATAAGACCTAAGGTTGACTTGTGATGTATTTTTGGGAAAATAGCACATAAGTGTGTATAAAAAAGCATTTTTCTATTAATTTTAACCCCTATTCATTCATTCATTCATTCATTCAAGTATTCATCCTTGCATTCAATCCATCAAAGCATCCATTTGAGCATCATAGCATCATTCAATCAAGTAATTATCAAGAATCTTGGAGCAACCATTAACATATCTACAAACTTCAACATCAATGGTTTAGTGAGTCTATGACATTTTCATGTCATTTGTTCATCATTCCTTTCTCATTTCATTTCTTTATCAAGGGTTTGATTACCAAAGTGGGGTTTGACCAAGGAAAACCCCTATACTCTAATCCTTAATCATTTTTCTCCTCTTTACATGTGTGTTTGCAGGTCTTGTAGGAAAATTTGTCAAAGAGATAGGTGTTGAAAAGTGTTCAATAAGTCATCAAATCTATTCAAGTCAACAAATACCTAATTCAAGCTTGGAGACATCATTCAACCCATTTTCTATAGATTTGAATCCGTCAACCCAACAAATAGACAAATACAGAGTCCCACAAAGTTGACTTTAGAATTTGTAGATTTCTATAGGTGGACTAATTTTCCATCTATGGTGAATCAGTCCCACTGCTAAGATGGAGAAAGTGTTTTCTAAGGTTTTCAGCTCCCAACACCCTGAAACCTATTTCAATAGAATTTACGAGAAGTAGGACTAATTCATCATCTGTGGCGAATGAGTCCCAATGGTCATTAACAATCATTTTTGAAGCATTCCAGAACTTTCCAACATCAAAATTCTACCTCCAGGTGCATTGCATTTAGTCTCATTAAGTTTTGTTTTCATTTGTTTACGTTTCTAGTTGATGTTTGCAAATCACAACGTGTTTTCAAACATATCATATTTCTTAGGTTTTGCATAAATAATCAATCCATTTTATCATTTTTTTGCATTTAGATCATTACATTTAGGCATATTTTCATTGTACTTGCATTAGTTTGAGTGAACCACCTAGATTTTTGGGGTCTATTTCTCTCCTTTAGGTGAAAAACCCTAATTGAGCAAGAGAGTCATAGCCCCTTCAAAAAAAAATCTATGGTTCACCTTGAAAAGATTGATTCCTTCTGTTTGTATCAAATTTTTTCATCATCATTATTTGACTTCTACATTGAATAGCTCTATGTCCAAACTTTTTTCACACATAGCATTTTTCAGCAAAGAATCTAGCATTCTGAATTATTTTATTTTGTTTCATCTTACGTCTGCATTATATTGCTCTATGTCCAAATTTATTGCATGAGAAAAAAAATTCATTAAAAGATGGGTACCTTTGAGAATTAGGCTATCAACTAGGTATCCTTCTGGTATAGATCCTTTAGTTCTTGTTTTGATAAATATTGCCTTGAAATTTCCTTTGACTATTTATTTTGCTGAGAACTAGTTTAGTGTTGTGTCCTTCAAATCTTAGACCACCTTTATCATTTACAAGTATCTAAGATGAAATCAACTCATCAAGAATTGTAGAGCTTATTTTGAACCTTCCTTCATGAGATTTTTCTTTTCCCAGATCTTCCTTTATGGTTACTACTTCTTGTTCAAGCATATCACATTTTTATGTCTTTTGATTGATAGTCTATTTCAGTCTTTCTTCCTATGTCTTTCTTTATTCAATTTCCAATTTTAGATTCTCTTCCATCCTTTTACTTTCTTCAAGTTCCATTCTTAGATTCTTAATAGTCTCCTTTGCTTCTTTTAGTTCCTGGTTAACCTCTTTATGTTTCAACTTGAATTTTTGGATCTAATTCCTTATTTTCCAAATGCATTCATTTGATTGCTTGAAATTTTCTTTCACATCTTCACTTTCAAACTCTCTAACCTCTATTCTTACTTATTCATCCAAGTTAGATCCCTTCATCATTTAATTCAACCTGCCAAGATCTCCTTTGAGTTGTTAAACTCATTCCAAAGGACCAAGATCTAATACCAATTGTTGAATTGGAAAATTGAGAGGGGGTTGAATCAGTTGTCATAGATTTTAACATTTAATTCAATCACCAAAACTAATACTTAAAATTTCTTAAATGATTAATCATCCAATTCCAATGCATAAAATCAAATCCAACACACAAACACAGTAACACCAGATTTATGTGGAAAACCCAATAAGGGAAAAACCATGGTGAGGATTAACTCACACTATAGAGAATATCAAAACTTATTACAAAAAAGTTCACTTCCTGAAACAAGGCTCACTACCTAAGATAAGGCTCACTACCTGAAATAAGGACTCACTGTCTTGACTCACTATCCACATGGCTACAACCCAGAGATACAAAAGATGGCTCACCACCAAAGTAAAAAAATTTAAGGCTCACTACTAAAAGATTGAACTGATAGAATACACCTTCAATGTGAAGGGTTCAGTTCCACTAAAGCTCAGAATATGAAGTACTGCCTCACAATATAGTAATCGCTCAACAAAACTATACTAATTACAACTAATAAATCATTTAGGTTCTTGCACTTTTCTTCACCCCATTTTCTTCTCCTTCGTACACACTTCTCACTTCTCCTTGCTTATTACGTATATTCATTCCTCAAAACATATTATATATACAAGCATATCTTGATCATCAATTAGTTTGACCTAATTAGATGAACACAAAAATAATCAAAAACTTCTTTTTCGGCACCATATATTATTTAAGCATTATACCAAGTTGGCTAACATGCATAAAGCATAACTAGTCTTCATAATATATTGTGTATGTTGAGTTGGCCTAAATATTCAAATATCAAAATCATAGCTTATCTCACGATAGAAACTAGACCTAATAATTAACACACTAGACCATATATAATGATTATCTTCAATAGGAAATAACTTATGATAACTATCTCATTAATTCAATATTGTGTTGACATCAATGACAACCTGTTGACATTAATGACAACCTATTGACATTAATGACAACCTGTTGACATTAATGACAACCATTTGATGCAATCCAATTTCCAACAAACTTTGAATTTAATTTTTAGATCTTCATCATTCAATAATTAGTTGAGTCAAAGATGCAATATTTTTAAAAATATGATTTGTTGTAAACGTGAAGCAAAATAATGCAATTTTTTTCACTTGTTTAGGCTTAAATGAAAGATGAAATATAAATTCAATTAACATTTTCAAACTTTAACATTCTGATGAATGTAAATCATAATCTAAAGATGACTAAAAAAACCCTAATGCAACATATGATGCATTATGTGATGCAAAAATTTTGAACTTTTTGATGCTTTTAGAAGGAAAAATTAAAACCATAAATGAGAAGTACAAAATAATGCAATGCAAATCTAGACTAGAGGGTTTAAAAGACTTCCAAATCAGAATATTATGATTTCAAACATCGAGTTCACCAAAATGAAACATAAAAATGTGGTACACCCTAAGTTGAATGTACCAAAGCTAGGTGTATTCCATCATATCTATAGTTTCATTGGGATGCAAATCAACAAGGTTAATAGATTGACTATTAACCTCAATGGTGAGCCAAGCAGGCCTAGATTTGCATCCTTTTCAAGATATGAATGATTTTGAAATTATTGTGATTGACTTCCCTTATTAAAATGTATGACCTAATGCAATAAATACAATTATATGATAACTGATAAACATAAATAGTCAATTGATAAGTAGGAGGTATTTTTCCACAGCGTGTCAAATTATGATATTGCTATCAGGATTCAACCGTGTAGTTTCGGGTCAAACTCATTGACCCATGAAGCAGTACCGGGATGGGTGACCTCCCGGGATGGACCAGTGCTTCACCTCTGTGAGCATCACCTAGATGCAATGAGTGCTAAGTGGACCATTCGTTATCATGAGAGATGGGTTCTTGTGAACCACTACTCATGAAACATGGGTCAATGAGTTTGACCCGAAACTACACGGTTGAATCCTGATAGCAATATCATAATAAATAGTCAAGTTCTAATAGATTTGGAAGGTGCAGATTGATATGTACCTACCCAAAAAAATTGATTCTTTTGTGCCTACAAGGACTAGGTCATCATGTGGTTGTTGAGTCCTTGTAACGGTTTCTTGGTAAAATTTTACGGTCCTCTGATGTCAGATCTAAGCTTCTATTTTATGACTATCTCATAGTTGAAATGCTATTTAAATAAGTTCTACTAGGTGAGTTTTCATGTCTTGACAAGGTTGATGATGATAAATACAACAATGCAAATGGATCTTCAAGCTCTCTTCAATCCACTTCAGACCTGCAACTTGGACATTCACAAAGAGGGAAATTGTGTGCCATATAGGGGCTTGTCTCAAGAAAACCTTGTGTTAATGTTTCCACTTCCACAATGGCAATGCCAATGATAGAAAATTTAATGGAAAGGAAGGAAATGATGAATGAATACAATGCTACAACTCACCACCCTTCAATGGATTCCTTGAAGGACTGAAGACATACACATTCTTCAAGGGTTTTAGATCTTGCTTTCTTGATTTGCTTGAATGCTTAGATGTTTGGATGCTTGGAAACCTACAATAATGTTATCCTTCACATAGTATGAACATGAACACATAAAATTTGACATGATGTTGGATCTTGAATTGTTGTAATAATGCTCTGATATGCTACTCTTGAGTTTCTCAATTGTGTGTATTATATTTCAAATAATAAAAAGACTAGGCATTTATAGGTGTTTATCCAATTTCCCAGAAATTAGATTCCAAAAGCTGACACTTCTTATTTGAATTTTAGATGTTAAAATATTTCTAATAACATATTTGAATTTAGGTCCTCACTAAGTAGGGGGACCCATTCTCCCTTGGGTGAATGAGTCTTGGCTCAAATTTCTAGGAAACATGTTTGATCCAAGGAAATTTAATGATTGAACACATTTATTTAATATTGGTTCCCCTTTCATAAAATTGTAAAATCAAGCTTTGAAATGCATAATTTGGTAAATTATAATCTTAGTTAAGTCCAATAAATTAGGAGGACAAAAACTTAATGTAAAAGAGTAAGCGTATACACATTTTACACTACATCAAGAATAAATGTGTGGGAGTAAGGAGATGGTTCTAAGAGAGATATATGAAGAAAAATGATAAATGCATGATAAATCAATAGTAAGGCAATTAGAGTAGATCAAACATAATTATCCACACTCAACAGGATAAGGTAGAAGTCAACAATTGTTAATTTATTTGCATATTAGAATACTCATTTTATATTTTTGCAAGCATTGTGGTATGCACTATTATGATTGTTGTGAATGATGATATATTTATTAATCTCTGTGAATGTGGATATATTTAGTGTTTTTAATTCTCATCAATGCAACCATGAGGGGAATGGGGGAAATTCTAGTAGGGCAAAAAAATACTAGATTTTGTTCTAAGTATACCACTCCAAGCTAGCCTCTTGGGGCCAAGGGGGTAAGTATCTACCCTTGGGCTTAGAAAGGGGAATATACAAGCCTCCTATTGGAGTTTCTCCCTAATCTCTATATGAATTGTTTTTTTATCATAAGAGGGATGGATAAGGTAGCAGGGGTAGAGAATGCATATACAAGTTTATCCACCAAGCACACCACCCTATGTTGGATGATTGTGTATCTACTACTTGAGGGACAGGAGGGATTGTATATCCATTCTCAAGCTTGGTATGGATATCTTTGAGTGGAATTACCATGTTCCTCATCTAAGTCCCATTATATTGAACTTCCAATATGCATTATGAATATGGTGTGGTTTATATTATTTGAAAAAGTTATGCATTTACATGGTTTAAATAGATAAGAAATTTATTATATATGTTTGATCATTTAAATTATATTATATTGTTATCCAACATGATTTTAGGACCTAAACCAATATTTATCTTGCTTAAGGTGTTTAATGCATAAGATATAACCCTGACTACATTATACTTGTGATTTTGGGTAAGATATACAGCTATTCAAAAAGGGGATATTACAATTAATCTATCCATTGATTGATTTAATTTTTAGCTTGTCTTATACTTAAAATGAAATTAGATGTTCAGATTACC
Organism: Sequoia sempervirens; assembly: GCA_007258455.2. Lineage (NCBI taxonomy): Eukaryota > Viridiplantae > Streptophyta > Pinopsida > Cupressales > Cupressaceae > Sequoia > Sequoia sempervirens. Next base: position 515,941,633 of record VDFB02058242.1, on the reverse strand, counting down.
CTTCCAAGAAATATCCACTTTCCCTACCCTCTTGTATGCCAAATTTTTTAGCTACCAATTAAGGTTTTCTCTTCTACCATCTTCATTTTTTCCCTTTGAATTTTACCTTATTGTTGGCCCAACCAATTTTGGATTTCTAATACACCTTTAATGTGGTTCTCTAATACAATTATCCATTTATTCCTATCCTCCATTTTTATTTTTGTGCACTTGTAATTGTCATAAAAAATCAACAAGATCAAAATATATTTCATACTAAATTGATCTATAAAATCCAAAGGCAGGAGAATCTTAATGCTAAAAGTGTAGAATTATGTCACACTTTTAACCAACTTATGAACACAATTGAATTTGAAATTTTCTAACAAAAAAATAATTTTGGTCAAACATATGGTCCAACAAGATTCATTATAGCAAAGTTAGATCTGTGACATAAATTTTCCAATGGGAAGTTTCCACTAAATGCATATTTTGTACCACTTTAGGGCCAATTCACCAAAAAGAAATATTCAAAAAACCTAATGTTTCAACAACTCCCACTATTATAAATAATATTATTTAAAAAATATAAAAATACCCTTTTGTAGATCTATAGGTGTAGTTTTTTTTTTCTTTTTTATAGGTCAATTAGTTTTTCTATTTTGTATTTTTTTCTATTTTAGTTTTACTAATATTAGGTCATCAACAAAGCATGGATCATTGCTCTTGAACATGCCAAAATCTTTGAAGGCTTCAGGAATATTTTTCTATGGCACTATAGCTCCAAATGGTTAGGTGTATTTCCATGGTGGGTTGAATGGAATGGTTGTGGTCCCTAAAATTCCTTCTCAGCCTACTCTTGATAGAGCCTTTGTTGGAATCAACAGTTTCAAGTATTCTACAGTGAAGCAAGGGTGATCTCCTTAGGTCGCCCACACTATTAACAATATTAGCATGCCCTTTGTGTAGCCTCATTCCCCAATTGCTAGTAAAAATGATTCTAACAAGTCTCTTCAAGTCCATGAGGGGGGCCCGATGCTAGGTTTTAGTGATGCAATACATTTGTCTAAGCTACCCATTTTTTTCCCTAGTTTAGCTAGGGCTTCAAACTTTTTAAGCTTAGAAAATTCATTATCAGGTGACTCAATTCCTCTCCATCTTGTTTTTGGGTCTCGGGGATCAACAAGATCTAGGAATTGGGATAGCCTATGATTTAGGGACATGCTTGTTGGTTCGATTCAAGAGAAAAAAATTCAATGTTGTAGCCTAGGATGCTCAGCCATTGAAGGACAACTCAGACTCTAAAGGGCACGAGATCTCCACGAGCTCTCAAAAAAATCCTCATCAAAAAGGCATCCTTCTCTACTATTCTGTTATTTTTAGAGAAGCTTAAAAAAGGAGGTTGATGCTAGTGAATAATATTTTTCATCTAACAATTTGATTGACCATTTCAATCATTTGTGGCCAAAATTACTAGATCTATATGATTGGTTCTCAAGGACTTGGTAACCCACACTCAAAGGTAATGTAGAAATCTACCCTTGTGCTCAGGGGTTTTTTATCATGGTGTTTGATTGTATAAGGATAGGGATGCAATTATGTAAGAGAAATGGTGTTGGGGGGAAATCCTACTCCTTCTCAAGTCGTGGTTTCCAAATTTTAACCCTACTACTATAGCTTTCTCTATAAAACCTATTTGGATTTTTTTCTTCCAAACATTTTGTTACAATTCTAGTTTACGGATTTCTTTCAAGTGATTGATGACTCTTTGGGAATTTTCCTAGCAATGGATTTAGACATAACTAATTTTACCCACACAACCTTTTCTCATTTCATGGTGGATGTGGATGTCACAAAATACCTTCCCACAAACATCACATTCAAGTTTGTTGACCATAGTTGGACACAACTTCAAGATTATGAAGTTTTTCCCTTTCATTGTAGGAAGTGTTTTAAAACTAGACATATGGCCAATTCTTGCTCTAGAACCATTGAAATATCAGTTTAGTATTCTTGGTGGAATAATTCTCTACCTCATCATTACTTAATCAAATCCCCATCAGAGGTGAAGAAGGAGAATTCAGAGCCCTTTCAAAAGCCTAGGCCCTCTCCAAAAGATGGAGTAGGGATAGCTAAGACACATCAAAGTATGAAACCTTCTTCAAAAGTGAGTTTGGCATAGAAGAAATGTCTTCAATCAAATATGGAAAATTTAAACCCATCAACAAGTGATACCCAATTGGGTGTGGGGTGTTCATTGAAAATGGGTGGTGGGAGTACTCCACATGATGAAATCATGGACACCATTAAAATGCAATAGAAAGTGGATGGGAAGGGTTGGTAGGAAGTACAAAATAAGAAAAAGAAAATCCTCAAGTTAGAATTGAATTAGATTAAATTGCAATTGCATTCTCACACCAAATTTGGTGTTGTAGTGTAGAAAAATGTATCCCTTTAAACATCTTCATAATATTTTGGTCCATCCTTGTTAAATTTTTGCTTACTTATTCCTTAACTGGTCCTATTTTGCATCCACCAGCCTAGTTAAATGCATTTTTCTAAGGATAATATTGACATTTAATAAATGGAAAATCATAATTTAATATTTGTGGCTATGTGTTCTAGATCTAGGGATCTGGGACCCATACACCCATCTGGGCGTATGGATCCTCCCTAGTCTTGGGCCCTAATTTCAAATGTCGTATTCAACATAACACTTCTTTAAATCTATGTCCCAGGTTTAAGGATTTAGGACTCATATGGCCAACCTATACATGATTCCTGCTTTAACCTAAGACCTATTTTAATTCAAATTTTTGGCAGGATTTTATTAGATCCTTAGATTCAATTTCTGAATGTCAGCGTATAGTGTTGTAATTTCAGGAAATTAATCATAAACAAGTATAAATACAATATTATTTAATATAATTTCTCCTAACAAGCTAGCAAAAATTTCAAGAAATCCTAGATAGCAATATAAGAGCCTTCAAGTGTTCATACAAGACTTTACAAGAGAATTCAAGAGAAAATCATCAAGCATTTGGAGCTATATTCAAGATTCTAGCACCATTTCAAATTCTTCATGCATAATCTATGTTTGTGAGGTAACATTTATGATGTAGGTTTTATTATTAAAGAAAGCATTCAAGATAAATTTTTAGGTATTCAATCGATATTCAATATCCACATCCATTCAATCCATTTCACACAACTTTACAACCTTCATTTCAAGGGTTTGGTGAGTTGAAACATTGCATTTGTTCATTCATCATTCCTTCATGCTTTTCTATTTCATTTCAAGGTTTAATTAATAAAATGGGATTTCACCAACGTAAACCCCCATTCCCTAACAAAAAAAAAAAATTACCTCTTGATGTGTGTTTGAAAATCTAGGTGAATTGAAGCTTGAAGATCCTTTGAAGAAAAAATTGTAAAAGTTGTCAAGAAGTTGCCATCTTCATGAAAACTCACATATAGACTAGAATTCAAACTTTTAGACCTAAAGAATGAATAGGAAGGAAACTATAGAAGATCACTAGAGGATTTAGAAGTATCATTCAAACCCTTGTAACATGACTCATATGCCCAACCCGGTGTATTAGTCCCTGTATAGCCCTTTTTTCCATCTTTCTACAGATCTTGCTCAGCCATCAAAAGATTCCAGATTCTACCTAGAAACCCTATAGCAAGAATAAATTGCTCAACCTGGCATATTAGTCCTAATATTATTTTGAAATGAATAAAATTGTTGCTCTATGTTTTGGGAGATGGAACAAAAAATAGAGGGTTTAGGGACCTAGACCAATTTTCTTCAATTTTCATTCAAGGAAACCCTCGATATCTCAATCCAAGATGGGATGAGGAAAAGATATCTACTACATGGATGTCCTAGGGTGTTATTAAATACAATAAAGGGGTTCACTACCAAGCTATCTACTACAAGGATGTCCTAGGGTGTTATTAAATACAATAAAGGGGTTCACTACCAAGCTATGGCTTGGAAAGACAAGAAAAAAATGTAACATGCAAAACCTAACTATTTGACATAGAATATGAAACTAAAATGTAGAATCACAAACCTAGAATGAACAGAGGTACACCTGGAAGAGATATGTGACCAAAACAAGCTCCAAAACCATAAAATCCTATTGTTTGATGTTCACTGGGACTCATATGCAAGTTTGGTTGATTTAGTCCTAGACTAGGGTTTCTGTTACAAAATTCGAATTTATCAAGGATTGATCTGAATCTCCTAAAACCTAAAAAAATGGTAGTATGAGACTCATAAACCACAAGTGGTGACTTAGTCCCAGTATTAAGGTTTGGTTGAAATTTTGGTATTCTCTAGTGATCTCCTACAGCTTCCTTCTTGCCAAATCTCCAAGTTAGAAACCTTGATTTACAACCTGTAGGTGACTTTCTATGATCTTGCAATGTAGATGGCATATTGAAAATTTTTCTCCAATCTTGTAACCTTGTCTTCAAAGGATCATTAATATCAAAGACACCTATATCTCCAATCAAACATGTAGAGAGAGAGAAAAAAAAAAATTGATTGTTGAAAAATAGTGGTTTGCCTTGGTCAAACCCTATTTAGGTAATTAAACCTCATGATGAAACAATGAAATATGAACATGAAACATGAAGAACGATACCTTGAATGATGTCTTGAGATGTAAATAAACAATATAACATGAAGAGGCCATGTAGAATGCAGATCTTGATCTTGAATTAGATGTAGAAAAATGCTTAATATTTGATCTTGAATGCTACATCACAACACTAGCTCAATAACATGCTTGATTCCTTATTCCTTGGACAACATGATGGATCTTGAATTGCTACAAAAAATTATGGAGAAACCTTCCTTTGAATTCCTTAGAAATGAACTTGAATACCCTATGATGCTCTTGTGAAGTCTTAGAATGCTTAACTCTTGATTGCATAAGTTGATATCATGAACCCTTAGGTGAAATAATGATTTGAAACCTTGTTTATATAGGCATTCCATCTAACCTATCATTTATTAGATCCCAAATGCCGACATTCATGAAATTTGAATTCAAAACCCTAATTTCTTGCTCAAAACCCTAAAATGGGGCCAAATGGGACTCATACCCCATTTGTGGCATATAGGTCCCATTTGGGTGGGACTCATATGCCCAAGGTGGTGTATGGATCCCACTAGGCCCTTTTAGCTTGAGGAAATATCAAGGAGTTAGGAAATGGAATGTATTTATTGATTATTCCAAGATCTCGGTTGAAATAAGCCTCAAGATTCATAATAAAGGGTTTTAGGGGCCTATTAATGATTATATGAAGGTCATAAATTCAAGAGGGCCCAAAACTTAATGTGAAGGTATAAAGAAATACTCTTTACACCACTAATTAAGGAAAAATTACATCTAAAAAGCTTAAAAGGGCCCTAAACCTAAGGTGAACATGTAAAACACATTATAATGCTAGATCAAGGTGACATTAGATTCATGTTAATCATTCCAAAATCAAGTGTGAAATTGTAGAGGGATACATTTTTCTACACTAAATTTATCCCCCACTTTAGTGAGAGGAGGAACTTGCTTCAAACTCACACTAAAGTAGAAATTCAAGAGAGATCCACATGTACCGATGTGGATGGTCTAAGATGAAAAATATCAAGGGGATAGTCAAGCCCCCAGGATCCCAGATCCTATGCAAACCAACATAAACACAAAGGGACACACACAAGGTGTATGATATGCAACAAAACAAGATACACAAACATGCAATGTCAAAGACATAAAGATGAAAGAAAAAGAAAGAAAATGTGGATCAAGGTTCGACTTTTTTTCCTACACATTGTGGATTATATATAATCTTGTTTGTTTAAAATACACACTCACTCTGAGGCAACAAAACTTCAGGATGTCCTCTAGGTGAGTATCCAAAAATGGTGGCTTACAAGTGGAACATATTGTCCACTATGCAAACCAAATGCATGCTCACAAGGGCTAGTGGAACCTTAAGCCATCCACTAGGTGAGCCCCAAGAGAGGTGAGACACATATGCACACAACCAATATGTGCTCACACAGAGAATCAAGTGGCTATGGGAAAGTCACGCCTAAGTTCATCTCTCATACATACAACCATACCAAAGCTATACCTCTTGATAACTTTGATAAGGTTCCACACAACAATGAACTTTGAGCTCCATGAGGCAAGCAAAGCTTTGTATGCTTAACACTCATGAACTAACAGGATGGCACCATAGATAAGCAAAGTGTGTTATGGAAGGTGGCCATATAATGGATATTGTAAATGCGAAATTGTGTAAGGTATGGGTTATGTGTAGGATGATCATGAAAAAATAGGCCCTTAAGTGGTGAAAATTTTAGAAAAAATAGAGTTAGGAAATTTGACATAAAAATTTGGATAAGTTATCTATATATTTCAAAAATATGTAAGAATAGAATCTTTAGCAAATTGAATGTAGTTTCTTAACTACTAGGTTTAAAAAAAAAAATCTATTTGGTGAAATTTTGAAATTTCAATGCAATAGCACATAAATTTTTGGGAAAAAATAAGAAGTAGGTGTTTGTCTAACCACCCTAACCACAATAAAATGATAATATTATTTTATAATATTTTAGATATAATTAGAGGACTCATGTCCCGATGTGATGCATATTTTTTTTGTATTTTTTTTCCAAGTAAATAATTAATTATGATTTTTTTTTATTTCAACTTTTAAAAAATATAAAAACTCATGTCTAACCACCTTAACTTGGTCAAAAATTCATGAAATTCATTTTTCTTTTAATCTTATATTATGCAAAGCATAGAATGTGATACATGTTTCGGATTCAAAAAATGCGATACCATTTGAAAGCTATAGATGTTTTTCAATCACCCTATTAATCAGGACTTTAGTCGTAATTCAAATATAAAATGAATAATAATTATTTATTAAATTCAAATTAAAGCATAATTTATATTGGTGGAAAGTTGAGAATCTCCTTTAAAAATCATTTTTGTTTCATCAATTTTGGGTAAAAAAAGGTTGTTAGGCACATACCCATCATATCACCACTTTTTGGCCCATCATGATCCTGCACATACCCATGTTCAAAGGTATTTTTCTTAGTTCATGTAAGGTATCTTCTTAGGGAACATCATGCCTAATGTCTCCAAGAGAGGAAAATTCAAAGAAATATTATGCTCTCAGAGGATATCAAACCCAATGACACTACCAAGAAAAGAAACATTGAAATAATAAAGAAAATAACACAATGAAACATGAGTGTCGATGTATGCCCCCACTTTAAAGCAGTTGCTAACACCATTGTTGTGAGAAATTTATTTAAAGTAGAAGAAGACATGAGATGTTATTTGAAAAGCGCTATGCCAAGTCATATGTTCCCAAATGAAATTACATCATGAATAAAGGGTTGCCCCAAAATATAACTCAGCATGTCATATACAAGCCAATTTAAGGCATTTCTTCCACATCCCAAGCTTGCTCTTATATGTACATGGAAGGAAATCAATTAGCCAAAAGAGACAATGAAAAGTACCTAATCCCTTGCCCCCACATAGTGCAGAACGAGGATGAGTTGAGATAAATGATGAGAAACATGCTAGAGTGAAAATTAGTATCAATTAGAGGAATTAGGTGCCTCAACATAAGGAAGAGCACCACACTCCTTAAGATGTTGAATTTTATCACTTAAATCCTTACACTAATTATAAGAATTACCATGAACTCTATGATATGCACAAAATGAACTCTTGTAGTAAAATTTATTTCTTGTTCTTGGAGAGAGCGATATCAAACAATCTTGGAGGAGTCTTGACAAGATACTTTCTTGATCAACAATAGAAGGTGTTCCTTTATTTGCACAAGATTTCATAGACACACTAAAAAATGGAGTTAAAGGTGGTAAACCTAGATCTTTCTTGAAAGAGTATGGTATATTATTTTTCTTCATGTTTCCATTGTATCTATGTTTAGTAGGGAGTTTGTATCCAATATCATAACAATCTTCCAATTCAGATGAAGGGGGTTTATGCTTCTAAGAAGGATTTACTTCTTCATGAGAACAAAAATCCTTTTTAGGTTTGTTAAATTTATGTGTCATCCTCTCATGAGGGATGGTAGTTAAGTATCCCCCATCACCACCATGGGGTAATGTTGTTGATGTAGAGCCAAGTTGAGAAAATGAAACACAAGGTTGTTTTGTTTGATATTGTGAGATTTTGTACTCTCCCATAAAGGAGGGCATAAAATAAAATGAATCTCAATCATCACTATAACTTGTGTTTGAAAATGAATCATTTGTATATGACTCTTTGGAATTTAAGGGTGATAGTTTGGATTCCTTATTGAAATGAGGCATAAAATATAACAACACCCAATTATCACTAAATAGTTGTTTTGTGGTTGAAAGACAATTAGGATTAGCATCAACTTGTATAGGTCTAACTTTTGATTTTGGAATGAGAGTATTAGGGGAGTTGAAAGTGTTATGATCATATGATTTATAGGTTTGTTCATTTGCTTCAACCATGTATATCATGTTGTTGTATTCAAATTTCATCTCATGGTGAAGAGTAGATGAGACTGCTTTCATAGAATGAATCTATGGTCTCCCTAGGGGAAGATTGTATGAAAGAGGTCCTAGCATGATATGGATAGGGGTAGGAAAAACTATAGGTTGGACCTCAATAGTTAATGAGATCATTCCTAATGGTTTCCTATTAACATTGTCAAAGCCATAAATATTGACATCATTAAGTTGAATAAGCCTCTTGTCCATGCCAATTTTATCTAGGAGGCCAATGCTACAAACATTAAGACCTGCTCCATTGTCTATGGGAGTGCACCTAACTATGGTTTCATTAATAATCACCTTTATCATCAAGGCTTCATTTTTTTTTTAATCTCAAGTGTGGTTAATTCATGTTTAGGGAATGCGATTTTCAACTATGTGACTTGCATACAATTAAAGGAGGATGCTACATCATTCAATTTTATAGAAGATTGGATATCCTCCTATTTCATTTGCAACATTTCTCGAAATAACCAATTATATGTAGGTGGTGTTAGAATAAGATTCCATAAGGATACATTATCGGGAGTTTTTTTTAAGGTCTTCAACTAAATTATGTAAACATGAATGAGGAGCACTAGGAAAAATATGTTGAGGCAATGGTAATGAAGTGAGAGTGGTTTGTGGTTTCCTACATGTTTGAGAAACTGTATTATAACTCAATCATTTTGAGAAATTATTTCTATCAAGTTGCATTATATGATTCAAGAGATATATTATTTTATTTTCATGTGGTTTACTTATGGGAGGTGACTTAGGAGGCTCACTAGTTAAAGGAGATCTAATTTGTCCCATCATAACCTCAACAAACATGTCCTTATTTTCATGATCTCTTAGTGAAGAGGAGTCTAATGTCACTTCATCATCTTCATATAAGGAAGCCTCATTCTAATTGTTTTAAATCCATGTTTCAATGTTCACACTTTCTTGCACCATGATATACTCCCTAGTTGAAGATTTTTTAGGAGAACAACAAAATAAATGTTCATGAAATTCAAAGGTTGGTTCTTCTAAAATTACTTCATCACAAGTAAGCGAGTTATCAATGGTTGGATTTTCTTGTTTATAAATGATGGTAATCTCTTGTTCAATAATGTTTTCCCTAGCAGAAGAGAGGAAACTAGAATTCACATGAATTTCATCAATTGTATTTTCTAACATCAAAGTATATTCTTCAAAACTAGGAGAAGAAAAAATTTGATTGTCATGTTTATCTATGATTTCATCCTCTTTCACTAAAACATTCTCTTGAGAAAGGGGTGAATGGATACTAGGTAAGGTGTGAAACCTAGGAGAAAGGGGTGCAGTAATAACACTCTTCTCCCACGCATTCATTAAAATAATTTCCTAACAGTCCTAATTGGATTGACTATAAACCTCACAAAGTGAGTTAATTCACAAGGAAGATCTAGGAGGGGGATTTTTCAACTTTTAGGGGTTCACCAAGAAAATAATTGGAAAAGACAAATAAACATTCAACTCACAAAATCTAATAATGCAAGCTAAATGAAGGATGTGAATAATGAAAATATGCAACATGGAGTTAGGAGGTATGCACCTAGGAAGTCTGGAGATTTTGTGAGGATTCTAGAAATGTAAAGAAGCTACCAAAATATGCTAGGGAGGAAAAATATGCCTTTACTTTTTCTTTAGTCCAATTGCTATTTTTCGGGGAAGATGCAGAATCTTTGAATTTCAGAACCTAATCTGGAAAAAAAATTGATAAATTCCTTGAGGAGGACTAAGATGCCTTAACAATTGTCTTAGTCCCATTTAGAATTTTTGAAATCTCTAAATGGGTTCCTGAGGCTTGATGTTTGTTCTTCCTTCTTCTCTGATCTCAGGTCTTGAAACCTTCATATTTGACTTGTAGGTGAGTTTCTGTGAAGATGACAACTTTGTAATGCAACTTTGCAACTTCCAGATGATCTTCAAGTCTCAACCTAAATCTGCAACCACAATTATGCAAGAGGGGAAAAACTTGTTGTTTGTTAGTGAATAGGGTTTTTCCTTGGTCAAACCCCTTGTTGGTAATTAAACCTTGAAATTAAATAGAATAATGAAGGGAAATGATGAATGAACAACATGTAATGCTAAAACTCACCAAACCCTTTTTGTAAAATTTGTAAACTTGTGTGAAATGGCTACAATGGATATGGATCTTGAATCAAACGAATGCTTGATGGATATGGACTTGAATTACATGCTTGAATCAAAACCCTACATCATAAATGTTAGCACAACAACACACATGATGCAAGAAGACCTTTGATATGATACTTGAATCTTGATGATGGCCCCAAATGCTTGATGAATTACTCTTCAATGCTCTTGTGAACTCAATTATGCTATGATAAATTCTCTCACAAAAGAATTGGATTAAAAATGAATGAAGGAACCTTGTATTTATACTTTTCTATGCTTAATATCTCAAAATTACACCACACTAAACAGACATGTGAATTAATTAAATAAAGGAGGCTAAATCCCGCAAAAATTTGAAATTAAATCCTAAAAATAACTTAAGGAGGCCTAATATTCCCTAGGTGGCATCTTAGTCCCAAGCCATGAAACTTGGGGCACAAACACCAAAAAGTGGCCCATTTAAGGTATCTCAAAATCAAGGTCCTGAGACCTTTGGGGGACAAAGACACCCTAGGTGGAATTTTAGTCCCAACTCAAAAATTGGGGACACTCTGATGACATCATTAAATTATAATTTATTCATTTGAAAATGTTGAGATTAGCTATAAAAAAGATATAATTCATAGGGCTTGTGAATTCAAAATAGGACCAATTAAGACATTAGTAGGGATAAATAGAGCAAGGTGGGCCCAAACAAGTGTGAAAATGAAAGGGTATGCATTTTACTACACTAAATTTATCCCCAACCTTAGTGAGAGGATGAACTTGCTTCAAACTCACACTAAAGTAGCCAACCACACAATCAACATGCATTCAAGTGTATAAATTCTAGTAAGATAGGATAACAATAATCAAGAGGGTGGCCAAGCCCATAGGATCAAGATCCTATGGAAAACAAACATAGGCACAAAGGAACATGCTTTAGGATGATATATGAAGCCATACTCAAATCACAAACATACACCATCAAAGACAGAAAAAGAAAAAAGGAAAAAGGAAAAGGAAAAATGCAACGGATCAGTCGTCCAATGCGGTAGACTGGGTCTAGGCTATTTGCTCAAAAAATTTATAAGTGGAATGTGATGTCCACTATGCAAACAAAACACATGATCATAAGGGATATTGGAAGTTAGTTGTACACTAGGTGAGCCCCAAGATGTCCATATCAACCTCATACCCCCATGACTATGATAAGGACAAAAATAAAAATTCATGCTCACAAGGGCTAGTGAAGCTAGTTGTTCACTAGGTGAGCCCCAAGGGATCATATCAAATCCATACCTCCATTACTTTAATAAGGTACAAAAATGCATGCTCACAAGGGCTAGTGAAGCTAGTTTTTCACTAGGTGAGCCCCAAGGAACCATACCAAAGCCATACCTCCATGACTTTAATAAGGTAAAAAAAAAGAAAAATACAAGAAAGAGAGATGTTCAAAGGGATTTTACTTAATTCATGTGAGGTATTAATCTTAAGGGACATCATTATTAATGTCTCTGAGAGAGGATGAATGCAAGATCTCATCCTAGGGAACATCATACCCAATGCTTCCATGAAAGGACAAGCGCAAAAGGTCTCATCTTGTTTCCAAGAGAGGACAAGTGCAAGGTCTCATCATGGGGAATATTGTATCTAATGTTTCTAAGAGAGGACAAAGAAGTATCACACTCTCATAGGGAATCAAACCCCATGACATCACCAAGAGTAAGAATGCATCACATAAAGAAAGAAAATCACATCAAGGAACATGAAATAAATGCAAATGAAATCATGCCAAAAATAATGCCAATGTATACCCCCACTTTAAAGAAATTGCTAGCACCATGCTGTGATAAATTACTTTAAAGTAGCCAAAAATGAAAAATAAAAAGTGGAAAAGAAGGTAGTCGGGCCATAACACATAAGGGATCAATGGATTTTGGGTTAGGGAGCTCAGAACTGTCATCATTCCCCAAATACACATAGAATTGGAAGAATGAAACTGTCGGTGTAATTAAAAGTGTTGTACCTTGTCCTAGGTCATAATTACACCTTAGTTAAGTTTACTTAGGGACCACATAGGAGGTTGTTGGAGATTTTCCACTTTTGGTGGACTTGAATGTCATTACTTTATCACTTCCACCTTTTGTGGACACATCATGTGATTATCTCTCCACCTTTTGTGGTGATTATCACATTATCACTTTTCCACTTTAGGTGGAGTGATAGCTTTTCATAGTTGTCTCATGTCATAAGATTACAACACTTGTCATAATCTTATGCCCTTCTATGTTCTCACCTTGGCTATATAACCAAGAGGTCCTCTATGTACATTTGCTCATCATATTTGCATTATTGGCAGAATACGGTTTATTCTTGTCATCTTGTTTCTATCTCTCTTATGCTTGTGCTTTTTATTAGGCCTCTAGATCTTGGGTGGCTACCTTCATAGCCAATTCTTACATGGTATCAGAGTGATTGTAGTGCCTTTAGTTAGTCATTTGGAGAGATTCTTGGGGGGTTCCATTTTTGGCCTTGTATTGAAGGTGCATTTTAGGAGCTTGTTGCATCAGATCTGAGCTCGTCATTACATCTAGATTGTCTAAGATAGTCAGGTTTGCCTTTTGTTTCATCTCAGTTGGACATTGGAGGCCAAATCTGCAAAGGGTTGAAGATTGGAGGTGGTTGCCAAATTCAGAAGCTAGCTACCACTTTGGAGCATTTTCAGCCAAAAAGGACATCGCCATCGTGCTCAGAAGGGCCAAAAAACCCATAAATCAACTACCAATTCATCCAAATCGAAGCAAGTTGTCCGTTGAGGCAAAAAAAATTGTTGCCCAAGCTGTATGGCCTCCATTATTGTAGTCGGTAGGATTTTTATTTTTCAAAAAAAAAAAAATTCTACGAATTAAATTTTTCAAAAAAAATCATTCAAATAAATATTATTTTGCAGTTTTTATTTATTATTTGTAAAAATTTTGATTTAATTTTTTTTATTTTTAAAAAGGGAGGCAGGTACTATGCAGTACGCAGAGTATCGCGTAGTATGCGGGCTCCACAGAAGCCACCACACGGCATTCACATATTTGGCCACGGATCCACACGGTCCACTCCACTCTACTGTCGGTCAACAAAAAAAACAAGTGACATTCAAATGAGTGCAAAATATTCCATCTGAGGATATTCCGGCATCTTGAAGAATATTTCGTCAAGGGCCCAGATTCGGTCACTTCTACTGAGTAAAGAATATTTTGTCAGCAAAAGCATATTCCGGAAAGGTGGGATGTCAATGACGACGGTCAAACAGTCATCAAATTTAACCCAAAATTATTTGTGACGGGCATACGAGTGTCAAATTTAATGATGTAAAAGGATGACATCAGCACTGCGTTAGCCACTTTTTGAAAATTTGCAGACCCCTCTCCATTGAGCTTTTTGATTTTGCAGTCCAACTTCAGAGGCTCATATCTTGGCCATTTTGAGGCCTTTTTTGGTGCAATTTTTTTTTTATTTGGGATAATTTTTTGTGTACTTCATAGTGGTGCAATTATTTTCTGATTTTGGTCCACGGATTTTCTATAAAATTTGATTTTTCTCAGGTGGAGTTGAATTGTCACCATTTTTGCAACTTTCGGGGCTTCGTTCAGGCTCATACGAACTCCTTTTCATGTGCCATTTTTTTTGAAAGTGCATGATTTTTTCTGAACTTCATAGTGGTGCTATCAGTTTGTAGTGATTGTGATCAAAAATTGTACTTTCAACACTTGGTCATTTTTGGCATGTTTTGGCATTTGTAAAGATAAGATCTTAGTTTGGTCTTTTGTATAAGTTATTTGAGTTTGTTGTAGCCTACCTAAGGTTGTTGTAAAACATTTAAAATCAAAAGCCCACTTTGCCAAGTTGCAAGTGGCCTATTGTACACGCACTACATTATAAAGTGCCAAAATCATCTTTTTGGGGGGGTTCCTTGATTAAGTGAATTTGGGGGGGTGTCTCTTTTGTGATTATTCCTATTTTCTCTCTTATTCTCTTGAATTCCATCATGGTTTCATCTAAAGTTCCACTCTTAACTGCACATAATTATGCTACATGGAAAGTACGTGCATGGAGTAAACTAATCGAAAAAGGTTTAATTTACTATATTGATGGAACCATTACTGCACCTTTAGATCCTAAGGCAGATCCAGCTGCATATATTGATTAGCTCACTAAAACTTCTATGGCATTGGGTACACTAAGAAAGTTCGTTTCAGATGATCTCATTTTCCATGTTAATAAATGTACTACAGCTAAGGAAGCTTGGGATAAGCTTACTGCTTTGTATGGAAAGGTTGATAAGGTTAAGAGGTATAAGCTTGAACATGATCTCCTAAGCCTTGATCCCAAGGATTTTGACACAATTTAGGATTATGTCACTAATACAAATGAGCTAAGAGCACAACTAAAAGATTGTGGTATTGAGAAATAAGATGATCAATTGGTCTTCAACTTGTTGGACAAGCTTCTAGATGAATATGTAGCCTTTGTTTCAACTTTTCAGACTCAAAGATTGACAATAAGAAACTTCACATCACCATCTTTTGAGGCTTTCATAGATCTTTTGATTCTTTAGTAAAATAAGTTGATGAAAATGGGCATTCTCAAGTCTTCAACTTTGAAAGCATTGGTGGTCAATCATGGAAACAACAAGCAAGGAAAAGGGAAAGATCAAAAGCAATCTTCACCAAAGCCACAAGGAGAGAAAAAAAATCCACTCCTCCACAACAAAGCTCAACTTCATCTTCTTCAAATAAGTACAACTATTCAAGTAAGAGGGAGCAACCAACATGTGCATATTGTAAAAAGTTTGGTCATGAGGAGCATCATTGTCATGTTAAGAAAAATAATGAGTTGAAAAATATCCTTAAGAAGAACAACATCAACCTTCCAAATTCATATCAGGAGAAGGACTCATCTCCTTCCACTTCCACTTCTAAGGGAAAAGGCACAACTCTCATGGCAACGACACCAAGCTCATCTCCTTCTTCTACATCATCTCAACATGAGACACGTAAGGGGCAAGCATTTCTTTCTTTTGCAGATTCCAATTCAAATAAGTGGATCTTTGATTCAAGAGCTTCACATCATATGACTTCTTCCAAGGATATGTTCTCTTCATTTGATTCTTGTTCATCACCACCCATTTTTATGGCCAACAACACTTCTTTGGAAATTTTTGGGAAGGGGTCTATTGACATTGAAGTTGGAGCATTTAATGATGTTCTATTCATGCCTACTTTGTCAAGGAATATCCTTTTCATCTATCAGATTACACATAGTGGTACAGGAAAGAGTGTAGAGTTCACACCATATTTTGTCATTGTTCGGGATTTGCATAGTAGGGCTCTTGTTGCAATTGGGGAGGTTGATCATTGTTCTCGGTTCTACACCTTCTCATATTTTTCTCCTATTGATGATTCAGTTCACCCTAGTATGGTTACTTGAATCTTGGAGTGCTTACTATTCTTGAGGTTCTTGAGCCTATTGTTGATATTCCATCTCCTCCATTGATTGATGTACCTGATGATACTTGTGTTTTGAAAGTTTCAGTTCCTTGTGATTCAATAAAACAATGTATACCTTTTCTTCCAGTAGCAGTTTCATGGGATGACTACTTGACAGACATTGGCAACTTGTTTGTGGAATCCTACATTGCAGATTTGGGAGACACATTTGATTACTTACATCTTCTCTTTGATGAAGGTGATTCTTTTTCAATTGTTGTGAGGGAACACTCTGACCCTCCTCTACATGATCAGTCTTTCAAGGTTGATTTGATTGTGGATGCATATGTACAACAGTTGGAGGAGGCCACTTTCTCTTCTGAGGAGACACTTGCATCTTTGGAGTAAGTTCTACTTTCATCCTTGCTAGATCTTTTGTTGTCTTTTTCAACGGATAAGAGTGTTGTTGCAAAGGGGTTCTCACAGGTTCGAGGATGTGGCTACAGTGCGACCATTGCAGCTTCACATGGTTTGGGAAAGGAATCTTTTAGCATCAAAATAGGGAAATTTGAGCATATTTTAGAGACTTCTTACATTTTGAGGGTTCTTCCTTCTTCACTTGTGGATTGGGGATACTACATTCATGCACCTTTGGTATTGTTTCTTCCTAAGGGGAGGAACATTGTTCAACAGTTTTGGAGAAGCTTCTTCATTCCTTCTCAAGCATCTTCCATGGGTGAACATTGTACATTGAGGGGGGGCTACTTTGTCTCTCTTTTTCTCTTGTATGGGGGGGAATTTTTCCTCACTTCTCATGCTATGTTCATAGGCTTTTGTATCTCATCTCTCTTTTGGGGGGTAGTTTTTCCCCACTGGGTTTTTCTATCTTTTATCTACTTTATGAGAGATTGCATTGCATTTGTACATGGGTACCTAGCATGGCCTAGTAGCCGGGACCCATCTTACATTGTTTGTATTTGTGTACATTCTCCCTAAGTTGCACTTAAGGGGGGGTGTTGGTGTAATTAAAAGTGTTGTACCTTGTCCTAGGTCATAATTACACTTTAGTTAAGTTTACTTAGGGACCATATAGGAGGTTGTTGGAGATTTTCCACTTTTGGTGGACTTGACATGTCATTACTTTATCACTTCCACCTTTTGTGGTGATTATCACATTATCACTTTTCCACTTTATGTGGAGTGATAGCTTTTCATAGTTGTCTCATGTCATAATATTATGACACTTGCCATAATCTTATGCTCTTGTATGTTCTCACCTTGGCTATATAACCAAGAGGTCCTCTATGTACATTTTCTCATTGTATTTGCATTATTGGAAGAATACAGTTTATTCTTGTCATCTTGTTTCTATCTCTCTTATGCTTGTGATTTCTATTAGGCCTCTAGATCTTGGGTGGGTACCTTAATAGCCAATTCTTACAGAAACAAAGAGAGCGAAAACAAATGAAAAACCTTTTGAGTAAACAAGGAAGAAACATGAATGCCTCAACACCTTGCATCATCACCAAAAGGAAAACATAAGGAAAAACTAAAAATGAAAAAAAAAGATAAAGAAAAATATTTTGGGTCAACATGGAAGAGACATAGGGTGTCTCGATGCCTTGTGTGATTCCCAAAAGGAAAATACAAGAAAAAAGTGAAAATGAAAAACAAAGATAAGAAAAAATATTTTGGGTCAACATGGAAGAGACATAGGGTGTCTCAACACCTTGCATCATCCCCAAAAGGAAAACACAAGACAAAAATGAAAATGAAAAACAATGATAAAAGATTAATGAAAAAGGAAAAAGTATACGACATATAGAAGAATGAAGGTACAAATAGAGGAATGCACATAGAGAGAGACATCAAATAGAACTTCATGGGGGGTCACATTACACACATGCAATCAAAAGCAGAAAGAAAGAAAAAGTGAAAGAAAAAAAAAGATAAAGAAAAGATAAAAGACTACTAAAGTACATGCGAGTCAACCATCCAGTAGGTCATCTGCATCGCAGTCTTCTTTAGTATATGTAGAATGTAGATCACTAGCAAGAGGGACAATATCAAGTGTTGTAATAGGAGAATCACTAGGTTCAACACATGGTGCATCACTCGATTTAGGAGGATCATCACAATTGTTATCATTTAAGTTCATGGAGGAAAATAGAAAATTCAACTCATTATGCACTTTCTCATCAATTTTAGCAGTTTCCTCATCATCATCCAAGTTAACCACAATAGGAGGATGAACGATAATATCCATAGAAGGTTTTGTTCCTTGTTGTGTTGAAGACATATCTTCTGTTTGTTCTGCTAAAAGGGAGGGGTCATCGTTTATTGCTTATGCCAAGTTCAGATTTTGATTTTCAATGTTGTTCTCATCATTCATCTTTCGAGCAATAGCATGACATCTACACCTATGCTCTCTAGCATTTACGTTCCTTTTATTATATTTATCAATTTTTTTCTATGTTAGAGAAATTTTTTCAACCATAGGATCCTTTTAGATTCTTGTGAAGGAAGAATGGAAGAAACCATGGAAGGTTGTTCAACCACATTCTCTTTGGTTTTATAAATTTTCTTAGGAGGCAGACGAGGAGTTGTTTGGTTTTCTCTAGGTATTTTATAGGAAATAGGAAAGGGATTTTGCATGGATGGGTCTTGGTTTTTTGCAAGGGCTTTAGGCTCACTATTATTTTCTTCAAGGGGTGGAGGTTCAATCATGGTTGGAGGAAAGTTCTCAAGGGATAATCTAGCTATGCATTTTGTTTTGAAATTTTGGTAAGAAAGGAAAAGGAAGTATTCACGGGGTCTTATAGGTTCCATGGGCTTAGGACAAAAATAATCTAAGGAAAATTTTCCACAGGAATATGGTGGTCTATATCCACTATGGTTCATAGTAAATATTTCATTGTCTACTGGAGACTTTAAGCAATTATGGACAACAAATGGGACCACCTTCATTGAGTTAAGCCACTTGTATCCCAACTTCACATGAAATTGGTTTGAATTGGATATGATATAGAATGATACATTTAATTTCTTTGGTCCTACTTGTAAAGGGAGTGTGATCGAGCCCATCATAGCATGAGAAAAACCATCATGCATTTTAATCCATTCTTTCGATTTATTATATCTATCTTGAGTAAGTTCATGCACATATAAGATTTCTTTTGTGATCATGTTCTCTCCACAGATGGGATCAATTAAAATCCCAGGAGTGGGAATGTTAATGATTTTATCGAATATGTAAGGAGGACCATCAAGTGCATGTGTGATTGTTTCTTTTGAAGAGAAAGTAATTTTAGTGGGAATTATGGTTTGTTGTTTATGAGGCTCAATGTCAATCACTCATATCATTGTATCAATAGGAATTTATTAATTAATATCCATAGGATTTTATTCATCATCATTCATAGGATTTTTTTTTTATTGCTTGTATTCCCATCATCTGTGTCAACATTCATCACATTAGGCTTAGTTTTACTAGCCTTAAAAAATGAAATATTATGGTTGGGTATTGGATTGGTAAAGATTTACAAGTTTTGGTTGGGAGGAGATACAGACTTATTACCTTTGTCATTTACGCCTCCAATTTGGATATTATTAGAATCAATGAGTTCTTGCACAAGATGTTTAAGATGCTTGCAATGTTTTGTATCATGTCCTTTTTGTTGGTGATAAGCAAAATGGGCATTGTGTTTGAAGCTCGGGGGTAACGACTTGCTAGGGTCAAGGGGTTGAACAGGAGGTAAGGTAAGCATGTTTTTTTTTAATAGTTGGGTCATAATGTTGTGAAGTGTGTCAAGTAAGGGTGTAAATTGTCTTTGTGAATCCCCAAAGATATACAAATTACTCTTCTTTATAGCAGCTACTTGGGTTTCAATTGGTTGGGTAGGTTGAGAGGTAGAGTATAGTTGAAGGAAACTTTTATTTTGTCTTATGAAAGGTTGGTAGGTGTTTTGATTTGAAGCTTCCAACATTTTAGGGTGGGTAGAGATGTTTTTTGGTTCACTACTACCTATAGAATTTTGATAATCTCAAAGAGCAGTGCACAAGTGCATGAAGGAAGGGAATTTCATCATGGTAAGCTTGTCTCTTATCTAAATTTGGATTTTTTTGTGAGCATCATTTGAAGGTGGGAATCAAGAATCTTTACAGTGATTTTCTAATAAAGCGACTGGTAGTGTGAAATAAAGTTAATGACTTTTTCACCTTCATTTTTCTTACATCTCATCAAATCAGCTAATGTCATTTCATGAACCATATGCACTTGGAAATGGTTAATAAAGGCCTCAACAAGTTCATTGAATGAATGAATTGAGTCATTCGATAATGTAGAAAACCAGTCCAAGGTAATGTCTTTCAAATATTGGGGAAAAAATTTAGCTAAAAGTTTTTCTTCAAGGATAAAATCACTACACAAAGTAGTAAAGGCATTAACATGATTAGCAAGATCCCCCTTTCCTCCTCATTTCTCAAATCTAGGGATCTTTATACCTTGTGGCACCAGAGTTCTCAATATCTCCAAGGATAGTGGGTTACTTTTGACATAGTATGAAGGTGGACCATTTTTATTTTTATTTATGGTGGAAACTTGGCATTGAATGGATGAAAGGCTTTGTAAAAGGTTTTTAATGATAATATCATTGCTTGTGGTTTGTGATGGAGATGAATATGGTGGTTGTGTGTATGTGTTGGAAGGACCAATGAATGAATTGCTTACGGGAGGAGATATAAGATTAGATGCCACATAAGTATAAGGAGCACTGGTGGAAATATTTAAGGTAGGAAGGATATTACTAGTTGGTTGCACTGTTGTGGACACTTGAGGATTGGTATAGGTTGGAATGGATGTTATGGTTGAGGAGGTAGGATTTTGATTTCCTCCTTGGCTTTGCACATTGTTTGAAGCTTGAGCACCATTAGTGGTGGAAGGAAGATGTTTTCCAAATATGTGAGCTAGGTTACACACAACTTCTAGCCCTTCATCACTTTCTATCATGTGGTGAATATTATCTATGGCAGGTATAACAGTGTTAGAAATGGTTTCAATACTCACACTATCTTGTAAATGGGCTAGATATTCATGAATTTTCTTTATGTTTTCCTTAGCGATATGATCAACTATTGTTTGGACACTTGGAACACCACTTGTAGGTAAGGTAGGCATAGAAAAAGAGGTATCAAAGGTATAGGGTGTACCTAGTAAACTAATACCAACACTAGAAGTAAGAGAACTTGATAACCCAAGATCCATAATAAGTGTTTTATAGTAGGATGCCATGAGTCTCACACTTCATCTAACCATAGTATTAGTAGTAGGACACCAAGTACTACAACTCATACAAGGGA
This sequence comes from Sequoia sempervirens, assembly GCA_007258455.2. Taxonomy (NCBI): domain Eukaryota; kingdom Viridiplantae; phylum Streptophyta; class Pinopsida; order Cupressales; family Cupressaceae; genus Sequoia; species Sequoia sempervirens. Next base: position 515,920,099 of record VDFB02058242.1, on the reverse strand, counting down.
TAAACCAAAAAAATTGTAATGAACACAATATCCTATGCTTACAATTACACTTGAAATGAAAGAAATTGGAATAACAACAATTCTACAAACTGAAATAGAGAACTGAAGGCAACCAACAAAAGAAAAGAAAAGGAATTTTAGATCCTGAAAACTAGAAAGTCAAACTCAATAGGGACTAAGATGCCAGTAAGGGTATCTTGGTCCTACTAGTGAAATTTTGAAGTTCCAAGGATTGAAACAAACAATAAACAACAGAGAAAGGACTTTGAGATAGAAACCCTAAGAGGGATAAGATGCCAAGAAGGGTGTTTTAGTCCTAGTAGAGGTTTTTCTCAAAAAAATAGAAAATTCTAGATTGTCTACAGTGTTTACAAATTTCCTATTTAGGATGTTGATGTTTAGAAACAAGAAAATGTGCAAATGAATGTAAGAAAAATTAACTAGTAACAAGCAATTGAATGCAAATTGAATTCAATTTTTTTTCAATTTTGAATGAAACAAGAATTTTTCTAAATGCAATTCAAATGATAAACAATGCACTTTTTAATTTTTGAATGAAATGAAATGTTGCAAGAAATAAAAATTGCAACCCATATGCACTTTCACAAATGCAAATATGAAAAACCCTACATGCAATTTTCTCTAAATATGAAAACAATAGATGCAATTCCACTAACACAATATGCAATGCAAGAATGAATGCAATCTAGATCTAGAACTTGAATGAACTCCAAATCAAAAAATGAATGTTCAAAAGAGTTAGGTTCACCAAAATGAAACGTAGGGGAAAGGGGTGCTCTAATAACACTCTTCTCCCATACATTCATTCAAATAATGTCTTAGGAGTCCTAATTGGATTGACTATCAACCTCACAAGGTGAGTCAGTTCACAACAAGGAAGACCTAGGAGGGGGATTTTATAGCTTTTAGGGGTTCACCACCAAGAAAATGCTTGGAAAAGACAAATAAACATTCAACTCACAAAATCTATTCATGCAAGCTAAATGAAGGATGAAAATAATGAAAATATGCAACAAGGAGTTAGGAGGTATGTACCAGGGAATTCTGGAGATGTGAGGATTCTAGAAATGTAAAAAAGTTTCCAAAATATGTCAGGGAGGAAAAAGATGCCTTTACTTTTGTCTTAGTCCCACTGCTATATTTTGGGGAAAATGCAAAATCTTCAGATGTTAGAACCGGATCTGGAAGAATTTCTAAAAAATTCCTTGAGGAGGACTAAGATGCCTTTACTTATGTCTTAGTCCCATTTGGAATTTTTAAAATCTTTGAATGGGGTCTTCAGGCTTTATGTCTATTCTTCCTTCTTCTTTGATCTCATGCCCTAAAATAGATTTGACTTGTAGGTGATTTTTTGTGAAGATGACAACTTTGTAATGCAACTTTACAACTTTGCACTCCAGATGATCTTCAAGTCTTCAACCTAAATCTGCAATCACAATTATGCAAGAGGGGGAAAATTTGTTGTTTTTTAGTGAATGGGGGTTTTCCTTGGTCAAACCCCTTGTTGGTAATTAACCCTTGAAATGAAATAGAATAATGAAGGGAAATGATGAATGAACAACATGTAATGCTACAACTCACCAAACCCCTATTGTAAAATTTGCAAACTTGTGTGAAATGGTTACAATGGATATGGATCTTGAATCAAAGGAATGCTTGATGGCTATGGACCTAAATTTCTTGCTTGAATCAAAACCCTACATCAAAAATGTTAGCACAATACACATGATGCAAGAATACCATGATATGATGCTTGAATCTTGATGATGGATCCAAATGCTTGATGAATTGTTGTTAAATTCCCTTGTGAACTCAATTATGCTATAATAAATGCTCTCACAAAAGAATTGGAATAAAAATGAATGAAGGAACCTTGTATTTATACTTATCTATGATTAATATCCCAAAATTACACTACACCAAGCTGACATATGAATTCATTAAATAAAGGAGGGGCTAAATCCTGCCAAAATTTGAAATTAAATCCCAAAAATAACTCAAGGAGAACTAAGAAACCCTAGGTGGCGTCTTAGTCCCAAGTCATGAAACTTGGCACAGACACCAAAAAGGGTCCCATTTAAGATATCTCAAAATTAGGTTCCCAAGACCTTCGAAGGACAAAGATGCCCTAGGTGGTGTTTTAGCCCTGACACAAAATCAAGGACACTCTGATGACATCATTAAATTATCATTTATTCACTGGAAAATTTTGAGATTAGCCAGAAAAAGATATAATTTATAGGGCTTGTGAATGCAAAATAGGACCAATTAAGACATAAATAGGGATAAACAAAGCAAGGGGGGCCCAAAAAAGAGTGAAAATGCAAGGGTATGTATTTTACTACATTACATTTATCCCCCACTTTAGTAAGAGGATGAACTTGCTTCAAACTCACACTAAAGTAGCCAACCACACAATCAAGAGGGTTTCAAGTCTACAAATTCTAGTAAGAGAGGATGACAATAATCAAGAGGGTGGTCAATCCCCCATGATCAATATCCTATGGAAAACTAATATAGGAAAAAAGGAGCACATTTGTGGATGATATATGAAGTTGTAATCAGACCACAAAGATACACCATCAAAGATGAAAAAATAAAAAAGGAAAAGTAAAAAGGAAAAATGCAATAGATCAAGCTTCGACTGGCTGTCCAATGTGGTGGACCAAGTCTAGGATTTTTTTCCAAAAGGTTTACAAGTGGAACGTGTTGTCCCCTATTCAAACAAACTACACACTCACAAGGGATAATGGGATCTAGTTGTTCACTAGGTGAGCCCCAAGAGGTCCATATCAACATCATACCCCCATGACTATAATAAGGACAAAAAAAAAATGTATGCTCACAAGGGCTAGTGAAGTTAGTTGTTCACTAGGCGAGCCCTAGGGGACCATGTCAAATCCATACCTCCATGACTTTAATAAGGTACAGAAATGCATGCTCACAAGGGCTAGTGAAGCTAGTTGTTCACTAGGTGAGCCCCAAGGAACCATACCAAAGCCATACCTCCATGAATTTAATAAGGTAAAAAAAGAAAAATGCAACAAGAAAGAGAGATGTTCAAAGGAATTTTGCTTAATTCGTGTGAGGTCTTAACTTTAGGGTATATTGTTCTTAATGTATCTAAGAGAGGATAAATACAAGGTCTCATCCTAGGGAACATCATACCCAATGCTTCCAAGAGAGGACAAGTGCAAAAGGTCTCATCTTGTTTCCAAGAGAGGACAAGTGCAAGGTCTCATCATGGGGAACATTATATCTAATGTTTCCAAGAGATGACAAGGAAGTATCATGCTCTCAAAGGGAATCAAACCCCATGACACCACCAAGAGGAAAAATGCATCACATAAGGAAAGAAAATCACATGAAGGAACATGAAATAAATGCAAATGAAATCATGTCAAAAATAATGCCAATGTATGCCCCCACTTTAAAGAAATTGCTAACACCATGTTGTGAGCTCGATTACTTTAAAGTAGCCAAAAATGAAAAAGAAAAATTGGAAAAGAAGATTCCCCCCTAGAACACATAAGGGATCTATGGATTCAAGGCAGTATCTATCTTTGTTGCAATGATATCAGAGAGCTCAGAACTATCATCATTCCCCAAACATACATAGAATTGGAAGAATGACACAAATAGAGCAAAAACAAATGAAAAAATTTTTGAGTCAACATGGAAGAAACATGAATGTCTCGACTCCTTGCATCTTCCCCAAAAAGAAAACACAAGATAAAATTGAAAATGAAAAAAAAAGATAAGGAAAAATATTTTGGGTCAACATGGAAGAGACATAGGGTATCTCGACACCTTGTGTCATCCCCAAAAGGAAAACAAAAAATGAAAAATGAAAATGAAAAATAAAGATAAGGAAAAATATTTTGGGTCAATATGGAAGAGACATAGGGTGTCTCAATGCCTTGCATCATCCCCAAAAGGAAAACACAAGACAAAAATGAAAATGAAAAAAAATGATAAAAGATTAATGAAAAAGGAAAAAGTATACAACATATAGAAGAATGAAGGTATAAATAGAGGAATGCACATAGAGAGAGACATCAAACAGGATGTCACGAGAATCACATTACACACATGCAATCAAAAGTGGAAAGAAAGAAAAATGGAAAGCAAGAAAAGATAAAATACTAGTAAAGCACATGTGAGTCAACCATCTAGCAAGCCATCTACATGTCAGTCTTGTTCATTATATGCAAAATGCAAATCACTAGCAAGACTTAAAATGCAATGCAATGACCTAGAATGAAATGTGTAAATGCAATTTATAGATTCTAAACAAGGTAATTTGTTGATTACACTATGCAACAATCTAAAAAATAAAGTCTTGTAAATGTAATTTTTAAATTAAGAAATGCATGAAATGAACCAATTTAAGCTAGATATAATGAAATGCATGAAATGAACCAATTTAAGCTAGATATAATGAAATGCATGTAACAAAAATTCAGCAAACTAAAACAGCTATCTAATGACAACAAACAAAAGTACAAAAATGATGTTTTTAATGTTGTAAAAGAAAATTTTAGGGCCGATCTAGGACTAATTCACCCAGAGGGGCATATGAGTCCCAGTCAAGGTTTTTGGAAGGGTGAAATTTTTAAAAGAGCACCACACATAATTCCCAGGAAGTAGGAAAAACAACCTGTATTGGGTTTAAATCACTCAGAGGGGCGTATGAGTCCCAGATTAGGGTTTTTACACCAATTTCAACAAATTCTGAGTTGTTTATAAGTTTTCTAACTTGTATGTTGTGTTGACTATTTATAATTATGAAATTTCAATGAAATTGAATGATCTAAGATGCAAAAAAGTAACCTATATGCACTTTCACTAATGCAAGATTTTGAAACCCTAGATTTAAATTAACCAATGCAAGACCTAATGCAAAATTAATGTAAGCTAGATATAGGACTATGATGCAATCCAAATCAAAAAATAAGGTGTTCAGAATGCTAGGTTCACCAAAATGAAATGAAAAAAAAATCGCTCTATGTTTTGGGAGATGAAACACAAACTAGGGGTTTAGGGACCTATACCAAATTTCTTCAAGTTTCATTCAAGGAAATCCTAGAGATCTCAATCCAAGGATGGGATGAGGGAAAGAGATATGCTAGAATGGTTTCCTAGGGTGTGATTAAAGATAATAAATGGGTTCGCCACCAAGCTAGGGATTGGAAAAACAAGAAACAAATGTAACATGCAAAACTTAACTATATGACATAGAATATGAAATTGAAATGTAGAATAAAAAAGTGAGAATGAATAGAGGTGCACCTGGAAGAGAGATGTGACCAAAACAAGTTCCAAAACCCTAAAATCCTACTGTTTGATGTTCACTCAGACTCATATTCCAATCTGGGTGATTGAGTCCCATACTAGGATTTCTATGCCAAAATTGGAATCTATCTAGGATTGACATGAATCTCTTGAAACATGAAAAATGGGAATACTAGGACTCATATGCCACAAGTGGTCATTTAGTCTCAGTATTAGGGTTTGGCTAAAATTCTAGTATTCTCTATTGATCTCCTATAGGTTCCTTCCTTCCAAATCTCTGAGTCAAAAACCATGATTTACAACCTATAGGTGAATTTCCATGATCTTGAAATGTAGAAGGAAACTTGAAAAAATTTCTCCAATCTTGTAACCTTGTCTTCAAAGGATCTTTAAGCTCCAAAAAACTTTGATCTACAATCACACATGTAGAGAGAGAGAGAGAAAAAAAAAAAACTTGTTGATTTTTAGGAAATAGGGGTTTGCTTTAGTCAAACCCTATTTAGGTAATTAAAACTCATGATGAAACAATGAAATATTGACATGAAACTTGAAATATGAAACATGAACAATAATACCTTGAATGATGTCTTGATTTGTAAATCAATAATCTAACATGAAGTGGCTAGGAAAAATGTAGATCTTGATCTTGAATTAGATGTAAAATAATGCTTAATATTGGATCTTGAATTATATGTAAAATAATGCTTAATATTGGATCTCGAATGCTACATCATAACACTAGCTCAAAAACATATGTGATGCCTTATGCCTTGGACATGATGATGGATCTTGAATTGCTCCAGGAAATAATGGAAAAATCTAGCCTTGAAGCCTTAGAAATGATCTTTAATACCATATGATGCTCTTGTGAAGTCTTAGAATGCTTAACTCTTGATTGCATAAGAACTAATACCATGAACCCTTAAGTGAAATAATGATTTGAAACCTTTTTTATATAGGCATTCCATTTAACTTATCATTTATTAGATCCAAAATGTTGACATTCATAAAATTTGAATTCAAAACCCCGATTTCCCACTCAAACCCCTAAAAAGGGTCCAAATGGGACTCATATGCAACTTGTGGCATGTATGTCCCATCTGGGTGGGGTTCATATGCCCAAGGTGGTGTATGGATCCCACTAGGCCTTTTTAGCTTGAGAAAATGTTGGGGAGTTAGGAAATGGAGTGTATTTATTGATTATGTCAGGATATTGGTTGAAATAAGCTTCAAGATGCATAATAAAGGGTATTAGGGGCCTATTAATGATGATATGAAGATCATAAATGCAAGAGGTCCCAAAATTTCATGTGAAGGTGTAAATAAATATAGTTTACAACACTAAATTAAGGAAAAATTAGGTCAATTTAGCTTAAAATGGCCCTAAACCTAATGTGAACATGTAAAGCACATTACAACACTAGATCAAGGGGACATTAGATTCATGTTAATCATTCCCATATCAAGTGTAAAAATGTAGAGGGATGCATTTTTCTACACTACGCCTTTAAAAGGAATATTTTTAGAGTTGCAGACCTTGCTTTGACTCCATCATTCTTCCAGGTACTTTATTGTTTGATTCCAGTTTATCAATCTTGTTTCATTCTTTCAATTTCCTAGGTAATATAGTCAAATTTCAAAGTGCATTCAATTTCTACTTTTAAAGAATTTTTTAATGGTGAACCCCCATCCAATTATAGTCTTAGATCTAGATTGCAATAACTTTGCATTAATTGAATTGCTTTTAGGGCTTCTAAACATTACATTAGTGAAAAGTGCATATAGGTTGCATTTTTTCATTTTTCCCCATTCAACTTCATTAGAAATCTATAAGTGTAAATAGTCATTGAGCATACAACCTAGACACATTAAGATCAACTCATAATTTATTGTTTAGGCTTAAAAACCCTAATTTGGACTCATTCACCCACCTGGGTGATTTAGTCCCTATAAGTCTTTTTTCTAGAATTCTAAGTATTTTGTGCTCTCTATTTTTCACTATTTAAATTTTTCAAAAACCCTAAGTGGGACTCATATGCCTAGCTAGGAATTTTAGTCCCTAATTAAGTTTGAATCTGCATTTTACAACATTAAAATTTAGTCATTTTTGCTTTTGGTTGTTGTCTTTGGATTACTATTTCAGTTTGTAAAATTACTGTCATTGGCAATCTTTTCAAAATTGGTTTCATTTCAAGTGATTTGTAAACATAATAATTGGAATTAAATCATATAATTTATCTTTTTTTCATTGCATTTATCTCGCATTGATTATCCTTCCTTGATTGACCCTTGTATAATTTTTACAACTTGGTGTCCTATTGATAATACTATAGTGAGATGTAGTTTGAGACTCCTGTCATCTCAAAATAACACACTTGTCATGGATATTGGGTTATCTAGCTCTTTCACTTATAGTGTTGACACTAGTTCACTAGGTATGGACCATAATGTTGAAAAATCCTTACCTTTAAGTAGTATGAAAAGTGTTGAAACAATGGTTACTAGTGTCCCTCAAGAAAATCTTATCCAAATCCATGAATATTTGGCATATCTACAAAACCTATTGAGTACTAAAAACATTTCCAACACTTCTATTCCTACCATAGATAACATACACTGAATAATTGAAAGTAAAAAAGGAATAGAGATTGTACATAACTTAGCTTGGATTTTTTCCATACACCTTACCTCAATGAATAGTTGTGCTCATAATTCAAACAATTCCCAAAGTTAAGAAGGAACCCAAATTCCTCCTCCTACAACCATTTCCTCTATTCCTACTTACACCATCCCTCAAGTTACCACAATAATGCAACCTACTATTAGTGTCATTCCTTCCTTGGGTATTTCCGTGCTAGCAATCCTTGTACCTTTGTGGAATCTTGCATCATATCTCTTACAAATTTACCTCCCCTAAGTATTCCATTCACTTGCTCCTCAAACACATATACACCTCCACCATATTCACCTCCATCCTAAAATACAACCAATGATTCCATCCTTAATCAAATTTTGCAAAAAAAATCATCCCTTCAATGATAAATTCCCACCATAAACCAAAATAAAAATTCCCAACCTTCATACTATGTCAAAAGAAATCCCTTATCCTTGGAGATATTAAGAATGCCAATACCACAAGGTATAGAGATTATGAGGTTTGAGAAATATGAATGGAAAGGAGATCCTTCTAACCATTTTTATGCTTACACTTCCTTATGTAGTGATTTCATCCTTGAAGATAAGCTCTTGGCTAAGATTTACCCTAGGTCCTTGAAAGATACCGCTTTAGAATGGTTTTCCTCATTACCGAATAACTCAATTTATTCATTAAATGAACTTGTTAAGGCCTTTATCAACCATTTCCAAGTGCACATGACCCCTAAGATGACCTTAGTTGATTTGATGAGATGTAAGTAAAAGGATAATAAAAGGTTACCAACTTCATTTCATGCTACATTACTTTATTCCCAAATTGACATAAAGATCCCTGATCCTCACCTTCAATGAATGTTCATTGAGAACTTACAAACTAATATGCAAGATAATACTAGCATGATTAAATTTCTTTCCTTCATACACTTGTGTACTTCCCTTCATGAATCTTATCAAAACTTGGTTAGTAGTCATGAAACAAAACCCACCTATAGCCATCCTCAAAAGTATGAATCTATAAATCAAAACAATTACCAATATTTTAGGAAAGAGAATAAAAACTTTCTTCAACTAAATCCCCCTCAACAAACCAAACATGTTGATACCCAAGTGGCTACTATAAAGAATACAAATCCTTTTACATTTTGGGATTTGAATAGAAAATTTACTCCCTTACTCAATACCTTCCATAACACCAAGTTACAACTTCTAGAAAATAACTTGATTTCCTTACCTCTCGTTAAAGCTCCTAATCCTACTAAGCCATTACCTCCAAAATTTACATCAAATTTCTATTTTCAATTTTGCCATCAAAATGTATATGATACGAAACATTGTAAGTGTCTTAAACATATGGTGCAAGACCTCATTGATTCCAGTCATATTCAAATTGTTGGTGCCAATGATCGAGGTAATAATTCCATTGCCCCTCCCAACCAAAACCTAAAAATTTTACTAACCCCATGCCAAATCATAATATTTCATTTATCAAAGCTAGTGAAACTAAGAATTTGATGTTATGAATGTTGACACGAATGATGACAACATAGATACTAATGAACAAATTGCTATGGATGGTATGGTTGGATTGATCAAAATTCAACCTCGTAAAGGCCAAACTAAAATACCTATTGACATTACTTTATCATCATAAGATATAATCAGAAAGGAACCCAATGGTCCTATTTACATAGCCAATTGAATCAATGGAAAGCCCACTAATGGGATATTAATTGATCCCATTTGTGGAGATAACATGATCACTAAAGAATTCTTATTTGTGCTTGAACTCTATCAAGATACATTGATAAACTGAAAGCATGGATAAAAACGCATAATGGTTTTTCTTTCCTACAATAGGTTCGATCATCCTTCCTTTAAAATTTGAACTAAAAAAATTAGATGTCTCATTCTCCATCATCCCGATGTCAAATCAATTATGTGTGAAGCTTGGTTATCAATGGTTATGCTTCATTTAAGTCATCCCATCAGTTGTGCTTAAATTTTTAAAGTTTCCATTTGACAATGAGATCTTTACTATACACCATAATAGCTTTAATCTTGTGTCTTCTCATGGGAACTTCTCATTGGATTTATTTTGGACTGATCATATTGAACCTATTAAACCTTGTGAAGATTTCTTTTTCAAATCCTATCAAAATTTTAAGGAAAAATTCATAGCATAATTATCCCTTCAAAACATTCCTTGACTCATGATTTAGCCTCCTATCCTTGATGAAACCATGATTAAAATAAAATCCCTTCCAAGTAACCAAGACCAACCCAAGATAGATCATTTTCTTATCTCCTACAAATGACCAAGAGACAACCAAAACAATCATGTTGTGCCTCCTAAGATAAAAACAAGTTAACAAAGCTAAATAGAAAGTGGTTGAACAACCTTTCATGGTTCCTTCCATTCCTCCTCTAAGGGAAGAAAAGAAACCTATGGTTCATAACCCGCTCCTACACAAACAAAACTTGGAAATCATACCAAAAGAAATAGAAATGCTAGAAAGTGTAGGAGTAGACCTCATGCTATTTCTTGAAGGTTAAACAAAGAGAAAAACAAACAAAACAAACATCTAAAATCAAGTGAAGCATTACACAATGAGCTCCCTCTTCTCCACAAAAAAAATATCCTATATCACATCCACAACAAAGACTAAAACCTTCTTTGGACATTATCATTCGACCTTGTGTTGTGATTAACTTGGATGATGATGATGATGATGATGATGATGATGATGAGATTGCTGAAATTAATGAGGAAGTGCATAATGAATTGAATTTATTGTTTTCTTCTTCCGTGAGCTTAGATGATAACAATTGTGATGATTCTCATAGAAAGTTTGACTCACCACATGTTGAACTTGGTGATCCTCCTAGTATCACACTTCTTTTGTCCCATTGGATAGTTTTTCACCTTCCTCATATGATGAACAAGATTGGGATGTAGACGAAATGATATAGATTGACTCACATGTGCCTTTCTAGTCTTATCTTTGTTTTCTTTTTCATGTTATGTGTGTGATTGCATGTGCGTAATGTGATCTCTCATATTGTTTTGTTTGATCTATCTCTCTATTTGTGGCATTCCTCTACTTGTATCTACATTCTTCTATATGTCATAAATCCTTTATCTTTTCTTTATCTTGTATTTTCCTTTTGGGGATTATGCAAGGCATTGAGACATTGAGTTCTCTTCCATGTCGACCCAAAATCTTTTTCTTTTTTTTCACTCTCTTTGTTTCATTCTTCCCATTCCATGAGTATTTGGGGAATGATGATGTTTCTAAGCTCTATAACAACATTGTAGCAAAGACATATTGACCTTGAATCTATGGATCCCTTATGTGATTTTGGGATTTCATTTTGGGGGCAACCCCTTTTCATAATGCAGCTTCATTTAGAAACATATGATGTGACAGGTATTTCTAAATAATCTCTCATGTCCTCTTTATTGTTAGAATTTATCATTTTCTACTTTAAATTAATTGCTCACAACATGGTGTTTAGCAATTTATTTAAAGTGGGCGCATACATTGGCATTATTCTTTTGCATTTCAAGTACAACTCATATTTCATTGTGTGGTATTCTTACTTCATGTGATACATCCTTCTCTTTATGGTGACATTGGGTGCGATGTCCTTCAAGAGCATTATCTCTCTTAGCTTATTATATTCCTTTTAGTGGAAATGCCAAGCGAAGTGCATTCTCTAAGTTGTGAATATTTTATTATTCAACTGGTCCTCTCTTGGAGATATTAGGAATGATGTTCCCTAAGTTAATACCTTACATGAACTAAGAAAAACCCATTTGAATGTAGCTTACACTATTTCACATTTACAATAACTGTTATATGGACACCTTGTATTTAACACACTTATCTTTCATGTGGAGACATCTTGTTTGTTCATGGGTGTTAGCATACAGAGTTTTGCTTGCCTCATGAATCCCATTGTTCTTGTTGTGTGGTTCCTTATCAAAGTTATCAGGAGCTATAGCCTTGGTATGGTTAGTACATATGGGAGCTGACCATAGGCATGACTTTCCCATAGCCACTTTCTTATTTGTGTGGGTGCATATCTCCCACATGCATGTGTGTCTCACCTTTCTAGGGGCTCACCTAGTGGATACCAAATTCCACTAGCTTGTGTGAGAATGTGTTTTGTTTGCATAGTGGACATCATATTCCAATTGTAATTTTTTTTTGGACAAACAACTTAGACCTGGTCCACATCATGTCAAACAAAGTGTTGAGGCTTGATCCACCCTCTTTTTCATTTTTCTTTCTTCTTTATGTCTTTGATAGTGTATGATTGTATCTTTTTTCTTCTTCATACATTATTTGCCTGTGTTTTCTTTTGTTCCTATGTTGGTTTTCCATAGGATGTCAATCTTAGGGGCTTGATCATCCCTCTTGATCATTGTCATCCTATCTCACTAGCATTGGTACACTTGGACCCCTCTTGATGTGTATTTTTCTACTTTAGTGTGAGTTTGACACAAGGTCATCCTCTCACTAAAGTGGGGGCTAAATGTAGTGTAGAAAAATGTATCCCTTCACATTTTCACACTTTTTTGGGCCCTCCCTATTAAAATTTGGCTTATTTATGCCTTAATTGGTCCTATTTTTCATCCACAGACCTAGTTAAATTAATTTTTCTAAGGATAATCATGACATTTACTAAATGGAAAATCATAATTTAATATTTATGGCTGTGTTCCAATTCTAGGGATCTGGGACCCATATGCCCATTTGGGCGTATGCATCCTCCCTAGGTCTCGAGCCTTGATTTCAAATGTCACATTGAACATAACACTTCTTGAAATTTGTTTCATGATTTTAAGCCTCTAGGACTCATGTAATTAAATTTTGCATGCTGCCCATGGCTGGTATTTTATGTACATTTTAAATTTAATCACTAAAAATTTCTCTTATCTATCAATATATATATATATTAGGTCATCAACACCAAAATATAAGGTAGATTATCTTGTCCAAATAAAATACTAAGTGTTATTTTTAAAAATTAATTTAAATGTTATGTAATAGAGAAAAATTTATATATTAAGATGATATTTTTTATTTTATTTTGGAAAAATAGTTAAGATAAAGGGTTATGTTCCATGTAAATAGTTGTATTTCTAGTGAACACATATTTTAAGATTTACTTAGAAATATATATTTATAAAAATGGAGGAAAAATAATTCCATGCACTAAAGTTTTAAATTATAAATACAAAAGAAAGGTTGAGGGAAAACAATTATATATAAACAGTTATGCCCATTTAACCTTTTTTTTTAGAATTTTATCAACAACTGAATAATAGTGTTTATTTGATAAAAACTATATTTAATTTTTTTTAAAGAATTGCATAGAAATACAAACATAAAATAGAGTAACTAAAAGGGCAAGAAGAGGAGTGTGGGGAGAAATTTGAATTCATGGGCTGATTTTGGAGAGGAAGGAGAAGATTCAAAAGAGGCAGATGGTTTTTTGAGCTGCTAGGTTGGGTGTTGTTGTTGGCTTGCTCGATTGTAGAAGGATTTTTATGGTTGGGTTGGGTGTTGCTGCCAGCCTGCTAGGTTGCGACAGGGTAGCATTGGTTGTTGTCACTAGCTTTCTTGGAAGTGCTATTGCGGGGCTTCTTGTTTTTGTCAGCTTGTTTTGCTACTATGGTGTTCCTTCTTTATTCTGGTGTTGGTTTTTGGCCTGTTGTGCTACAGTTTTCTGCTTCTGTTGGAAATTTGGGCACCTTTGAAAGTTCCTTTTTCCTCTTGGGTACTGATGCTCTTTTTTTGGACCATTTTTGGCTATTGGTTTTCCCCTGGTGCTTGTTTAATGAGTTATTTTTCATCTTTCAAGAGTTTCTTTTCAGAATGGGTGGTGGGTTGTTGCCTTCCTCCTCTAGTGCTGACTCTTTGCAGCTCCCCTGGCCATTTGGGGAAGTCATAGGTTTTTTGGGTCTTAAGAGGGTTGTGCTTAATGACTATTCTACTATTGAGACTATGATGGAGTGGTGGTTTTCCCTCCATGTTGTTGTTATGGGTGTTTTCCTAGTCATGGAAGGCATTCCTACTGGCCTCTATTCTGCTAATGAGTTGGTGTTGTTGGTTGATCATGAGTTCTTGAACCCCCTATGGTCTGTGATGTTTTTATTTTCATTTGGGGTTGTCTTCCTCTTAGAGGATTCTTTTTCTGGGCTACTCCCAAATTTTATTTTAATGTACTCCTCTTGGTTCTTGATGTTGCTTTGGTTCAAGGGGGAAGGTATTTTTATTTTGTTGATAGCTCTCTATAGTTGGTGGTTTGTTGAGTTGCTTTGTTGGTTGGTTTCTATTTGTGGCTGTAGTGGTTTTCTCATGGGCTCTTTTGGAGTTTCCCTCAAGGAGTTGTGTTAGGCTCAATCCTATTTCTGCTATGTTCAAGGAGAGAAATGTTGTTTTCTTCCTCTTGCTTGTTTTTATTGTTTTTTCATTGGCCTAGTGTGCCAAAGGATGGTGTGTATGCCCATTCTTCTGAAGTGTTGGTTCTCTTCTACATTTATTTGGTTGTTTCTTCTATTGAGGTGAAGACTATTCCTATGGACGTGGAGTTCCCTTCTATTGAGGTGAAGGTGGTGGCTTTGGACGGGTTAGGATGCCCTCTTTTCTAGTCTCCTCTAGTGGTGGTTCTATTGAGATGAATTTTGTTCCTATTGAGGTGGAACCCAAGGTTGTTGGAGATGTGTGGCTTTGGTGGAACAAGTGTTCACTTCATCCTCTTTGATGGAAGGGAGCTCTTTCCTCTTGAGGTGGATGGAAAGTTGGTCTGCCAGGTTGTTTGGAGTTTCAATGTGGTTTTAGTTGCCTGGTGTTTTTTCCAAGGATCTTGTTGTGGGTGATGTGTATTTTTGGCATCATTGTTTTTGTTTTGGGTGATGTTCTTACCTTTTTGGTGTTCCTCCTGAGCGATTGGTATGTTGATGATTGGTTGTTACAAATAGTTTTTCGTGTAGGGACCTAGGCCCTCATGTAAACAAGGATCAAGTGCTAGTCTCTTATGTTGGTTAAGTCATCTTTTGTTTGTAATAATCTCTTTAATACCATTTTTAATGTCTTACTATGTCAGTTGGATCATTTGGGGATTATTTGGTTAAAAGTTGTTAATTTTGCAAAAAGTTGCAAAAAAGATACAAGGCAACTTTTGCATTTTTTGTGTGTAAGGGAAGTTAAATTGGTTGGGGTTGGTTTTTGGTGGTAAAACAGTTTGGAATGTCTTGTAATGTATTTAAAATCATTGGTGAATTTTTTTTTAAGGTGCTAAAGGGGATAATTTGAATTTGAAATAATAAATTGCTTTGTTTACTACATTTTTTAGGCTTAAATTGTTGTTAAACTATTCTATACGGCCACATACAACCTGGGAGTTAACAAATATTGATTGGAAATAATTATGCATTTAATCCTTGTCCTTTTTCATTTTATTTCATTTGAATTCATCAAGTTTGAAAGGAGTTAGAGCAATTTTATTGAAAATAGATTAAAACCCTCATTTAGGTAGATTTTGATAGAAAATCATGGATTTCTTCCCATTCCACTGGTGAACAAGCCTTAAACTCATTAGAATGGGTGTAAATATGTTATTTGTTGTGTTCTTGATGTTTCTAGGAGTAGGGGATGAAGATAGGTGCACATTTGTTGATGCCTTGGGCAGAAACCCTCATGTTTTAGGCATAAGAGATGCATAAGAGTTAGGGTTTGAAGAAGAACTCTTAGGTAGTGATTGATATTGCTTGGATAGGGTTTGATAGTCACCATATTATGTGTTTGAGCCATTGGAATGGATATTTTAACCTTGGAGTGTGAAAACATTATTGTGACCTATCTAAACAAGCCTATTTAGGCCTAATCCAAAGCGTAGCAACATAAATTTGGCCTCTATGTTCCAAATCATCCCCACCTAAAATTGAGATATGTTGTTAAATGAGTTAATGGGTATCTAAATATATAATTAGATTCTAGGTAAGATGTGTTTCATGAAAGTTATTTTGGAAAAACCACTTTTGAAGTATTACTAGAGGAATAGGAGGGTTGTGAGAGAAACCAACCAAGTTAGGGTTTTAGAATTGCAAAGTTTGTTGGATTGACTTAGTTTGAATTATTCCACCCTTATCTGCATCAAATTGGTATCAGATCCAAGGTTTGGTCAATAAGAGAGAAAGGTTGAAGTGAAAAAGAAAACAAGATGCCTCCAAAAGGTAACCCTATGGCTAAGGAAATGAATGAGATGTAAGAGAAGACTACAAAAGAGATTAGGAGATTGAAGGAACTCCAATATATGGTGGTAGAAATTTTTGAGTTTTTTGAAACCAGTCAAAGGATAGGTATGGTCATGGGTGATGTGAGTGACCATGAAGAAGAAGGGGAAGAGGAGAATCTCTAGGAGGAAAAAGAGGAATTGGATCCTAAAGAGAAGAATTTTGTCAAGCCACTGAGAGTAGTGGAGGAAGATAAACACAAGGTAAAGATTGATTTACCTATGTATGGAGGGAACTTGAATGATGAAGAGATTTTGGATTGGATTACAGCAAGTTTGATAATTACTTTGAATGTGAAGATATACCTGAGAAACAAAGGGTAAAGATAGCAAAAACAAAATTGAAGGGTCATGCCCTACTATGGTGGGATTATAAGAAAACTAAAAGGAGGAAGAAAGGTAAATCAAAAATTATCTCTGGGAATAGAATGGTGGCCAAGCTTAAGGGTAAGTTCTTATCGGTTGATTATGCAATTCAAATATACAAGAAACTTCAAAATCTTAAACAAAGAGAAATGGATGTCAAAGCCTATACAAAGGAATTTTATAAGCTAGGTATAAGAGGAGGTCACATGGAGGATGATGCAAAGAAGGTGGATAGATATCTCAATGGGTTAAGATTTAACATTCAAGATGAGTTGAGTTTGACAAATGCAAGGATGGTAGAGGAATGTTTTCAATTGGAAATTAGGGTTGAAGGAAAGCTAAAGAGAAGGAAAGACAAACAAACCAGGGGTAGAGGTAGCAATTCCCAAGGAAGATGGTTATTTTCTAATCCAAAGCAGTCATATGAAAGCCAAGAAGATGCAAGAAAAGTCCAAGAACAAGTTATAGATGCAAGAGGTGGATTTAGAGGAGGTAGATCAGGCTTTAGAGTTTGATTTGGTGGTCAAGGAAGAGGATCTAGTGGGTTCATAGAAAGGTGCTACCAATGTAACAATTTTAGACATCAATCATGGCAATACAATGAAGATCAAGCCACTACTTCAACTAGAGGAGAAAGGAGAATTGATCTTGTTCAAGGAGATGATTGTGAGAATGTGCATTCAACATCATAGCATGTTGCTCCAAAGGTTTGTGAATCACTCATGGTAAGGAGAACTCTCATCAAAGTACTAGTAGAGAAGGAGCCACCACAAAGGAAGAATCTCTTCAGGACAACTTGTAAGTTCTTGGGTAAGGTTTGTAAAGTTGTAATTGATTCATAAAAGTACAAATAATATGGTTTCAGTTGAGATGGTTGAAAAACTTAAGTTGGCTAGAATACCACTAACTACCCATTACAAAGTCTCTTGGTTAAATGAGGCTCAATATGTTTTGGTGAATGGACAATGTTGGGTAGAGTTCAATATTGGAGGGTAAAAAGACAAAATTTTATGTGACATACTATCCATGGATGTATTCCATTTGCTACAAGGGAGGCCTTCAAAATTTGATAGGCATTCTATGTATTATGGAAGGAGGAATACTTATGAGATAGAAAAAGATGGGGTCTCCTATACCTTGACACCATTGCAAGAGGAGGATAAAGGAAAAAACATGGGATCTAATGTGGTGAAGGTAGGTAGGAAGGAGTTCATAAAGGTAGAAGAAGAGAAGCATATGGACCTTGTAGCCACTCTTAAACCTAGAGATACTATGATAGTAGACATGAAGAATTATTTCATTATGGAGATTAAAGATTGGCTTAATAAGTATGTTGTTGTGATGATAGGAGGAGTGATCCATTCATTACTTTCAAAAGGGGAAATTGGAAATTCTATTCCTTTCATACTAGAGGTTAATATACCTGATCAAGCAAAAGTTATAGGGGCACCACAATAGATGGAAGAGGTGAGCAGCAAAGGAAAAGAGGTCAAGGATAAACTGCAAGGAAAGGTGGACAAGTCCAAGCACACAATTGAAGAAAAGAAGAAGGAAGTTCATTACAAGGAAGGAGGAGATATGCTAGTAGATAATGATGCAAGTTCAACACCATTCTCAAATGAGGAGGGAGTCAAATATCATCCATCAAGTAAGCCTCTGAAATTGGAATATGTCCTAGGTTTTAAGGAACTCAAAAAGATAAGGACACTGCCTTTTTCCAGTATTTGATCCATTGGAAGGGTTTACCAAATGAGGATGTCACTTGGGGGTCATAGAATTACATGATCAAGCACGAACCTACTATTGTATCATTTTCCTCAATGGGACTTGAGTTCATTTTTCCCAGGGAGTATGGTGCAGGGCACCTAGGCCCTCATGTAGACAGGGATCAAGTGCTAGTCTCTTATGTTGGTTAAGTCATCTTTTTTTTGTAATAAGGTTTTTAATACATGGATGTTTAATTTATTTGTGTGTTGGTTGGGTAATTTTGGAATTAGTAGGTTAAAATTTGTTAATTTTGCAAAAAGTTGTAAAAAAGTTGCAAGGCAACTTTTGCATTTTTTGTGTGTAAGGGAAGTTAAATTGGTTGGGGTTGGTTTTTGGTGGGAAAATAGTTGGGAATTTATTGTAATTCCTCTAAAAGAATTGGTGAATGTTGGTTCAAGGTTCTAAAGGGGAGAATTAATTTGAATTTGAAATAATAAAATTCTTTGTTTTCTATGTTTTTTAGGCTTAAATTGTTGCTAAACTGTTCTATATGGCCTCGTACGGCCTAGGTGTGAAAAAATATCAAGATTAGAATTCATGGTGCATTGATTATTTTTCCTTCTACATTTGATTTCATTTGAATTCATCAAGTTTGAAAGGAGTTAGAGCAATTTTATTGAAAATGGTTTGAAACCCTCATTTGGGTAGGTTTTGATAGAAAATCATGGATTTATTCCCATTCCATTGGTGAACAAGACTTAAAATTGGTATTGTTGGATGTTGTGGTTGTTTTTTTGATATTTGGTTGTCATTGATGTCAACACTATTAGCATTAATTTCTTAAGAGGTTGTATATGTCAAGGATATTAAGAAAATTGTAATGAAATAAGTTGTAGGTTGTCAATGGTGAAGTGAAGTTTAGTTTGTTGGTGAGTTTAATATGTTAATGATCAGAGGTTTTGGATTAAAGGGTTTCCTTTCAAGTATATCTAGTTTATCCACATTAAGTTTCAAAGATCCACGTGAGAAATTTGATCATGTTATGAAGATTTGTATTCTGATAGTTTTTTTGTTACTTTAGTTGGTGCTCCTGAATGAGGATGGTTTGATTTTAGCAAGTTCAGTTGTTGTGGATACTTCTTTGGTGATTCATTATTTTTTTGGATGTTTCTAGATCATGCTCTATTTGTGTTGCATGTTTGTGTTGATTGTTGTGCTCGCAATTCGAGATTTTCTCTTGTGCATTCATGTTTTGAATCATATTCTTGGTTGATAGGGTATCGTAACATGTTGTGGATCTTCGAGAATTAATTTTTGAAGGTGGTTCATGTTTGAGAATTTTATTTTGGGTCCTCACTATGTTGTAGCCAACCTTGGTTGATTTGCATTGAAATTTATTTATTGTTTTGGGCTGACAGTTTGTATTCATTTATTATTTTATTGAGGCCAACATGTAGTGATGTAATTTCTTGTTGAAAATATATAAGAGCAATTGTTTTATTTGAAGGCATGAGTATGTGAAGTGTGTGATTCCTATCTGTAAATATTGTTCAGATCTTTTGAAGGTAGAAGTAGAGTGTGAAGAAGAGTGAAGAAGAGTGAAGAAGTGTTCATGTGCTTAACCGAAACTATAATCAGGCATTGGGTATGTGCAGGCTCATGATGGGCCAAAAAATGGCAATATGATGGGTATATATAGGGCATGTGACTGACAACTTTTTTTTTACCCAAAATTGATGAAATGAAAAGGGTTTTTTAAGGAGATTCTTAGCTTTCCACTAATATAAATTATACTTTATTTTGAATTTAATAAATTATTATTATTTATTTTCTATTTGAATTACGACTAAAAGTCCTAATTGATGGTTGATTAAAAACATCTATATCTTTCTAATGGTATCACATTTTTTTAATCCAAACATGCAATATTCTATGCTTGCATACTATAGGATTAAAAAGAAAATTGAATTTCATGAAGTTTTGACAAAGTTAAGGTGGTTAGACATCTGAGTTTTTATATTTTTAAAGTTGTAAAAATTCATAATTAGTTATTTACTTGGAAAATTTAAAAAAAAAATATTCATCACATCGGGACATGAGTCCTCTACCTATATCTAAAATCTTATAAAAAATATTATCATTTTATTGTGGTTAGGGTGGGGGGACACCTACTTATTTTTCCCGAAAATTAAGTACTCTTGCATTTAAATTTCAAATTTTCACCAAATAGATTTTCTTTTTTTTTAAATAAACCTAGTATTTTAGAAACCACATTCAATTTTCTACAGATTCTATTCTTACACATTTTTGAAATAATATAAATGACTTATTCAATTTTTTATGTCAAGTTTCCTAACTCTGATTTTTTTGAATTTTTTGCCACTTAAGGGCCTATTTTTTCCATGATAATCCTACAAATGCCCCATTAGAAAATGCTATTTTTCTCAGTTCAAATCTTGTGGATGTAATTCTATCTTTTGTAAGATAGTGTGTCTTCCTTGGGCAGTAAACCATTTTGTATTTAAGTAGTGAGCTCTAGGTAGTGCGCTTGAATGCATGTGCATTCCCCATTCATATTTCTTTATACTTAAATTAATAGGGTATAATCTTGTGGACTG
This sequence comes from Sequoia sempervirens, assembly GCA_007258455.2. NCBI lineage: Eukaryota > Viridiplantae > Streptophyta > Pinopsida > Cupressales > Cupressaceae > Sequoia > Sequoia sempervirens. Next base: position 515,899,133 of record VDFB02058242.1, on the reverse strand, counting down.
ACCTCCACCGTGGTTTTTCCCCTAACAGGGTTTCCACATAAAAAATCTTGATGTTATGTTTTTTTTTATGTGTTTTTTTATTTATGCTTTCATGGTTATTGATCATATCTAAGAATAAGGTTAATAAGTTGAATAAGTTTGAAATTTTGTGACAATTGATTCACCCCCCCTCTCAGTTGTCTACCATTATGTTTTCAACAGGAATGGGTGTAAATATGTTAGTTTTTTTGTTCTTGATGTTTGCAGGAGCAGGGGATGAAGATAGGTGAACATTTTTTGATGCCTTGGGAAAAACCCCTCATGTTTTAGGCATAAGAGATGCATAGGAGTTAGGGTTTGAAGAAAACCTCTTAGGTAGTGATTGAAATTTCTTGGATAGGGTTTTTATAGTCACCATATCATGTGTTTGAGCCGTTGGAATGGAGATTTGAATCTTGGAGTGTGAAAACTTTATTGTGGCCTATCTAAACAAGCCTATTTAGGCCTAATCCAAATCATAGCAGCAGAAATTTGACTTCTATGTTCCAAAGACCCCCCACCTGCAATTGAGATATGTTGTTAAATGACTTAATGTGTATCTAAATCTATAATTAGATTTTGGGTAAGAGGTTTTCATGAAATTTGCGTTGGAAAAATCACTTTTGAAGCACTACTAGAGGAATAGGAGGGTTGTGAGAGAAACCCACCAAGTTACGATTTTAGAATTGCAAATTTTGTTGGATTGAGTTAGTTTGAAGTCTTTCACCCTTCTCTGCATCAATTTCTAAGGGTTCAAGATCCCTGCCAAAACCTGGTTGTAAAGGGTTGAAGGTCCCTTCAAAACCTTTGGGGTTAAGGTCCATGTAATTACCTGGTTCCCTTTTTTGCAGTCTTTTTTGTTGTTGGTTTGGGTTATATGTGGTGTAGATCTAAGTTTTCATGCTTATTTTTTGATCTACTACTATGTCGGTTAGTTGTTGTTTTTCTATTTGTATTTGTGTGCAACTTGGTCTTCTTTGTGTGTGTTTCAAGTCCCCATCAAAACTTGATTGTTATTGGTTTTTGGTCCATTTAAAACCTATTGTAAATGGTTTCAAGTCCATTCAAAACCTTTTTTCCCATATAATCAAAACTAAAAAATAAATCGCATTAGTTTACATCACTTTAAAATTTAAAACATATATGTTACTTTCTAGTGATTCAAGTTAAAAGGTTGGATCAATGTTGGTTATTTCCTTTATAAAAGTGTGGCATGTCTTTCTACTTTTACCCCTTAGGAGTTGAGAAATATTGCATTAATTGAAAATATTTTTTTAATATATTTTTTTATTTTTTTAAAGTTTTTTATAGAAGATAATTCCACTACAAAGGTATTTTCTTACCTAGGCTCTATTTTTGTGCATTTAGAACTTTAGATTATAAATATCATAATAAATTTCCATATGTTAATTTTATAATGGCATAGGTCATCAAGGGTCATCATAATTAGATTCTACATCAATATAGTATTAATTTTTAAAACTAGTTTCTACTTAACCACGATATCTAGTTAAAATCTTTAAAGAAAACTTATTCAAGTATGTGGAAAATACTCAAGATTCATAAATGTATTTCAAAACATACACTAGATTATTATTATTATTATTGAACTACACCAAAGGTATTGTTAGAGTTATCATACATTAGCTAATAATTAATTAACCTTTAATTGATTATTCATCTAATCTATTCTCACACACTTTAGCTAAACTTAGGAATGCTTTATTAGTTGAGTTAATATTAGATCATTATGTCATATCTCATGTGATTTTGACACTTGTCATGATCTGATCCCTTCTCATTTAGGGAGCCCTTTTCTCTTATAAGCATTCAACCCTCTTTGTAAATAACTCTTAGATATTATTCACAGGAAATATCACGGCTTTCATATCTTCTTGAAAGCTTCTTCTGTTACTTTTCCTTGTTGATGAATATAGAAATTCTTGTTTGCATATCTCTTGCATGGAAGGTGTATTAGTTTGTTGTTTGATCATGTGGCTCGGTTTCATGCTTGTTCACAATTCTAACAGGTATCCCTGTGACCCAACCCAATTCCCAACCATCATTGCCTTGGTCATACATTTTTCCAAGTTGGGATTGAAGAGGGGGAAGATGAGGTGAGAATAATCCTCTATGGATGCACACACAATCACACAAGTCATATGCATCAGGTGAGACTGAGCCTTGCATTTGAACCCAAGACCTTGATGAGAAAACCCAAGACTCAAGAATCCAATTGGTCCCAAGGAGATTCATTACTAAAAGCATGATAACTAGATATCAATTTTAATAATAGTGTACATCAAGTTTTGTAGAGTAAAAACATATTCTTCTATTTTAGAAACCAATTTTAATTGGGCATATACCTCATTAGTTGATTCATCTCCCTATTCTGAATAATGAGAAATCATTAAATTAATGTGTGTTCACTAATGATCATGTAAGAAAAAAATTCATAAGTTTTTCATGATAATATATAGGTGTGGGTGTATATATAATTATGTGAGTGTATACATACATGTTCATGTATATATATATGTGTACATATATGTATTTATATATAAACTTGTACACATGTCTATGCAATTACACATCGATACTATATACATATATGTATGCATTTATAGACACACACACACACACAAACAAACACATATACACATATTAATAAACTTGTCTTTAAGCACATAACTTTGAATACTCAACTAAAACTATTAATTTTAAAAACCAGAGAAAAACAATTAAGAGAAAAAAAAATGTTATTCTTTATATATCTATATATCATGTATATATGCATCTATATACATCTATACTATGAATAATATAGATAGATATATAGTGCATATAGATACACATATGTACTATCTATAAATGTACTGTACATGTCTATATAGGTATATATGTGCATACACATTTATATATATGTTTATGTATATCCATAAATATGTTTCTATATATATATACTTCTTTATATGCATGCATTCCATTACATACATACACATGTACAAAACTATAAATACAAGTGCTCATGATCAACATCCTATATTAAAAAAGTGACACCTCTTGCACATCTTTACATATCTTATATTTTCTCATAGCGATCAAAATGATCACAATTTTCATCATCTACATGCATAAATATGAGTAATTATGACATAAAACTCTACAAAATGAAAGACGGATAGCCTAAATCTACAAGAACAAAATTTATATATGTCCATTAGCTTATGTTATGAACAAAGTCATAATCAACATCTTATTCTTGCAACCACAGTACATTACATTATCTAATATTTTCTATTGCCACTAATATGCCAAATTATCTCTCATCTAGTTTGTCTATTCTACCATGTTTGTTTGAAATCCACCAATGTCTTCTCTTTATAACATGCAAAGATCTATCTTTCTATCTACCTATGTATCTCTTGATGTATATATATATATATATATATATATATATATATATATATATATATATATATATATATATATATATATGTTTTTATATGTGTGTACATATGTGTTTACACATGTATGCATGTATATATATATATATATATATATATATATATATATATATATATATATATATATATATAAATGTCTTGACTATATAAACATGTACCTATGTATGTACATAAATATAGATGTAAACATATAAATCTTTACATGTATGTATGCCATTACAAATCATTATAAATTTTACACCATGGTTTGTAATTAAAATAACTTTGTTTTCCAACCTCTAGCGGAGAGGAGCTAGACTTGGCAAGTCCACTATGTATAACTTTTGTTTTAGGGCCATTTCACCAAGTATTATGTCACATCAGCATGCTTCTTCTCAACATGTCCAAAAAGGCCCCAAAAAAAAATCAGACCAATTCTTTTGCATTCTTATCATGGGTAGTTGATTCTTGATTTGGCATCACATGATTACTTTCTTTTTACATCAAAGGGATACATTTTCTTCAATTATGGATATTGAAATCAAAACCATTGGGCATTATATAAACAACTACTATCACAACTTTTCAAACATGCTCAGGTATAAAAACCAAACTTTCTTCTCCCTAGTAGGGACTCTAGCTCCTTTAGAGCTCTTGTTTATTTATTTATTTTACAAAAAAAAATTAGTTATTTTCAAATTTTAGAAATTATTTTTAGTAAGAATATTGTTTTAATTATAGTTATTTGTTGGTTGTTCTTAGTCTTTCTAAAAAAAAATTATCAATGTAGAAAAAATATCATTGTTTTAATTTAATATTATTTTTTGTTATGCAATGGTTATATGGCACCAGAGTATGCTATGTTGGTTCAACTAACTATTAAAGTTGATGTGTATAGCTTTGGTATTGTCATTTTAGAGATAATTTGTGGAAGAAAGAATACAGATACTAATTTACCCCCTAAATTTCAAATCCTTTTAGAATAGGTAAGATAAAAACAAGATATGTTATTCCAGTTTATTTTTCAAAGTTGTATATCTTGTGAAAATGAATTTACATTATTCTTATGCAAGTATGGAGATCTTATATAGGAGGAAATATTATGGATGTGATTGATAGAACAATAATAGAAAGACTCTCTAATGATTAATTTTCAAGATGCATTCATGTGGCTCTTTTATGTACACATGAAAATGCATCACTTTTCCCACCAATAGCTAGTGTATATGCAATGCTTTTAAACCTTTCAATGACCAACTTACTAGATCCCAAAAAATCCAATTAGTTAAATGTTACAAAAAAAAGATGGTTCATAACATACATCTACATCGACATCTACATCTACATCAACATCAACATCTATAGTTGCAAGAAAAACTTCATCTACTTCATACCCATCTATGAATAATGCATCAGTAACAGATTTGGGTCCTAGATAATCCCACTTAGTCTTTCTAATTTAAATAATAGATGTAAGAACATTTAAACCTCACTTATAAACCAAAGTCTCAGTAGTGAATATGTATTTGATGCAAAGAAAATTATCTACTTAAACATTGAGGAAGACCATGATGTTTTTAAATATTTATTTAAAATTATAGTGAAAAATAAACATTCATTTAAAATAAAGGATGGATTTATCCAATACTAGTATTTTGTTGATTGTTACAAAGAGAAATAAGGTTTATAATAGGTTAATTTAGATTTATTTAATCAAATGTATATAAATAGGCATAAATAAAAAATTTCTTAAATAATCGTAGTTTATGATTGATAATTTAGACTAGCGTAGTTGCTATTCTAATGAAGTAAATGAGGATAATTAGGATACTTACCTCAATTATTGCTACGTGATGAAGATTTTAAAATATGCTCTTTACCCTAATAGTCAAACATCTTTGTTAAAAAAATAAATCTCAGGGTTTGCATTGGTCATTTATGTCATCTTGGGTTGATTCCAACCACGTGGTTTATTTACACTATTGTAGAATCATCCTATACTTTCAAACTTGACCTTCTTTAATGGATATCTCTCCTATATTTTTTTTCTTTTGGTAAGCCTTCATTTTCTCTACTCTTCCCACTAATTAAGAGTTGACATGTAAGAATACCATGAGAGGATTATTTTTTGTATCATGGGGAGATAAGTTCTCTTATGTCAACCTCCCAAAATATCTATAAAGTTGGAAGATAACAAGAAAACCTCCTAAAATGATGTATGATTTTTTTGTTCCTTTTACTATACCAAATCTAAACATTTTACTATTGATCTCTCCTTTGATATTGTAGGATGAGAGGGTGATTGAAAGATGTGATGATTGATTTTGGATATAATAAGTCCCATTAAGTATTATCCCCTAACATAAAATTATGTAAACGTGCGTTAAGTCAATTCAACATAGTAAAATGAAGGAGGGTAGTTATCCAAATTTTGGTTTTGAATATTAAAAAAGAAACATCGATTTCATATCTATATAGTTGACTCTAAAACCATATAAATGACCCTAGACATGTAAATAGTCAAATTTATCTAAATAATATCTAAATGGTAGGATGGGTATTGATAAATGTAATAAAGGTAAGATATAAGTGAATGTAATATAGTATTCATAAATAATCTAATAAGGTGGGAGCTAAGTATGTGGGGATGAGTATGCATAGAGGTAGGCTAAGGCTATGGAAGTGAGACCAACTTTGCATAAGATTAGGGAACCACTTGTTGATATATAGACTCTTACTTTAGAATCTACAAACCAAGAATCAACATATGATGCTACTAGTAATTAAAACATAAAAAATGTAGATAATTTAGTAAGATAAATTTATTGAATAAGTAGATAAAAATGTGTTGATCATAAGAATAAACACATTATTTTATCCTATAAACTTTGCACAAAGAGAAAGAAATAAGGTAATTGGTAGCGTTACATATCTATTAGCATTATTGAGTAAATAGTAATTTACCAAGCATAATTATATGCTTGAATGTAAGCTACCCTTTATCCCTTATAATGGCTATGTTATTTTCATAGTCTTACAAAAAACTTTGATTAGCTAGAACATGTTATTCTTGCTCATACAATGTTATTTTTTCCTCCCATGCCTTTTTATTGCAAGAGTGGCCAATGGAATCAAGCTCCTTAGATCACCTACAAAAATAAAGGTTACATTCCAAAAGAGAGCAATAAGAGAAATAATTTCTTGATTATGGTGCAAATTGAATTATGATATATGAGATATTTTTATGAAAATATACATATGAGGCCTTGTTTATAAGGGAAAGGTTAAGAGATATGACAAGAGAATATTCTGAAATTTTCCTTTATCCTATTCGTGAGAGAACTAAAGATAAAATGATATGTGTTCTAGAGAGTTCTAGAAATATTCCTATCGCCCTAGGTAAACTTAAAATATGAATGTTGTGAATAGATCCTAACCAATGACTAGTTAGATAATATGTAGGTTGTTCACACTAGTCAAAGGGGAAACTAGATAGGAAATACCCCTTTGTGTGCAAATCAAGGAGAAGTAAACAAATAAAATTTAATTCAAATATGTACAAATGATGCAAGGATAATGGTTCCTAGCTATTAGGCCATGTTAGGTATCCATGTAAAAGTATAATCTCTCATAAATGAAGAAAAGGAGAAACCTTATTAAGAAAAAATTCCTCTCCAAAAGAGAGAAAAGATATAAAAAAGCGTGTACAAGTGATAGATGGAGTACTCAAAAATACCCCCCAAGGATGAGATCCATCACAATGATGAATGCTTAAAAAACAATTAATACAATGCCAATGATGAATTCTTTAAGTAAAAAGATAATCCAATGCCTACAAGAAACATTCATTCCCTTGGGAAGAAACAAGTCCAATGGTGTATGTTGAAGAAACTCCATCTCCAAGATGAGAGATGAGGGAAGAAGTTTCACAATGTGTGCCTCTAAAAACTACTCAAGTGTATCCATTTTAGAGTGTAACATAATAAAATAAGGTACTATATTTGAACAACTCCTCAATACGTTTCCAATGCCACAAGAATTGTGAAATTTGGAGATGTAAACAAAATGTTATGGACTTGGAGGCCAAAAATGTTTATCCGACTTCAATAGGTGATATAACAATTAGGAGAATCTAGGAGATAAAAGATAAGCCCAAATGAATTGCACAATATTATATTTAGATGACCCAAATTACATTGAGTACAAAGCATTGCATATATAGGCAAGGATGAGGTAATCAATCTATGATGTGGATTAAAAAGTCCCTAATGAGATAGTGCAAATGAGTAGACAAGTGTCCTATAGATATCAACCTTAGGATCAAAAGTTTAAGCTTGTTCTACAAAAGATTGGTGCATTAGTAAAACAGATTGCAAAAAATTGTGCTTGAAAACAAGGAAGCCTTCGTATCTGATAATGAACCCACGCCTCAATGAGTTGAGATATTTTTGTATTGGGAATTCGAAAGCTGCTAAACATATGCCCTTTCCATGGTAAATCCTCCACACCACCCAGATGAGACTTAGCGACCTGTTCTCTCTTCGCGTGGGCAATGATGGGTCTTCACGCCCACACACAAAGCCTTCCCGCTAAGGCACTAAGTCTTCACGCCAAGGCAGGACAAATCACCACTGGGGTAGATTCCTTTAGTCTCCAAAACGTTGCAAATGAAAGGTTATGGAGTTGGGTGTGGCTATGATGGTGAGAGAGAACAACATTTCTTTGAGTGAGCTAGGTTCGAGTCTCTCCAAATCTTCACATATGCATGAGAATTTGGATGCTCTATGTGAATTTAGAGGTATAGTGCTGGTTGTGACCCAAACTCGCCCCCAATGGTCAAAAAAAGCCTCTGTGCAGTCGCTGCAAAACGTGGGCTCGGCGTTATCCTTTGTGAGGTAATAAGTATGCAGATGCAAATCGCATCTCTGTGAGTGCGTGGGGGTGTGCGCATAGGGAATCTGTGCAATGCAAATCGCAGCAGAGATAGGCGTGAAAAAATGATCAGCTTCAAGCCTACAAACTCACGAACCACTACAAAAGGGGGCGTTTGAGTGTTTCTCAGAAAACCATCTCTTAGGTTGCATATTGAAGACGACTACAAATTGCGTGGGGGTGGGGAAGACTTTGTGCAGACTGTGCCTCTTTGCCTCCGTTCAAACGAATGGCAAATATGCAAACTCTACAAATTACTGACACACAACAATCAAATCAAGATAATAGAGCATGATCTATTATCTTGATGTGTGCACCTTTAATTATTTATGCTCCATTAACTTTGTGAACACTAAAATACACTTTTATTGTTCTAATCATCAATAAAAAAAAAAAAATTGCATTAATCTATTTATTGAAAGATTTAATTTTTAGTTTGTCTTATACTTCAAATGAAATTGGGTGTTTGGATGACCCTTCCAAGAAATCACCACTTTCCATTCCCTCCTGTATGCCAAATTTCTTGGCTACCAATTCAGGTTTTCTATTCTACCATCTTCATTTTTTCCCTTTGCATTTTACCTCATTGTTGGCCCAACCAATTTTGATTTTCCGTTGTTCTCTAATAAAATTACCTATTTATTCATATCCTCCATTTTTCTTTTTGTGCACTTGTGATTGTCATAAAAATTCCACAAGATCAAAATATATTTCATACTAAATTGATCTATAAAATCCAAAGGTAGGAGAATCTTAAGGATAAAAGTGTAGAATTGTGTCACACTTTCGATCAACTTATCAACACAAGTGAATTTAATCTTTTCTAACTAAAAATTAATTTTGGTCAAACATATGGTCACACTAGATTCATTATAGCTAAGTTAGATGTGTGCCATAACTTTTCCAATGGAAATTTTCCACTAAATGCATATTTTGTACCACTTTAGAGCCAATTTACCAAAAAGAAATTCAAAATCCTAATGTTTCAACAACTCCCATTCTTATAAATAATATTATTTAAAAAATATAAAATACCTTTTTGTAGATCTTTAAGTGTAGGTTTTAATTTATTTATTTTTATAGGTTAATTAGTTTTTATATTTTATATTTTATATTTTATTTTTACTAATATTAGCTCATCAACACCAAAATATAAGGTTGATTATCTTGTTAGGATAAATATTAAGTTTTTTTTTTTTTTTAAATAATTAAAATGTTATCTAATAGACAAAAGGTTATATATCAAGATGATATTTTTTCTATTTTGGATAAAAATAGTTAAGATAAAAGGTGATGTTCCATGTAAATAGTTGCTTCTAGAGAACACATATTTTAAGATTTATTAAGAAATATGCATTTATCAAAATGGAGGAAAAATAAATCCATACACTAAAGTTTCAAATTATAAATAGAAAAAAATAAATGAGGGAAAAAAATTCTATATAAAGAGTGATGCCCATTTAACCTATTTTTTAAGAATTTTATCAACAACTAAATCACAATGTCTATTTGATAAAAACCTATGCTTCATTTTTTTAAAAAAAATTACAAAGAATTACAAATATAAAATAGAGTAAATAAACATAAATTACATTAGTTTACATCACTTTAAAATTTAAAACATATATGTTACTTTCTAGTGATTCAAGTTAAAAAGTTAGATCTTGATGTTGGTTACTTCTTTTATTATTAAAGTGTGACACATCTTTGTACTTTTACCCCTTAGGAGTTGAGAAATATTGCATCAATTGAAAATATTTTTTTATATTTTGTTTTGAATCTTTTAAAAAAAAATTAGTTATATTTTTTTTCTATCGAAGATAATTCCACTACAAAGGTATTTTCTTTCCTAGGCTCTATTTTTGTACATTCAAAATATTATATCATAAATGTCACAATACATTTCCATATATTATTTTTATAATGGATGAAACATACAAAATAGGTGTCTCTCTTTCACTTCTAGGGTTTTGGACCTAAAAGGAAAGAGGCTATTTTCAATCTTTCACACAATAACAAGCTCTTGAGATTTCAATGCAAATGATATTGAAATCTGACAAAGAGAAAGTTCTAGGGAAATTATAATAGCAAATGAGGGGTTGACCACCAAGTGTAAGCTTGGAAAAGAAAAATGTTTGAAAACATAGTGTGACATGCAAAAAGACCTAAAAAGATGAATAGAAATGCAAGTAAAACAGAACAAGAAAGTAAAATAGAAAGTGTGCACCTGGAAATGTGCAGAGGTTGGAATGAAGACTAAAAATGTTGCTGATTTTGAAATTTTGACCTACAGGGACTCATTCGCCATTCTAGGCGAATCAGTCCCAATTCTGGAAAACTATACCGAAGCTTGTTTTGGGCATATAGGTATCTGAATCTATAGAAATCTTTTAAAAAATGGGTACAATGGGACTCATTCACCACTAATGGTGAATGAGTCCACTTTGACTTTTCTAAAAACTAGAAAATGGAATCTGAAGCTCTCAGTCTGCTCTTTCTACTCCTCCAAGTGTTTGGATATGAAACCCTAATTTATGGCACTGTAATTGACTTTTAAAAGACATTTTGACTTACCCAATAAGGATATGACTTCAACAAGTTTGCAACCTATTCTTTAATCATATCAAATCCTTCAAAGTACTCAAATCTACAATCACACAAAAGAATAGAACAAAAGTGTTGATTGTTAGGGCATGGGGGTTTGCCTTGGTCAAACCCCTTTTAGGTAATTAAACCAAAATGATTAAATAATATAATGAAGCATGAACATGAAATAATGGAATTAGAAACTTTCCATGATGATAGATCTTGAATTTCTACAACAATGGATGAAAAATCTACCCTTAAATGCCTTAGAATTGATCTTGTGAAGTCTTAATCCTAGCTTGCTTGACTTGATAATATGAATGTATGATGGATGAATAATGAATTAGGGTTTAGAAGCTTGTTTATATAGGAAATCCATCTAAATTCCTGTTAATTTGATACCCAAGGCTAACATTGATAAAAATTAAATTTAAAACCTATTTTTTCTCACTCAAACCCCTAAAATAACTCAAATGGGACCCATTCGCCATCATGGGTGAATAGTTCCCACCTGGATGGGACTCATTCACCCAAAGTGGTGAATGGGTCCCATAGGGGCTCTTTTGCGAGCTAGGGTGTTAGGGAGTGAAGAATTTCATCTTTTATGTTGTTCTAGTTGGGTTTTTTATCAAAATAAGCCTCGGGATCCACAATATGGGGTCATAAGGGCCTATTAATGATGATATAAAGGGTAATTAGGGATAAGGACACAAAGTTCAATGTGAAAGTGTGATTAAATACACTTTGCAACATTAAAATGAGGTCCACATAGCCTAGAAAGGCACAAGATCCAATGTGAATGTGTAAAACACATTACAACACTAGATTAAAATCAGGTTTAATTTACAAGTCTCCTAGATTAATATGAGAATGCAATTAAATATATTTTAAAATATTGAATTAAGGAAAAATAGGTCCATTAGACTTAAATGCTTAATAAAAGTCTAAAAAGTGTGAAAGCTATTTACAACAGCTTTACAAGACATGTATTTTATTCAATTTGCAAGGGCCCAAGACCTAATGTGATTGTGTTATTCACATTACAACACTAAATCAAGGAAAAACTAAGCCAAAATCCATAAGAAGGACCCAAATGAGTGTGAAAATGTCCAAAGATCTATTTTTGTATGCTACATTTAGCCCCCACTTTAGTGAGAGGATGAACTTGCTTCAAACTCACACTAAAGTAGACATTCAAGAGGGGTCAAATCATACCAATGCGGATGGTCTAGGATGAAAAAGATGAAGGAGGTAATCAAGCCCCCAAGATCTAAGATCCTAAGTCAAACCAACATAAACATAAGAGGACATGCACAAGTTGTATGATGTGCAACAAAACGAGATATGCAATCATGCAATGACAATAACTAGAAGGAAGAGAAGTACAAAAATAAGTGAAAATAGAAAGATGGATCAAGCTTTGACCATTTTTCCAACATGTTGTGGATCAGATCTAGGTTGTTTGTCTGAAAATGCATACTCACTCTAACGTGATGGGACCTTTGGTTGTCCGTCAGGTGAGAAGTCCTAAAAAGGTGAGAAACATACACTTATGGCTGGTATGCACTCACACGCATGCAAGTGGCTATGGGGAAAGTCATGCCTCGAATCAGGATATCAACAAAAATCCTTGGACCCTTGTTGGAAGGTGTTGTAATATCAACAAAAAGTCACTTTTAGACCTGAAAATCAAACTTTCAGAGGTGGACACTTGTCAGGAACTGAAGTGCAGACTAGAGAATTCAGTTTCCACTTTCGGATTTTTAGAAATTCAAAAGTGGAATTATTCACCATTGATGGTGAATGAGTCCCACTGCCAGGCATGAATAGGGTTTTCTATAGTTTTGGATACCCTTTTGTCTGAAACAAGCTCCAGAACAATTTCTCATATATGGGACTAATTCGCCCAGAATGGTGAATGAGTCCCAGTACGCCAAATTTCCAACATTGGTAGCATTTCAGAAGTCATTCCTAGTCTCCATCAAGTTCTCAGGTGCACATGTTCAATTTCATCCATTTATGTTATAGTTTGCATTCATTTCTAGGTGCTTTTGCATATCACAATGTGTTTTCCAACAAATTGCATTTCTTAAGCTTTGTGTTTTTAATCAATAGTCTTTATCAGTTCTTTACATTTAAGACCATCTCATCTAGGAACATTTCATTCATATTTTCATTATACTTGCATTAGTTTGAGTGAAACACAAAGGTTTTTGGCCTATCTCTCTCCTTTTAGGTGAAACCCCTCTAAGAGTGTAAGAGAGCTAGAGCACCCAAAAATCTATGGTTCATTTTGGCGAACCTACTTTTCGAATACTTTCTTGTCTAATTTGGAATCCATCATTAGCTTGCATTGCATTTTTCAATATTTAAGTTACATTCTAGGGTTTCAAATTTTGCATTAGTGAAAGTGCATATAGGTTGCATTTTTGCATCTCAAATCATTTAAATTTTCTAAAATTCTACAATTACATCTTAGGGATACATCATAGAGCACACAAAACATCCAAATCACTCAAAAATTCCTGGAAATTCTGACAAAACCCACGTGGGGACTCATTCGCCATTCTAGGCGAATTAGTCCCTTTTCACCCCTAAAACTGCCTTTTATAGAGCTAAAAACTCTATTTTTAAGTTTCTATTTGTTGCCATCACCTACTTGTAGTAGTTGGCTAAGTTACTATAATATGCTTATCATTAGATCTAGCTTATAATATCTCATTTCATGCATTTTTTAATTTCAAATTTTTATTTCCAACATTTCATCTTTCAAGTTGTTGAATAATGTAATCAGAAAATCAATTGTTTCCCATCTGAAAATTGCATTTCATTTTAATTCATTGCACTACACTTTCTTTCGCATGTTTTTTTTCAAAAGATGTAGCTTTGATTTGGTTAAACATGGATTGCATAAGTACAATATTTCTTCTTATGAGTTCAATTTTTATTATAATAATGAGGAACATGTTAGTCATAGATTTGACCAAACCATTACATTACCCATTGGTGAGAATGGAGGTGTAGACAATCATAACAAGCATACTTATTCTTCCCCCAATACCTCTCCTATTAGTGATGAAGGTACATCTTGGTGAAGAAAGTTACAAGCATTGAGAGTCTTGATTGTCCATCTCCTCATTCCCCTTTGGAAGATGTTAGACAACAAAGAACATGAGATCATAGACACATTTCTAAAAATCACCTTACCTAGTCTCCATAACCATAACAATCAAACTTTTCCATCTCCTAATATCCCTCCTCAATGTAAAGAGGATAGGTTGGTGTTAGAATACATCCCTATTAAGAATCATGAAACCCTTGATCCTTCCTTCATTAAAGCTCCTACCATTTGGGATAATCTATTTGACAACCATAGTGGTCCTTCTATTGATGCCTCCCCCACTTGTGTTGAAGCTACTTTACAAACTTTAACCTTGGATGAACATATTACAAGCTCTCCTAGTAGGGTAGATAATATGGAACATGAGAATGAGACCTTAGGGTAATATGGCAATCAAATAGAATCTTCCCCTCATTTCCCCACTATCGATAAACCTACAAATTCAACCATTGATCATTCCCCTACTTGCAATGTAGTCATTTTAGAAGAACCAATCCATGAATGTCAAGAATATTTGATCTGTAGTTCTTCTAAAAACTCTCCTTCTAGGGAGAATATCATGGTTCTAGAGAAAGGAAACAATAATAATGTGTCTTCCTTCAATAAAAAGGTGATTCTTGATTGGCCTTTATTAGAGATACATCAAACCAAGACCGTTGAGGTTATGAATGTGTAAGTGTCCATTAGATCCCCCTCGATCAATGGACCTCATACATACCTCATGGGACATCCTAACAACCCTCTAATTCTCTACCCACCTTCACACAAACAACAAACTCAAATAAACCTGAACTTGTCCTTTACCCTCCTAAGAATAATGTTTCGCAGCAACTGATTCATAATATCGTTGCTCATATGTATAACACTTGAAACAATCTGCAACCACCACAACCAACCCTAACACCCTTACTGTTGCCTAATCCTATCCTAGCCAACCCTTTCTTGCCAGGTCGAAAGGAGTATGATCTTGTCAAGCAACTTAAGAATACTCTTGCTAAGATATCATTGTGGGACCTTATTCAAGCCTCCCCTCACTATCACAACATGATCCAAAAATCCTTACAACAAGTTCTTGTTTCTTCTAATGTGCAACCAAATGACATAGCAGCCATCATTCATAGAATAAACAATGACATTGTTTTCCACCAAAGTGAACTCCCCTCTTTGGATGTGCAAAAACAAAATAATCCTTTCATGATCATAGCACAATACAAACAAAAAGGGATAAAGAGACCTCTTTTCGATACTAGTTTTTCCCTTAATGTGCGTAGTGTGAGCCTTCTAGATAGGCTTGGCATTAATCAATTGAACATTCAACCTGATTCTTTATTTATTAAGGAATTTGATAATGTCAAAAATAAACCGCTCAGGGTAATCATTATACCTCTTACAGTTGGAGTGGCCACATTGAATACACTAATCCATGTTATGCCTTATAAACTTTCATGTAATCTTATCTTAGGAAGACCATGGATTCACTTCATCATAAAATGAAATACATCTACAACAACACAATCCACACACTTGATGTTGATCCTGAGCCTTATGGTGTCTTACAACTTGAGAAAAAAGAAGAAAATCCCTTGAACACATCAACATCAACCACAAAAGTGGAACTCGTTCAACAAAAAGACCAACAAAAAAAAATTGAAAAAGTCATGAAACTATTAGAAGATGATTGGGGTTCCTTATATTTCGAACATACATTCATGGATAAATACAAGATCATACACAAAGATTCAAATAGGGGAAATGAAAAAGTAGACGACCCTTTGAAAGCATCGACCTCAACCAATTCAGACAATGAAACAAACTACACAACCACCTTTGATGATGTTGATCACCAACCACCACCCAATCCAAAAGCAATGAAAAAGCTTTATGGACGTGGTTATGAGCTTATGAAACAACTTGGATATAGTGGAAAATGACATGGTGCTAACGAACAACGTATCCACAACCCTATAGATCCTATCACACAACAAACAAATTATGGTCTTGGTTATTGTCCTTTGATAGAGATCGCCAAACCTTCACTCAACATCAACACTCTCACACAACATACTCCTAAATTAACCTTAACAATCGTTTGTCCTAAACTCCTCGATACTAGTGGTCTTGAAAATCATCCTTTACACAACATGAAACAAACAACAAACTCTTCTCTTAATGTTAATGTCATACTGCAAGACACTAATGATTTGAATTTGTTAGATTAAATTACACCCTCCTATAAAGGAGAGAACAAAATCTCACAATCTAAAGAGTCTTGCATAGGTATGACAACTCACACTAAGCATGAAGTTTCTTTGAAACAAACTATAGAAACGTCTTCTACCATTGATCAAGAAGGTATCTTGTTGAGACTTCTTCAAGATCACTTGATCTCTCTCCCTCCCAGAACCTGAAAGAAATTATATTACAAGACTTTATTTTTCGCCTATCATAGAGTTCATGGTCATTCTACTAATGAATGTAAGGCTTTGAGTAGTAAAATACAACATCTTAAGGAGTTTGGTGTATGTTATTCCTTTTGTGGGGGCACCTAATTCCTCTAATTGATACTAATTTTCACTCTAACATGCATTTTATCCATCACTTCAGCTCACCTTTGTCCTACACTAAGTGGGGGAAAGGGGTTAAGTTGCCTTGTCCTCATATGTAACTTTTTGTTGCCTCTTTTGGCTATCCATAAGTAACCTTTCATGATCATATAAGACTAAGCTTGCGATGTGGATGGCATGCCTTAAGTTGGCTCACATGTGACATACTCCCTTTTTCATGACATAGCTTATCGGAAACATATGACTTGGCATAGGGATTTTCGAGTAATCTCTCATGTTCTCCTTCTACTTTAAAGAAATTTCTCACAATAATGGTGTTAGCAACCACTTTAAAGTGGGGGCATACACCGAAACTCACATTTCATTGTGTGATTTTCTTTTGGAAGCCTTAGATACAATGTTGCCCAGGATGAGACCTTGCACTTGTCCTCTTTTGGAAACAAGATGAGACCATTTGCACTTTTCCTCTCTTGGAGATATTAAGCACGATGTTCCCTAAGATGATACCTTGCACGAACTAAGAAAAATCCCAATCTTTCATTTACAATGTCTATGGGTGTCAAGCATATGAAGTTTTGCTTACCTCATAGAGCTCGAAAATCATTTTCCTTTGTGGTGCCTTATTAAACTTATCAGGAGGTATAACTTTGGTATGGTTGAGAGGGAAGCCCATTCTAAGGCATGAATTTTCCCCATAACCACCTTGTGGATTTCTCACCCCACGGATAGCTAGAATTTTTGTGGCCCCAGAGTGAGTATACTTATGACTTCTTACCCGACAAACAGCCAAGAGTCTCATCGCCTCAAAGTGAGTATGCATTTTTGGACAAATAGCCTAGATCTAATCCACATCATGTTGGACAAACGGTCGAAGCTTGATCCACCTTTTTTTATTTTCACTTTTCTCTTCCTTCTAGTTCTTGCCATTACATGATTGTGTATCTTGTTCTGCTGCATATCATTCACCTTGTGTGTGTCATTTTGTGCTTATGTCGGCTTGACTTAGGATCTTGGATCCTGGGGGCTTGATTGCTTACTTGATCTTTGTTATCTTAGACCATCTGCATTGGTACGATTGGACCTCTCTTGAATGTCTACTTTAGTGTGAGTTTGAAGCAAGTTCATCCTCTCACCAAAGTGGGGGCTAAATGTACTATAGAAAAATGTATTTCTTGCTTGATTTGGGAATAATTGATGATAAATTGGACTTAATGAGGCCTTGATTTAGTGTTGTGAGGTGTTTTACACATCCAAACTAGGTCTTGGACCCTTGAAAATGTATTTACTCATATCTTGTAAAGGTGTTGTAAAGTGTTGTAAAAGAATTTCACACTTTTCTAGACTTATTGAACCCATTTTACCTTAATTCAACAATGAAAAATGTATTTAATGGCATTATCACATTAATCTAGAAGGCTTGTAAATTAAATTTAACTTTAATCTAGTTTTGTAATGTGTTGTACACATTCACATTGGATGTTGTGCCTTTCTAGGCTAATTTGACCTCATTTTAGTGTTGTAAAGTGTATTTAATCACACTTTCACATTGAATTTTGTGTCCCAAGCCCTAATTAACCTTTTCATCATCATGAATAGGCCCCTATGACCCCATATTGTGCATCCCAAGGCATAATTTGATCAAATACCCAATGAAATCAACATAAGAACTAAAATTCCTCATTCCCCAACATTCCAGCTATCAAAAGGACCCCTCTAGGACTAATTCACCCATTTGGGCAAATGAGTCCCTACTAGGTGGGACTAATTTTCCTAGGGTGGTGAATCAATCCCATTTGGGTCATTTTTGAGTTTTAAGTGGGAACTTTTAGAATTTAAGTTTAATTTTTTCGCCATGTCGGCCTTAGGGATCCAATTAATAGGTAAATAAGGTGGATTGCCTATAAATACAAGTCTCTAAACCCTAATTCACATATCTCTTATCATTCATTCATCATCTATCTTCTTCTTCAAGCCAAGCAAGCTAGGTTTTTATCATTCTAAATCATCAAGATAGCTTCCAAGAACATTCAAGGACAAAATCTTCATCTATTGTTGCAGGAATCCAAGATTAATCATCATGACAAGGTATTAACTCCACTGTTGCATGCTTCATTACATTATTTCATCATTTTGGTTTAATTACCTAAAAAGGGGTTTGACCAAGGCAAACCCCCATGCCCTAACATTCACCATTTCTTTCTCTTCTTGTGTGTTTGCAAATCATTTAAACATCTTGAAGGCTTGGAAATAATTAAAGATAAATTTGCAAAGTTTTTGAAGACATCTCCTTGTTGAACAAGTCAAAATATCAGCAAAAAGTCACTTTTAGACCTAGAAATCAGACTTTCAAAGGTGGACACTTGTCAAGAATCGAAGTGCAAACCGGAGAATTTAGTTTTTTCTTTTGGATTTTCATAAATTCAAAAGTGGACTAATTCACTATTGATTGCAAATGATTCCCACTGCTAGGCTTGAATAGGTTTTTCTACAATTTTGGATACCCTTTTGTCTAAAAATGAGATTTGGGACTAATTCACCCAAAATGGAGAATGAGTCCCAGTAGGCCAAATTTCCAACATGAACAGCATTTCAGAAGTCAATCCTAGTTTCCATCAAGTTCTCAGGTGCACAACTTCAGTTTCATCTATTTTTGTTACAGTTTGCATTCATTTCTAGGTGTTTTTGCATATCACAATGTGTTTACCAACAAATTACATTTCTTAAGCTTTGCATTTTTAATCAATTTTCTTTATCAGTTCTTTGCATTAAATACCATCTCATCTAAACACATTTCATTCGTATTTTCATTATACCTGCATTAGTTTGAGTGAACCACGAAGGTTTTTGGCCTATCTCTCTCCTTTTAGGTGAAAAACCCTAAGAGTGTAAGAGAGCTATAGCACCCAAAAATCTATGGTTTAGAGATATCAAGTGATCTTGCAGGAGTCTCGACAAGATACCCTCTTGATCAAAAGTAGAGGGTGCTCCTATAGTTTGTGGCAAAGATATTTCTTGCTTAGTATTAGTTGTCATACCTATACAAGACTCTACAGATTGCGAGATTTTGTTCTCTCCTTTATATGAGGGTGTAAAATCTAAAAAATTCAAATCATTAGTTTTTTGTGAGATGACATTGACATTAAGTGAAGATAACTTTGTTTGTTTCATTTCAGGCAAAGGATAATAGCCAAAACTACTAGAATCTATTAGTTCAGGATGCACTACTATTAAGGTTGGCTTAGAGGAATCTTTTGTGATGGTGTTGATATTGATTGAAGGCTCGTTGATTTCTATCAAAGGAAAATAACCAATACCATGATCTTTTTCTTGTGTGTTAGGCTTGATAGGGACACAGATACCTTTTTCTCTAGTACCACATCCTTTTCCATTGTAGCCAAGTTGTTTCATAAGTTCATAACCATTTCCATAAAGCTTTTTCATTTCTTTTGGATTCGGTGGTTGTTCATGATTAAGTTTGTCAAATTTTTTTGTGTAATCTATTTTATTTTGTTCTAAATGGGTTGATGTTGATGCTTTTGAAGGGTCTTCCAAGTTTTGTGTTGACATTACTGCTTTTTCGTTTTCCTTATTTTAATTTTTGTTTATGATCTTGTACTCGCCCATGAATGTATGTTTGAAATATAAGGAACCCCAATCATCTTATAATAGCTTTGTGACTTCTTCAATATGTTTTCTTTTGTATTTTTGTTGTACAGGTTCCACTTATGTAGTTGGTGTTAATGTTTTCAAGGGATTCTCTTTATTTTTCTCAAGTTGTAAGACACTATAAGGCTCAAGATCAGCATCAAGTCTGTACACTTTGTTGTTGTAGATGTATTTCATTTTATGATGAAGATTAAAAGGCACCCCATTCATTGCATGAATCCACAGTCTACCCAAGAGAAGATTATATGAGAGATCATCAGGCATAACATGGATCAGTGTTTCCAATGTGGCCTTGCTAGCTGTGATAGGTAAAGTGATCACCCCAAGCAGTTTTTTCTTAAATTGTTAAAGACTTTAATAGATAAAGTCTAATCAAGTTGAATGTTTGGTTTATCAATGCCAAGCCTATCCAGAAGGCTCACACTACACACATTAAGGGCAGAGCCAGTATAATCAAGAGTTCTCTTTATCCCTATTCTTTTATATTGAGATATTATTATGAAAGCTTCATTTTGTTTTCGCACTTTCAAAGGGGGGAGTTCACTTTGGTGGAAAACAATGTCAGCATTTATTCCTTGGATTATGGCTGCTATGTCATTCAGTTGCACATTGGAAGGGATAGGAACTTGTTGCAAGGCAGTTTGAAGCATAGTGTGATAATTAGGTGAATTTTGAATTAAGTCCCATAGGGATATCTTGGCAAGAGTGTTTTTAAGTTGTTCAACAATATTTTACTCCTTCCCACTATGCGAAGGAAAACAAGGAAGAACGAGTAAGATGGGATTAGGAAAAGGTAAGGTTGTTGGTGTTGGTTGTTGTGGTTGTAGATTATTCCTAGTGTTATGTGTATGAGCAACAGCGTTATGACTCAGTTGTTGCAAAACATTAGTCTTAGGTGGGTAACGGACAAGTTCGGGTTTATTTTGAGTTGGAATTTTGTTTGAAGGTGGGTAAAGGATGAATTGAGGTTGAATAATATTAACGTCCCTTAGTGAAGGAGAGACTAATGTTACTTTGCCATCTTCATTTAAGGGCATAATATCATTATTGTCAATGCTTTCCTTTTGTTGCATCATGATATCCTCCCTAAGAGGAGAGTTTTGAGAAGAACTACAAACCACCTATCTTTGACATGCAAGGGTTGATTCTTCTAAAATGACTTCATCGCAAGGGAGTTATCAATGGTTGAATTTTCTTGGTTATCGATAATGGGGAGATTAAGGGAAGACTCTATTTGATTTTCATGTTTCTCTAAGGTCTCATTCTCTTGTTCCATATTATCTACCCTAGTAGGAGAGCTTGTAATATGTTCATTCATGGTTAAATTTTGTAGAGTAGCTTCATCATAAGTAGGGGAGGCATCAAGAGAAGAACAACTATGATTTTCATGCTAACCAAATAGATCTTCCAAAATGGTAGGAGCATTAGGGAAGGGAGAGACAAGATTCTCATGACTCTTAATAGGTATATGTTCTAACACCAATCTATCCTCTTTGCATCGAGGAGGGATATTAGGAGAAGGACAATTTTGATTGTCATGGCTATGGAAACTAGGTAAGGTGATGGTTAAAAATGTTTCTATGATATCATCTCCTTTTTTTCTAATATCTTCCAAATGGGAATGAGGAGAGGGACAATCAGGACCCTCAATGCTTGTACCTTCTTTCACCAAGATACCTTCATTACTAATGGGAGAGGTATCGGGAGAAGAACAAGTATGATTGAACATTATGATTGTCAACACTACCATCCTCACCAATGGGTAGTGCAGTATGTAAAGCAGTTCTATAGAATAGAGATTATGTCAATGGTTTGATAATTAACATGTTTCTTAATGTCCTCATTGGTGTAATCTAAATTGAACTCATAAGATGGGATGTTGTACTTATGCAGTCCATTTTTAACCATATCAAAGCCACATCTCTTGAAATTAAACATGCTATAATGGAAAAGTAAAGAAAGTACAATGCAAGGACTCAAAGAGAAATTTTTAAATGCAATTTTTAGATGTGAAACAAGGTAATTTTTTTATTACATTATGCAACAACCTAAAAGATGAAATGTTGTAAATGCAAATTTAAAATTGAGCAATGCATGAAATGAGCTAATTTAGGCTATATATAATGAAATGCATGTAATAGAAACTGAACCAACTGATACTGATAGTTAATGGTAGCAAACAAAAGTGTAGAAACAGGGTTTTTAGTGCCATAAAAGGAAGTTTTAGGGGTGTAGAGGGACTAATTCGCCCAAGGTGGCGAATGAGTCCCAATAGGGATTTTTTTCCAAATTCTTAGAAATTTTCAACTGTTTTTTATGCTTTTTGGTTTGTATGATATGTATCCTAAATGCAAATGCAGTTTTGTGTTGATTTTCAATTATTTGAGATGCAAAAATGCAACCTATATGCACTTTCACTAATGCAAAAATTTAGAAACCCTAGATTAAAATTAAACAATGCAAATCCTATTGTAAAATTAATGTAAGCTAAATCTAGGATGAAAAGGCACTTCAAATCAGAAAAGAAGGTATCCTAACAACAAGTTCACCAAAATGTAACATAGAAAATAGGTGTCTCTCTTTTCACTTCTAGGGTTTTGGACCTAAAATGAAAGAGGTTATTTTTAATCTTTCACTCAAGAACAAGCCCTTGAGATTTCAATGCAAAGGAGATTGAAATATAACAAAGGGAAAGTTCTAGGGAAATGATAACAACAAATCAGGGGTTCACCACCAAGTGTAAGCTTGGAAAAGAAATATCTTTGAAAACACAGTCTGACATGCAAAAAGACCTAAAAAGATGAATATAAATGCAAGGAAAGTAAAATAGAAAGTGTGCACCTGGAAATGTGTAGAGGTTGGAATGAAGATTGGAAATACTGTTGATTCTAAAAATTTGACCTACTGGGACTCATTCGCCATTCTAGGCAAATTAGTCCCAATTTTGGAAAATTGTACTGAAGCCTATTTCAGGAAAATGGGTATTTGAATCTACAAAAATCTCTAAAAAATCGGTAAAGTGAGACTCATTCACCACTAATGGTGATGGAGTCCACTTTGGCTTTTCTAAAAACTCGAAAGTGGAATCTAAAGCTCTCAATATGCTCTCTCTACTCCTCCAAGTATCTAGATCTGAAACCTTGATTTATGGCACTGTAAGTGACTTTTTAAAGATATTTTAACCTAGGTAGCAAATAAGGAGATGACTTCAACAAGTTTGTAACCTATTCTTCAATCATCTCCAATCCTTTAAATTACTCATATTTGCAATCACACAAAGAAATAGAACAAAATTGTTGATTGTTAGGGCATGGCAGTTTGCCTTGGTCAAACCCCTTTTAGGTAATTAAACCAAAATGATTAAATAAGATAATGAAGCATGAACATGAAATAATGGAATTAAAAACTTTCCATGATGATAGATCTTGAATTTCTACAACAATGGATGAAGAAACCACCCTTGAATGCCTTAGAATTGATCTTGTAAAGTCTTAATCCTAGCTTGCTTGACTTGAAAATATGAATGTATGATGGATGAATAATGAATTAGGGTTTAGAAGTTTTTTTATATAGGAAATCCATCTAAATGCCTATTAATTTGATCCCCAAGGCCGACATTGATGAGAATTAAACTTAAAACCTAATTTTCCCACTCAAACCCCAAAAAGAGCTTAAATGGGACCCATTCGCCATCCTGGGTGAATGGGTCCCACCTGGATGGGACTCATTCACCCAAAGTGACAAATGGGTCCCACATGGGCTCTTTTGCCAGCTGGGATGTTGGGGAGTGAAGAATTTCAGCTTTTATGTTGTTTTAGTTGTGTTTTTTTATCAAAATAAGCCTTGGGATGCATAATATGGGGTCATAGGGGCCTATTAATGATTATATAAAGGCTAATTAGGGATAAGGACACAAATTTCAATGTGAAAGTGTGATTAAATACACTTTGCAACATTAAAATGAGGTTCACATAGCCTAGAAAGGCACAAGATCCAATGTGAATGTGTAAAACACATTATAACACTAGATTAAAATTAGGTTTAATTTACAAGCCTTCTAGATTAATGTGAGAATGCAATTAAATATATTTTACAATATTGAATTAAGGAAAAATAGGTTCATTAGACTTAAATGCTTGATAAAAGTCTAGAAAAGTGTGAAAGTTATTTACAAAACTTTACAACACCTTTACAAGACATGTATTTTATTCAATTTGCAAGGGCCCAAGACCTAATGTGATTGTGTTATTCACATTACAACACTAAATCAAGGCAAAACTAAGCCAAAATCCACAAGAAGGACCAAAATGAGTGTGATAATTCTATATAAAGAGTGATGTCCATTTAACCTATTTTTTAAGAATTTTATCAATAACTAAATTACAATGTCTATTTGATAAAAACCTATACTTCATTTTTAAAATTAAAAAAAAATACAAAGAATTGCAAACATAAAATAAAGAAAATTAACATAAATTGCATTAGTTTACATCACTTTAAAAATTAAAACATATATGTTACTTTCTAGTGATTCAAGTTAAAAAGTTAGATCTTGATGTTGGTTGTTTCTTTTATTAAAGTGTGACACATCTTTGTACTTTTACCCCTTAGGATTTGAGAAATATTGCATTAATTGAAAATATTCTTTTTATGTCTTGTTTTGAATTTCTTAAGGTTTTTTTAGTTATAATTTTTTTCTATCGAAGATAATTCCACTACAAAGGTATTTTCTTACCTAGGCTCTATTTTTGTGCATTCAAAACATTAGATCATAAATGTCACAATACATTTCCATATATTATTTTTATAATGGAATAGGCCATCAAGGGTCATCGTAATTAGATTCTACATCAATATAGTATTATTTTTCAAAACTAGTTGTTATTCAACTAAGATATCTAGTTAAAATCCCTAAAGAAAACCTATTCAAGTATGTGGAAAACCCTCAACATTCATAAGTATATTTAAAAACATAAACTAGATTATTATATTTTTTTTTGTGTTAGAGGTATCCTCGTGACCCAACCCAATGCCCAACTAGCCTTGTCTTGGTCTTACTTTTTCCAAGTTAGGTTCTAGGAGATACGAGCTAAAGCAAGACTAATCCTCTAGGGATGCACATAACTGCCTACAAGCCATATGTGTCAAGCAAGACCGATTCATGGATTCAAACCCAAGACCTTGGGGAGTGAACCCAAGACTCAAGACAACTCTACTAGTTGATTGGTTCCAAGGAGGTTCATTACTAAAAGCATGATAATTGGATATCAATTTTAATAATATTCTACATCAAGTTTTATAGAGAAATATATTCTTCTATTTTAGAAACCAATGCTAATTGGGCATATACCTTGTTAGTTGATTCATCTTTGTATTCTAAATAATAAGACATCATTAAATTATTGTGGGTTCACTAATGATCATGTATGAAAAAAACTAGATAGTTGTTCATGATCATATATAGGTAAGGAATTCAAGTAACATTCACATGGATATTCTCATTCACCACACAATATAAAATTTATGGTAAAAGGTTATAATTTTAGATTTGTTGTTGGTATTTCAATATTTGATTAAGGTAGTAAATTAATATGAAAATAGAAAATACTAATGCCTAATTTAGCTAGATTAGTTGGAAACCTAAATTAAGATCCAAACCATTTAAGATCTATTATTTTTTACTCAAAATGGAATTAACATATGACTAAACATTTTATATTTTGATAACTAGTAAAATTAGACTTTTGAAAAGGTCTAGGCCCTCATACAAGCAAGAACAGATCCCACCAACCATATAAGAAACAACCCAACACAAGGTACAAACAGACATGAACACAAACATTTTGGGACTCCCCACCTAACCAAGCCTTAAAAAAATATATAATAGAGAGCATAAATAGTCCCTAAACCTATCCTGGCATCCCTCTAACCCCATATCAAGACTAGGGGAGATGAACAAATTCCAAAGGACTTGTTCCTCTATTTTGGATAATAGTCAAAGGAACTAAGTCATTCATCAACTATACATAAATTCAATATAAAAGAGTACACCTTCATCACTACACCATGATCCAAAGGATAAATCAATTATGAAGGAAATTTTAGATCAAGTCTATATAGAGAAGAGGCCATCTATTTAGAAATAACCACTAGTGGCACCATGGGAGCAATTATTAGTGAAGAAAAATGATAATCTCTTCTAATAAAATTGGTAGAAAACTCCTAAACCAAATAGGAGCAGCCATTGTAGTGTTAGGAGTAGCATGATCACTCATCGTTAAAGGAGAAAGCTCAAATGAAATGGGTGAAACTTTAGGGGGTTGATAAATAAGAGGAAACCTAATAGTGAATTGATGAGTAACAATATCCTTCTATAAGGATGAGACACTATCAACCCTTTGCTTGGCATGATGATACTTATAAGCTAAATGACTTGTATTTAAGCAATGATGATGGGTATGTGCAGGATCATCATGGAAAAAATAGGCCCTTAAGTGGCAAAAAATTAGGAAAAATCAGAGTTAGGCAACTTGACGTAAAAATTTGAATAAGTTATCTATATTATTTCAAAAATATGTAAGAATAGAATCTGTAGCAAATTGAATGTAATTTCTAAACTACTAGTTTTGTTTAAAAAAAAATATATTTGGTGAAAATTTGAAATCTCAATGTAGTAGTACTTAAATTTCAAGGAAAAAATAAGAAGTAGGTGTCTGTTTGACCACCCTAACCACAATAAAATGATAATATTTTTTTATAAGATTTTAGCTATAAGTAGAGGACTCATGTCTCAATGTGATGCATATTTTTTTGTAATTTTTTTCCAAGTAAATAATTAATTAAGAACTTTTTATTACAACTTTTAAAAAATATAAAAAACTCATATGTCTGACCACCTTAACTTGGTCAAAATGTCATGAAATTCAATTTTTCTTTTTTTAATCTATAGTATGCAAAGCATAGAATGTGATGCATGTTTTGGATTTAAAAAATGTGATACCATTTAAAATCTATAGATGTTTTTCAATCAGCCTATCAATCAGGACTTTAGTTATAATTTGAATAGAAATGAATAATAATTACTTATTAAATTCAAAGTAAAGCATAATTTATATTGGTGGAAAGTTGAGAATCTCCTTTAAAAACCCTTTTCATTTCATCAATTTTGGGTAAAAAAAAATTGTCAACCACATACCCATCATATTGCCACTTTTTGTCCCATCATGATCCTACACATACCCTAACAATGGAATGGTATTCCCTCATAATCTAGTAAATGAATTCATGGGTGTCCCTCCACCCAAATATCATTTCCCTTGGAGATGTTAAGATATAATAGGATAAGAGAAAAGGTCATGTGAGAGAACATAAAATTAGTAGAATAAACCATCACAATGTTACCTAATGTATTATTAATTGCTTCATAATAGGAATCTAACTATAACTACAAAAGAGAAATAGGTATTTCAACCTAGAGCAATATAATATTAGAGGATTTAGTCAAAGGGTTCAACATATGGAACCAAAGTTTCAACATGAGGGAATGCTACTCTCACACCCAAAATTGATCATAGAGTACCACATCATGATCTCTCGTGAAGTAAAAAATCATGATAAAGAAACCCCTAGAAAAGGAGAAAATATCCAATTTATCATCAACCAAAGGTCATCAATATTTTGAGATCCAATTGTGGAGCTATGGTGGAGAAAATTAAACACCTTTTTATAAATAATTTTCCCCCTTCACTACTTCCACAAAAAAGGAAATGATGAGAGTGTTCTTTGTGTAGGGAATGGCTATGAGCTTTTATCCATGGAAACCAACCACCCTACTAGACACAACATGTGACATAAAATCAAACACCATATTAGCATAAGAGCCAGGCTTGTGCAATATCATGGCCTCAACAACTCATCACCACTAAAAAAATATATAGTAGATTATGATATAAGAGTAAAATATTGTATCTCAAACCTAGTAGGAAGAGGCTTCACATAAGGAGAATCCCTAGCTGCCACCACACCATCATTGAATAATATCACACCCACCAAAGGCACCAAAAGAAAGATCCAAAGAGGAAGTTGAGGGGAGCGATGGGAGGACCTACAATGATCTAGGATTAGGAGACATGATGAGCTATCATATAGGAGTGTTTTAATTATCCGGTAGTCTTCCCCTATGGACTTCCCAGTCCACAAATCTCAAGTATACATGTCTTATGCACCCCACAATACCATTAGATGACCATCAAAAAAAATTATTTCCAAGAATCAAAAATTTGTATCCAAGTCTAATCTCATTATGAGGAAATCTAGCAAATATCTTCTCACTCCACCCGGAAGAGGTGGTTTAGGAAAATGAACTAGATTTGAATGCACACATCTAATCAAGTAGTCAGAAAAAATATCTTACATTTCGTTATACACAGTTTGGATTTGGCTATAGTTATGATTATAGTTGCATTTTTTCCTTTCAAAAGAATGTTGGTATTAATGTCACATTACTATCCACAATTATTTATTCCCTTCATCCATCCACGATCACCACCTCTAGTTTACATATATAAGCTAGGTTTTTAACCGATCACTCCATCAACTAGCTTTGGAGTTGGACATTTGCATCGGTTCTAAACTTGTTCAACAATACTACTACTTCTAACAAGTAAGAATCTTAGATTTTGATAACAATTTTTTATTGCACCGATTTATTGTGGAATCTTTGCATGTTCAAAAATTCACACTCTATTTCCATTTTTATTTGCTTTCCTTTTCTAACTTTGGTAATGCTTTGATAAATTTTTATAGCTCTTGAATAAAATTTATTATAGTTTGTAACTCCATTTCTTTTCTCATAGACCTGCATAGGGGAAGAATTATACAAAAATGCTCAATAACATTACTTTGAATATCATAATTTTTGCAAACACATAGCTCCTTAGTTGTGTGGGTTTCTTATTCTACTCAAATATAGGTCAATGATACTAATATTGAACCATTATGAATGCAAAAAGTGATATCATGGCCAAATCCACTATTTTCTTGTAGAAGTTAACAAAATATTCTTGTAAATATTTTAGGATATGAAATTAAAGAACAACTAGGAAATTTACAGATGCCATGTGAGGAACATGAACTATTTAAGAAAATGTTTGAAAGAAAATTAAGTCTCATTGTTTTGTAATGATAGTAAAGTGTGCATATAATGGTTATGTTGAAGAGCCTTTAAAAAATTTAGGCATAAGATTTTTAATGGTGTAAAACCATAATGTGTGGCCTTGCTATTTATGACCTTCCTACGTAAAAAGTATTGTGAGTTTCGAAATGTGGTAAGGATATCCATCACTGATATGTTATCTTTCCCTAGATCCTTGTGCATCAGTTATGCCTAGGCTATTTACAAGAAGTAGTGTTCATTTATCTTTCTCTTCATTCTTTTACTTTTTACAATCATTTTAAGCAAGCTAAAATTCATCTCATTGAAAATCTAAAATTTTACAAGAAATTTATATCAAAGGCAACCTTAAAAATTGTAGATCATACAATATATGTAGGCATATCCCTTACAAAGTGTCATGGCCCTTGTCATGACCTTGTTGAACAGGACAACTGAGAGGGGGGTGAATCAGTTGTCACAGAATTAAACCTTTAATTCAATCACTAGAACTAATACTTAATACTGCTTAAATTATTAATCATCAAATGCCAATGCAGAAACTCAAATCCAACACATAAACACAATAACACCATATTTATGTGGAAAACCCAATGATGGAAAAAACATGATAAGGATTAACTCACACTATAGAGAATATTAAAATCTATTGTAAAAAGGCTCACTACCTAAAACAAGGCTCACTGCTAGAAATACGACTCACTGCCATTATAAGGACTCATTGTCTTACAGGCCTAGCAACCCGGAGGGCTCACTACCATAGAGATACAAAGAAGACAAAGAAGACTTGTTACAAAGAGACTACAATCCCAATGCAACAAAGGATTCCACCATAATCACTCAATCAACTTGCATGAATGATAGAGTTCACCTTCTGCTCACTTCATCTGAAAACTTGGCATTAAGCTTCACACTAATCTCCCACACTCGCAACACACACACACTTACTGAATAGAATCAATGTCACACCAAACTGTACTTTCTAGATTTTATCTTATCGCTCTTCTTCTTTTCTCTTGTATATTTTCCATCACTAACTCATTTTGTATTTATACCATCTTCAACTTTGAAACATATCCAAAGTTGGCCATCCAAATCCAATTAATTCAAATTAGGTTAGCGCCAAAACATCCTAGGGTCAAATTAGAATGATGGAAGCCCAAACACACACTTCATAGGGACCCAAATAGATCCAACATGATTCATAATCCTTGAAACTAGTATTTCACACAAGGTTGACCAAACCAATGTAAAACACATAGAACCATTAAGCACAAACTTTCCAAATACCAAAATTAACTTCAATACAATCATGGCAACTTAAATTTAGAACCACACATAATAAGACTTCATCAA
This sequence comes from Sequoia sempervirens, assembly GCA_007258455.2. Taxonomy (NCBI): domain Eukaryota; kingdom Viridiplantae; phylum Streptophyta; class Pinopsida; order Cupressales; family Cupressaceae; genus Sequoia; species Sequoia sempervirens. Next base: position 515,868,272 of record VDFB02058242.1, on the reverse strand, counting down.
AGAGAAATCCAGACCAACAACTTTTCTCTCTAACCTCAACCAAAAACATGGAAAAACCACAGTTCACAATTGGTGAACACAACTTGCACTATACAACAAACCACCAACCAAAAATATGGATATAGCATCTTCTAACAATCATGAACAAAATGTATCAAAACCACACAACCACAAGAGAAAATCCAAACCAAAACCTGGAGCAACCACTGAACACCTGCAACATATCTTTATTATAATTTTCTCAATATCCTCGACATATACAACCAACAAAAACTAATGAATAACCAGTTGACCAGTTGACATCAATTAAAACACCTTCAATCTTTCCATTCTTGCAACATTCCCCCCCTTTTTCATTGATGAAAACACATGATGTGAAAAACCATCAAAGACAACATACAAGCTCCGAAAACACTTTTCTATTTCTCCCTCTTAGAAGATAATTTCTTATATACTTCCTTTCCTTTTCATATGCTTCTCCCATTCTTCCTTTCCTTTTTTATGTGCTTCTTCTCCCCCTTTAACATCAATGGAAAAGGAAAAAGAATATTTTGCATTGATTTCTCCTTTAACATGAAAAATAAAATACTCATAATGACAACACCTAATAGTACTTTCTCCCCTTGAGAGGTAGCCACCAAAACATCATCCCAGAAGAAAGATAGATCCATAGATCCATAGGAATGATGCATCTCCATATTCATCTAGTTCAAGAAAGGAGGGGAAATAACCCCCAACTTCTCCCAGAGATACTCAAAAGTATCTTTAGGAAGAGCCTTCGTGAAAATATCAGCAACTTGATCCTTCATCAGAACATACTCAATCTTTAATTCATTCTCGAAGACCTTCTCTCTCAATAAATGATGTATGATAGATATATGCTTTGTCCTTGAGTGCATCACAGGATTCTTTGAAATATTAATTACACTTGTATTATCATAGAAAATAAAAATGAGATCATCATATATCATTGTGATATCTTTCAATATTTGTATCATCCATAGAACTTGTGTACATCAACATGCAACAGCAATATATTTGGCTTTAGTAGTAGACAAAGAGACTGAATCTTTCTTTTTACTCAACCATGCCACCAACATGCATCCAAGAAAGAATGCACCACCACTTGTACTTTTTTTTCATCTACACATCCCACCCAATCTGCATCTATATAGGCACTAAGTGTAAAATGAGTATCTTTAGGATACCGCAATCCATAATTTGCAGTGTCATTTGAATATCTAAAAATTATTTTAACAATAAAAACATG